>PVHT021183524.1:11159612-11192682 GCA_004024745.2 Catagonus wagneri | reverse complement strand
GACGGGAACTCCAAAACTGAATTTTTAAATAAAGACGGGAGTAACAGTGTAAAGTAAATGGTTTGTTTTGCTGTAATCCTAGAAACATGGTGTAAGGTGAGAAATGGTAATTTTGAAAGTGAAATTGGACTCTTAATGGTGATCCTCGATGCCTGTTGTGTACTTGGGCCCTGAACTTTTTAAAAACTTGTGACTTGGGATTCTAAATGAATTCTTAAATTGGGGCCTGGGCAATGATTTCCAGAAGTTCAGGGAGGTGGTAATACAGTAGCAGGCTTGAGAATCACTTGTTGACACTATGGCCTTAGAGACCCCTCATTGAGCTTTAGGTCCCACATAATTGTGGAGCTCAGTGACTGAACTCATCAACTCCTCTGAGAAAAGTGATAGAAAAGATTTTGAAAATTCAGACGTTATGGTGGATTTGAGCTGAAAGGAATAGATGTTGAAGATTTCAATTAGCTATTTGTCTAGTCATATCTCACTTAAAAGGGAAGTGAAGGTCTGGGTTAGTTTAGGGAGGCCAGTTACAGAATCTTCAGTCTTGGTTCATCCCCTTCTGTTCATGTCCTTTAAATATTTTTAAATTGCGATTTGGGAAAATAAAGACTTCATCTCTCAAAAGGTGAGTTTTTGACATTGTACCCGTGAAGGCAATATAATGTAGTTCTTTATAAACTGAATCTAGAACAAGTCTAAATAGCGTAAGAGGTCTGGCTTATCCTCATGACTGCAGAACAGGCTGAGACTGGCCAAGAGTGGCTGACCTGGTCTTCTCCTCCCGTGTTAGGAAGTTTACAAATGTTCATGAATTTCTTGACCATCAGTCTTACTGGTGAAGGGTCCTCGTCCCGGTCCCTGACCCTTGAGGTTGCCATTTGGATCAGTCTGTCCTTTGATTTACTTTGTTGAATTTACTGACCCAAGCCTTAGGTCTACGTCATCCCATCCTCTGCTTTAGGCATTGCAATCGTTTCAGGGGTCCAGTCCCTATCTTGGTTGGAATTACTGCCTTCCAAAGGAACCGTGTTAATCTCCATCCAGCACAGCCAGGAGGACAGTATTTCCCTCCATGCTCTTCCCAGCTCTTAGAAGCATGGGTTCCACTGCCTCTGCCTTTTTTTTTCTCTACCTCATGACACTTGCTCTCCTTTACTGCTTCCATAGGAAGCATTTATTCAGTCAACTCACTTTATTGAGTTGCTTAGATTGTCATTTCAACAAACACATTTTGTCAGATCTATGCACGGCCAAACTGCTACATCAGGTGATGGGGTGAAGATAACAAAGACAGGGTCCTCCTGAAGCTTGCTCTGTCCGTGCAGTTATTAACCATCACAGTGTAGTTACTGGATTGATTGGCTCCAAGGTGAAGGCTTGACTTGGTCTTCTAGATGTTTCCTTCTTATTGTACCCCAATGTGTGCACCCCAATCCAAGCACTGCCAGCCTTGCTCTTGGATCCTCTTAGGACTATCCTGACTGAAAAAGCCCTGCTTCCCTCAGGGGCTCTCAGGACAAGAACTTAAAGCTGGTTGGAGTTATTCTCTGAGGCTTGCCAAAAACAACGTAGGGGAGGGCTCCCTGGGCAGTGAGAAAGGGAAGGAGGCGTGGGAGTGGTAGAAGGGAGCTGATCTGAGGTCTCCGTGATCTGACATCTTTGCTTCTTTTCCCCTTCCTGGATCATCACCCTCGCTCAAGCTCTGCAAAATCCACACTAGCAGATCTTTCTGTCACCACGGTTTACATGATGGGAGCAGGGAAATGTGTATCATTAGGCAACCAATCAGTTTTAAATAAAAATTCCAAGTCCTAGCAGCGCACTGTGCAAAGACCTGTAAAGAATTTAGAGGTTTCTGAGCATTCAGACGGATCTCAGAAGGATGAGTAGTGTTTGTATCAGGGCGGATGGGAGTGAACGCCGCCAGCAGAAGAAACGGTGATGCTAACTGCCTGAGAAAAAGTGGTGCTGAGACAGCAGGTACGAGAGGGTGCATGCTTCAGAGGACAGAACGTTGGGAAGCTCTCAGTCAAGGTTATTTAGGCCACAATAAGAATTTGAATTTTTAACCTGAAGCCTTTAATAAGAGTTCTCATTTATTGGGCACTTGCTATGTGCCAAGCACTGTACTGAAAACATGTAAACTCCTTTGGAGTCCTATATAGTCCTTTGAGGTAAGTTTTATCTCCATTTCACAGGTGGAGAAGTGAGGCAGAGGTTAAAGGAACTTGCCCAAAGTTGCAACACAGCCAGTGAGTACACTGCAAGTGGGATTTGAACCGAGCAATCTGGCTCCAGAAGTACTACACTAGAATTGTGATACCGTGGGCTGGTGGGGAGCTGGGAGTCATACCTACTTGGAAGAAATTGCATGGGGGAGAATCACGTTGGGTTAAGGGGTTACTGAGAATGGATACAGAGTGACAATTTAGAAAGCGACTGCAGCAGTAGGTGTGAGAATAGTGGTTTGGAATGGCGACTTGGCTAAGGGCAGATGTGGATGGATTTGAAAACTATGCAGGGAATAAAATGGGTGGCGCTCTTCCCTGAAGGGTTTTTTTTTTTTTTTTTTTTGGTTGTGTTATGTTTTGTTTTGTTTGTTTGTTTTGCCAGTACCCAGGCCAGGGATTGAACTAGAGCCACAGTAGTGACAACACCAGATCCTTAACCCACTGAGCCATGAGGGAACTCCCTAAAGGTTCTTCTTCTTTTTTTTTTTTTTTTGATCTGTCTTTTCAGGGCCGGACCCGCGGCATATAGAGGTTCTTATTTTATTTCCGCATACCAAAGGAAGAGCAGAGTCATATGCGTATATGTATCTTTATCTCTGAGAGTCCCAGAGCTTTCCAGGAGTGGGAGTTTGATCGTCCCTTGGCTAAAGGAGCGCCACCTGGCGGACGTCAAGTTTGAATTAAACTCAGCTAGGCTTGCCTCAGGGGCAGGAGTTCGGAGGCATGACTTAAAAGCCACGGAGGGTCTTTGGCGCCCCCTGGTGAGCGTGTTGTCCACGACACCTCCTGAATCTCTTCTAGATATTTTTGTGCCCTTCCTCCCATCTTAGATTCTTCTTTTCTTTCCTTCTTATTTTCCTGTACATCAGCTCTTGAAAGACGAGCCTTCACTGTTCTGACCCCTCAGAGACCCTTATCGCCCTTTGCCTCTCAATCATTTGCTGTGGCTCCCCCTGATTCTTTGATACTACTGCTTCCCAGCTCTCATCCTCTTGGCCAGCTTCTGCCTCTGCCTCCGCCTTCCAGATGTCCTGGTCCCTCATGTTAGCTTCCTTGGTCCTCTTCTCATTATTTACACAGTATTTCTTAAGCAATTGGTTGCAACTCCCACTCATAAAATCTACCTCTGTCTAGACCTTGCTCCGAAGTTCCAAGTCTCTTTTCTTTTCTTTTTTGTTTTCTAGGGCCACACCTGCAGCATATGGAAGTTCCCAGGCTAGGGGTTCAATCGGAGTTGCAGCTGCCAGCCTATGCCACAGCCACAGCCATAACAACACGGGATCCAAGCCACAACTGTGACCTACACCGCAGCTCACGGCAATGCCAGATCCTTAACCTACTGATCAAGGCCACGGATTGAACCCGCATACTCATGGATACTAGTCGGATTCGTTACCACTGAGCGACAATGGGAAGTCCCCAAATCTGTTTTTCAGCTGCCTATTGGCGATGTCCCATAGGCTCCTGGCACTCAATACACATCCAGAAAGAGCCCATCTTTTCCCCAAGCATGTCTTCTGTGAGATCCATTTACGTAAAAGCGCTCATACAGAGCTCATTAATAGGTCAGACATGTATGAATACCTTTAAAATCAAGTCTTCAGAGTTCCTGTTGTGGCTCAGTGGAAACGAATCTGACTAGTATCCATGAGGACCTGGGTTCGATCCCTGGCTTCGCTCAGTGGGTTAAGGATCTGGCGTTGCCTTGAGCTGTGGTGTAGGTTGCAGACATGGCTTGGATCCCTCGTTGCTGTGGCTGTGGTGCAGACTGACAGCTGTAGCTCCAATTTGACGTCTAGCCTGGGAACCTCCCTATGTCCTGGTGCGGCCCTAAAAATACAAAAAAAATTTAAATAATCTTAATAATTCCACAAAGTAGATACTCATCACTGTTTTACAGATGAGGAAGCTGAGGCTCAGAACCATTCAGCAGCAGTTCTGTGGTTGATGAGCAGCAGAGCCGGTGTTACTAAAGCACCGTTACTCTGCCAGTCCTTTGAGGCAGAGGCTGGTGATCCGCCTGCAGTTCTTCCCCTTCACTCTCCCTTCTTTGTTGAGCCACTGAGACCTGCTGAACCTTCCTTGTCACCTCTCTCCTCTCAGTGCCCCCCTTAGGCTGGACGGTCACGACTCTTTTTCCTAGTCTTCCAGGCACAATCGTATTTCCATCTAATCCACCCCCCACACTGTGGCTGCCAGAGAGACCCTTTAGGGAAATAAAACTGGTCATGCTGCTTATTACTTTTAAGGTTTGAACTCCTTTGCAAGGACTGCAAGGCCTCCCTCTAGCCTTTGTCACCTGTATGAGGTTATAATCTTCATTCCCCCTTCCTTGAACTCTGTGCTCAACTCAGAGCCAAAGAGAGACCTTTCCAGATGCTCCCATACTGTTTGTTGCCACTGGACCTTTGCACATGCTATTCTCTCTGCCTGGAGCACCCTCTTTCCCCCATCAGCAAATCCTACATAATTTCCAAGAACAACTCGTTACCTCTACTGTGAAGACTTTCCTGACCCCTCTTCCCTCTGCCGTGACACCTCCCCACACATCTTCCAAGGAATGTCACTGAGCTCCCAGCTGTGTCCCAGACCCTCTCCTTCAGCCACTCCCCTGTCCCCAGGCTCCAGCAGGAGTCTTGCATTGTGACTACGCCCCTCTTGTCTGTGTGTCTGTTCTGCTCACTCGCCTTTGAGGAACCCGCCCTCCCCTCCCTGCACAATTAGACTGACAGCTTTCCTTTTCAGGTCACACTTAAACTTCCTCCTTAATTTTGCCCCCTCATACATAACTGTCTCCCCCAGCTCCTTGATGAGGTAGGGACTGTGTCTTATTCTTTATGTCCTTAACCTGCCCAGTGCCTGGGGAAAAGTTTTAAATATAAGTATAAATGGAGATGAAACCACTGGCACTTACACCCATCCTGGTGCCCCAGTGCGGATCCCAAAAGGAGACTCATTAGCCCCGCCTTAGGGCTGGCAGGCCTGGGGCTGAGGTTCGAACTGGGCATCATCAAGGTGGGGTAAGCATAAGGTAAACAGCCACCCAGGGCTGGCCCTGGAGGAGTTCTCC
Source organism: Catagonus wagneri (assembly GCA_004024745.2). Classification (NCBI taxonomy): domain Eukaryota; kingdom Metazoa; phylum Chordata; class Mammalia; order Artiodactyla; family Tayassuidae; genus Catagonus; species Catagonus wagneri. The sequence continues at coordinate 11,187,381 of PVHT021183524.1, read as the reverse complement.
AGGACATGAGACCTTTGGTGATTAAACTGGGAATGTCCCGGGAAAATCGGGTTGGGTGGTCATCTCGTGAATGCGTGACGTTATCACCACTTTGGACACGTAGGAAGATGGAGCTAAGGTACACTAGGCTTTATTACTGTTGAGGACCTACGCTTGTCTCGTCACATACTTCAACTCACGATTCGGATATCATTCAAATCCTGATCATTATACTCTATCATACTCACTCAATAGAAAACAGAGGAGTCCCGTTGTGGTTCAGGGGGGTTAAGAATCTAACTAGTATCCGTGAGGATGTGAGTTCGATCCCTGGCATCGCTCAGTGGGTTAAGGATCTGGCATGGCCACAAGCTGTGGCCTAGGTCGCAGATGCAGCTCGGATCCCAGGTTGCTGTGGCTGTGGTGCAGGCCCGGCGGCTATGGCTTTGATTCAGCCCCTGGCCTGGGAACTTCTTTATGCTGCAGGTGCGGCCCTAAAAAGAAAGAAGAAGAAGAAAAGAAAAAGCAGAGGTTCAGAATTGCGTATGAAGTTGGCCTGAATCATTGGTTTCAAAGACCATGTTTTTCCAGTTACACACTTCGTCTCAGGGGTTCTTCAACCCCCTGCTTCCCTCGCGCCCTGCCCCCACCCTAGCACGTCATAGACCTCGGTTCCTGGGGCTCGTCTCCTCCAGCGAGGCTTCACCTTGACCTGAGGTGACCAAGATAAGAACAGCTCCTCGTGAAAGGAGAAGGAGCCCAGCATCCTTGCCCAACCAAGCCTTTTTGTGCCTCTGTACAGCAAGTAAATATTTATACGTAATAAAATGTTTCTCACAGGAGTTCCCGTTGTGGCTCAGTGGTTAATGAATCCTACTAAGAACCATGAGGTTGCGGGTTTGATCCCTGGCCTTGCTCGGTGGGTTAAGGATCCAGCGTTGCCGTGAGCTGTGGTGTAGGTTGCAGACGCGGCTCGGATCCCGCGTTGCTGTGGCTGTGGCAAAGGCTGGCAGCTACAGCTCCTGTTAGACCCCTAGCCTGGGAACCTCCATATGCCACGGGTGCGGCCCTAAATAAGGCAAAAAAAAAAAAAAGACTGCATCCTGTTAACTTTTAAGTAAAAGATCAGCAGAGATCAGGGCACACTGGGGACAGACATATCCCGTGTCTTCTCAGAAGCTCTTCTTCGAGAACGACCTGTCTCACCTCAGAGGTGGCTGCGGGGCAGCCGTGCTTGCTCTGTGGGATCCTGGTCGCCTGGTCACAGTACTTGGGACTGAGATGGGCATTTTCCCCAAGTGTGGGCAGTCACTTGTTTTTCCAATTAATTTATTTGATTTTTGTTTTTGTGTCTTGCTTTTTTTTTGGTCGCCCTTGTTTGTGCACAGCACATGGAAATTCCCAGACCAAGGACAGATCTCCGCCGCTGCCATGACAACCAAGACCTTTAACCTGCTGTGCAAGGAGAACTCCTGTTTTGCCAATAATTTTAAGTGGTGACTGGTAGACACAGATTCCAGGATGACATTGTAGATCGTGGCTGGATACCGATGGCCTCTTCATTACAGAGAAAATCGGGACAGGCGTGTAACTGCCACGAGCCGTTCCTCTCCTGGTGCCCTGCAGGCCTCTACATCCCTTCAGAGCAAATTTGAACTCAGGACGCGCCTGCGACATGGCCCGTTCACAAGGCACCCCCAAGGAGACCCACGTGCTGAGTGAAATGGAGCAAGACGTAGCCGGACCGGCCTGGGAACGACTGCCAACGCCCAGCATGCTGTCATGCTCAGCGATTGCCACCCCAATCCCCTCCTCCAGATCCTGGCATCCCCGACACCCCGGGGGAGTTCACCGAGACCTGGCGAAATCGAAATCGATACAGTGCAGAAAACAAGGTTTAAAATTTTACTGCTGCTAGCCGGCGCTTTGGCTGGACCAAGAAAGTGTGTGCCTATTGGAGATGGGGAGGGGAGCTAGTTGGCGCCCCCCTCCAGAAGTCCAGCCATGAGTATCGGGGCCCGAAAAAGGAGGAGGTGTCTAGGCTAGAGGGTGATGCCACTGAAAGGCGGCTCCGTGGGGATGCACTCGGTGGGCCGGGGATGCACTCGGTGGGCCGGGGATGCACTCGGTGGGCCGTGGCAGCGGGTATCCGGGCTGTCAGAAACTTGCAAGGAAGCACCGCGGGGGAGGGTGGGGGGCCTCCCACATCGCAGCTCTCAGCAGGATCATTACCTAAAGTAGCGAAGACCGTAGGAGCAAGGTGTTCAGGCTCACAGTTCTGGGACCCCATCCCTGACCCCCTCCCCCGGACCTGACCCCCTCCCCCGGACCTGACCCCCTGGCCTCTGCAATTCTGTTCCCTGCCGACCGCTCGTCCCTGACCGGGCTCCTCCCTGCAGCATCTCCAATCCTCCATCCTTGTCCTGGGCTGAGTCACCCGCTTTCCTCCCCCCACCGAGACCCACGGGGTCTCTGCACCTGGGGGCTCTGGACAGGCGTCTGCCTGTGACGATGAGGGCGACGCCCACGAGGAAGGCCACCAGGCCGAGGGCCAGGCCGAGGGCACAGAGCAGGGTCTCTGCGGTGTCTGGCGGCGGTGTAGTCGCCTGGGGCTCTGGGAGAGAAAAGGGGGGCACGGCAAACGGATTCCCACCTTTGGGGAGTCACCTGGGGGTTCTGGGAAGGGCGGGCTGGGGCGGGGGCTCCGTACCCCAGTGCTTCCAGAGCGGTTCCTCCAGGCCCCAGTGCTCCACTTTGCAGTCGTAGAAGTCGCCGGCCGAGGGCACGAAGGTCAAGTAGTGGAACTTGCGGAACGAGTGGTCGGGCTGTGCGTAGAAGCTGGTCTGGGCCGCCCCCTCGGTGACCGTGCGACCGTTGCGCAGCCAGGTGATATTGATGACGGGGGGGAAGATGTTGTCCACGATGCAGACGAGGACGTTGGGCTGGCCCAGCGCCACGCGGGACTTGGGGACGACCGTCACCCTGGGAGGAACTAGGAAGACCAGGGCCCTGAATCCCAGCGCTTCCTCGTCGGCTGGGCCTCTTTAGGGCTGCGGCGGAGGGATATCCCCCCCATCTAGGCTTCTGTGGGCAGGGAATGATCTGGAAGGGTGCCTGCCGGGGCAGGAGTGGGGGCCAGAGGGAAAGAGACCGAAGGCAGAGGGGCCTCCCGATCTGCCAGGTCCCTGAGGGGCAGTCCAGGTTGGGGGGGGGGGTCATTCTTCAAGGGGAAGAGGCTGCGGAGGGAAATGCGAGAAGATCTAGAACCTCCTGGGAAAGAAAAGGGGCTGAGCACAACAGTCACAGATTCTGGGACTGGTGCCCGGGCGCGAACGGTGGTCTGTGCGGTGGGGAGGGGGCTTCTCCGGGACAGGGGCAGGGGGAGGGCCCCGTCCATACCGCTGGTGGCTCTGGTGCGGTTGGAGCGCTCCACCAAGACGTCCAGATGGGCTTTGATCACCGCGATGCTGGTCAGCCCATTCTGCGGGTCAAAGTAGGCGAAGTTGCCAAATTCGGGCAGACGCCACACCGCCTCCCTCTTCCGCAGGTCCACGGAGAACAGCTGCTCCCCATCGAAATCGTAGGTGAACTGACCCGAGCCGTCATAGGACTGGTAGAAGGCTGGTCCGTAGGAGCCCATGTGGTCAGCTGTGTCGGGTGAGTTCAGGGTCAGGGGGGAGAAAAGCAAAGGGTATCTGTCTTGTGACGTGAGATACGTGGAGTCTCTGTGTGGGGGGTGGAGTCCTCTCCTGACACCGAGTTAGTCCTCGGAGAGTGGAAGCGTTGCTGGGGGGTGGGGAGGAGGGGGTGGAGGGAAACACAGGCGTGGGGGCAGCCTGGCATCCTGGCTGGGAGACCAGGGGCTGCCCACTCTCATGCCTGGGATTCCCACGATTTAAACCTTGGCTGTGATCATCCGCCTCTGGCTGTGCTACCGGGTCCTGGGTGTGAGATGAAAGGATGTGAGGGCGGGATGGGGAGAAAAGAATTCAGGATAAGAGTATCAGGGGAGCTGTGGGCACAGAGATGCTGTGTAGGTGGCTGTGAGGGAAAACGGGAAGGAGTAAGAATTGAGATTTGTGGGAGTTCCCGTCATGGCTCAGTGGTTAACGAATTCGAATAAGAACCATGAGGTCGCGGTCCGATCCCTGGCCTTGCTCAGTGGGTTAAGGATCCGGCGTTGCCGTGAGCTGTGGTGTAGGTCGCAGACGCAGCTCAGATCTGGCGTTGCTGTGGCTGTGGCGAAGGCCGGCGGCTACAGCTCCTGTTAGACCCCTAGCCTGGGAACCTCCATATGCCGCGGGTGCGGCTCTACATAAAGGCAAAAAGACAAAAAAAAAAAAAAAAAAAAAAAAAAAAAACTATAAAAAAAGGAACTGAGATTTGTGACCTAGAGACGAAAGGGGTAGAAAAAGGCAGCCCAAGGTACTGCAGAGAGTGATGGCAAAGGAGTCAGGAGTTCAAGGTTCACGTCCTACCTCTTCCGTCTCAGAGCATCATGATCACATGTGCCTCTTCCCATAACTGAGGCTCAGTTTGCTAGAAATTAGGGGTTAGGCGCTAATCGGCAGGAGAGTCCCTTTTAATTCTATGAAATTATTTGTGCCACAGTCATTAAGGGACTACTGTGAGCCCCGAGGAGATGCAGACAGACCAGCTGTGGATCCCACAGACAAGGAACTCATGTCTAGAGCAGGATAAAGGGATAAACAGCCACCTATCGACACGGTGATAAGTTCGGCAGTAGAACTGGACTTGAATGGGCACAAGCTCTGAGCCAGGAAAACGGTAGAGAAATCAGGGTGCTGGGCAGCCCTAGGATGGAGGTGTGGGTCTCCGAAAGGAGGGAGGAACGATTAGGCACTTGAACTTGAAGAAGCCCCGACGTGCGGCTGGGCTGAGCTGCACCTGTATTTTAGGTCCAGGACAGGCTTGATGGAGGTGAGAGGGATGGGGGGGTCTCTTGGTAAAGGCAGTTACCCACAGACCAGAGGAACAGTTCACGCTCTGTCCTCTCTGGCTTGTAACCCTGTAATCTGACGCCCTAAATCTGCTCCCCTCGCCCAGCGCCCTCAGGACTTACCCTTGATGGCCCCAGCTTCCTGGGGGCTCAGGAGGGTCATCAAGATGTGGAGTCCCAGGACCAGCCCCCCACGGAGGACCATTGCCCTCTGGTGTTTTAACCAAATACGTCTCGGTTGGTGTGGGTGTTAGGGGGGTGGGGTAAAGGAAGAAGGCAGAGGAGGAGGAAAACCGAGACAGGGGTTGGGGAGACCCCTGCTGTATTCAGCCAATCAGAGAAATTCTCCGAGTTAGGGCAGCTGTTGCTGGGTAAAGCAGCAAAGAGCCTGGGTGAGAAGATGGGAGAATTCATTGTACCCGTTTGTACCAAGGAGGCTGGGCCCCCAGGAAAGTCAACGGGGGTGGGAGGGGCTTAAGTCAACTGAAACCACGGGTCCTCCAAGAAACGAAGCTCTAAAGGGAGAGAAAAGGCGTCAGAGCACCTGGCAGGTAGGTTCGAACAAATCCTCTTTAAGTTGCTTTGGACAAATTTGGAGTTAAAAAATAAGACCAATTTTACTAAGACACTTTAAAGGGAAATATTGGCTACACAGTATCCAATAAAAATTCTCCAAACCTTTACATTACAAAATATATAGGGATTTTTTTAAATGATAAGGTTTTTCTTAACTTCTAATTAAATTGTATTATAATCCAAGAATCTCGTCAGTGTGATGCATCTTAGAAACTTATTGGGACCTGCTTTATGGCTTGGAATGTGGTCAATATTTCACACTGTACTCTCATTTTTTTTCTTTTGTTCTTCATTTCATTTTTACGGCTGCCCCTGTAGCATGCGGAAGGTCCTGGGCTAGGGGTTGAATCAGAGCTGCAGCTGCCGGCCTATACCACAGCCACAGCAACACCGGACCTGAGCCCCATCTGCACCCTGTACTGCAGCTTGTGGCAACGCCAGATCCTTAACCCACTGAGCGAGGCCAGGGATCGAATCTGTAACCTCATGGTTCCCAGTCAGATTCGTTTCCATTGCGCCAAGACAGGAACTCCTTTTCATGCTCATTTTAAATGGCTAGTCTGTATCTACTAATACTCCTTCTTTGAAGGACACATATGGGCTTGTTGTTTTTCTGTTGAGGTGGTGGTACTCCCTAAAGGAGGGAGTTACTATTTTGGCCTGTGAATTGGGTAGGGCCAGAGGGGAAGTGAGAAGCAGGAAATGGCCTTCTCCTCCAGCCGCCCTGTATACATAATGTAATACGATGAACACATACAGCTTCCTGTGTCAAATTCTCGTAGCAGTTAATTTCTAGTTCTAACTCACCAGCAAGACCGTGTGTAGTAGTTTATGTTAAAATCCCCCAAATTGAGACACATACTCATCCGTATCCCCACACTTTTGCTCTGGACCCTGAGGGAGAGATACGGCCTTAATCCACAATTGGAATTCGGACACGATTAAACCAGCTCACACACAGAGGGCTCCAAAGTTGGTCGCAGGTGCCCCTGAAAGAAGATGGGAGAAATAGAGGAAAGCCTGGCAGGTGGGGGTGGGGATATCAAAATAGTGGCTACAATACAATATGACATGGCATAAAAGAAGATATTGAGGGAGTTCCCTGGAGGCCTAAAGGTTGGGGATCAGTGGTTTCACTACTACAGCCTGGCTTCAGTCCCTGGTCTAGGAACTGAGATGCCACAGCTAGCTGTTGATCAGGGATGGGTGGGGGAAATCACCTGGGAACTTCCACATGCTGCAGGTGCAGCCAAGAATAAAAAAGGAAATTAATTCCATGCATCTAAAACAAGCAATTAAATAACCACGGGGATGAAAATATAAATAATGGAGGATTTCGCTCTCTATGAAAACGTATGTAGTAAAAGTAGTGCCTAGACGTTCCCGTCGTGACTCAGCTGAAACGAGTCTGACTAGCATCCATGAGGATGCAGGTTCGATCATCAGTGGGTTGAGGATCCGGTGCTGCCGTGAGCTGCGGTGTAGGTCACAGCCATGGCTTGGATCCTGTGTTGCTGTGGCTGTGGTGTAGGACAGCAGCTATAGCTCTGATTCACCCCCTAGCCTGGGAACCTCCATAAGCTACAGGTGCGGCCCTAAAAAAAAAAAAGAGAGAGAGAGAAAATAGTGCCTAAAAGGAAACATCTAGCTTTTAAACAGATTTCTTAGGAAAATGAAGCCTTAAAGCAAATGAGGCAATCATTACCACTAAGAGAATGGAAAATTAGACAAACCGTAAAAGCAAAAAAAAAAAAAAATGTAAATAATAAAGGCAGGGGAAGAATTCAGTGAAATAGAAAACAAAAAATAGGGATAAGCAAATCAAATTTTGCTTCAAAAAGAAGTTTAAAAAGGCTGATAAACCCTCTGGCAAGACTGTCAAGGAAAATACAGGAGGCTGGGAATGAAAGGGAGAAAGATTTAAATATACAGACATTTTTAAAAATTAAAAAAAAACTTTTTTTAGTTGTCCTGTATTTGAAGATTTTAAAAATGTTTTATAAGGTAGGAGAAAAGGGAAAACATTCACTACCCATTTTCCCAATTTAAACACAGGGCAGCAGACATCCTTACACCTGAATAAAGCTACGGCAGCAGTTCGCATGGGACCAAAGCGAATGCAGAATGCAGGTGGCACTCCCCGGAAGCTCTGTGTGTCTGGACAAACTCGGTGCGCATTGCCACGTGGTCCACTGCCTGCAGAAAAAGAAGGGAAGCTGGGGAGTTCCCTCTGTGGCTCAGTGGGGTAAGAACCTGAGTAGTATCCCTGAGGATGGGGGTTTGATCCCTGGCCTCGCTCAGTGGGTTAAGGATCCTGTGTTGCCACAAGCTGTGGCATAGCTCGAGGATATGGCTCTGATCTGGAGTTGCTATGGCTGCAACTAGACTCCGATTCAACCCCTATCCCGGGAACTTCCGTATGCTGTGGGTGCATCCAGGAAAGAAAAAAAAAAGAGACTGGAGAATGGGCAAATATGTAGGAAAGTGAACAGAATACCGGAAGCAGGCAGGGAAGGGGAAGGTTATTAGCAACATGAAGGAATAACACGGAAAGTGAGAAATGCAAAATGGAAGGGAAAGAAATGGGAAGAAACGAGAGAAATGCCTGATTGAAAAAAATTCAGGTGTGTTCCTTGTACCTGAACACTTAAGCATCCATCATTCCAGTCCAAAAATAATAATCATGTTGAACACTATAAGGAGGATATTTATTGAGGACTTACAATGCCTCGATTGACTCATTGAATCTTCATGCCCCCAGGTACAGCATTATTTTGCGTGTTAGGTAACTGACCACAGAGATTAAGTAACTGTCTCAAGATAACACAACTCTTGTAGAAGCAATATTAGGAGTTCCTGTTATGGCTCAGGGGAAATGAACCCAACTAGTATCTATGAGGACGTGGCTTCAATCCCTGACCTTGCTCAGTGGGTTAAGGATCTGGCGTTGCTGTAAGCTGTGGTATAGGTTGTGGATGCGGCTCAGATCCTGTGTTGCTGTGGCTGTGGCCAGCAAATAGCTCCAATTGCACCCTTAGCCCGGGAACTTCCATATGCCATGGATGTGACCCTAAAAAAAAAGAAGAAGCAATAATGAATCGTCCTCTGCACCCCTCTCTCATAAGCCCTTAGCATCCTTGTAGGACCAGATATTATCAATAATAAATTAACAATTTAGGCTCCATGATAATCTCCCTTAGAGGACTTTAAGTCACAGCAGGTTAAAAAAAAAAAAGGCAGGATATAACAGAAAGGGGGCTTCACAGCCAGGAAATATCATTCTTAACCTGTGTCTGACCACTTTAACATAATGCATTCTGTTCCCAAGAGAAACCTAAGTTTAATAGATGCTTTTATTCAGTTCATCAAACATTTATTTACCTACTTCAAAAACTCTCTGGTGTTTATTTCTAAGGCATTTTCTATGTTATGCTCTCATTTCCCCTCACAGAGTAGCACTGAGAAGGCAGGTGCTCCCATCCCCATTTCAAAAGTAGAGAAACCTAGGAGTTCCCGCTGTGGTGCGGTGGGTTAACGATCCAGCGTTTTCTCTGCAGCAGCATGGGTTTGATCCCCAGTCGGAGAACTTCCATATGCCACAGGTGCAGCACCTCCCCACTACCAAAAAAAGTAAAGAAATTGGCCCAGAAAAGACAAGTAATTTGTCCAAAGTCATACTTACTTTCAGGGCTTATTTGGTATTAAAACCAAGGGAGGGAATTCCTGTTGTGACTCAGGGTGCTAAGAACCCGACTAATATTCATGAGGATGCAGGTTCGATCCTTGGCCTCGCTCATTGGGTTAAGGATCCTGAGTTGCCCCAAGCTGTGGCGCAGGCCGTAGATGAGGCTCGGATCCAGCATTGCAGTGGCTGTGGTGTAGGCCTCAGCTGCAGCTCTAATTCAACCCCTAGCCTGAGAACTTACATATGCCGAGGGAGCGGCTATAAAAACAAACAAATAAAAACCTGAGAGACCCTCGTTCCACATCCTCTATACCTCTGAGGCCCAATGGAATCTCGAGAGGAGAAAATGCACATCAGTCACACTGCGTGATGGCTCGTACAGCCCCCAGGACCAATTCAGAATCCTGTGTGGACAGATCTTTAACACCCTTAAGACTTGCTTTGTCTCAGGCCACATCCATGCTAGGGGAACTGGCAGTCACCATGCAGGGGGAATGGCATTCCTGGGACCTATTCCAGAGCAAGGAAAACCAACCAACCAAGCCACCAAAAAACCCAAACCCTCTGAGTCACTCAGTTGCTCAAGATGAGAATCCCCCTTCTTATTTTGTCTTCAGGGAATTTTACACCTTGAATTTTACACCTTGAATCATGTGCTATCTACCAGACTTTCTGCTTGGAGAGTGGTAATTCCTGCTTGTTGGTTTCTTTTTTGGAATCTGGCCACACCCTGGGGATGCAGGAGGCTGTCCAGGCTTGTCACCTCTAATATTTGGAGTGAGGCCCATGCACTGAGAGCTGCTGACTGTAATTCTCTTGGCCCCGGCCTTTCCCAGCTGCAGGCTGGTGATCCTGCAGGTCACTGGTGGCAGCTCCCATGACGTCCTTGACGAGTGCAATGTGGAGTCCAGGGGACTTGGATCTGGTGGGCTGGGAAGCTGCCTCTGTTTCCTTCTTAGGCTTCCAACTCCTTAGGTCTTCCTCATCTTGCAACAGAGCAGAAGACCTGGTGAAGCTGAAATTGTTGAGAAGACAGCAGTGACTACTGGGTCCTAAAGAAAACCGTGTGGAAAGGAGACATCCCACTGAGGGCTGCAGCAGATCTGCAGCTCTAACAGCCTTGAAAATTCCATTGTTCTTGACTTTCACCATCCTGATATTTAAACCCTGGGATTCGGCCATATCACACCACCCGGGCAGCAGCAGAAGCCTGGGAATTTCAACTTTTGTTTACTCCGTTTCTTCTATCTCCCTTTCTCAAGTGAAAGAAAAGGGGGAAAGAAAGAAACTATCGGTATTAAGTTAATAAAAGCTCCTTTTCAAGCCTTAAGGCCGTGCCCCAAGGGCAGCTCCTTTGAGCCGCATCTGAACAAACTGGGGCTCTGTCCTTTGTGTTTCTTTTGGCTCCGAGTTAATCTAACCCATCATGCTGGACAAGGGAGCTCAGGCGCTAACCTCCAGCGAGCAGGGCCCAGCCCTAGGCTGTGGGTCTGTTATATCATCCTACTTAATTTTAGCAGGAGTCATTGAAGGTAAGAAAAAAAAATCCTTTTTTTATAGGTGAAATAGCTGAGACTCTGAGAAGTTGCTTTACTTGCTCAAGGTCCCACATCTGGTCTGTGGACATTCTTATTACCCTGCCCTCATTGCCTTCCTTATAGGCTATAGTAATTACATATCCTTAATATGTCCTGGGAAGATGATTTCTTTTCTATCAGAAGTGTTCAAGCTCTGGAGTTCCCGCTGTGGTGCAGTGGGTTAAGACTCTGATTGCAGTGGGTTAAAGGATCCATTGTGTATGTCGAAGCTGTGGCTCAGATTCAGTCTCTGGCCTGGGAACTTCCATAAGCCATGGGTTGCTCCGTGTGTGTGTGTGTGTGTGTGTGTGTGTGTGTGTATGGGAGAGAGAGTAGGAGGGAGAAAGAAAGTTTTCAAGCTCTACTCTAGAAATTTCAGACATCTTCAAGCATTTCACAAGCTTTGTAACATTTTTCAAATATTGTTTAAAAAGTCACACTCACAATGGCAACAAAAAGTATGAAATATGTAGCAATAAACTTAACCAAAAAGACGGGGGACTTTTACACTGAAAACTATAAAACACTGATGAAATAAACTAGAGGAGACACAGATAAGTGAAAAGACACCCACATTCACAGACTGGAAAAACTGATATTGTTAGAGCAGCCATGCTCTCCGAAGTGGCCTACAGATTCCAAGCCATCTTTTTCAAAGTACCAATGGCATTCCTTTTTTTTTTTATTTTTATTTTTTGTCTTTTTGCCTTTATCTAGAGCCGCACCCGCGGCATATGGAGGTTCCCAGGCTAGGGGTCTAACAGGAGCTGTAGCCGCCAGCCTTCGCCAGAGCCACAGCAACGTGGGATCCGAGCCGCGTCTGCAGCCTACACCATAGCTCACGGCAATGCCGGATCCTTAACCCACTGAGCAAGGCCAGGGATCGAACCCACAACCTCATGGTTCTTAGTCGGATTCATTAACCACTGAGCCACGAAGGGAACTCCCAATGGCATTCTTTACAGAAATTTTTTAATGCTAAAATTTATAAGGAATGACAAAAGACTCAATAGCCAAAGTAAGAGGAACAAAGCTGGAGGTATCACACTTCTAAATGTCAAAATATATTACAAAGCTACAGTAATAATAACAGTACAGTACTAACATAAAACAGACATAGACCAGGAGTTCCCTGGTGAGCTAGCAGTTAAAGTTTCCAGCCTTGTCATTGCTGTGGCTCAGGTCACTGCTATGCCACAGGTCTGATCACGGCCCCAGATGAGAAAGAGAAATTGTAATTTGATATATTCACTATTAACCATCTGGGTTAAAAAAAAAAAAAGGCAGTCCACTTTGTACCGCAAGAATTTTGCAACCAAGGAGTTTGTCTGTGAATAAGCATCCCACTGACTGCTCTGCTAAGTTGAGTAAGGCTTTATGATTTGGGATTTTGAGAAGAAAGAAACCTTGTCAGCAGAGGACTGTGAAACCAGAGTTCATAATGCCTAATGTTTCATTTAATACACTCTTGAGTCATAACTAAAAGGCACTTAGTCTAAAAGCCATTTTTTTCTTTTTTTTTTCTTTTTTCCACTGTGCTCACAGCATGTGGAAGATCCCAGGGCCAGGGACTGAAGCTGTGCCACAGCAGCAACCTGTGTCATGGCACTGACAATGTTGGATCCTTAACCCACTGAGCCACCAGGGAGCTCCCAAAGCCATTTTAACTGTTATCTTAGAACATTTCTTCCTCTGCTTATGAAGCAGAACCAATAGATTAATTTAGGGTTTGACTAAAAGAAGTTCTCCCTGTTTTTCTGTTTGGCCAAGAATTCCTCCTAATATGGTATCACCAGAGAAGAGTCATAAAGCTGTGGGTTAATGCAGAATTTATCCATCAAATCACGTTTTGAAGCTTGCCCTCTTGGGGGTAGAGAATTATAAAGAAACACAGAAGGTAAAGGGTTTAGTGCTTCTTTTCTTCCCCTTTTTTATTGGGCAACTATAGGAAATCAAAACTGTGAGGTGTTTTTAATTCTTATGAGAAATGTTCCAGGATTTGTGAAGAAAAGTCAGATTATCTGTCTCTGCGAACCTGAATTTTGTGTTCTTTAAAGCCAAAGAATATGAAATAGGAGCCCATCTCCACCTAGTGGCCGTCAGTGGAATTTAGACTTGGGGGAAGAAATGAGGGAATTTGTCAACAATTCGGGAATACTCCCACATTCTTAAGAAAAAAGTCAGAGAATAGGTTAGACATACAAAAATCAAAATAAATGTGGCCAAATGTAGAGGCTTTGGCAGCACCAGCACTTCTGTGGTTTGCTGTGCCTTTGACAGCAGCCGTTAAAAAAAATGCTAATCATTGCACTGCACTGGCATCAAACATTAATTGTGTGTGTGTGTGTGTATGTATGTATGTGTGTGTATATATATATATATATATGTATGTATGTATTTTTTTTCTTTTTAGGGCCACACTTTCATCCTATGGAGGGTCCCAGGCTAGGGGTCTAATTGAAGGTACAGCTGCTGGCCTACGCCACAGCCACAGCAACGCCAGATCAGAGCCACTTCTGCAACCTACACCACCTCTGGCTCACGGCAATGCCAGATTCTTAACCCACTGAGCGAGCCCAAGGACTGAACCCTCAAACTCACGGTTCCCAGTCGGATTCGTTTCCGCTGCGCCACTATGGGAACTCCTCTAATTATATTTTTAAATACTTGAACATAAGGAAAACATACCAATAAGAGTTCCCTCTAAGCAGATTAAGGACCCAGTGTTGTCTGTGAGGACTCGGGTTCAATCCCTGGCCTAGCTCAGTGGGTTAAGTGTCCCGCATTGCTGCAAGCTGCTGCATAGGTTGCAGATGCAGCTCTGATCCAGTGTTGTTGCTGCTGTGGCTAATGCACATATGTGGCTGCGTGCATAGGCCGGCAGCTGCAGTTCTGATCTGACCTCTAGCCCAGGAACTTCCATATGCTACAGGCCCAGCTATAAAAAAAAAAACGAAAAAAAGGCGGGGGGAACATACCAACAGAAGGCAACCCTTCAGCATTAACTTTGGAAAGAAGAGGGTCTAGGTAAGTAGAGGGTAGTAGTAACTGCACTAGTACAGACCACCGGAGTGGCACCGCCTGATAGAACTTTCTGCTTTGATGGAAATATTTATATCTGAGCTGCCCAACAGCGCAGCTGGCCACGTGTACTCTTGAGCACTGGCAAACCAAGGGGTGAATTTTTCATTTAATTCTAAATTAATTAAAGGTAAATTATTATAGCCACACGTGACTTGTGGCTACGGTATTGGACAGGCAGAGTGGAGTTACAATGTTTCTCTGAACAAATGTAGGCCCTCTTAGGAGTCCTTAATGGAGCAGGACCATCTGTAGGAGAAGCTGCTAGAAAATTGAGAAATGAAACAGAATTTAAGAAGACAGAGAAGGTGGAGGTTTTGCTGTGGTTGTGGCTCAGCGGGTTAAGAACTAGACTATTATGCATGAGAAGGCCAGTTTGACCCCTGGCCTCACTCAGTTGGTTAAGAATCCAGTGTTGCCACAAGCTGCAGCGTAGGTTGCAGATGCGGCTCGGATCCTTCGTTGTTGTGGCTGTGGTGTAGGCCGGCACCTGCAGCTCCGATTGGACCCCTAGCCTGGGAACCTCCATATGCCACAGGTGTGGTAAAAAAAAAAGCCAAAATAAAATTAAAAAAAAGAATGAAATAAATATTGCCCTTTTCAGCAACGCGGGTAGACCTAGAAAATATTATACTTAAATAAAGTCAGAGAGAGAAAGACAAAGACTCAATGATTACAAAAGACCAACTAATAAAATTACAAAAGAGCTTAAGGAAGCTTCAAAAACAGTCCAGTTTTAGCAGATGCAGGAGCTACAGTCATAGCAATAATCTTGGCAAACCCTCAAATCAAGCAGTTGAAAAGTCCCGGGAACACAGCCAAAGGGAATCATCAAGACAAAGGGCTTATAAACTTTAAGACCACATCTCAGTACGCATGAGAAGGGGGCACTTCAAAACATCTCCTTTGACTCTCCCTCTGATTTTAAAGTGCTTTGCCCTAAAGATCGTCTCACAGGACAACACAAATAGCTCCACTGTCCCTCTCTCGGGTCTGTGACAGGTTAGATCTGTCCGGAAACACTGCACCCTAGTAAAACACTTTGGACAAACGGCAACAAGACAGAATTCTAGGAACTTTAGGACACAGGATCAGCAGCAGCTTGCTTTTTTTTTTTTTTTTTTTTTTTGCCTTTTGTCATTTTAGGGCTGCACCCGCAGCATGTGGAGGTTCCCAGGCTAGGGGTCTAATCGGAGCTGTAGCTGCCGGCCTACACCACAGCCACAGCAACGCAGGATCCCAGCCACGTCTGCGATCTACACCACAGCTCACGGCAACGCTGGATCCTTAACCCAATGAGCAAGGCCAGGGATCGAACCCGCAACCTCATGGTTACTAGTCGGATTCGTTAACCGCTGTGCCACGAAGGGAACTCCCAGCAGCAGCTTTTAATTAGGAAAGCTAACCGGGCTATTTTGACTCTCCAGGCATGTGGAGGAAAAAGTAGGGGATAGGTTATGATAACATGAAAAGAGGTTATAGAAAACCAGAGACGTTTCTATGCTGGTTTCACTTGCCTCTGGGTATGTTATTTGAATTTGGTACCAGGATTTGGAAAATGGAAAAGCTCCCACTTCGAACCTCCGGAATTCTATTTCCCCACTGAAAAATGTAAATATGAAAGAGTGCCAAGTCTCTAGGGACAGTGTGTAAAATGAAAATTACGACCATACAGTTGGAGAAAATTGAAATAATCCATCCCACCAAGAGAACCCTTTAACAATTCGTTTTGGTCAGTCAAAAGATAAGTGAATATTGGAAGTTAACTGTGAATTATAGCAATATTAAGAATAATAGCTAATTCTTGGAGTTCCTGAAGTAGCTCAGCGGTAATGAACCTGACTAGCATCCATGAGGACACAGGTTCGATCCCTGGCCTTGCTCAGTGGGTTAAGGATCCAGCGTTGCCATGAGCTGTGGCGCAGGCCAGCAGCTGTAGTACCCCTAACCAGGGAACTTCCATATGCGCAGGTGCGGCCCTAAAAAGCAAAATTAAAAAAAAGAAAAAGATTGAAATATTGCCATTTTCAGCAACGTGGGTGAATCTAGAAAATATTATACTTAGGGTGTTCCTGTTGTGGTTCAGCAGAACTAAATCTGACTAGCATCCATGAGGACACAGGTTCAACCGCTGACCCTGCTCAGTGGGTTAAGGACCTGGCGTTGCCGTGAGCTGTGTTGTAGGTCACAGACATGACTCGGATCCTATGTTGTTGTGACGTACGTAGGCCAGTACCTACAGCCCTGTTTGGACTCCTAGCCTGGGAACCTCCATATGCCCTAAAAAACAACAAAAAAAGAAAATATTATGCTTGGTAAAGTAGGACAGAGAAAGACAAAGGCTATATATCACTTATATGTGGAATCTAAACAATTATACAAATAAATCTATATGCAAAACAGACACGAAAAGCAAACTTATGATTACCAAAGGGGAGAGGGAGGGACAAATTAGGAGTATGGAATTAATCGATACAAACTACTATACATAATATAGATAAGCAACAAGGATTATTATATATCACGGGGAATTATATTCAATAGCTCATAATAACCTATAATGGAATATAATATGAAACAAATAATTGGATCACTATGTTGTACACCTGACACTAACATAGCATTATAAATCAACTATCAATAGTGAAAAAAAGGAATAATAGCTAATTTTTATATAGTATTTACTGGAAGCCAGGGATTATTCTAAGTCTTTTATATAAAAATAAAATGTGGTTAGCACTGTACCTGCTATTGTTTCCTTAGTAAAAGATCTTTCTAAATCAATCCTTGATCAGCATATATGCATCCATCTGGCTGATACTTTTTTTTTGTCTTTTTGCCTTATCTAGGGCCACACCCGTGGCATATGGAGGTTCCCAGGCTAGGGGCCTTCGCCGCAGCCACAGCAACGCAGGATCCGAGCCGCGTCTGCAACCTACACCACAGCTCACGGCAACGCCGGATCCCTAACCCCCTGAGCAAGGCAAGGGATCGAACCCTCAACCTCATGGTTCCTAGTCGGATTCGTTAACCACTGAGCCACGACGGGAACTCCCGATACGTTCTTTTCAATATCAATAAACCACATTTACCACTATTTTGCTTTCACTTGGCCGCCCCAACCAGTCACATTTACAGTATTACCACAGTAAATTCTTCCACCCTGAGACCTAATCCAATAAAGCAGAATTTAAAGAGATGGCCTAAATCCAATGCCAGTATATTAAAATTGCTTATTACACTAATGCCACGTTAACCAGGGGCGCCTTGAAAACAGTCATGTCTGGGAGGCATTTTATGGGGGCGGTAGAAATAGGCTTTACCTTGACTGGGGGCGGCGACTGCACAGTGAAAACGCTTTGTGAAAACTCACAGGCCGGTTACAGCAAAGGAGGATGAAGTTTACTGTGTGTGAACTGCATCTCGGTCAACCTGATTTTTTAAAACATTCTCTTATTTTATTATTATCATTATTATTACTATTTGTCTTCTTAGGGCCACACCGGCGGCATACGGAGGTTCCCAGGCTAGGGGTTGAATGGGAGCTGTAGCCGCCGGCCTGCACCACAGCCACAGCAACGTGGGATCCGAGCCGCGTCTGCGACCTACACCACAGCTCATGGCAACGCTGGATCCTTAACTCCTGAGTGAGGCCAGGGATCAAAACTACGTCCTCATGGATCCTAGTCAGATTTGTTTCCACTGAGCCACAGTGGGAACTACATATTTTAATTATTCTTGATATTGACTATTATTGTGTATTTTCTCCTTTCTTTTTTTATTCCATTTTTTTTCTTTTTTAGCGTCACACCTGAGGCATATGGAAGTTCCCAGGCTGGGGGGTTGAATTGGAGCTATGGCTGCTGGCTTATGCCGCAGCCATAGCAATGTGGGATCTGAGCTGCGTCTGTGACCTACACCACAGGTCGTGACAACACTGGATCCTTAACGCACTTGAGTGGGGCCAGGAATCGAACCTGCATGCTCTTGGATACTAGTCAGGTTCGTGACTGCTGAGCTACAATGGGAACTCCAACCTGAGTTTTTTAGAAAAGCAGCTACACCCCCAAACTCTACCTCCCATTATTGATTTTATGATTAAAAGGGAATGGACCATAAAACCACCAAAATGTCAGTAAATTTTGGAAGAGAAAAATTCTGCCTGAGATCAGGCAAAAGTCTTTGCCCTTGAAACTCCCTACCGAAAAAAAGAACAGAAATGAACTGGCATGTTTGAATTCTGAAAACTGCATATTTCACATCTGTATTAAACTTGGATCTCTTCGTCATATTACTAAAAATGGGTCTGAATTCATAGGGATCCCTGAATGGCAAGATGACTTAAAGCTCTCGGAGTTCCCGTTGTGGTGCAGCAGAAGTGAATCTGACTAGGAACCATGAGGTTGCGGGTTTGATCCCTGGCTTCGCTCAGTGGGTTAAGGATCCAGCGTTGCTGTGAGCTGTGGTGTAGGTCACAGACGCGGCTCAGATCCAGCATTGCTGTGGCTGTGGCGAAGGCCATTGGCTATAGCTCCGATTCGACCCCTAACCTGGGAACCTCCACATGCCGCAGGTGCGGCCCTAAAAAAAAAAGAAAAATGCTCTCTGCTAGGGTAATCCCAGCTATTTTGATCAATTAAAACTAGTAAAATCAAAACAAATTATTTAGGTGCAGTTAACCACATTTCAAGTGCTGAATAGCCACATGTAGCCAGCGTACTGGATTGCACAGAGGAGATTTCCATCATCACAGGAATTTCCATCGGACAGCACTGCTCTAGAAGCCAAAGAGGTATATAGGATTTGAGTTTAAGGATTTGAGCTTTGAATACATATTGATATGGCTCATGTCCCTGAAAATTCACCAGGTTGACATTTTTCTAATTAAAATGATCTTGGGAAGTTCCCATCCTGGCTCAGTGCTTAACAAACCCGACTAGTATCCTTGAGGATGCCGGTTCAATCCCTGGCCTTGCTCAGTGGGTTAAGGATCCAGATTGCTGTGAGCTGTGGTGTAGGTCACAGACGCGGCTTGGATCCCTCATTGCTGTGACTGTAGCGTAGGCTGGCAGGTACAGCTCTGATTTGACCTCTAGCCTGGGAACCTCCATATGCTACAGGCGCAGCCCTAAAAAAAAAAAAACAAAAAAATCATCTTGGGGTGATGCATATTGTAACTATTCTACTGACACTCCAACAAGGTCCATGACCTCAGACACTCAGCACCAGGCACACCATTAGAGGTCACTCATGGAGGACAGTGTGCCTCTGTGACAACAGACCCAAGCTCTCGGTGCCCAAAACAGCCTGCAAAAACTTCAAGAAATCCCTAGAGGGAGGTTTGCCAGCAAAACAGAATAAATAGCCTCTTTGTTTTTAGATTTCTGCTTAATGCTTTGCCTAGAGATGTTGGTCTTTAAGCCACCACTAGTGGATAGATTATACTGGAACTTCCTCCCATCGAGGCAAAAATATGTTCTTAAACAGTTGATTTTTATGGAAATTATGGGATGGCCTTATTGGTAAAAGCAACCACTGCAGAATCTCCCATTTCTGGATCTTTCCCAGCAAGTTATTCAGAGACATGGCATGCAGAGAATTGTTCCCCAATATCTGTAATCCCCCAGTTCCTTAACAGAACTTTCCACTTTATCTGGGCACATGGATGTCCAGAATAAGTACTAATTTCCCATCTTCCTTTCCAGTTACATCTAAATTCTGTCCATGCAGTTCCCGTTGTGGCTCGGTGGTTAACGAATCCGACTAGGAACCATGAGGTTGCGGGTTTGATCCCTGGCCTTGCTCAGTGGGTTAAGGATCCAGCGTTGCCGTGAGCTGTGGTGTAGGTTGCAGACGCGCCTTGGGTCCCGTGCTGCTGTGGGTGTGGCGAAGGCTGGCAGCTACAGCTCTGATTAGACCCCTAGCCTGGGAACCTCCATATGCTGCGAGTGCGGCCCTAAAAAAGGCAAAAAGACAAAAAAAAAAGTCCATCTTGGTCAAACCACTATTGTTCTCAGTCTTTATTGTTTCTCACAGCTCAATTTAAGTCTAACCAGTATATATAGCATCTTTCTCTTTTTTTTTTAAAGAGCTATAGGAGTTTTGGGTTTTTTGTTTGTTTGTTTGGTCTTTTCAGGGCTGCACCCTTGGCATATGGAAGTTCCCAGGGTAGGGGTTGAATTGGGGCTACAGCTGCTGTCTTACACCACAGACACAGCAACACCAGATCCGAACTGTATCTGCGATATATGCCGCAGCTTGCAGCAACACCAGATCCTTAACCCACTGAGCAAGGCCAGGGATTGAACCCATTTTCTCATGGATACCAGTTGGGTTCTTAACCTGCTGAGCCATAATGGGAACTCCGAGGTTTTTAATTTTTATTTATTCATTTAAAATTATTATTTTATTTTATTTTTTTGGCTCTACTGCATCATGTGGAAGTTCCCCAGCCAGGGATCAAACCCTAGCCACAGCAGTGACAACACCAAGTCCTTAACCGCTGGCCACCAGGGAACGCTCAGCATCTCTGGTTCAGAGCCAAATATAACAAGAGTAGATTCGTGGAGATAGAAACTGAACTCTCAAAGTGCATATCCCCTCAAGCATTAGAAACCGTGATGGAATGGATTCCTCCAGTCCCAGGGCACGGCTCCCACCAACAGCTCTCTCATTGCTCTTTATCTTTTTGGTGACCACACCTTACATGGTGCTTCATCCAACATCATACACTTCCATGGTGCCTGCTGATAAAGAGCGCGTGAGATTCTGTGAGCCCCAGAAACTGTGACTGATAGGACGGAGAAGGAATCCCAGACACTGTGGTGGGCCAGTAGGCATCTGTTGAGTTTGGCGCCATCTCCAAAGATTTCAGAAAGGACATGGTATAGATTTATTAGTGATCATAAATCAAAAGACAATTCAGTGGCTGTTGTACTTTGCAGTATCCTGTGTTGCGTCCATACATGCTGGGTATGAAAATTTAGCATCTTCAAAGCATTTGCAAGAGCCCCGAAATTGCTCTAGAAAGACACAGCAAAACGATACAGGCATTTCTACAGCTAAAAGGTGTCAGGTATATCTAATGCAGCTTTTCTTTGTTAGCGAATGTCGTCTCTGATAGTGACATGAACAAAACAACAGCAGCTATAACCAAAATATGTGTTTATAGCTTTGCCAAAGAAAGTGTGTAAGAATTCACCCACTGGTGCCACAGTTCACTGACTTGATGACCAAGGGAAGACAGAGATAAGAAAAAGATGACCAAGAGAAGACCCATGGCCTTCCGGGATAGTGCTCCTAAGTACATGTGGAGGTTCCCAGGCTAAGGGTCAAATCGGAGCTGTCGCTGCCGGCCTACGCCACAGCCACAGCCACGCGGGATCCTCAGCCGGCGTTAAGGAACCTGAGCCAGGCCAGGAACCCGCAACCTCGTAGTCAGATTTTTTTTCTGCTGCACCACAAGGGGAACTCCACAAGTTGTTTTTTTGACCATAGGTCACAGAAGTCACAAGTATCAGCTCAAGGCTAAGAAGCAGCTCCAAGATGTGAGAGGCTAGGGGACCCACCCCCACAGAAATAGAGCTATAATTTCATTGCCTGCCCCACTTCAAGTCCCACCCTCCTAGACCCTCCCATCCTGTGGTGTGTTTGAGCCTGTGCTGTCCTTCACGCCCTCTGCCAACCTGGGTGGGGCCTTGCCAGCACCCAACTCCATCAAAGCACAGACCTTTCCAAACACCATCAGTGACTCCCTATTCCTTATTAGGTTCAAATAAAACTCCTTTGAGAGGCAGCCAAGACATTTCAGAACCCAGCCCCTCCTACAAGAATTTATGTTCTGACCCAACCAAACCCAAAGTCTCTCCCCAAAGTCTGTTTCTCTCTGCTTTTCTCCTCCCCACTCCATCTAGAAGCCTCCACACTGCCCACACACCACTGGAGTCCCTGCCAGCACCCACGTGTCCAGATGCCTGAACACTTGCACTGCCCACGCCCGGCCCCACCCCCAAACTTCCACCTCTGGAGCGCTGCCCTTGAACTCCACTCATCTTTCCTTACAGGCAGGCCTCAGCTTGCTGGAGGGGAGGGAGAAGTCCCACTGCAAGCGTCGTCAGCTGCAACTTGGCACAGACTTGCTCATAAAACTGTTGTACGGGGTTGCTTGGCCTATTCGTTAAATAGGCTTTTGTGGGCTGGCCTGGGGACCTCACCGCCGAGTATAAATGTTATTTGAGTAAATGCATG
Source organism: Catagonus wagneri (assembly GCA_004024745.2). Taxonomy (NCBI): domain Eukaryota; kingdom Metazoa; phylum Chordata; class Mammalia; order Artiodactyla; family Tayassuidae; genus Catagonus; species Catagonus wagneri. Next base: position 11,165,276 of record PVHT021183524.1, on the reverse strand, counting down.
GTATTGTTGGCACGGAGAAAAGCCCTCTGAGCTCAGAGCATCTGACCAAAAGTGACCTTTGGGGACACTCCCCTTTGTGCTCCAAGGGCGACCTCTGCGGGTTTGGCTCCAATTGCGGGGAGAGCTCCGGAGAAACCTCAGCTCTCTCCCGCCTTAGCTGGGAACGCGGGCGGGCGCGAAGAGCCGGGAGCGTCTATTTAGGTCTGACCTTGTCTTCGGCTGAGGCCCGGGAGGGGGCTGGAGGTGGGGGTGTCCGAAGCGAGTGAAACGGCTGAGGGGGCGTGGCTGATCCCAGAAACCCGGTCCATCTCCTGACCCCAAACAGACTAGTTCCAGGGGCTTCCGCGCCATTCGGCCCGATCCTGGGTTGGGGCTGTGGGAGTTGGGGTTCAGTGGGTGACGAAGGAGGGGCGGCGGTTCAGGGATGTCTTAGGGATCGGAATCGTTTCGCTTGCAGCTCAGCGAGGGGCGATGCCTCGCGCCGGCACCAGGGGGCAGCAGAGGCAGAAGAGCTGCGCGGAGCCCCGTGCGCCGGCGCGCGGAAGAGGGTTTTCACCTGCGATCGGTTTTCCAGCCCGGTTGTCTGTGCGAGGCTGGGCCTCTAGATCCCGGTTGGAGAGTTCTCTGAGATCGAAACTGAGTGAGCTACAACGCTTCAGGGTCCTTGGGGACCGAGAAGATCAAGGCGGTGTGGTCTGGGATCCGCCTGGAGTAAGAGGTACGGGGAAAGGGGCGGGGGCACTGCCTGCAGGGTCGAGAGTGCAAGGCAGCCCCTCCCCGGCCTGCCCTTGGTTGTTTCCAGATGAGAAACCGGGACACACACACGTGCACACGCTTGAACACCTCGTCCCCCTCCCACGTCCTCAGCCAGGCGCCCAGTAAGGAAAGGGAGGGTCGCGATCCGGAAGAGAGTCTGAAATAAGTTTTAACCTACTGCCAGGACGGGCAGGAGCCAGGAAGTGCGGTGTGCCGGTGGGAAGCCCCGGGAGCTGCAACAGGCCGAGTACGGATGCCCGGCTGTGCGGCCAGCCCTGAACCAAAGGGACACACCTGACCCGGAGCGCTGAATAAGCCCTGAGAAGGACCGCGGGGAGGAGGGTGTGGGGGCGGCACGGAGTGAGGGGAGAAGGGGCAAGGATTGTGCTCTTTTGCGGGGAGGGGTTTGCCTGTGGCAAGCGGGAGCTCCCGGGCCGGGGCTCAAACCCGAGCCACAGCAGTGACAGCACTAGGTCCTTAACCCGCTGAGCCGCAAGGGAACTCCAATGACTGTGAAACTTGTCAGGGCCCAGAGCCTGGAATAATGTAGATGCTAACACACAAGCATGAGGGGCCCCAGCCGCAGCCGTGGCTTTTTATGACAGGACAGTCACCTAAGGCTGAACCAAAGGTACAGGTGTAGTAAATGTTTTCATGGAAGTGAGTCAGTCTCCTCTTTTGCAGAGTTCAAACTAGGCATCTAAGCCCCTTCCAGCCCCGAGGTCCCTAGAGAAGGAGGGGTGGGTGCATTTGAGGTGAAATCCGGGGAGGGCAGGCACACCCTCACTCTGAGCCCATCCAGCACCGGCTCTGGCAGAACCCTGGGTCCCCACCTGGCGGCCCTAGGGGTCTGTTTGACATTCTGCACTTGTCAGCCAGGCTTTAGGAACTCTTCCTGTGCCCTGACACCCCAACGGGACAGGACCTCCAGGGAATAAGGATTAAGCCATCCGTTTCTGGTAGCAGCTCAGCCGGGAAGAAAGGGTGTTGTTGAATGAGGGTTGGGGTGGGGATTGAAATAACAACACAAGTACCACACACATACACCCCAGGAGGGGATAATCACATTTTTTAACCATCAGTCAGAATGGACGCAGGTCATAGTGCTAGACAAGGTCCTGGGAGTCCCTTCCATCCATATGCCACACATTAACCTTTTACTGCAGGATCGGGGGGACGTGACGGGGTGCCCCGGGGAGGGACAGGGGTGGCCAGGATGGCAATGGGATACTTGGGGGGCCAGCAGGGGGCTCAGGGCCATGGCGATTTCCCAGCTACTATGGGAGAATTTCAATGTTTCAATATGTTAACAGTCTCTGAATGAACCCATGTCCTGCACACACCCCTCACTATTCCATGTCTCCCCTGGGGGCCTCGCCAGGTCCCCAAGGAGCAGGCACTTGCTGCAAGCCCCAGACCAAGTGAAAGACAGCAGGTACGTGGGTCAGGGAGCCACCACCCTGGGCAGAGAGAGGCAGAGCCCTGAGACAAGGGAGACCATATATTCCAGCGTTCACAGTGGGTGCTGCTGGTGGGGTGCGAGGGCGGTGGGGCTCAGCCCCCAAGCCCCCACCGTCACTGAGGAAGGCCCTGAGGCAAGGATGAGGGTGGGTGCCGGGGCTCACCCCTGGAGAGCCCTGTTTCCAAAGTCCGCTGATCTTTGTTGTCATTTCTCTCTTTATCTTTTTTGTTATTTTGTTTTCCACTCTTTAAATAATTAATATAATTACTTTTAAATACAAAATACACAGTGTCCTTTCTCTTCTCTTCCACTTGTTTGGGGAGATTGGGAGGTAAATTTTTAAATAAGGGTCTCAGCTGTCGAACAGGGCACAAGCTCCAGGTGGGAGGGCGGCGAGCCCCCGGTGCACCCCTCCCCTGGACTGCCCCTGACCGGGGGTCCTCAGCACCCTGGCCCAAGGCCCCCTAGATGGGGAGGAGCCCTCCTGCGAGGTGGCACACAGCGGAGGCTGTGGGAGTCCAGGTGGGCCTGGTTTCGACGGGCAGGGTCAGACAGAGGAGGAGGTCCTAGCCCATGAAGCAGACAGGCCCCAGCAGCACCCCTCCCCGCCTCGGGGGTGCCCCCAGGTTTGAAAAGGAGGCGTCCAGCACTGGCAACTGCTCCAGCACAGGAGTTCGAACTTCCAGCACCGTCCGGCCTTGCTGTGTCTTGAGAGGGAGACACGAGAGAGACAGGAGTGAGTGTGGAGGAGACGAACACGGACCGCCCCCCCCCCCAGCCTCAAGCCCAGGCCTGCCTCTCCTCTGAGCACCCTGAGATGCTGTTCCCCTCATCCATGTCACGTGTTGAGACTTTGCTACATTTTCTTCCAGAAAGTCAGGATTGGGAAAGCTGGGAAGGCTGTGTATGTGTGTGTGTGTGTGTGTTTCTGTGTATACAAGCACACACGCGTGCATCTGTGCAGCTTTGGATTTGTCTTCGAGATTAGGTCTGCAGCAGTAGCGTGAGTCTGTGTGACCCCGTGGGGATGCGTGTGCGTAAATTTGTGGGTGTAACTGTGTGATGACAGCTGATGTGATGCCGTGTGTGTACCTATGTGACCCTCCTCAGGAGACTCTGGGGATGAATGTGTGGATTGGGGGTGTCCCTGTACACCTGTGCCTTCATGGACACCCCGCTGTGCCCCTGCTGGACAGCCTGTAAGTGTGCTTAGCAGCTTGCATGAACCCCACCTTCCATCTCTCCCAGTCCCGTCTGAGCTCCCGTGGGCATATCTGACCGGGAGGCTCAGGAGGCCGGGCTCCTGCCCTCCCCGGGTGCCCCCGCCCCAAGGGTCGTCCCACCGCCTTCCTCCTGCCCAGGTCCAGGATTAGCCCCCATCCGGCTCTCCCCGGTTCCCACCTGACAGCCCTCTCTGAATTCCTTGACATAGGGGCTGGTCTCTGGGCTCAGCTCATCCTCGTTGGCCCCCCGGAGCTTCAGGGGGCCGTCGCCGGCCTCCCCGGCGGCGGCGCAGGGGTAGGACACGTCCTGGTGGGCGGAGACGCTGAGCAGCCGCAGGAAGGTGAGCTGGACCACGCCCACCGGCGAGCCTTCCGAGTCCACGTAGGAGAACTGGCAGGAGAGAGGCTGGGTCAGGGGTGGGGACAGGCCTGCCGAGCGTCTGCAGAAGCAGGGCGGCTGGGCCCGCGTCCCGAGCCGGGAATGGGTGGGAGGAAGGGGCTGGGGGAGAAACTAGGGGCCAGAGGGGGAGCCAGGGACCTGGGGGTAAACGAAAGGCCAGCGTTTGTCCTGGGTTGTCAGGGGCAGGAGACAAGGTGAGCGATCAGAAGACTGGGGAGGAGGAGAGGAATCGGAGTCAAGGGTGGAGGGTCCGCAGGCTCTACAGGGGCCCGTAAACTCAGGGGCCACTGGGCCCCTGCCGGGGGCTCCTCCGCGGGGCCAGCTCTCACCTGCGTCACGTCATCCCGGGGCGTCACGCACGTCTCCCCCCCTGCGGTAAAGTTGCAGAAAACCCGGAAGGCGTCCCGAGCACAGCCCTGGTTGGGGTCCACCCAGTACTCGCCTGCGGGGGAGGGTCAGCGCCTGAGGTCTCGGCTCCAAGATGCTCTTTGCCCGCTTCCCTCCCGCTGCTCCCACCAGCGGTCCCCACGGACTCACAGCCTCCCTGTGGTCCCTTCCCAGCATCGTCATCTTCCCTCCCCGCAAGCCCCGCATCTCTGACGCCCCTCCCCCAGGAGCACCCCAGCCTCCCAACGACGACGGGAGGAGGGAGGGGCACTGACACCCTTGTACTAGAACAACGTGTGGTTGGGGTTTGCACACGCGCCCGTGTGTGTCAACACAAACATGTGTGTACTGGATTAATGTTTGTCTATTCCTGTAGACACAGGGCAGATAAGGAGCTAATAAGCCTGGTAGGACCAACCACATCTGTTGCTAAATATTGAAACACCTCTGAGCCGGTGGGTAAAGAGCTGCTGTTCCAAGCCCCTCACCCCCCACCCCCCACCCAACACCTTCCCCGAGACCCCTGGCGTCCACCCTGCTTGTTCACATCCACGCTGTTGGCAGCAGGCCGCGTCCCAGAGGCTGACACTGACCGTCAGGGAGCTCTGGATGGCAGAGCTTCAGGTCCTGGCAGGTGCGAGCCGGGCTGTCCTGGGTCCCCGTGGGTCGCCTCATCTGCTCAATCTCCTCCCGCAGGGAGTCCAGTGAGCCAAAGATCTCCTCCAGCCCCCCGGGGCTGCCTGGGGCGCCCCCAGTCGGCATGGCCTCATCTTCCTGCATCAGGCGGCTGCCGTCCACGGAGCGCCGAGTCTTCTTGGGCATCTGGATGGGCAGGGGCTGGATCACCTCGCCCGGGGGGCCCTGGGGGAGGGACGGGTGGGGGGGTGAGGTCAGTATGAGGGTGAAGCCGAAAAACACCCAGACAGGGAGGGACTGTAACTTGTAACTCACTGGGTGGCCTGGAGGGCCCTGGACGCCCTTCTCTCCCTTGGGTCCGGCCGGGCCCTGCCGAAGGAATAAATGAGGTCATGGAGGGGTCAGGAGGTCAAGCATGCGATCACGGTCGCGGAAGGGTGAAATCAGTGTCCAAGGGGGGAGTGAGGGGGAGGATGTTTGTCCTGCAGAGACGGGGTCAGGTCCTGCTGTGGGCAGGGGGAGAGGTCAGAGCCGGCTGGGGGGGTCACTCACTGTGGCTCCTTTGGCTCCTTTGGGGCCAGCAGGTCCCTGTGACGTGAGGAACAAGGAAGAGGTGGTCACGACAGGGGAAGGTCGGGAGGAACTGGGAGGAACTGGAGAGGCCAGGTCACCAGCCCACAGGCCCCGGGGCTACCACAGGAGGAGCAGGCGTGAGGGAACACGGGGACATTCGGGAGGCCCTGGGGGGCGGGGGTAGAAACACTGCAGGTGCAAGAACATATGGGAAACTCGGGGGTCTA
>PVHT021183524.1:11147250-11158612 GCA_004024745.2 Catagonus wagneri | reverse complement strand
CTCCGCCCCCCACTCTCCACTCACCGTCTCTCCCTTCTGTCCCGTGGAGCCCTGAGGCCCAGGAAGCCCTCGATCACCCTTCTCTCCCTGCTCCCCAGGGGGGCCAATCAGCCCGATGAGACCTGGGTGACCCTGGAAAAGGGGACAGGTGGTCACGGGGGCGAAGAGAGGAGACACGCGGATGGGGAGACGGGGAACCACGGGGGTCAGAGCCCGGAAGACAAGAGAGGGACGCGGCCAAGGGCACGGGTCTGAGGAAAGAGTGGGGGCTGCCGCAGCCCTCACTAAGGCCCGCCCGAGGAGCACAGGGGTCCCCAGAAGTATCAGGGGTGAGGCTGACGGGAGGGCTAGACACCTGGCCACGTGCGGTCACTCACCTTCTCTCCCTTGGCCCCAGCATCGCCCCGGAGACCAGGAAGCCCTGGGGGTCCCTGTGGAGAGACCGGAGGTCACCCTCTCCAGGGGGACTGGGCCCACTCTCTCCCTGCCACTTCCCACACCCTCCAGGGTGCCAGCTCCCTGCCCTCTGCCCCAGGGCACCCCTCTCACCCCACCCAACGCACAGTCACTCACCACAGGACCTGGAGGCCCGGCCTGGCCTGTGGCCCCAGGACGGCCTTGCTGACCCTACAGATTTGAGGGGACCACAGAGGTCAGGAGGAGTGTCCCACACTGTGCCCGCTCCACCCGCAGCAAAGCCCCTTCACTCCAGAGACTCACCACTGAGCCCGGGAGCCCCCTCAGACCATCAGGACCGGGTTTTCCTGCTGGGCCTGCGGGACCCACGGGGCCTGTCTTTCCCGGGGCGCCCACGGCACCAGGATCCCCCTGAAACACACACAAGAAACATGTCCTAAAGGGCAGAGGAGGGGTGTGGGTCCTAGGCGGACAGCGGAGGAGAACCCGGGGGCCCCAGCGCAGGAACAAGCGTAGGGACCCCCGTCCCCACGGGGGAGGGGCTCGACGTGGAGGAAGCGGACATGGGGTGAGCACCTGGGGACAGGAACTTGAGGGGCAAGAGGGGCGGGCGGCTGGGAGGAATGTTCCAGCACCCAGGGGGGCCGCCCCCTCACCTTGGCGCCCTTCTCTCCTTGTCGCCCCTCAGGGCCGGGTGTGCCGGCGGGACCCTGCGGCAGGCAGGCGGGGGAGACGGGGGTGTGGGGCAGGGGGGAGGAAAGGGGCGGCAGTGAGCAGCCAGACTCACCTCCCTCCGCCTTCCTGCCCTCCTGGTGTGTGAACACGCACACACACACACACACACACACACACACACACACACACACACACGCAGGCACAGGTATAACACAGAGGCCAACTCACAGACGTGAGAGCTGTTACAGCGGTGCCAGCTGTTAAAACACCGGAGTAGTTCTGTGCATCTGGTGAAGAGCCTCTGGCCCACACACCACCTAGTGCCCCACCTCCTACTCCAGCAACTAAAGGGTTAACCCCTGGCTCAGCAGGAAAGCCCAGCCCCGACCCCACCCGGTTCCCCACCACCACCACCTCCAGTGTCCTTCCAGCTGGTTGGCAGACACCACCACCCCTGGCCAGAATGTACAGAACACGCATACCCAACTCAGAAACAAATACACCCAAATATACACAGCACGCTCACACACGGAACACACCCCAAGTCAAGGACAACCTGGACACCAGGCATGTCCCCACCCTCCCACCTGCCATGGCCCCAGCCTCCACCCCGCCTGCCCGCCTGCCCGAGGACCGCCCCTCAAGGCCCCCCGGGGTCTGCTCCGCTTACCCGCTTTCCAAGTGGTCCAGGAGGTCCGTTCTCCCCAGTGGGACCGGGCGATCCCTGCGGAGGGAGGAATAGGGTGGGTGAGGGGGTCCCTCGGGAGTGGGGCACCTTCGAGGGGACACCGGTCTGAAGGCCTGGGCTCAGTGGTGGTGGGGAGGGGTGGCTGGTCACTCACAGGCTGTCCCGGCTCTCCGTCCTCTCCACGGTCACCCTTAGCGCCATCCTGGCCCTGCAGGGATGAAGCGAAGTCGGGGGGGGGGGGCTGGCGTCACCCCCCCCAAAATGCCCATCCTCCCATCCTTCCCCCAGCCCCCCACACCCCCGGCTCCCACACCCAGGCCCCTCAGCCACGCAGAGGCCCTCCGCCCCTTCCCCTCCCGGAGTGACACTCACCCGGGGGCCAGCTTCTCCAGGAGGGCCGGGGTCACCAGGAAAACCAACAGGACCCTAATCCAGAGGGAAGCCGAGGGTCGGGGTCACAGCCCCTTAAGCCCACGCAGAGCCAACAGACCCCACGGGCACATGCCACGCTCTCCCCTAGGAAGAGGCGCGCGCACGCACACACACACACACACACACACCCTGCACTGGAGCCCCTCGAATGCTTTCAGGTGATCAACTGGAGGGTTGCACTCACCTCCTCTCTCTTTGGGTCCTAGACCCCATACTTCCTTCCCTCCCGGGGACCCGAAGCCTTCCTCCCAGGTGTCCCCCACACCCAGAGAGCCTCACGCTCACACACGCCAGGTCTCCCATTCACGGGCCCTCCTCGCAGCCCCTCCCCCCAAACTCACGGGGTTCCCTTTGGGGCCATCGTCTCCGGTGGGGCCTTTAGGCCCTGGTGGTCCCGCCTCTCCGGGCTGCCCCGACTCTCCTTTCTCCCCGCGCTCCCCGCGTGGACCCTGGAAGACAAGTGGAGGGTACAGACGGGGTCTTGGAGACTGAGGACGCGGCCCCTGCTTCCAGGACACCTTCGGCCTCCCCCTTGCGCTCTTGGTGACATCGGGGAGCACACGGAACATCAAGCCCATGGAGAAGTCCCTGGCCCCTCTTCCCTTCAAGGAAAATCCTCAGATCTGGGGACCAGCCCCCACAGAGAATGGCTGGGAGCACAGATTTGGGGTGTTTTTTTTTTGTCTTTTTGTCTTATCTAGGGCCGCACCTGCAGCATATGCAGGTTTCCAGGTTAGGGGTCTAACAGGAGCTGTAGCCGCCGGCCTTCGCCACAGCCACAGCAACGCGGGATCCAAGTCTCGTCTGCAACCTACACCACAGCTCACGGCAACACCGGATCCTTAACCCACTGAGCAAGGCCAGGGATCGAACCCGCAACATCATGGTTCCTAGTCGGATTCGTTAACCACTGAGCCAAGACGGGAACTCCAGATTTGGGTTTTGAAGGAGTTCCAGCTTCAGGAAGTCACAGGAGAAGTGGGGGCTGGATTGGGGGGGGAGATTGGGGAGTAGGGCCTCAGAGCTACCACTCACCTTGACACCCGGCTCGCCCTGGACTCCCGGAGATCCCGACTCTCCTGGCTCCCCCTGCAGGGACACTGGGGTCAAAAACCTCCTCCCCCCACCCCAAAACCTGACATCCCTCACCTCGCTCTTTCGCCCCTCCCCCCAACATTGGCAAAAGGCCAACCCTCATCCCCCTGGACCATCCACGCGCCCCTTTCTGGTACCTTCTCTCCAGGGGGACCCAGGTTCCCAACACCTCCTGGGGGGCCTTGTGGACCCTGGAAGAGGGACAGAAACAGAGGTCATGACTTAGGAGAGGGGGTGCCACGTGGGGGCGGGGCCTGGACAAGGGCCTGAGGCCACAGCAGTGCGACACTGGGAGGCCTTCCCAGGGTCCGGTGGCTTCTCTTGGGATCTAGATGAGACGAGAGCTTGCAGTCTAGGGAAAGGTAGGCAGGGGACGTTCCACATTGATCTGAAGGGACAAGGGGCCAGAAGGACTCACATCAGCTCCATTGGGTCCCGCTGGGCCTCGAGGTCCTGGGGGGCCAGGTGGTCCCTGGAGAGAAGGAAATACACAGGAGATAGGAAGTGAGAGAGCGTGCAGGCACATGAGCGGCGGCGGGCAGGTGAGGCCGGGCTCCCGGGCGGCGTTTGGGGAGAGAGGCAGCCAGGCCAGGCACAGGGTGCAGGGAGCTGTGGGGCCAGTGGCAGTGGGCTGCTGGGGTGGGCCCTGATGGGTGGCGGGGGAGGTGACCAGTAGATGGGGCAGGAATCAGTGGGGGACACACCCCATCAATGGGGTCACACTCACCATAGGGCCCACGTCGCCTGTCTCTCCCTTCTCCCCTGAGGGGCCTGGCAAGCCCTGCACAGGTGGGCAAACACAGCACAGACTCAGGCGACCAAGCCACCTGAAGCAGAGACCTAGGCAGACGGACTCCCCAGTCCCCTCCCGCTCAGATCCCAAGGGCCCCCCACCCAGTCCTCTGCCCCCACCTCCCTGGTCCTCATCAGTGGGGGACTGGTGGAGGGCTGGGCAGTCATCAGTCCCATCACGACCCCACGTCTCAGCCCCCCGCCCCGTCTCGACCCCCAACTCACCTGCAGACCAATGGGTCCTGGAGGCCCATTGAATCCTCTTGTTCCTTCGTCACCTTTGGCTCCAAAGTGCCCCTGGGGACCCCGAGCTCCGGGCTCCCCATCTGCCCCCTGAGGCGGGGGGAGGGCAAGGACAAGGACACAGAGGTGGCCGTGGGTTAGGTGTTTTCTGTCCACAAGCCCCACTCTGAGCCGGGCACCAGGCCCGGTACCCCCCTCGCCCACGCCCATGGCCAAGGGCAGAGGGGAACTGAGGGCAGATAGAAGCTGCAGGCAGGACACGGGTCACTCACCGCTGCTCCAGGCTGCCCCACAGGACCAAGGGGCCCAGGGGGTCCAGGAGGGCCCTGCGGGGGCGGAAAGAAGAGTCAGAGACCAAGACAAGGAGAGAGACGGGCTAGGGATGAGGTCAAAGGCCGCGGGTAAGAAGTTAAAGGACACTTACGTGTTCACCCTTGTTCCCTTTAGCGCCTTTCTGTCCAGGGTCGCCCACCTCACCCTGGGAGGAGAAGGAGAGGAGACATCAGAGAAAAGAGGGGGTGTGGTGGGGGAGACGGTAAGACAGGGATCAGGGGCCGGGCCCAGATCAGCCTTCTCATCTGGAAAGAAGACCTAGCCCGGGGTCTGTGAGCTCCCTCACCTTGTCTCCATCCTCTCCTGCCACGCCCGGGGGTCCAGCAGGACCAGGAAGCCCCACGGGACCCTGCACCCCATCGCGGCCAGTTGAACCGATGGGGCCCTTCTCGCCCTGCGGTAAATGAAGAAAGGGGTGATGACCCGGAGACGGCCTTCACTCTCAGCCATCCCTAGGAGAACCCTCCGCCCCGCCCTGTAACCCATCGGCGCCCAGACATCTCCCAGCATCTCCCCAGGGACCGCACGCTCACCGGGACGCCTTTCTCTCCTGCTGCTCCAGGGGGGCCCTGTGGTCCTGGGCGCCCTGGGGGGCCAATGGGTCCCCCGGATCCTGCTGCCCCTCGCTCCCCAGGAGAGCCCTGAGACGGGAGATAGAGTCAGACCCCCCATGGAGGAGGCCACAGGCCCGTGACCGTGACCTCAGCGGAAGGCCCCAAGTCAGACGCATTACGGCTGACCCGAGACCCCCTCTGCCCAGGTCCCAGCCCCGCCTAAATCCAGATGCCCCTCACCCGCCCTCATTCCTCATTGCTCCCCGCTACCCCCAGGGCCCCCAGACTCACTGCAGGGCCGGGGGGACCAGCCGGACCTTCATTTCCCTTCAAACCAGGTCCACCCTATGAACCAAAGAGGGAGACAGTAGACGTGAGATGGCCAGACGGACGTGGCAGGCATGGGGGCCCGGGATGAGAGTCGGGGAGGTGGGGGAGAGGGTGACGCCGAGGGGTGCCAGGATGCGTGGTGACTTGTTGCGGGCAGTCGGGCTGGGGTCGCACTCACCGCAGTGCCAGGAAGGCCCCGCTCTCCTGGGAAGCCCCTCAGACCAGCAGGACCATCCTTTCCTGGGGCTCCCGGGGGGCCGGGGTCACCCTAAAAGGAGACAAAGGTGCTGAGCCACAGCCACGCTCCTAAATTGGGCAGGTGCATCTCGGCGCCCCCACACCCGCAACTGCCTGTTCCCTTCAGCACCCCAGCCCCAGTCCCCCAAGTTCCCCTCTGCCAGGCTGCTTACTGACCTTTGTTCCTTCTTTCCCAGCTGTTCCAGTCAGTCCCTGCTCTCCAGGGGGGCCTGGGGGGCCTGGATGACCTCGCTCCCCCATGGGCCCGGTTTCTCCTGCGGCTCCCTGGGAAAGAGGCAGCAGGGCTCCAATCTCAGTCCCATCACCTCACTCTGGCCCCCTTAACATGCTCTAGAACCCCTCTGTGTCTGCCCCAAAGCTCCCGGGAAATTCCTGGGGCTCTCCTGGGCCTCTGGGTGCTGGTTTTATTCCCCAGTGAGGAATAACCACACCACCTTGCGTCCCTGTTGGGAACTTCTTCTCCAAGACGTGAGAAGATGAGAACAGGTCTAGGAAGCAGACTGAAATCTGGAAATCCTGCTCCAAATCCCAGCCCGCACCAGCACCGTTCCCCCCCGGCCCCAGGGCTCCAGTTTGGGCAATGGAGGGCAGGGGGCGCGGTTGGAAAAAGGGAGAAGCCAGGCAGACAGACGAACTCCGGAGTCTGGGGTCCTTTCTCTCCAGGAGGCAGACCTACCTGGGGTCCCACCACTCCCGGGGGGCCCGGGGGGCCGGTCTTCCCTTGGAAACCCTGAGCGAGGAAGAGAGGAGAGGGCGGTCGGAACACACGACCAGGCAGGGACGCCGTGGGGCAGACCCAGGCTCACGGAGGAAGGGCAGGGTCACGGCCGTCCTTGGCTGTGGTCTGAGCAGCACAAGGACGCGCTGCCCTCTGCCGGGAGAACCTTCCTGGTGGCTCTGGAATGAGGGTCCGAGGGGCCGGAGCACTACTTACCACTTCTCCTCTCTGGCCCGGGTGTCCCGGCAGCCCGTCCTTCCCAGGGGGGCCCTAGAAAGGGTTCAGACGTCAGGGGGATGGAGAAGAAGGACTGACGGAACCAAGGTGGGTCAGAGGTCAGAGGTCAGCTTACCGGAGGTCCTTTGGGGCCAGGAAACCCGTTGGGACCCTGAGGTCCAGGGAGACCCTAGAGACAGAGCCGGGCTGAGTCAGGAGAACGGAGGGCGGGTGCGGGGCAGCGGGCACAGCTTCCTCCCGGGGTGAGAGGGACCTGGCTGCACTCAGCTCCCCGGGGAGCTCCGGCCACACTCACCCTCTCTCCAGGGGGCCCGTGGGGACCGTCACCACCGGATGTTCCCTGCGGGGGAAACAGAAAGTCAGAGGAGCTGCTTTCGCGCATCCCTGAGGCCAGAGAAGCCGAGGGGAGCTGGGCTCGACCCCACCAAGACCACTAACCTTGGCTCCAGACTTCCCAGTGGCGCCTCGGGGGCCCCGCTGACCCCGTGGACCCTGGAGGGAGGAGAAGAGAGAGGTCAGAAAAATCCCAAAGCACCCCCCTTGGCCCCGGAGATGCATGTCTCCCCGCTGTACTCACCGTGGGGCCACGTTCTCCCCGAGGCCCGGGTTTCCCCGACAGGCCCTGGTGGGAAGGAAGCGGACAGTCACCCAGAGCCGGATGCCCCCACAGGGCCACCTCCCTCCCCGCTCCTCCCATCCCCAGCTTACCCGGGCTCCCTTCTCGCCACTGGCTCCGGGGAAACCAGGAAATCCCAGGGACCCCTGGCGAGGATGGAGAAGGGGAAAGATTGAGAAGTCGTGGAAAGGGAGGGCCACGGGGTCAGGGGAGGTGACGGAGGCAGCAGTGTGGGAGGCCCGGGCTCCGCCAGTAACTCGGTGGACAAACCCTGGTGCTTCCTGGGGCTGTTCCCTTATCCGTAGAATGGGGGTGGGCTGAATGCTCCCTAGGGGCCCCCCACTGCTGGGTCAGTCCGTGCTGCCGGTAATTAGGGGTCAGGAGAAAGGAGGAGGGGCACGGATGGGGCACGGAGTCACCTTGGGACCCTGGCGTCCGGGGTAGCCAGGCAGACCAGGAACGCCCAGCTTGCCCTGTGGAGGGACAGGGGGCGATCAGGAGCGAGAGGAGCCACAGATGTCGCTCCGGTGCCCCTGGAGACGCCAGCCCTCAGAGACAGAGCCAGCCCCACCCGGCAGTGCTCCCCACAAAACCCCCAGCCCCTGGCCCCTCACTTCCCACCCCACGGGGCCACCTGGCTTGGCTCCACTCTCCGTCCTCGGGGTGGAATTCCCCGAACTCTAGGGCGCGGGTCTCACCTCCGCTGTGTCTTCAATTCTGCAGCTCCGTCCAGTCCTGCAGGCGCTGGGAGCTAGGCCCTGCCTGCCTGTCAGCCTCGGCTCCATCTTCCCAGCACACACTGTCTCCACCAGGCCAGTCCCCGGAGCCCTCCGCAGCACCCCGGGCCCCTTGGCTCAGCGCCCTGCCTCCCCAGCGCCTGCCTCCCCAGCGCCCTGCCTCCCCAGCGCCCTGCCTCCCGCGGCTCCGGGACCTGTCTTGCTAAGGCAGCTAGCTGTGCAGCTGCAACTGGGAGCAGGGACTCTGCAGCCTGACTGCTTGGGCTCAAGCCCCGGCTCTGCCCCTCAGAGGCCAGGTAATTAACTAGCATCTTCACCTCCCGGTGCCTCTGCCAAACAGGCCCGTAATGGCGCCCGCCGCACAGGATCGATAGATAGGACAAGTTGGCACAGAGCTGGCACATGGCGGGGGCTTGGCGAGCGTTAGTTCTGAAGGTGTCAGAGCCCACATCCTCTCTCTCGCTTCTCAGAACCCCTTATGCTCTGAGTCTGACACGGCTCCACTCTGCCTTGCACCAACAGGTACCCTATCATGATGGCCTCCGGTCCTGGTCCCCATCAACCTGTTGTAAACACTTCAAGGGACTTGTCCTTGACTTCTTCATATCCCCTCTCAACCCACTCGTGTCTAGGAGGCACCGGACGCACAGAGAAGAGCATAATCAAGGCGTGATCATCTGGTGCTGACTCGCTGATCTTGCTGTTGGCACCCCCACACCCACCCTGAGCCCGGAGCCCCGGCCCTCGTCCCCACCACGCCCTAGAGCGCGCATCCCCCATCACCTTCTCGCCCATGAGCCCGGGGGGCCCAGGGTCTCCGGTGGGTCCCGTGCGTCCCTTTGGCCCCTCAGGACCATCCTCTCCCCTGGAACCTGGGACTCCAACCTCGCCCTGGGTGAGAGGGGTGGGCAGGTGAGAGGCTTGGACAGGGAGTGGGGGTGGTGGCTGAGCCCTGAGGGGACAGGCAGGCCCCCATGAGGCTCAGTGGGGTCGGTGGGGGTCCCAGAAGCTGCTGCAGGACAGGAGCCCCACAGGGCCAGGGAGGGTGCTGTGACTGGTGTGCACACGTAGGACTCAGACGTGGGGTCCCCTTCCTGCCAGGACCCGGCCCTACAGGGAGGCGAGCCTGGAAACGAGTGGTCGGGGGCATCGAGGGAATAGGCTGGGAGCTGGGGGCTCCAAAAGGGAGGATCATTAACATCTAGAGTCGGCGGGGGGTTTCTACTCACCCTGTCGCCTTTCACACCCATGTCACCTTTGAACCCGGGAAAGCCATCCTCGCCCTGAGGAAGATGGGGTAGAGGACACTACGTGATGGAGGCCCGGGGGTTAAAACGAAGCGTTATTTGGAGACTGTGGATGGAGGGGTGGATTTCGGAGCTGGAGGGCAGGGCGGAGCAGGCCGGGGTGGGGGGTGGCGTGAGGAGAAAACGGGCAGAAAGGTCGGTGAGGGGCGGGGTGCAGGCCCTGGGAAGTCAGGGGCCCACAGCTCACCTTTTCGCCCTTGTGACCTTTCAGACCTCGAATCCCATCCACACCCTGGAATTAGAGGAGGGGAGAGAGACAGAGAGGTCAGGGCGGGGAAGGCCGGGCTGGATGCCGGCCGCGCTCCTGGGGGCCCCAGCTGGCTCCCCTGACCTCAGCCTTCATCTCCCGGCCTGGTGGCCCCCCTTACCTTGACACCTCGAGGTCCTGGGTATCCCAGAGGACCCTGAGGTCCAGATGGCCCCTGGAAGAAGAAAGAGAGGCATCGATAAAGGGGGGGGTCTCAGGGTGTCACTGTCAGGGGCTCCGGGGGGGGGGGGGGATGGAAGGGACAGCACTGGAGTCTGGGCCAAGAAGACCATCGGGGCTGCGGGATGAGACAAGGGCGTCCCCGAGACGAGGCGGCCCTGGTGGGGCCTGGTGGGGACCTCTTCACGGGGCGAAGGGAGGCATGGAAGATCTCACCTGGTTTCCTTTGGTTCCGGGGGGACCTTCTTTGCCGGGGTGACCCTGGGGGTGGGAGAAGGAGAGAGTGTCACCTCCATGTCTTCAGCCCGTGCCCCTGGGGCCTAATGAAGCTGACGGACCACTGGCCGCCCCGTGAGTGACCCCCAGGGCAGGGGACATAGCGGATGGACGCTCACTGGAGGCTCCTGGAGGTCATTCGCTGGGGTGGAGGGTCAAGCGGAATATGAATCGGGAGGTGGGGGCCCACTCACCGGGGGTCCGTCTGAGCCGGGCATGCCAGGGAGGCCGGGTTTCCCCCGAGGGCCCTGCGGGAGGACAAGGAGGCTCGGGGTCACCGGGGGTGGCGGGGTGGTCAGGTCTGCACGTGGCTAAATCTCAGCCAGACATCTGGGCCCTCCCTGCCCCCCACCTTGGCATCTCCACTGTCCCCCAAGTCACTTCGTCACTGACCTTCTCTCCATGAGGGCCGACGGCACCTTGGGGCCCGGGAAGACCCTAGACACGAGGGAGAGAAGTCACAGGGGATCCCAGGGGTGGGCTGTTCCCCCCCCCCCGCCCCCCACGCCAGCATCCTCCAGGCAGAGCATAAGGCGTGAGACCCTTAACGGAGGAGGCTGAGACCCTTAATTTCCTGTCCCCTCTGGGTCTGGCCCACAGGAGAAGTTGCTGAAGTTGGGGAGGGTGGGCAGGACACTCACCTGGGTCCCAGGAGTGCCCTGTTGTCCGGGAGGTCCTGGTTCTCCCTGGGGGCCCTAGAAACAGACAACCCGGGCAGGGGTCAGACGAGATGGTGACGGAACAAACAGGGCAGTGAGCCGAGTCCCAGGGGCACAGGCAGGGGCCCAAAATGGTGGCAAAGGGGACAGGACCTTGGCAGAGCCCCAGGGTCAAGGGTCAGGTGCGGTCTCCACGCCCATCACTCACCAAGCTTCCTTTGGGCCCGTGGGGACCATCCATGCCTCGGACTCCCTGAAACACGAGAGGGGCGAGAGGGGCGTGAGCGGGGCCGGAGGCGGGCCCGGGCCCTGGAGGGACCAGAGGTCTTTGCGAGGCCATCCCGGAGGGCGGGCGGGGCAGGCACACAGCGGTCAGACCTCCAGTTCATCCAAACCTAAGAAAACACAGCCGGCCCAGATCCGCAGGGCGTGGGTCTGTGGGTTTGTGGGGGTTTGTTTTGTTTCTCTTGAGGATTTTTTTTCCCCTTTGGCTCTGCTCAGAGCCTTTGGTGCACTGTACCAAACGCCCTGCAGGGGCACCTGGGGGGAGGCTGGAGGGGGGCTCGGG
>PVHT021183524.1:11019368-11137990 GCA_004024745.2 Catagonus wagneri | reverse complement strand
AGAGGGAGGGGGAGGGCGGGGGGAGGGAGGTGAGGAGGTGGTGTTGGGAGTTTGGGATGAAAGGGGGCGGGGTCAGGAGAGAGGTCGGGGAGGAGGGGCAATGGGTCCCGCGTGTGGGACAGAAGCAGACATGATTAAGAGATTGACCCTCCAGTCTTCGGACCACTGACCCCAGATCATATCTGTCACTCTCTCAGGACGCCACCTGAGTCTCCCCCCCCGCCCCCCCAACACCTCCATGTGCGGGGAGTGGGGGGGGCTGGAGATGGGATCCCTGCCTCCACACTTGCACGGCTTCACTACTCCCCCCGGGAACCCCCTCTACTCCCTCCGCCTTCCCCACTGCTGCTCCTCCAGGTCTTACCCTTTCAACTCGCTGCCTGTTTCCGCCTCTCCCTCCCCTGCTCTCCCATCCTCTGTCCCCAAGTCTCACCCCCACCCCCACCATCTCCCAATCTCTTAATTCAGTGGAAAAGTCCGAGGACACAGTTCCAGGAAGACTAGCAGGAGGAGGAGACACAAGGAGGGGACACAGCTCCCAGCCATGAATTCTTCATAAAGACTCTTTTTATTTTTAAATGAAAATAAAAAGGTTGCTGAATGAGAACTGGGGTGTGTGTGGGTCATGCGAATAGAGGGTAGGCTGGGGAGGGGTGCAGAGGAGGGGAGAACAGGAGCCCAAGGTAGGACTGGGGAGCTCTGGGACACCGGGGAGATGTGGGCTTGTCTTCCCTCCCGGGGGCGTGCTGCAGTTTGGGGCTCGCCCAGCTCCCTCACCTGTCTCTGGGGTTCCTGGCTTTGTGGCCTGTGAAGTCTTGGCGGTTGCTGCTTCGGAGATCTCTGGGTTCTGTGAGACTGTTGTTTCTGAGGTGCCTCCCTCCAGCCCCCCTCACACTCCAGCTCCTTCTGTTCACAGGATTCGTAGGCAGCTTGCACCCCCGGGACGATGACAAGCTCCTGGACATCACCCTACAAATACAAGGGCAGGGGCACCGATGGAGGGAAGCAGAGAGGGCTTCCAGGGACAAAGGGCACCGTCTGGGACCTGGGGTAGGAGGCACATCCCAGTTCGGACTACGTGATGGAGAAGCTCATTATCCGCCCTCCTGGCGTGCGGTTCTTTTCAATCTCCAAAGGACCTTCTCTCATAATCCCATTGAAACTTCATAGCCGCTGGGAAAGTAGAACAAGGACCTCGATGCCCACTTTCCAAGCACATTGCATTCATAAAAATTCAAAGAGACAATGACTGGCCCAAGGCCACTCGAAGTGGGAGAATCAAGAGTAGAACTCGAGCCTTCCAACTCTAAGTTCAACTCTTGGCCTCTACCCCACCCAGGCAGTAATGCATGAGCCTACAGGGGTTCTGGAGACAGTGGCCCAGTCTTAGCTGTTTTGGCCTTCCAGTGGCAGTGACAGTGGGAATTCTCAGGACCTCTAGAAAAGGGGGAGGGGTGCACTTCTGATTTCTGGTGGCATTTTACATGTAGTGCCTAACACACCCTGCACTGTCTTGTAGTTTGGTAGCAGAACTGATAGAGACCTTATAGTATTCTTCTGTGTTCCCCCTGGCATTGGGCCAGCGGGTTTTCAGAAAATGTTGACTGACTGGGCGGGTAAATGGACAGCTGGATGGAGGGATGAATGGATGGAAGGTTGGATGGAGGGGGACAGGGGCTCAAATACTTGACTGAGTGGGAGGGTTGACAGATGGTGAATGAATGAATGGGTGGACTGGTGGGTAGGTAAGTGGGAGACACAGAGCAGAGAGAAAGAGTATGTGGGTAGATGGATGGAAGTGAATAAATGGTTGGATGGAGAGCGGGTGGGTGAAGAGCTGGGTGAGTAAGCGGGGTGTTGGATACACGCATGCATCCTGGGGAGATGGGCTGGGTGGGTGGAGAGATGAGCGGTGGACGGGCGAGAGCGGATGGATGGAAGTACAGGTGAACAGATGGACAGTTTAAAGGAGGGAGTGGCTGTGCAGGTGGGAGGATGGGGGTGAATGGATGGGCTGAGAGATCAGTGGAAGGGATGGGTGGACGGGTGGGTGGACTAATGAAAACCGAGCCACAGAGTAGGTGACTGTGGACAATCCTGCCAGAGAAGCGGGCGCCTTGGTCTCCTACAGAAAAAAAAAATAGCCCTGAAAATAGGAAATGGAAATGTAAATTTATGAGAGGAAAAGTGAAGGATCAGGACACGGGCAGATGGAGTCCTGAGGTCAGCAGGGGCGCGGACGTAAGAGGTAGGAGCAGAAATCCCTGCTCTCTCGGATTTCGCTGGTTACCTCAAAGACTTCTTCGTCCAGGATACGAGCACCAAAGATGATCACTCCACGGCTGTCCAACACCGGACGAGCACTTCGGGGGAGGGGCCGGGTGACACGCTTCTTGCAGTCAATTATGAGGGTGACAGACTGGCCCTTCACAGCCACAGCTACACGGTGCCACCTGGTTGTGCGGGGGGAGAGGTTCAAATGACTGGCCGAAGTGGGCAAAGTCAAGAGGGCTGGGGAGCAGCTGGTGGAAGGGCTGACAAATCACTGATAACAACAGGAGTAACCTCAGTAGCCACTGTTTACTGAGTGCTTCCCGCGCACCAGGCACCACGCAATCATTTCTCCATCTGATGCTCACATTTCTACTGTCCTTACTTTTCAGACCTAGAAACTGTGGCTCCAAAAAGTCAATAACTTGCCCGAAGCACAAGCTATCTGCAAGGATTTAAAATGGTAAAGCCCAGGAGTTCCCGTAGTGGTGAAGCGGTTAACAACTCCAACTAGGAGCCATGAGGTTGCGAGTTCGATCCCTGGCCTTGCTCAGTGGGTTAATGATCCAGTGTTGCCGTGAGCTGTGGTGTAGGTTGCAGATGCGACTCGGATCCTGCGTTGCTGTGGCTGTGGTGTAGACCAGCGGCTATAGCTCTGATTAGACCCCTAGCCTGGGAACCTCCACATGTCGCGGGTGTGGCCCTAAAATGACAAAAGGCAAAAAAAAAAAAAAAAAAAAAAAAAACAGCTAAAGCCCCAAACTCTGTTCTAGAAGTGACTGAAATTTGGGCAGTGAGTGGGAAGTGAGTTGGGGCCCAAAGGGCTGGCAGGGATTAGATTAGGGAATGGGGGTTCCAGGGGCAGGGGACCAGAGAGGAGCTCCTGAAAGAAGAGGCCAGACAGCCCAGGGGAGCAAACTGACTTACTTGCCATCTGCTAGGCTGAGGCCTCGGAAGACGGGCTGAGCAGGGGGCTGAGGCCGTCCTGTCTGGTCCTCATACAGGAAACGGACGGGTCGGCCAAGCTCCAGGCCCAGCTGTCGGACACCCTGGGCACTATAGAGTGTCAGGAGTGGAGCCTGGAGGCCAGGGCGGGTCCGGACAGCAGTCAGTAGAGAGAAATCTTTGGGAAAGCCTCCTGGTACCCGAGAGAGAGAGAGACACACACACACACACACACACACACACACACACGTGGAGTGAGTGGCAAAGCAAGCTGTAAACCCCTTCCCTTCGGGTGTCTGATCCCAGCCCGCACCCCACGTGCCTCACCCACCCCACCCCCCCAGCTCTCGCTACTCCAGCACACCACCCATACCTGGGAAGAGCTGGCGGGTGGGTGCGCTGAGCTGGGCGGGGCGGGACACTCGGTAGGCCACATCAGCTGGACAGATGCCCCTGGCCCGCCTGACCCCATCAGGGAGGGAGGGGAACCTCAGGGCCCGAAGCACATCCACGGACGCTGCACCTGGAGGAGTCCATGTGGGTCAAGAGAAGGGACACAGTCTCAGGAGGGCCCCAAGAGGGCACACCTGGGGTCTAGAGCTCAGCTTCTGGGGGCTCAGACTCCCTGGAAGTTACCTCTCCCTCACTTGCTCCTGAACAGGCCTGGATGGGTGGGAAACGAAAGTCACCTGGAAAATGGCAGTGCTGACCCTGGCTTTGGCTGTGTCCACCATCGCCTGCTTCCTCCCAGCCTCTCTCCATCTTTCAGCCTGTGAATCTGTCTATATTCTCCTTTAGTCTCTCTCTCATCTCTCCACCTGCCCCGCCTTCCCTCCAGCTCTGTAGCTGCTGGTCCTTCCCTCTCGCTGTCTCTTGTGTCTTCCTCCGTTTTCCCGACACATCTTTCCCTTTCTCCCTTACTCTGTTAGTCCCTGGCCTCTGTCCTGAGTCTCCAGCATAAACAACATCTGGGCAAACGATCATCCTGGGCACGGGAGGTGCAGGGGGGCCACCAAGGAGGGAGCGGAGAGGCAGCTCCGTGGGGAGAAGGCTTCAAGCTGCTGCTGTTCCCGTTTGGGGAGTGTGTGTGTCGGGGGGGGGGGACAATGCAGGGGAAAGAGGTACAAGAGTCACACCAGCAGCCTGTGTCCTGGGCTTGGGAGTGGGGGTGGGGGGGGTGAGTGGGGAGCCTGAAGCTGCCACGCGGAGTCGGAGCAGGTCCAGGGCCCCAAGCCACACATCTGTGGATCCCATCAGAGTCCTTGCCCAAAATCCAGACAAGCTCCCCACACCTGGAGCTTCAGCCCTGCCCCACCCCACCTCCACCTCCCAGGATCCAAAGATTTGACTCAGGCCGCTAGCCCTAGCGCGCAGAACTCAGCTGCCAAGCATCACCTCTCCCTCACCTTCTCCCCAAGACACATACTTCTCACACCATCAGCTCCAGAATGGAGAAATCCCCAAGAAAGTTCCAGCAAACCTTTCATAGAAGTGTGGGGCAGGGCAGGGGCCAGAGCGATCAGGAGAGCAGAGCTGGACGGGGTGGGTGAGGTGGGGCGGGCAGGCAGAGAAAAGGCCCTTTGAGTCCAGAAGCCGGGAAACCACGGCCTTGCCCCCTCCCACCTCCCTGCCCCAGCCTGGCCCCCGCGTGTGGCAGCTCTGCAAACACCGACACACAAGGACCGCTTTGAGAGACGAAGGGCAAGTGAGACAGAGACAGAGACTCACAGAGACCCCAGGCCAAGGAGACCTCAGAGGCCCCCACCCTCCACCAAACCCCGGGAAAGCGCAGTTCCATCCTATAGACAGACATCAACCCATGGGTCTGCCCACTTGTCTTCCCACTTCAAGCCACATACGTGCCCCACTGTCACTGGCCTCAGTCTGTCCCAGTCTCCCCGCCTGTGGCCCCATCACCCTCTAGCCCCCGAAAAGCCCCATCCTTTCCTCTCACGAATCCCACGCTAACTCATTTCCCCACTGAATCCCACTCTACCCACTCAGCACCCAAATAACTGTCATCTCAGCCATCTCCCTGCCTCCATGTAAAAGGAGCGCTTCTCTCCCTAAAAAAGATTCCTAGAGTCTACAGACAGCCCACACTTCAGTTTCCTGTCCCTGAGCTTCATGCTCCTCCTTTTCTTGAAAGTTCTCCCTTCTGTAATCTAATCTAAATCCTTTATGGGGCTCTCGGACCACTTTCTCTCCTGAGCAGAGAAGAAATGAATATTCAAATTATATGCAAATAAGCCCCCAGCATTTCCAGGGGTTGGTGGGCTTGCTCCAGCCTGCCTAGTACCCAGGTACTCCCAGACTCCTGTGTGACGTCAAATCCCCTTTCCTAGGAGCCAGGACTTCTGGATCCTGAGAAAAAGAAGGAAAAGACTGGGACTGTGGATGCCAGGGTCCCAGGGGAGGCTGGCTGGCCGGAGGGGGAGGGGTGGGGCAGGAATGCAAAGAGTTGGCTCCTGCCTCAGACACCTGATCCTGGCCTGTCCAGCGGCCGTCCTGTTGGCAGCCAGCCCCGGTGCTCCCCAGAGCCAGCCGCGTGGCAGCGTCGAGGGCACAGGGAGGGGGGAAGGGAATCCTGTGCGGCAAATGGTCCAGGCATCCCTCACTTCTCTGTTCTGACCCAAGGATGCTCGCCTCTCAACACAGAGATGCAGACAGAAAGACCGGGAAACAGACGTGCAGCCCTCACGCATGGACACTGGCATCTACCCTCGACTCCAGCACGGGCTGGACCGCGCAGACCCTGCTGGAGGACCCTGACATCCAGCCCCACTCACCGCGCTCAGGTGACCCTCCACCACTCAGCCTTATCTGTCTTCCCTCAGTCACTTCAAGGAGGGAAAGATATCCCCACTCTGGCTCCAAGGAGCCCAGGTGTCTTGCCCTCCAGCCTAGACCCTTGACCCCTCAAATTCCGTTCTCTGACTCCAAAGTTACCCACACTCCCCCGGCATCAGCTGTCCCCTCTCCCGAGGTATTTGGAGCCCCAGCCTGATTCGGATGACCCTGGGGTTGGGACTCCCCTTACCTGCCCAGGCCGGGGTCGCGCTCAGCCCAAGCACCAGCGGTACGAGCAGGAGGAGGCGATGGCAGCGGCTGCACCGTTCCATGGCTGGCGCCCGGAACGCCAGGTCCTAGGGACCCAGGGGCCGCCGGAGCCGTTGAACGCTCTGAGGCTGACAAGAGAGGGCGAGCAGGCTTGGACGCCGGGGTCCCCAAGAAGTCAGAAGCTGTCGGGTGGCGACAGCTCTCAGCGGCTCAGCTCCATGCAGCGAGGCGCCGTCGGGGCTCCGGCGCTGCTCCCTCCTCGGTGGCCGCCGCTCCTGTGTGTCCCCGGCCACCCCGGCGGCCCAGAGCCCCCACCCCGCTCCCGCCCCCGGCCCAGCCCCCGCCTCCAGCCTCCCGCCCACAGGCACCGAGGAGAAACCCCACCCTCAATCTCCACCTGGTGGTGGTGGTGGTGGGGTGCGAATGGGAATGGAACCCTCCCTCGCTGAACCTGGGGCCGCGCTCCTCTGCCTCGTGCAGGCACTCAGTGGTCTGAACCCTAGGATTCCCTTTTCGGGAACCCCGACAGCTCTTCTCCAGTCTCCTTCCTTTTTGGGGGGACCCGGACGTTCAGTCACAACATCCCCGCCCGTTCCTCCCCTTTGGGGGCCCAGAGCGGAGTCCTGGGCGGGATTAAGGGCGCAGTGGGAGGGGAGAGGCGGGCCTGGGGGTCGCTACCTCCCCTCACCCCATCAGTCTCCATAATTATTTCCCCCGGCCCCGCCCGGTGTAATTACAGAGCGGGCCCGAGGCGGGGTATTTATAGACAAGGCTATAGATAGCGACCGGAGGAGACCTGCAACCCGACGGTCGCGGGGAGCGCGGTGGCTCGGGGGTGGCGGGCGGTTAGAGGCCCACAGACAGACTAGTCAGGTGCAAGGAGGAGAAAGTGGTGGGGGGGGCGACGTCAGGGCTTCCGTGAGCCCAGATGGCAAGGCAGCCAGTGGAGAGGTGAGGCGGCCGTCGACGCTGGTTGGCAGAGTCCGGGGACACGGGGTCACTCGGGGACGAGAGGCCGCCTCCAGGCGGGCAACGCCTGAGGAGGCCGGGCGCTCAGCGCCCAGTGCGCCCCCACGAACGGGCACGGCGCCGGGTCTGCCCGGAGCCCGCGGCGCGGCTGGAGGGACGAGCAGAGCGAGCTGCGGCGCCGCCGCCCGCTGGCGCTTGGAGGGCGCAGGCGAACAAGGCGCCTTTGAGAGTCGGCCGCCCCCCTTGCTCCTCCGGCCGGCCCCGCCCCCAGCCTGGCACATCCTCTACCCCCCCTCCGCGACAAAGCGCGCCTTGTGTCCCCCACCCTGCACCCGCCTCTCAGGCCCTAGGGAACGTCGGCGGCGTCAAGGGAGCCCTTCGAAGCTCGGACACGGATACCCCGCCACCCCACCCCGAGGCCCGATGCAGCGCTAACCCCCAACCCCAATACAGAGGACTCAGTCCAGAAAACAGCGATTTTAATTTGAAAGCGATTTTAAGTGAGTGAAAGAGAGGGGAAAGGTACCCCCGGAGAGAAGGGCTGCAGGGCAAAAATCATGCCGCCGAGCAGCCCCGTCTCCGCCTGCGGGCCAACCCCCCTCAAGTCTCAGGCCAGGATCCTGTGTTCCCCGCCTACACTGTGTGTGCCCCTACACTGTGTGTGCCCGAGGCTGGGGGGACAGTGTGAAGGTTAGGGCCTGAGGACCACTCACCAGAGCGTCCCCCCGCCCTGCCGTCACAGCCCAGGCCTCTACCCCACGTTAGACAGGAGGGGCTGCGGGGGGAGCGGAGGGAAGGCCAGTGCTGGAAGCGCCCCAGGGCCGGACCATCTCGGGGCCCTGCCTTTCCCAAATACCACCTCCACCACTGGCATTTCTTAGTCAACCTGGGAAAGTACAGTACTTCTTTGAGTCTAACTGCAAGTCTCTATCCTCCGAGGAAATTAAAAATAGCAGATGGGTTCCTACATCTCCACCCTCCCCTTAACCACCACCACCTTTTTATTTTTCAGTCTGACTGCAGAAGGAGGTGACGTGTGAGAGGGGACTCCGGACAGGAGACAGCCACAGCCCCCCCACCCTCTTCCACAGTAGCCCCCGTCTGGTCTGCCAGGCGTGGCTGGAGGAAGGCCTGTCAGAGCCTTACTCCCATGTCCATCAGTCTGGGGGGCCTGCCCCCCAATATCCATCTCTGAGGGAGTTCCCATATCTACTCTTCTTCAGGTGGGGGGGCTAAGTGAGGCAAGATGGGAAGAAAGCAAGGTCCCGGGAGCAAGGCCAGTGCTTTGCGCTGGGGGAAGGAGAGGTCAGGCAGGGGGTGAGAAAGCACCCCAAATCATGGCAGACCCAGACGAATTCAGAGACTCGAGGCCACTGAGGGGCCAGGTCCAGCCCTCGCAGAGATCTGGGTGCCCTCTGACTTGGGATGTCAAGCAAACCCTTGGAGGATTTATGGACCCTCCCACCTCGGAGGTCTCGGTTCTGCCCTGTACTCCTCACCCCACCAGACCCTGGGAACACGGCCCTCCCCACCCCGCCCCAAGGCTCGGAGTCCCTCTCTGACGGGCCCTCCTCAAGCGCGAGGAACACCACGTCTGGGTGTGGGCTCAGGCCAGCTGGTGGGGAGCCTCAAGCATCTCCATGAGGAAGGTGTCGATGGGGGTGTCGCCAATGAGCTTGAAGAAAAACAGATGCTCTAGACACTTAAGGCCTATGGACCTGAGAGCGGGAAGACGCAGCAGCAGCTTGGCGAAGCTGAGGAGGGGACGGGAGAAGCGGAGTGAGAGCCGGAGGCCTGTGGGCCCTGAATGCACCCTTGTGCCCCACCCGCCCGCCCCAGGTCCAGCGGGAGCCTCAGCTCCCACAACCCCTCAGCCCCACAGCCGCCTCTCACCGTCCCTGCTGCTCAGGGTACTTCTGTTTGCAGTAGGTCTCCAGGGATGCGTACACTTTCTCCCGCAGGACCTCCACCTCGCTGGGGTTGGAGAGGCCCTTGGCATCTGGGATGGCAGGAAGAGAGGGCGAAGAGAAAGGGAGACAAGTCAGATCAGGACAAACACGGTGACGTGGCCCATCTGATGTCCCTTTGTGGGTCCCACCTACATGCCCTTCACCAGACGCCTGGCGAGGGGAGCAGGGCACAGTGGGTCTGTGGGATGGGGTCAGAAAGAGACTCTTATCGGTGGATATGGGTGTTTCTCGTCAGCTGGGAGATTTCGAGGTTGAGGGTCTTACTGAGGGGGATAGCTGGGTAACTTAGGAGTCTCCGAAGAAGAGGCGGCTCCAAGGCTGCCTTGGTCTTGAGAGACAGGGGTAATCCTCCTCTTACCTGGATTGAACAGAATGATTGCCCTCAGGCAGCCAAGTTCTGTCTTGTCCATCCTCATGTCACGCATTTTGGACACTAGCTCTGTCAGCACCCTGGAGAGGGACCTGCAGGTCACTCAAAGGTCACAGCTCAGCCAGCCTTGGACACGGACCAGCCTATAGCCCTACCCCCTCTCCCGAGAGGTCCCCCTAGCCGAGGGCCACTGACCGGTCAAAGATGGCTCCCACGCCTGCGGAGTGGGCCGAGTTGCGGTGCACGTGCAGGCCTGTGGCGAGGAGGATGCCGTCCCGGACGTCGATGGACCGGTGAGAGAAGGAGGCGATGAGGAGCTCGTTCCAGCCTGGGTTGGGGGCAGCGAGCGTCAGGAGCCGGGGATCAGGCCGCGGGATTCAAAGCATAGCGGGGAAGAGAAGAGGAGGTGGCAAGGTCACGGAGATGAGCTCCCTGAGTTGGCGAGGTAAGGCCCCTGGGGTCTCTGAAGGTCAGGAGGTCCAAGAGGGGTCAAATGACAAGGGGTCACAGGTCCAGAGTCACTGACCTGCCCGCAGCAATATGACCTGGTCATCCAGAGGCAAGGAGGAGAAGTGTGGGATCCTCTTCGCCCACTCAACAAGCGTGAAGAGCTGTTTGTCGGCTGCCTGACAGATGTTGGTCACAGGGTCATTTGGCTGCAGGGGATGAGGGGTGAGAGTCACGGAAGGTTTGGACGCACACTGGGAGCCCCCCCCCACTTAAGGGGGGCTGTTGACACCCCCTCCTTATGCGCCCCATTTGAACCAAGTCCTGCTCTCTGGCATTCATGAGGACAATGATTTATCGCAGACTTGCCTGTGGTTCTGCAAGGGGGTTGTTTGGGGAACGGGGACAGAGAACGCTATCACACCCACCTCGGAGGTGGGAGAGACCTTGCTTGGAGCACTTCCAGTCCCAGGCAGTGTCAGGTGGGTTGTAAAGGGAAGGCAGGGGAGGGGGAGATAGAGCGGACCTAGACCCCTGCCCCCCTACCCCCCATCAGGAAGAAGAGCAAACTGACTCCGCCACTCACGCTGCTGCCGCTACCCCCGGTTCCCCCGGGACCCTCAACGCCCTGGTCACTCTTCTGCTCCACCGCAAGCTCTGCCTCCAGGATCCTGTCCACGGGCATCTCCTCGGGGGCTCCCCCAGCCCCCTCCCCATCCCCGTCCTTGTCCTTCCCTCGCTGACGCTCCTCCTGTACCGCTGTGGGAGAAGAAGGAAGGAGAAAAAAGCGGAAAGTCAGCAGCCAGTTACGAGGAGATTCCAAAATGTCCTTCGGGCCTTATCAAGGTCTCGCGGCCTTTAGGAGATATTTATAGAAATTGGGGAAGTCACTTGAAACAACAGCAGACTTGGGGCAGTCTAGAAGCAGGAGTCATAAAAGGACAGACAAATAAACCAAGAAGACAAGAAAAAGGGTGGGTAAAGGAATAAGGGAGAAAGCTAACATGTGAATCGAAGGTCTACTTCACACTAAGAAACAAGCTAAGCACACATTAATATTCACTCAATTATTATAACAACCATGTGGGTGCTTCTCCCCATTTTAATTTTTTCTTCCTTCTTTTTGTCCTTTTTATTAAAATTTTTATTTTTTCTATTATAGTTGATTTACAATATTCTGCCCCCATTTTTAAAAATAATGAATTTGGAGTTCCCATTGTGGTGCAGCGGAAACGAATCTGACTAGTACCCATGAGGATGCGGGTTTGATCCCTGGCTCACTCAGTGAGTTAGAATCCCGTGTTGCCATGAGCCGCGGTGTGGGTTGTAGACATGGCTTGGATCTGGCGTTGCTGAGGCTGTGGCGTAGGCCGGCAGCTGTAGCTCCGGCTGGACCCCTAGCCTAGGAACTTCCATGTGCCGTGGGGGTGGCCCTAAAAAGCAAGGAAAACAAAAAAAAAAAAGAAAGATAATGAATTTGGGGCAGTCCGTTAAATAGCTAGTCCAAGTTCACACACAATAGGTGACAAATCATTCATCTGAACCTAAGTGTGCCTGACTGTAAATCACGTGCTTTTCTGACAGAACAGAGGCAGTAAAAGGCGCACTGGCGTGGGTCTCCAGAGATATGGATTCTGATCCCAGACCTGCCAGTCTTGTTGTGTAACCTGGGAAAAGCCAAGCCTCAGGCTCATCTTCTCTAAAAGGAGGGATGTGACCAAGATATCCCTCAAGTATCTCTCTCAGAATTCCAGAATCAGACTTTAGAAGACAATCTAGAGATTCAAAAGAGGGAAAGAAGCCCCGAGGTCTTCAGTAAAGGCTGTAGCTTAAGAGGGTAGAATCCTAGAGTTTGGAGGAGAGGACACAGGGAACAGAAAGATGGAGACCGGAGTGGAAGCACTGGGTCAAAGAGAGGAGAATTATTTAGGTTAGAGAAGGTGAGCTGGGTGGGGAAGGAGAAGTTATCCTGGCCTAGCACCAGACCCGGGAGGCACTGTAGGTGCAGGACACAGGGGCAGAACCATTAAGAAGGAAACTCAAGGGACCCGGCCTGGGCCCCAGAGAGAAGAGCTTAAGAGTGGGGGCAGAGAGAAATCAAACAGCGCCCTCTGGAGGAGAGAAAGAAGAGTCGGGCCTTCCTGAGATGCACTCTGCTCTCCACCTCCCCTCCTCTCCCACCGGGTAGACTGGGAGGCCCCTTGGGGGGGCCCTTACCCTCCCGCTTCATGCCGGTGGCCAGGCACTTCTGATAGCGGCAGTACTGACAGCGGTTCCGCTGGCGCTTGTCCACCGTGCAGTCTTTGTTGTCCCGGCACGAGTAGGTCAGGTCCTTACGGATGGTGCGCTTGAAGAAGCCTTTGCAGCCCTCACAGCTGTAAACCCCGTAGTGTTTGCCTACAAGAACAGAGGACGGGCAAGAAGGCTGTGTGCAGACCCTGCGCCGCCGACGCTCCTGCCACCCCGCCCACCCCAAAGCAAATCTAGTTTAAGTCTGTTCTTTGCCAAAGAGAGAGACGGGGAACCAGGATATGAGGGATGATCCAGCCTCACTCTTCTTATGTTCAAAACCCTACATCAGCCCCTTCCTCTCTCTGACCACCACCCGCCAAATCTGAGCTTCAGGTTCTTTAACTCTCGTCAGGGCTCCCCAGCTCATTTGCTCTAACGCAACCTCAGCAGCCCCTGGGAATCCCAGAGGTGACGGTATATGGAACACTCTTTCTTCCTCTCCGCTGGTCCTCTGAGTCTCATACCTGAGCTTCGGTCCCCGCAGATTGCGCATAGCCGTTTGCCAGCCCCAGGGCCACCTGGAGGGGGTGGACAGTGCAGGCCCCGGACCCCTAAGACTGGTGGCTTCACATCTTCAGGGGGGCCAGACCCACCCCCAGGGAGCGACACTGTTGAGTTAATCTGGGATAGGGGAAATAGGGAAGTCACAGGAAGACTCATTGGGAAGGATAATTTTTCAGGGGTGATGGAAATTATTCCCTACCACTAGGCAGGGCCCTGCATTGCACACTGCAGAGGACATTATGGACACTGCAGTGCCTATGAAGGGCCATCCTCAATAAGCACAACCCCAAAGAGCATGAGACATAAAGGCCCCCCGAAATTGTGCGACACAGTGGCCCTGAGAGCTTGTATCTCAGAAGGGCAGCTGGGACAAAAGGGCAAAAAAATCACTAATAGATGACAGGCACATCAAGAACAGCCGGGTTCTTTTATAGCGTTGGGGAGGAGGCGTGCCCTGAAAGATCAGTCACTTCAGGAAGGACCAGGGGTCTCACAAGGGCTTCAGGCCTGCCAGGACCTCAGGCCTGGCAGGTCAGTGGGCCATGGGGAAGTTCACGCAAGGATCTGGGGTCACAAGGAAAACAGGAAATGAAAGTGGAGAGGCAGGAAGTGGGTCACAACCTCTCACCTGGGGACTGCTGACAGGCCCGGAGAATCCTGGGGGACCTGGAGGGGGCAGACCAGGGGACCCCATGGAAGAGCTGATGACCGGGAAGGGGGAGCCCAGTGGTGGGGGTGGCATCGGGGGTGGGGGTGGGGCCCCAGAGCCTCCAAGGGATGCGGCTGCTGAAGGTGGTAGGGGCGGCCCAGGAGGAGAAGGGGGAGCGGCTCCCTGGGGAAGGGGATTTGGGGAGGAACTGTCTGGGCTTCGGGAGTCTAGGGAGGGGTACACACAGGCACAGACACACAGAGAGGAGAGACAAAAAGAGAAAATGAGTCTTCGATCATCCAACCGGAGACTTTAATTCTCTCTCTGATCCCCCACCGCGCCCCCGCCCCACCCCACCCACCCCTTCCTAAGTTCAGAGGCACCCTGCTGTCAAATAACGGCTTAACTCCTAATTGTGGTGAGAGGAGGGAGTTGACAAAGAAGAGGAGGACAGTTCAGGTGAGGCACGTTCCAAGCAATGCATTTGGTCACCCCAAGCCTGGGGCATCTCGTGTGGGTGGGGCAGCACGTGGGGTGGACCAGTCAGCACCTCCATTCCCAGCTTGTAGCCGGACCATGCAGGAAAAAGAGACAGGCGGAAGAGACCCCTCCTAGGACGCAGAATTTGCCTTCAAACGTCCAGAATTCTCAAGCTCGAGGTCTACTGCCCCACGCGTGGGATCTCAGGAGTGTAAGGCCTCAAGCAGCCACCCCTCGGACGGCGGAAGCTCCCCTTCCCCGCCCCGCCCCGGGGGGAGGGCGCTAAGGCCCTCGGGAGGGAGGGGACGCGTGTTTACAAACAAGGGGGCGGGAGCGCCTGGGAAAGAGCATGGTGGGGGGGTAGGGGTTGCTGATAACGCGGTCACTGCCTTGTCTGTCCGTCTGGTAGGACACTCACCCCGCCCGCTGTCGCCCATCCCGTCCCGTCCAGCCTGCCCCGGCTCCGGCTCCGGGGTTTCTTGTTCTCCGGCTGCCGCCGCCGCCGCCGCCGCCGCTGCGGGATCCAGCCAGGGCCGTCGCCGCCGCCACCGGGACGCGACCCCACAATGCATTTCTTTTCGCACCCCCACCGGCCCACACTGCCCTGCGGCATGCCGCTGGGGGAGGAAGGGCGGGCGAGCAGCCCAAGACATGATTCCTGGCTGAGTGTAGGGATGCCGAAAGGGTACCAGGGATTCTCAAGGACTGATCGGGGGACTCGGCTAGCACGAGGAAGCCCCAGAGAAAAAGACTCTGGCCTGAACCGGGTCAAATTAAGAGCTTCGCTCTGCTCTGTACCCAAATGACAGCGCCGATGTAGCAGCCATCTTGGTATAGACGGGAAGTCTGCGCGCTAGTTCCCGCCCCCTCGTCTAGTTGGAAACTGAGGAGGCAGTCTTCTCCCGCCTGTTAAGCGGCCTCGCCCAGGATCCCCTCAAATAACCTCCACGCTCGCGCATGCGCACCAGGACAGGACCGCTTCATCGCTACCGGGGTGCGGCCATATTGGTAAAGTACTGGGACCGAGGGGGAACTGAAACTCCTGTTCTCGCGGGAGTTGGAGGTGGGACTGCCACGTCCGAGCAAACCGGGAAAGGAGAGGATCCCGGAGCCGGTGAGAATTCCCCGCTTTTCTCTACTGTCCTTTCCAAGCAATTTTCCTCACCTAGTGGGTCATAGAGACGAGGGCCCAGAGTGTCCAAAAGTGGAGGATCAAAGCCTAGAGCGGTATCCCGGGGCCCTACATCCGGGAAGGGGTTCGGGATAAAGAAAACGAGTCTTGGGGACAATGTGGGTGGGGACAGAATGGAATGGGGGAGCGGTCCATAGAAGTGGACTGAGGGCGCTAGCGGAGTAAAGCAGACCGCGCATAGGTATAGAGTTGAAGATCAAGTGGAGTCACTGTCTCTGTCCCTCTGGTCAGCATGATGGCCAGAGGCCTGGGGGCCCCCCACTGGGTGGCCGTGGGACTGCTGACCTGGGCAGCCTTGGGGCTGCTAGTGGCCGGACACGGGGGTCATGGCGACCTGTACGAAGACCTGCACGAGGACTTACATGGCCACAGCCACAGGCACTCACATGAGGATTTCCACCATGGACACAGCCATGCCCATGGCCATGGCCACACTCATGAGAGCATCTGGCATGGGCATACCCACGGTCACGACCATGGACATTCACATGAGGATTTGCACCATGGCCATATTCATGGAGACTCCCATGAGAGTCTCTACCACCGAGGACATGGACATGACCATGAGCACAGCCATGGAGGCTATGGCGAGTCTGGGGCTCCAGGCATCAAGCAAGACCTGGACACCGTCACTCTCTGGGCCTATGTGAGTACCCCGGGATGGGGCAGAGGTGGGGTAGTTCTGGATTGTTGGGAAGTCCCACACCCCTTGACCCCTGACTCTCCCTCACCAGGCACTAGGGGCCACAGTGCTCATCTCTGCAGCTCCATTTTTCGTCCTCTTCCTTATCCCGGTGGAGTCCAACTCCCCTCGGCACCGGTCCCTGCTCCAGATCTTGCTGAGTTTTGCTTCGGGTGGGCTCCTGGGAGATGCCTTCCTGCACCTCATCCCTCACGCTCTGGGTAAGTGACCTCAAATCTTAAGGTGTTGTATTCTTTGGACAAGAGGGTTCCTTCCCCTTTTGATCCCTGACCTTCTACTCTTCCCCCAGTACACACGCTTTGCACGGGATGTTCCCTTATCTGGCCTTTTCTCCCCCTTCCTCCAGAACCCCATTCTCACCACCCTCTGGAGCAGCCCGGACGGGGACATTCCCACAGTGGTAAGGAAAGGGCGGATGGAGATGTGGCTTGGGGTGCTAGGGAAAGTCTGTCCCTCCCTGTTCTCCTGTACTTGGGGAGGAAGAGTCTGGAATCTCTCTCTCCCTTAATGTGACCATTCTCAGGCCAGGGCCCCATTCTGTCTGTGGGACTGTGGGTCCTCAGTGGAATCGTCGCTTTTCTTGTGGTGGAGAAATTTGTGAGACATGTGAAAGGAGGACAGGGACACAGTCACGGACATGGACATTCTCATGGTCACACACATGGAGGTCGTGGACGTGGAAGACAGGGTGAGCCTAGGAAAAACTTTAATGAAAACCGTCTTGTCTACCTCTGAATCTGCTCCTTTTACGGCTCTTAGGTGGGAGGGGACTGCCCTTCTGAGGACTTACTGGTAGATCTCTGTTCCCCACTCTTACCAACTCCTTTTTTCCCCTCAGAGTGTCCTTCAAAGGAAAAGCAGAGCTCAGAGGAAGAAGAGAAAGAAACAGGGGGGTCGAGGAAGAGAAGAGGAGGGAGCACAAGGCCCAAAGATGGGCCGGTGAGACCTCAGAATTCTGAAGAGGAAAAAGCAGGGTCAGGTGAGGGCCAGGGTTGCACACACCTGGACAAGGGGCATCATCACGAATTACATGAAATAGCGCTGTGGGTAATGGCAGGTGTCTGGAAACGCTGGGGCTGGGCATGAAGTGGTCTCTTGGGGGAGATGTGATAACGGCCGACCAGGCCTGAGACTAGGGTTGATAAGGCCGCTGATTGTTTCATCTTCCTTTTCTCCTTTATAAGACTTGCGTGTGTCAGGGTATCTGAATCTGGCTGCTGACCTGGCACACAACTTCACGGATGGTCTAGCTATTGGTGCTTCATTTCGAGGGGGTCGGGGGCTCGGGATCCTGACCACGATGACTGTGCTGCTACATGAAGTGCCCCATGAAGTTGGGGACTTTGCCATCTTGGTCCAGTCTGGCTGTAGCAAAAAGCAGGTTGGTGCACCAAATGTGGTTGTTTCAAGCCCTTTACCTCCCCCACCCCAAACCCCAAACCCACCCATTAGCTCCAAGCAAGTTGTACTACAGGTCCACCTAGTTTTATTGTGCCTCTTCATTGCACTTAACAGATACTGTGTTTTTGACAAATTTGTGACAACCCTGTGTTGAACAAGTCTGTTGACACCATTTTTCCATCAGCATTTATTTACTTCATGTTTCTGTGTCACAGTTTGGTAATTCTTGCAGTATTTCAAACCTTTTCATTTTTATTATATTTGTTATGTTGATCTGTGACCAGTGATGTTTGATGTTATTATGGTAAAAAGGATTGTACCTTGTTGAAAGTTCAGATGAAGATTAGAATTTTTTAGTGATAAAGTACCTTTTTTGTTTTTCTTTTTTCTTTAATGGCTGCGACCCTGGCAATGGTAGTTCCCAGGCTGGAGATCGAACCCTTACCTCTGCAGTGACCCAAGCTGCTCTAGTCAGATTCTTAACCTACTATGCCACAGCAGGAACTCCACAGAGTGATTTTTAATTAAGTTATGTGTATTGTGGACGTAATGCTACTGCACACTTACTAGACTACAGTATAGTGTAAATACAGCTTACATGCACTGGAAACCAAAAAATTCAGATAACTTGCTTTATTGTGATCTTTACTTTATCGCGATGTTTATTGCGGTGGTCTGGAACTGAACTCAGCATCTCTGAGGTATTGTTGGCAACCGGTCCTCTATAAATGAGGGAGTAAAAGTTCTATTTCTTTGTCTTGTAGCTCAGTATTTCTTGAACTGTGGTCCATAAGCCATCTAAATGGAAAGTGTCTATTCTAGACCCCCCTTTTTTTGCCACCTCTTTGGTTTCCAAAGACGTGCACTGGGAGTTCCCTTCGTGGCTCAGTGGTTAACGAATCTAAGTACCATGAGGTTGCGGGTTCGATCCCTGGCCTTGCTCAGTGGGTTAAGGATCCGGCATTGCCGTGAGTTGTGGTGTAGGTTGCAGACGCGGCTTGGATCCCGCGTTGCTGTGGCTGTGGCGAAGGCCGGCAGCTACAGCCCCTGTTAGACCCCTAGCCTGGGAACCTCCATATGCCGCAGGTGTGGCTCTAGATAAAAAGGCAAAAAGAAAAAAAAAAAAAAAGACAAAGACGTGCACTGTATCCACGTACCCACCTCTCTAGCCTTGTCTAAACCGCTGATAACCTTTAGATGTTAGTGAGTGCTTCTCTCTCTCTTTTCTTCCCACCAGGCAATGCGTCTACAACTTCTGACGGCAGTAGGGGCACTGGCAGGCACAGCCTTTGCCCTCCTAACTGAAGGAGGTGCAGTGGGCAGTGAAGTTGCAGGTGGTACAGGTCCTGGCTGGGTTCTGCCATTCACCGCAGGGGGCTTTATCTACGTAGCAACGGTGTCGGTCTTGCCTGAGCTGTTGAGGGAGGCATCACCATTGCAGTCACTTCTGGAGGTGTTGGGGCTGCTGGGGGGAGTTGTCATGATGGTGCTGATTGCCCATCTCGAGTGAGAGGCAGGGTGAAGCACCCCCACTCCATCCCCAAAGTCCTAAGCCCTCCAGGTCAGGGGTCTGCAGGTCGGGGGCCCTGGCCCCGGATATCTGCCAGAGGAAGGAGTTGTATCCTAGGGAAGTGGTGACTTTGGCTTGAAGACCGTTAAGATTTGGTGGTCTTATGTAGGGGCTGGAGAGGTGGGGATGACAGCCCAGTGGGTCCATAATGTTGGGCATGTGCTGACCATGTTGGGTCTGGGATGCTGAGTGGGACCATGAAGAAGGCTGGAAGAGAGAAGAGTGATGGCAGCCTAGCCCTTGTCCCCCGCCTCCTTCTGTTCACAGGGGACCAAACTGCCACACGGGGCTTCTCCAAAGTCTACCTTCCTCTCTCCTACCTGTTGGTGAAGGCTTCAGGGAAGACCAGAGCCCTAAACAAAAGGAATAGCACGAGAAGTCAGGGATAAATGTCAATTGTGTGTCCTGATTTGGGAGTGATTGGGGGGGGGGCTAGTTATTAATCTCATGGCCTGATTTTTTTATCTCTATTCTTTTATATCACTGTTTGGATTGAGGAGGAGGGGTGGTGAACGGAAATAAAGTACTCGGCTCTTTCGCTCCACACGCATTCTTTTGTCTTTTTTGGGGGGAATGGGGGCCCCCTCTTCTCTCGGCTGCACTGGCCTCCCGGAGCCGCGGTGTTTGGCCACGCCTCCGCGGTTGGAGGTCTGCCTGGGGTGGTGGCCACCGGTGCCTTAATGCTGGCCGGGCTTCCATTGGACGGGTTTTGATCTTGACGCGCCCCCTGTGCTCTCGGATTGGCTCAGTGCTGAGGCGCCCGCCCATCCGCCGTCCACCATGGCGTCTCAGCTCCGGCTCCGCTCAGCGCTGGCCTTGGTCACAGGTTGCGGGGAGTCCACTTCCAGGGCGGGTTAGGGTGCCAGAGTGATATCGGGGTTGCGCCCTCGGACGCTAGAGTCGCTGTGACCTCTGGCCTCTGATCCAGATGTTACTAACTTCGCGCCCTGTTGACCTCTGACCCCTGCCTCCCTCCTTCCTCGCGTGTTCTCTCCCACCTCAGGTGCGGGTAGCGGCATCGGCCGAGCGGTCAGTGTGCGCCTGGCTGCTGAGGGTGCCGCCGTGGCCGCTTGCGACCTGGACGGGGCAGCGGCACAGGAGACGGTGCAGCTACTGGGAGGTCCGGGGAGCGAGAAGGGGGCACCCCGCGGGTCTCACGCTGCCTTCCAGGCTGACGTGTCCGAGGCAGAAACCGTCAGGCGCCTGCTGGAGCAAGTGCAGGTGAAAGCGAGACGACCTTGCCCCCTTTAAAGCCCTAACGTTGCTCCACTGCTCTTGGCTCTACAAGGTTTTCTGGTGTGTAACCTTACCCTTCCATAGGCCTACTTTTTTCGCCCGCCATCTGTCGTTGTGTCCTGTGCGGGCATCACCAGTGATGAATTTCTGCTTCGCATGTCAGAAGAAGACTGGGACAGAGTCATAGCTGTCAATCTCAAGGTGGCAACCTCTGAACCTGTGACTTCTGGGTCCTCTAGCCTGGGGGTGGGGGGAGTTGGGGGACTGTCACCCCAGCTGATTCTTTCTGCCTTGTTACTTTCTCCCCCCTCCCCCTCAGGGCATCTTTCTAGTCACTCAGGCTGCAGCCCAAGCCCTGGTGTCCAGTGGCTGTCCTGGCTCCATCATCAATATCAGCAGCATCATAGGGAAGGTCAGGTGGAGTTGGGATGGTGTCAGCCAGCCAAGTGGGCACACAGAGGAGAGCCCTTCCCGGGGACTCCTGGCTCATTCCAAATCTCTGGTTCACCTATAGGTGGGAAACATGGGACAGTCAAACTATGCAGCATCCAAGGCTGGAGTGATTGGGCTGACCCAGACTGTAGCCCGGGAGCTTGGACGGTTGGTCAGGCACCTGGAGGCACGGGAGGTTTTGCCGAGGCGTGTAGAAGGTCTCAGGGAGGGGTCAGTGTTCTGTCCTCTTTGGAGTTGGCAGCCACTCTCCTTTCCACAGATACGGGATCCGCTGTAACTCTGTCCTCCCAGGGTTCATTAAGACACCCATGGTACAGAAAGTGCCACAGAAAGTGCTGGACAAGGTAGGAGACCATGGGTAGAGGGCAGAATCATTCAGAGAACCAATCTCTCTGGGCAGACAGAATGCTGGGCACAGTGGGGAGCAAACAGTAGATATTCAGTAAATGTTCGAGGAATGAAAACCAAGAAAACAGTCATAGACTCAGTCTACAAAAAAAATCTGTGAAAGAAACTTTCACTCACATGTAAGTGTTTCCTTACAGGTGGCTGAAATGATCCCGATGGGACATGTGGGGGACCCTGAGGGTGAGCACTGAGTGCAGAGGGGGCCTGAATGAAAAGATCCCAAAGTTTTTGGTATTCGAGAGGGTCTCACCAGGATTGATGTTAGGGGAGAGGGTGATTCTGGTGAGAGGTGATGGCTACTTTGGGTCGATGAGAGTGAGTAGGATTCTGCCCTCTCTCCACCTTTCCCATAGATGTGGCAGATGTGGTCGCGTTCTTGGCATCTGAGGACAGCGGATACATCACTGGGGCGTCAGTGGAAGTCACTGGTATGAGGCCATCATGAGGAGGAGGCAGGAATGGGATCCAGATGATATGAGAAAGCAAGGAGAGGCGTCTGGAGCCACTGAGGGAAGGGCAGAAGTTCCCATAGGCCAGGGACAGAAGTGGGAGCTCCCTCCCCCCAGGCCATTTGTCTCCACCTATACATCTGTCCAAATGTTTCTGCCCCTCCTAGGAGGTCTTTTCATGTAACTGCCTCAAGGACCCTGGACTCTGCTCACTCCCCCACCGCTCTGCCCGGCCTCCTGCTGATGAGGACTCTGAGTTCCCAGGCTACAAAAGGGGTGGCAGTGCATGGCTCAGGAATGCTGAATATGGGAGGCAGGGGTGCTTGTGACCCTAATAAATTCCAAATCCTCTTCCCTGCCACCTCCGGTTCTTCTTGTGTCCAAGTCCTCAGACCCTTCCCCACCTCCCCCTCCTTTCCCATTCGGGAAGGATTGTTCCCTTTCACTGCCTGGTCTCCCGGGGCAACCCCCGCCGCCGGGTGTGAGAGGAGAGAGTGTGTGTCACTGTGTGTGCGTGACACTCTGGGTCTTTTGGAGGGAGGGGTCTCTGCACCACCCCCTTCCACTGATTCTGCAGCCCCGGTCCCCTCCCCCCTCAATTCCCTGGGTCCTTATGGTCCCCAAGGGTGATTTGTTCATGGCCCCATCCTGATGTCCAGTCTAGCCTTGGAAGGGGGTCTTGGAACAGGTGGCCCTCCCCCCACCCCTCTCCTTTCTCTGAGTCCCCCCCCTCCCCTTTCTCTCCACCTTACAATAGCTGCAGCCGGCTGGGGGTCCGATGGGGGGGATTAGGGGAGGGGGCCAGGATTAGGGGAATGGACCAGCCGATGAAAAGGGCTGGAGGAGAGCAGAAGGGAGGGGGCTGGGAGGAGGAGGAGGAGGAAGGGGAGGGGGTCCGCGCTAATCGACTCTGGAGCCCACATAAGGACTGGCCACGGACTGAAGGAGAGGACAGGGAAGTAGGGGGGAACTGGGGGAGGGGGCGAGGGGACCCACTGCCGTCTTGTCCCAGAAACAGGCCACCCCCTGGCAGTTGCAGCCCAAGTCTGGGAGCCTCAGCTCAGGCTGGAGGAGACAGGACGCCCATCCCGGTTTCTTTTCCCCCCGTATCCCTCTCATCCCCTGCCCTCAATGGGGATCGCTCTGCCCCTTCCTCTTCTCTCTTCTCCCCGTCCCCTTCCTTTACTGGAAAGTCCTGGAGGAGGTTTCTGCCTGCTTCCCACTCCAGACATTCGGCCCCTTGTGCCGCCACCCCACCTCCCCACACGCGCACACCCCCTCCCCGACTGGGGCCCCATCTTGTGTGTGTGTGCGTGTGTGTGTGTGTGTCCCTGCTTCCGCGTGGTGTCTCCCCGTACCTCCCGTGCGCCTCCCTCCCCCGCCCCGGGCCGCGGCTCTTGATTGTCCAAACGCAATTCTCGAGTCTATAGCTCTGGCCGAGAGTTGAGTCTGGACGTCCCGAGCCGTCGCCCCCAAACCTCGAGGGGAGAGCGGGTCGGAGGGTCTAGGCAGAGCCCAAGCGGAGGGTGGAGCAAGTCCCCTGGGCGGTAAGGGGAATCCCGGACACTTAGGGACTTAGTTGCGTTCACAGGACCGGAGGACTGTAGCGGCAGAGGCTCTTTTGCAGCTTTTTATCTCCGGAATCCCGGGCTGGGGTTATGGAGAAGTTGTGTGTAGGGAGGAAGGGAGCCGTTCCCAAGAGCCGGCAGGGGACGCGGAATGGGGGAGGTGGCCCCTTTTCCAATTCCCTCCATCCCCTCCCGGGGTCCGAGCGATCCCAGGCCCCGCCCTCCGGACTCCGGAGCGGAGGCCCCGAGTGGGGACCTTGGGAAGGGAACGGTGGCAAAAGTTGGCCACGCGACGGTGCTGGCTCGGGGACGGAAACCGCGGTCCCCTCGTGGCGCGGGACTCCCGGGACGCCCGCTCCTCAGGGGGGCGAGGGGACCCGGGCATCCACGTCGCGTCCCACCCGCGCCTCGACTGGCGGGTGACGTCTCCGCAGGCGGGGTGGGGGGGGAGTGGAGTGGAGGGGCAGGCGGAAGTGACGTAGGGCCCCAGCGCCCGGGCCATGGCGGCGGCGGCGGCGGGACCTGCTGTCTGAGCAGCGGCTGCAGACCGAGCGAACTCGGCCGGGGAGCCCGGGCCCCGGGAGAGGCGCTGCGGCAGCGGGAGCGCGGACGGCTGGAGCCGGGTGAGGGGCTGCACCGGTGCGGGGTGGGGAGCGGAGGAGGGGGAGCCTTGGGAGGGCGGGGTCTGCGCCAGGGGCGGCCCCCCTAACACTCTCCCTCCCCTTCCCCCTTCCCCCACCACCCAGCCTATCTCTCCTCCTTGGTCGCGGAGCCCCGGTGCGGGGTCTGTGCCCGGTCACCATGACGACGCCGGCGAATGCCCAGAATGCCAGCAAAACGTGGGAACTGAGTCTGTACGAGCTCCACCGGACCCCGCAGGTGACAGGGATTCTCCCCTAACAACATACTCCCTTTCCCCAGATCCCTCTATCCACAGATCCCCGTCCCACAGCCTCTCATCCATTTTTTTTTTTTTTTGCCCCGTTCTGACCCTGCCTGGTTTCACACTCCCTGGCCCTCTGAATCACCTTAATCATTTAAAGCGCCTTTCCCATTGATCTCATTTCATCCTCAAAACAGACATGCGGGAGAGGCAGAGCAAGTATTACTATCTTCATTTAAAAGACAGTAAACAGAAATTAGCTTTCCCTCTTCCTCAGTTCAGTATCATAGGTCAGGGCATTTAAGACTCCTCTTGGAAGTTAATTAAAAATGGAATTCCCGGCTTGCCCTCATCCCCCACTGACATTCTGATACAGTACTGGGATGGGACCCCAGAATCTGCATTCTTTAACATGCACCCTAGGGGATTTTGATATAGGTAGTACCAGGACCACACTTTAGAAATTCTGTTGACAGAGTAAGTCTTCCCCAGATTGAAAATCTGTGCCTGTCCCCAAACCTTAGAGCCTCCTATTCCAAAGCTCCTACTCAGAATTCTTATCTTCCTCAAGAGGCCAACCTGGGGCACCCAGATTCTGCCATCTCACTGTACTTCTCAAACCTCCAGTTTTTTTTTTTTTTTTTTTTTTTTGCCTTTTGTCATTTTAGGGCCGCACCCGCGGCATGTGGAGGTTCCCAGGCTAGGGGTCTAATCGGAGCTGTAGCCGCTGGCTGTGGAGGTTCCCAGGCTAGGGGTCTAATCGGAGCTGTAGCCGCTGGCCTACGCCACAGCCACAGCAACGTGGGATCCAAGCCGCATCTGCAACCTACAGCACAGCTCACAGCAACGCTGGATCGTTAACCCACTGAGCAAGGGCAGGGATCGAACCCGCAACCTCATGGTTCCTAGTCGGATTCTTTAACCGCTGCGCCACGACGGGAACTCCTCAAACCTCCAGTTTCATGGACCACTTGTTTCTAAAAATCTTTCCCCCCAACCCACCACTACCTTTCCTCTCATCGATGCCTCCAGGAAGCCATTATGGATGGCACAGAGATTGCAGTTTCCCCTCGGTCGCTGCATTCAGAGCTCATGTGCCCCATCTGCCTGGACATGCTGAAGAATACGATGACCACCAAGGAGTGCCTCCACCGATTCTGCTCGGACTGCATTGTCACGGCCTTGCGGAGCGGGTAACAGGAGGGACATGTTTGAGGCGGGGTGAGCGGTACAGCATTGGGCCCTCAACGTCCTGGTGACTACACAGGGTCTGCTTTCTCCCACTCTAGGAACAAGGAGTGCCCGACCTGCCGAAAGAAGCTGGTATCCAAGAGGTCTCTGCGGCCAGACCCCAACTTTGATGCCCTGATCTCTAAGATCTATCCCAGCCGGGAGGAATATGAGGCCCACCAAGACCGGGTGCTCATCCGCCTCAGTCGCCTGCACAACCAGCAGGCACTGAGCTCCAGCATCGAGGAGGGGCTGCGCATGCAGGCCATGCACAGGTTCGGGGGCTGATGGGACAGATGCGTGGGTCAGACTCCTGGTGCTGTCTCTGCTTCTAAGCCTGAGCATCCCTGCTACTGCCTGCGGTCTGTCAGGTCTGGAAGTCATAAGATGTGAATTGCACATCTTGGTTAGTAGCTGGTACTACTCTGAAGTAAATAGCTCACATTCTAACTTTTAAAAGTTAGAGCAGTGGAGTGATTTTCTTTTTATGCTGAATTTTATTTATTTATTTACTTATTTTTTGGCTGCACCCGCGGCATATGGAGTTCCTGGAGTAGGGATCAGATCCGAGCCACGGTTGCTAACTATGCTGCAGCTGCAGCTGCAGCTGCCGCAACGCAGGATCCTTTAAGTCACTGTGCTCAGCCAGGGATCCAACCTGCTTCTTCCTGGCGCTCCAGAGACACTGCTGATCCTGATGTGCCATAGTGGGAGCTCCAGTAGAGTGATTTTTGAGCGAACACTCTAGGCTCTCACTGCTGGGAATTAGATCACTTCCTAGGTCAGCATCACTCAGTCTTATGTGTCTCCAAGCTACCAGAGAGTCTTGTTAAAAGTGCAAGTTCTGATTCAGTAGGTCAGGGGTTGGGTCTGAGAGTCTTCGTTTCTGCAAGCTGCTGGTACTGGTTCTTGGACCACACTCTGAAAGACAAAGGGACTGTGATGTCGAACAAGTTATTTAACCTCTTCCAAGCCTCAGTTTCCTCAGCCATAAAATAGAGATGAGGCAGTTACCTGAGTCCTTAGGATTTGTATAACGTGAGGCACCAGTGCAAAACTCTTAGGGTGCTTGGCATGTCGTTAGTATTTAGTAAATGTTAGCTATCGGCATTAAGAGTTCCCTGATTTCTTAGTACTTTAAAGTCTAAACCTCTTATCCTTGGTACTTTTTAACCTCAACCCCTTGCTTCCACAGGGCCCAGCGTGTGAGGCGGCCGATGCCAGGGTCAGATCAGACCACAACGATGAGTGGCGGGGAAGGAGAGCCAGGGGAGGGAGAGGGGGATGGAGAGGATGTGAGCTCAGACTCCGCCCCCGACTCTGCCCCAGGCCCTGCTCCCAAGCGACCCCGTGGAGGGGGTGCAGGGGGGAGCAGCGTGGGGACAGGGGGAGGTGGCACTGGTGGGGTGGGTGGGGGCGCCGGTTCTGAAGACTCTGGTGACCGGGGAGGGACCCTGGGAGGGGGAACCCTGGGTCCCCCAAGCCCTCCTGGGGCTCCCAGTCCCCCAGAGCCAGGTGGAGAAATTGAGCTCGTGTTCCGGCCCCACCCCCTGCTCGTGGAGAAGGGAGAATACTGCCAGACTAGGTGAGAGCCTTGTCTGAAACCAAAGGTCACATAATCTTCCGTCAGAAGTGGGCTTTGCCCAAACCTAGAAAGAGACCCTAACCCAGAGGCCCTTTTGGAAA
Organism: Catagonus wagneri; assembly: GCA_004024745.2. Lineage (NCBI taxonomy): Eukaryota > Metazoa > Chordata > Mammalia > Artiodactyla > Tayassuidae > Catagonus > Catagonus wagneri. Next base: position 11,111,254 of record PVHT021183524.1, on the reverse strand, counting down.
CGCCCGCTTCCCTCCTCCACTTGGGTCTTCCCGTGCCCTAAGCCTGCCCTCTTCCCTGCCCCAGGTATGTGAAGACAACTGGGAATGCCACAGTGGACCATCTTTCCAAGTACTTGGCCCTGCGCATTGCCCTCGAACGGAGGCAGCAGCAAGAGGCTGGGGAGCCAGGAGGGCCTGGAGGGGGCGCCTCTGATGCCGGAGGACCTGATGGGGGTGGGGGGGAGGGCGGGGGCGCCGGAGGAGGTGACGGCCCTGAGGAGCCTGCCTTGCCCAGTCTGGAGGGTGTCAGCGAAAAGCAGTACACCATCTACATCGCGCCCGGGGGCGGAGCTTTCACGGTGAGAGTCGGAGGGCAGCTGTCGGAGAGGGGAGACCCGGAGCTGGGAACCTGACCTACTAACTGACCAGCCCTCTTCTCGCTCTTCATCTCCCTTACCCTCTCTGTCCTTTCTTCCCCATCATCCATGTCCCCGCTTTGCCATATTTATTCCTTTTGTTTTCCTCCTCCCTTGGTCACGTTTCCCCTCCCATTCATTTCCTTTACTTCCCCAACATGTTTTCGCCCCTCCTCTCCCCTCCACCCCTTCTGTAGACACTGAATGGCTCGCTGACCCTGGAGCTGGTGAATGAGAAGTTCTGGAAAGTGTCCCGACCACTGGAGCTCTGCTATGCCCCCACCAAGGATCCAAAGTGACCCCACAAGGGGACAGCCAGAGGATGGGGACCGTGGGGTGTCCCTGTGTCCTGGCCCACCACCCCAGCTTTTTTGTCCCCCCAGTACCCCCCAGCCCGGCCAGCCAGCAAGAGGACACAAATGAGAACAAGTGGCTTTTATACAAAGTATCTATATCAGATTCTTCTATATTGTACAGAGCGGGGGCCTGCACCCCCATCTACTGCCTTTTCTATTGCCCTCCAACTACCTATCCGTACACGATGGTGGGGAGGGTGAAGAGCCTTCCCCTTCAGACCTCCCACCAACAACGAATTTGCTTTTTTCCTCTTTGAAACTCGCGCTTCTGTGTCTCATTATCCGGGGTATACTAGAAGGAAAGGAAAAAAAAAAAAAAAAAAGATTGGGGAGGGAACCCTGGAAATTATATATAGTCAGCCTTGGGAATGGGAAGGAAATGTCCAAAGTTTACTCGTGGTGTGTTAGTCCCATTTTCCTGAAACTTCAAATCATCAAATATGTACTGAATATGAAGGAATGATCTGTGAAGCTAGGAGAGACCCGGCGAAGAGCAGAGAAGTGTCACATCGGGTTTGAAACTTGCCCTACGTGACCGAGATCCCAGTCTGAGATCCCGGGTTTCAGTACACCGGGGAAAGCAGGGAAGTGTCTCGGCAGAGTTAGGCACGTTGGTAGACAAGACAGGTCCGTGGTGTTCGGAAGGGTGTAATACCTCGTCCCTGCCCTGCGAAAAGCTGGTTTATCTAAGGCTGGAAAGAAAAGGCGCGGAGGTGGGGGGGGGGCGGAGATGTCTGGCATCCCCCCCTGCCCCCCGCCCCGGGGCAGCCTCCCCGTGAAGGCGGCCGGGCGGGGACTACAGTTCCCAGGACCGAGCGAGCGGGTCTCCGCCAAGCCCCGGGCCGAGTGGGGGGAGGGCCGCGCGGGAGCTGCAGTTCTGCGCTCGTCCAGGCAGCGGCTGAGAGCAGAGCCGTGGGAGCGTGAAGCGAGGCCCTCGCGGCCACCCGCCTCGAGTTCCTCGGAGGGGGTCAGGGGCCCGCGGCTACGCGCCGCATCCCCCGCCGGCCGTGCGCTGCGAGGCTGGGAAGAATCACCTCTCCCGCTCTCCCGAAGGGACCGATGCAGCCTCCCGCACGGCGCCCACCCCCGCCCGCCTTTCTGCCCCTCACTTCCTGTTTACTTTGCCCTGCGTGCCCCCCACCCCATCCGCCCCAGATTCCTGAGGCTCACTCAGCCTCTGCCCCCTTGGCGGAGGAGCCAGCGTCGGGTTCTGACAGTCCAGCCGAGGGCACCCGACTCCGCGCTCGGCGTTTCTCGTTTGTTCCCCCTGCTAGCATCCTCGATGCCGCGGAGGCAGGGGGGTAACCTCCAGCCCACAAAGACCGCAGACTCGGCGACCGGGCGCTCACCCCCAGACCTCTCATCCTGCAGAAGTAGACAACAGTCACTTCACCCTGGTAGCAGTCCCTTTCTACACCCGCCTCCCCGGAGCCCACATCCTGACTCCCCTTCTCTCCCACCCCAGCTACGGCGTGGGGCGGGGGGCGGTGACGCTCCCGGGATGTGAGGGCGGGAGGAAGGTGGGCGTCACTCCTGGAGTTTCAAAGCTAGAGAAACAGATGGGGAGGAGTAGGGGGGAGATACTGAGGTGGAAGCTGCGAAGAGTCTGGAACGAACTCGGCTTCTCTTCTGGCTCCAGGGGCTGCCAAGAGCAGACTAGCCCCCCGCCGCCCCACCCCGGTTCCCCAGTATCCTCATTCTGGCCAGTCCGACTCGGCACCGCAGCCTCTGCTGCCGGTTCCCCCGTCCTCTTGCTTCGCTCTGGGACCGCCTGCAGGTCCTGGCCCCGTTTCTCCCCTCCCGGAGCCCCAGTCCACACCCCCGCCCCACCCTGCCTGCCGCTCCGTTTCTCACACTTCTTGGGCCCTTCTCTGCTGCCAGTGCTCTGTCGCCCTCCTCTGTCCCCAAGACGGTGCACTTTGCAGACGTGCCTGTTTATTGAGGTGACACCACGTGAGTCACACACAGAACTGTTGCCCCAGGTAAGTCTCCCCCACCCACAACAAAGACACACTGACTCCCCTGTCTGCCCAGACATTTTCCCTTCGCAATGCTGGCTGAAGGTGGTGTTGTGGGTGTATCTGTTCCATTCGCCTGCTCCCCTGGGTTATTTCCCCAAGTCCTTCCGCCTCCCTCAGTTAAGCGTACACGTATGGGTTAGGCAGAGTGACAGACACAAAGTATGCAGAAAAGAATCAGACTGCTTTTTTTTTTTTTTTGGCTTTTCAGGGCCACACCCTCCGCATATGGTAGTTTCCAGGCTAGGGGTCCAATCGGAGCTGTAGCTGTGGGCCTACACCACAGCCACAGCCACAGCCACACCAGATCCGAGCCGGTTCTGTGACCTACACCACAGCTCATGGCAAAGCTGGATCCTTAACCCGCTGAGTGAGGTCAGGTGTCGAACCAACCCGCATCCTCAAGGATGCCAGTCGGGTTCTTTCCCGCTGCACCACGATGGGAACTCCTTGACTGTTTTGTTGAGGGACAAGATACATGTAGGAGAATAACAACCCAGAGGAGCAAGGTGGGGAGAGAAAGGTTGATGCCAGACCTGGGCAGATTGGGGTCCAAATCTCCTCCCGGAAACTTACAAAAGATGAGAACTTGCATAAGAAACGAGGTGGGGCCCTCAGTTGTGTTTTAACAAGCCCTCCCTATGATGTGCCCCAAGGTCTAGAACCTCTGCAACAGTTGCTCTGTCCTTGGAGGGTGAATGCCAGGTGTCCCCTGCAGGAGGGGTGCCAGGCTTGGTAGCAGGGGAATCACTGGTTGCCATAGCATGGTTAGGAAGGACTTCACCTGGAGGTGCCACCAGGCTGGGGTGGATGGGAGGGGAGGAAGGGATAGGGGAGGGGCCAAGGGAGGGAGCTAAGCCTCTGTCTCAGGCTTCTTGGTCCCCAACCATAGTAGATTATGCATCTAAGTGCAATGTTAAAGAACAACGTAGACTCTTTAGAAATTGGCGGATTTCTCCCTATGGTGGATCAGGGAGGCTGATTACTGTCACGTGCAGAAAGGAATTAAAGAACCTTAGAGTTAAAAGGATCACTTGGAGACTGCTGGTCAGTTTCACCCTTTCAGGAAATACGTATTGAGTCCACCACGTGTCAGGACTGTTCTAGGATCTGGGTACGACTAATAGGCATGTGATGTGGCCCCTGCCTTCAAAAGATTTGATCTCGGCTGTCCACCATGAGAATGTCGATGCTGAATCCATCACCTATCCACCATCCGTCGGGTGTATCCACTGTCATGTCTCTCAGGTCTCCATCCCTCCCCCTCCCCAGTCCACCCACCACCTGGACCGGCTGGCTCTTCTCTGCATCGTTGCGGTGGTTGGACAGGCTGGGAAAGGCCTCTAGTCCAAGCGGCACACCAAGTTTAAGAGAAGCATTTTTTTGAAATGGAGATTTGATCGTTTAGGGCACCCTGCGGCGGAAACACATTCAATGCTTTCCCATTGACCTTAGGTTATAGACCCAAGTCTTTAACCTGGCCTCTAAACCCTGCGAGGTGTGGCCCAGCGGTTCCTCCAGCCTTACCTCCCACAGCTCGCCGCTGGAGCTCCACCTCTGCTGCGTGTTGCTCTCCGCCCCCTGCCCCCCGCCAGCCCTTGAGCTTTCATGCAGGCTGGGCCCTCCTAAGAGGTTGCTTCTCAAGTTAGCGCCTTAATCTTCATCAGATCTCAGCTGCTTTATCAGGGAAGGTACCTAGACCTTCCTTTTGGGTCAGAGCTCCTCTTTTGAGTTCCCACACCAAGATGTCCTCATCGAAGCTCAAGAGGCACTGGGTGCGGCCGCAGGTCTAAGTTTGTTGGGGATTATTTGATTGATGTCTGGCTTCCCATAGAAAGTAAACTCCCTGAGGGCAGGAACCTGACTGCAGATGCTCACTCCAGCCGTTCCCTGGACTGAGAACTGGACACTCCACAAATATGGAGTTGAAATGTTGGCTGAATGATGCATGCGTGCCAGGATCCTGGGCAGGGGGATGTATATTTCAGGATCTCAGGATTCAGGTCATGATTCTCCCTCTGGCACGAAGTCCCATACGTCATTTACTCAATACAACTTGTTCTTCGGTATTACCTGGCCTCGTCCATCTCCACAGTCGTACCTTCATTGCAGCCTCCTCCACCTTGCCTAAGTATGAGACCCCTTCCCTCTTTGAGTCTCTGATGCTAGTCCTGGTTCTGCCTCATTGGCTTCAGAAGGCAGCATGGAATAATGTGGCTATAGTACAGAATTCAGAACCAGAATATCTGGGTTCGATAACTACGTAAAACTATTAGCACTGTGACCTTCAACTGGCTATTAAACCACTCTGAACCCTAGCCTTCTTAACTATAAAATGAGAACAACTTGCTCGCAAGATAGAGGAATTAGGAGATCTGAAAGCATCATCTCCTAGAAATACTGTAAAATGTAAATATATGACTAAGTTCTCAAAAGTAAAACCCCAGGTACTAGAAACAAAGAGGAAACCGAAAGCTGGAGGATGAGCTGACTGTGGCTGTGGTTACCTGGAGGGGACTGGGAAGGAACAGGTTCTGCCAACTAAGGGCTGTTTTACCAGCCACCAGGGACAAACGAAGTCTTGGTCGTGAAGAAGTGGGAAAATTAGATGAAAGGCAACCAAAGCTGACTCAAAAGGAAATAGAAAACTTGACATCTACAACTTCTAATAAATTGAATGAGAAAATTTAAACGGACACACACACACGCATGCATGCACACGCGCGTGCACACACACACTACACAAATGATTTTATAGGTGTATTATTCTGTCAACTCTTAAAGGAATTATTTATTTATATAAACTATCACAGATGATGGAAAAAGAGGACCAATCACACTTGTAAGACTAAATATCTAAATGAAATATTAGCAAACTGAATCCAGTGGAGTTTGTGCAAGTGTGTGTATATATACACGTGTGTATGTGTGACCATGCAGGGTTTATTCCAGGAATGCAAGGGTGGTCTACTTAAAAAAAAAAATCTATCAGTGATATTTACAACACTGATGTATTAAAAAGAAAAAGATATGACTGTTGCAAAATGTACAGAGAATGCACTGGATAAAGTTTAATACTAATGATTTTAAAAACATCTAGCTAACTAGGAATAGAAAATTAGTTCCAGGGAGTTCCCATTGTGGCTCAGTGGTAATGAGCCCAGCTAGTATCCATGAGGATGCAGGTTTGATCCCTGGCCTTGCTCAATGGGTTAATGATCCTGCATTGCTGTGGCTGTGGTGTAGGCCAGCAGCTGCAGCTCCAATTCGACCTTAGCCTGGGAACCTCCATATGCCCTAGGTGCAGCCCCCAAAAGCAAAACAGACAAACTTCCAATGTTGATACAAGGATACTAGTTTTCACTGTTTCTATTCAACTTGTGCTGGGGGGAGGGTCTGAGTTGGCATAGTAAGGAAAGCAAAAAGTGAAGCCATCGCTATACATAGGTGGTTCAAGTAGATTGCTTCCTTGAAGTTATTCCATTTTCAGCTGTTTGTTTCCATATTGAGAGTTTCTATTTCTATCATGATCTCAATGTGTACTTATTTTCAATGAGCTAGGATTAAAAAATAAAATATAGGAATTCCCACTGTGGCTCAGTGGGTTAAAGAAACTGACTAGTCTCCCTGAGGATGTGAGCTCAATTCCTGGGCTCGCTCAATGGGTTAAGGACCTGGTGTTGCTGCAGGCTGCCACGTAGGTCACAGCTGTGGCTCAGATCTGGCATTGCTGTGGTTGTGGTGTAGTCTGGCATCTGTAGCTCTGATATGACCCCTAGTCCAGGAGCTTCCACGTGATGCAGGTATGGCCCTAAAAAGAAAAAAAGAATTAAAAGAAAAAAAAACACAATGTAATTATAGTCAAAGTTTGCAAAATTTAAATGTATTTTCACCAAAATGTATAAATGTAAAAAACTTAAAATCATTCTACTATCTTTACCAGTTGTTTTCTTCTAAAATATTCAAAATTACCTATTAAAATTAGGCAAGATACAAATTATAATGAAGAAACATTAACACTTTCAATAAAACTAATTTAATTAAAGTTGATTTTTTTTACTTAAACACTTTATTAAATAGTTTTATGGAAGTCAAGCTGTTCCCATGGTATTCAATATTCTTCCACTTACCAGTACAATCAATACCGTACTTCACATGTGATGTCTAGACCTACACGCAGACAAGTTCAACTGTAATAATCATTTAATATTGCAAAATGTTCCTCAACTCTCATTTGCAACTGTTGTGAATGCAGCAGAGCGCATACTCCTAGACCACGAAAAGAAGCAAGAAAAAGCAACAACACTACTGGGAGATGATACTGTATCATGATATCTGAGAGTTATTTAACAAATTGGTTAAGTTGTATTTTCTTTTACCTAGGAGTTTCTGACTGCTTAAATTCTCCTACACTCCAAAACAGGGTGTGCTTTGGAATGTGGCAGAGGCACAACCTCAGACTTTCACAGGGTTTGGCTGTAGTCATCTTTTGTTTCCAGGATCCAGAGCAAGAGATTGCAGAAGCATTTCCCTGGGGCCTGAACAGTGTTAATTATGAGCGCAGATGTTCAGGGTTTCATGTTGTGCTAGAGCTGAGGGCCGGATCCCAAGTGACGGAGGTGCCTAGGTGCCGTTGAGTAAATGCTGTGTTGTGATAGGTGAGGTCCCCTAATGTATATGGGCCAGGGCAGGGCCCTGTGGTCCATACTGAGGATGACACTGTTTGTGGTCACAGGCATATTCGTGTCGAATTCATTTTCATATATTCACATTCGAATATGCTGAGACTGTGGTACCTTTGAGACCCCTGAGTCAGAATGAATGCCAGGTAGGCAGTCGGATACACAAATCTTGAGATTACAGGAAAGACATAAATTTGAGAGTGAGCAGCTGGTAGCAGCTGAGGCCATGGGTCAGGTGTGATGGATCCGCTGGAGGGAGACAAGCCCAAGAAGAGGATGGGTCAGGGGCTCGTGACCCTTGGGAACTCTGATATCACCAGATAAAGCAGGACGAGCCAACGATGGAGCAAGGAGCAGCCAGAGGGAGAGGAGAAAAACCAGGGGAGCACTCGGTCCTGGAAGCCAAAGAAAGACAGCATTTCAATAAAGAACTGATCAGAAGTGTTGAATGCTGGTGGGAGGCCAAGCAGGGGAAACATGAAAAATGGGTTTAATGACATGAGGGTCTTGGAAGAAGCACTTTCATGGCATCGGAGAGGTGGGCACCAGCCTGAGAGGGTTGAGGAGTGGGAGGAGTGAGCGTCTAGAGAGTGAATTTTACCCCCCAACTTTTTTTTCCTTTTGTCATTTTAGGGCCGCACCCGAAGCATGTGGAGGTTCCCAGGCTAGGGGTCTAATCGGAGCTGTAGCCACCAGCCTACCCGTAGCCATAGCAATGCAGGATCCCAGCCGCTTCTGCGACCTACACCACAGTTCACGGCAATACTGGATCGTTAACCCAGTGAGCAAGGCCAGGGATCAAACCCGCGACCTCATGGTTCCTAGTCGGATTCCTTAACCACTGCGCCACGACGGGAATTCCTACCCCAACCTTTTATTATGGAAAGTTTCAAACATACAGAAAAGTTGAAACAATAATACAGTTATTGCTTATACAACCACCACTTCCCATGGTAAGTGGGAGTAAATTTGGCCTTATTCTCTTTGTACATTTATACTTTTCCCAGATGGGCTCTTTGCTTGTATGGTCAGCTCTCTACAGATGCCTCTAAATTCGTCGAGTCTAAACCCTCCTCCTGAGACTCCACTAGAACTTCTGACTGCTTTCCAGCTATTTGCCCAAGAATATTACACAGACCTCCTACGCAACTTGTTCCTCATGGAACTTACCCTCATCACACCATATCCCCAAACCCATTCCTCTTCTCGAATTCCTAATTTCATTTGATAATGTTGCCATTCAGACAGTTCCCCAAGTCCCCAAAAGCCACTCGTTCTCTTTCACCATCTACATCTATTCCATCCCTGAGTCAAGTTGGTTCTACTTCCTATAACTTTCACTTTGTGTTCTAAAAAATATGCAATTAATACACGGTTATTCACAACTTATGCAATTCAAAAATGTAAGGAATGAGAAAAAATTCTTCAATTTCCTTCATCCAGAAATCCTTGCCTGCACAATGAACCTCTGTCTACATTCCGAAGAAATGGCTTCTGATTAATCAGCCCTCGGGGCTGCGGCATCCACTGCCACGGCGGGATGTGCCCTGGGAGAGATGGGCTCAGAGAGAAGGCCACACAGGCCCTGGACCTGCACCCTGGTGATTTTGCTAGGTTCATTGATTTCAAGACATCCAGAGCATGAGGCCAAAGAGGAATCCATGTTCCCTGGACCCATGGGAAGTAGGGAGGGTTGTCCTAGCCCAATGGGAGGTGTAATATAGGGCTTTAAAGTGCAGGGCCCAGGGCAGAATTCCCACTTGCCCAAAGGGAGTACAAGTTGAGTAGGGCTGCAACTATGATCATTTAATTTTTTTCATCAAGTATTTATTGAGTTGTCACTATGAACTGGACCCTATGCATGTCCTGAAAAAAAAAAAAAACAGCTGGTGTGCAGGACAGATCCTTTTTTTCACCAGGTTCAAATTCAGCAACTTCCTGTTTCATGGAGGTCTTTCCCCAGTGTGTCCTTGCAGGGACAACTCACATATTAATATGGATAACTCGCTGGTGACTATTTTTCTATAAATATGCTAAATAAGTGTTATACTGCTTAAATCAGAATTAGGTTCTGTAATTTTTATAGAGTTTAAAGGAAACTTACAATTATGTTGTTCTAACATAAATTTCATCTTCAAGATAAGTGGTAATGGGCCTCCCCTCAAAAATCGCCGAGGGCCATTATTTAGAATGCACTGCCCTCTGGTGGTTACAATGCAGTATTTTTTTTTTTTCCAGTTTACTCCAAGATTCCCTAGAACGTTCCATGGGTCACTGCTGATGAGATTTTTGACATTTCGAATTTTCTCGTTATGTTTATTTTCCATTTATTACTGTTTTCTTGACAAAAATTCCATAGTTATTGAAATTATGTTAAAATAAAGTCATACGAAATGACCACCTCGTGGAGTTTTTAAAATACTATTTAGGAGTTCCCGCTGTGGCTCAGTGGAAATGAATGGATGCAGGTTTGACCCCTGGCCTTGCTCAGTGGATTAATGATCCGGCATTGCCGTGCACTGTGGTGTAGGTTGCAGACGCGGCTCGGATCCCGCATTGCTGTGACTGTGGCATAGGCCGGCGGCTACAGCTCCTATTTGACCTCTAGCCTGGGAACTTCCATATGCTGCAAGTGTGACACCAAAAAGCAAAAAACAAACAAATGAAGAGACCCCCCCCCCAATATTCCGAGAATCCCTGAATAAATTCCAAGAGATTAGGTGAGAAAAACGTTTTCAGTTTTATCAGAAAAAATAAATGTAAAAAAGTGGTTAAGAAACTGGAATGCTCTGCCTAAAAGATGGGAACCTTTTAAAATATGAATACAAAAGTTATTACAATACAAAAGTTATTGGCAAGACATGGTAATTTTAAAAAGGTCAAAATAGGAAGATAAATGACACAGGAAACCCCACTTTCCAGAGCTTGAGACAGTCACAGTAATTTTTTTTGGTATTAAAAAACGTGGCATTTCAAGGCTCTTGGTATGTTTATGAACCATTATCACCATTGTCATTTTGCCCAGAGCTTCCATAATATGAATTACTTAGTAGATACGTGCTTGGGAGGTGAGAGAAAAACTGGAAAAAAAATTGATTTTGGAGATGAGGAATCTTGACAAATAGTAGCTCAGATTTTCCTGCAGTGTTAACTTAGCTCCAAATACACACCTTTCAGCTTGAAATCCTTTACCCTGGATTCTCCTGTCAACTAGTTCTTCCTCTCTAAAAAGTCATTAATAAATCTTATGTTGTGTGTAAAGTTATAATTTATGGTCTGGGATGGCCTACATTTCTCATTTTCCAGGTCCTGTTGATCATCTTCCACAGGGTTCATATTTTCAGTAGACTTCTTGCATCTGAGAACATATTAGTAAGGCAGAAAGACCGTCTCTTCTAATATACTTACTTAGCGATTAGTTTTTGTTGTCATTTCTATTGAAGGTTTTATTTCCATTCTGTCTTCTCCACACAGTGCTGTTGACAGTTTCACTGTCAAAAGACGTTCGGAGTTCCCGTGTGGCTCAGCATAACCGAATCTGACTAGTATCCATGAGGACACAGGTTTGATCCCTGGCCTCGCTCAGTGGGTTAAGCATCTGGCGTTGCCGTAAGCTCTGGTATAGGTTGCAGAACGTGGCTCAGATCCTGTGTTGCCTGTGGCTGTGGCGTCGGCCGGCTGCTACAGCTCCGATTTGACCCCTAGCCTGGGAACTTCCATAGGCTGTGGGTGCAGCCCTAAAAAGCAAAAAATAAATAAATATAAAAAATACTTTTGTAATAACTTTAAATGGGGTATAATTTATAAAAGTATTGAATCACTATGTTGTGCACCTGAAACTCGTGATTTTGTAAATCCACTTTACATCAGTTAATAAGATAAGTAAATAAAGAAAACAAGGTCGTGCTGCTCCAAGGCATCGGCATTTGGCCTCTGGTCTCTATCCCTTCTTTCATAGCCAGGGCGCCTGCATTTTGAGGTACAAAAACTCCTAAGCAGTAAGGGTGTGACCTAACAAGGATCTCCTGATGGGGACACTACCATCACACTTCCTTTGGAATGTGATTATAATAAACCCCTCTGGCCGCAGCAAGGGGGTGCCCGGTTAACCATTTCGTGACAACATTCGTATAGTTGATATATCTATGTCCATGTATCAGTGCTTTAGCCATATACAAACTTGAGCAATCATTGATTTGGGGAAATACTTGTTGTGTATATGCTAATAGCTAGTCTGCACGTGTTTCTTCTTTTCAAACATGTGCTACCTTTTCTGAGACCTAGTGAGCCACACTTCTCTGGGAACCAATAAGCAAAAATGTCACAAAGCTTCAGAGCACATACGATTGATTGAATGAATGATTGGTTGAACCACAGTAAATCCTTAGTTCCTCTCTGCTCTTTTTTTTTTTTTTTCTGGTTAAAATTTCCCAGGGTGGGAGTTCCCTTGTGGTGCAGTGGGTTAAGGATCCGCCACTTTCATTGCAGTGGCTCTGGTTACCTCTGTGGCTTAGGTTTGATCCCTGGCCCTGGAACCTCCACATGCCGCAGGTATTATAAAGAAAAAAAAAAAAAGTTGCCTGGGAAGGAGGATGCTTTCTACAGGAATTCTGCTGGAATCTACACTTAGCTCCAAGATAATTTCACAATCATAGGCATCTTGATGCTTTCTTGGAGAGGAACTCTGTTTACCCAAGTTAAAGGACCGCTATTAGACACTGTTAGTTGTTTTGATGTTCAGTTTTTTTTTTTTTTTTTGCATGTTAGGGCCACACCCATGGCATATGGAAGTTCCCAGGCTAGGGGTCGAATTGGAGCTGTAGCCAATGGCCTAGGTCACAACCACAGCAACACAAGATCCGAGCCATGTTTGTGACCTACACCACAGAAATGCTGGATCCTTAACCCACTGAGCTTGACCAGGGATGGAACCCGCATCCTCATGGATCCTACTTGGGTTTGTTAACTGCCGAGCCAAGAAGGGAACTCCAAATCTATCTCTTTTTTTTTTTTGTTTTGGTGATGGAAAAATTTGGACCCTTTTGAGGAGAAATTTTGTGGTATTTGATTAGTTTTAGATAAATATGCACTCTAACTAGTTAATTCTGTTTTTGGGATTCTGACCTACAAGAATATGGAGTTATGTGAGTAGTTAGAGGTATGATCAAGAGTTTTCATTTCAGTGATAAAAACACAAAAAAGGAGAAATCAATATAAATACCTATCAAGAGGGAGATGAATATATATATTTTTTGTTATAATGTGGACACACCATGCCACTCTTCCAATGGGAATTTAAGAGGTACATATGAACTAACTTGAAAAGCTAACCGTATTTATTACGTTGTGTTGTGAAGTGAAAAAAGGGATTTTGCAAACAACGTATATCACTAAAAATTGACTAGACCTAAGAAACGAGTTCAGCAGGAATGCAGGCTATAAGATAAATATGTAAAAATCAGTTGCATGTCTATATGTTATCAATGAATATTCTGAAAATGAATATAGTTGAAAAGACTAAAGAGGATCTAAATAAATGGAAAAATATTTGTGCTCATCTATCAAAAGACAATGTTGTTAAAATGGACATGGAGATCAATAAAAACATAATTTGGAGCCCAGAAATAAACACTTACATTAGTATTTGATTGATTTTCAAAGAAATAACAAGACCATTCAGAGGAGGAAAATATTTTTTTTCCCTCAAATGGTGTTGGAATTACATATCCACATTCAGAAGTATTAATTTGGGCCATATTTTCATACTATATGCAAAATTTAAAATGAATCAATGAACAAAGTGCAAGAGTTAGAACATAAAACTCACAGAAGGAAACATAGACACACATCTTCGTGATCTTGGAAAAGTCAATGATATCTTAGAAACCAAGAGCACAAGCAATAAAAGAAATACAGGCTGGACTTCATCAAAATTAGAAACTAGTGCTTCAAACAACACAATCTACAGAGTGAAAAGACAACACACAGACTGGGAAAAAACATTTGCAAATCATATCTATCTAATAAGGGACTTCTCAATGATGCACAACATAATTAATCATCAGGGAAATGCAAATCAAAACCACAATGAGATATCATCTCACACCTGTCAGATGTGAGAAAGATACGGAGAAAAGGGAAACCTCATACAGTATTGGTGGGAATGAAAATTGGTGTAGTCACTGTGGACAACAGCATGAAAGTTTCTAAGAAAACTAAAAATAGAATTACCATATGATACACTTGAGTATATGTCCAAAAAAACCCCAAAACACTAATTCGAAAAGATACATGCACTCTGATGTTCATAGGGAAACTAGGGATATGAATGATTAAGCACATTCATAGTACTGATTGGTCCTTTATTCAGATTTTGTAAGAAAATCTCCACATCTCTGTTCAAGTTGAGGTTCGTGTTCCACTGCTTGCACTGTGGATCAGGTCCTTTTTTTAAAAAAGTTAAACGTATGCAAGGTTGATTTACAAGGTTGTGCCTTTTTCTGCTGTACAGCAGTGACCCAGTCTATGTGTGTGCGTGTGTGTGTGTGGTGTGTGTGTTTGTATTTGTGTATATATATGTATACACACACACACATCCATTTTCTCATACTGTCTTCCAATGGATCAGGTCCTTTAGATGTGGTATTGAATGGAAAGGTACAGCTCAATCTCCTCTCAACCCTTCATACAGCTATTTTCTTCTCACTAAATCTGAATGTGTTTTCCTTTCTACTTCTCTCCCTCTTATTCCCTTCCTTCCTATTGGGGGCTTTCCTATAATTATCTTCAAGTTTTTGCTTTCTTCAAAGAATTATAATTACTCATGCCTCTTGTCTTGAGGACAAAATATTTATTTTAAAATCTCTCAGATTCATTCACAAGACCTTTCTTTAGATCAGCTATCCTTAGCAATAGGCTACTAACATGTAAGTAAAAAACATAGGGGATAATCCTTTTCTTCTTGCTTAAATTTTATTGAAGAGCATTATATTTTCACAGCACTTAGTTTTACATCATTTATCAAGTAGTCAAGGTGCGTGAGCTGGAATGGAAACTCGTAGGTTTCCTGTGCCACCCACTCAAGAGCTGCAAGAAGTGGTGAGCCTTCGGCATAGACTTTCTTCAGAGGGGAGTGATATGATGTCTATAGGATCTTTTCAGAGCCTGCAATTCACCCTCTATTTCTTTTTTCTTTTTCTTTTTTTTTTTGGGGGGGGGTGACACTTATTACAACACACACATACACACACACACACACACACACACACACACACACACACACACACACGACAGGTTCCTGACCTTCCTTAACACTTCCCAATTCCTTGTCTCAGAAGCAATCATTGTTGACTCTCGGGGTCTTCACAGAAATCAGGTCAGGCTGATGTTGGTCAGCCATGTGGCCAAGTGGTATCTGAAAAAGCTACACCATCAAGGGCTCTAAGACTTGGAGGAGCATCTTTGTAGCTGGTCCTCCGAGTCTGTGGGCGTGCCTTCTTGGATGCTTATAGGCAAACCTTCCTAAGTTGGCTTCTTTTAGTTCTATCGTGGGAAATGCATCTAGGCTACTGGTTTGGTAGCCTTTTCTAGGCTACTGGTTTGGTAGCCTTTTCTAGGCTACTGGTTTGGTAGCCTTTTCTAGGCTACTGGTTTGGTTTCCTGACATCCTTTGAGTTTGTCTTACAGTCTTAAGGGGGTCTTACACAGTGGTCTTCTCCAGGATCAGCTATGGCCAGTGAGGTACCTCCCTCTGTTACAGAACCAGACTTGGGTCTGGTTGCCTGTGTGCAGTAACGCCAATCTACTGACACTGGACTGTGGTGAAGGACAAGACAACATTTATTTCAGGGCACTAAGCAAGGGGAATGGGAGGCAATTGCTCAAAAGACCCAAACTCCCCAATGACTTTCAGGGAAAGGTTTTTAAAGGCAGGGTGAGGGAGAGGGTTGTGGGGTGCACGATTAGCTCATGTTCTTTGATCAGTTGGTGATGAGGGAATCAGGAATCAACACTATCAACCTTCTGGTTCCACCGAGTCTGGGGTCAGCATGTTTGCGGTCAGTATGCATTTAAGTTTTTCCACCTGGTGGGGGTTTCAGGATCTGCAAAATAGCTCAGAATATTATCTCAGAATATATAGCTCAGAATATTACCTATAGCCTTTAAGGAGAGCTAAAATTCCTTGACTTTGTTTTATAGCTAAATCATTACTTCGTCTTGCTTGAGTAGAAGCAAGCAAGACAAAGGAAGTTGTTTTCCTTTGTTTCTGCATTTGCTCACTTCTCTGATTAAATTTTCTCTTTGGAACTCAGGGAAAGCCTAGGAGGTTAAAGTTTTTCCACAAAGAAGAGACAGAGGACATGGCAGGGTGCTGCTCAGTTATAGCTCCCCTCAAGAATTCTGGAAATTGATAAAATGAGTTGAAACAGTGCACAAGACTGATGATGAGCTCCTTAATTCTCAGATTCTGATTCTCAGTCATTCTGGAATCTAGTATTTCTCTATTAAATCCTCAATATGTGACTTGAAAGAGAAAAAGATCTTGCCGGGGCTCACCTACTGACTCCGTGTTTAGTCTGATTCTATGGCATGCACATGTCTTCTGTCTGGAGAACACTTGGATACCAGAAATAATCTTTGGACCCCTCTACAAGCTGTGTTCCTCCAAGAAGCACTGAGGCAGCAGCTTGAGTGAGGCGTTCCTTCTGGAGTCTGTAAAGCCAGGTATAATTTAGTGCCCTTAGGACCTACTGATTCATTAAATCCATGAATTCTTCCATGTTCTCAAGGTCCTCCTGAGAGAGGTCTTTTATCTCAGGTTTTTCTGAAAGAAAAAGCTCTTTTTCTTTTTAATGTGTTCACTCATTATTATGACTTCTTTGACTTAAGTATTAAGTATCAATCTTTTAAAAAATTATATTTATTTGAGTTCCCGTCTTGGCTCAGTGGTTAACGAATCTGACTAGGAACCATGAGGTTGCGGGTTCGATCCCTGGCCTTGCTCAGTGGGTTAAGGGTCCGGCGTTGCCGTGAGCTGTGGTGCGGGTTGCAGATGCAGCTCGGATCCCGCATTGCTGTGGCTGTGGCGAAGGCCGGCAGCTACAGCTCCTGTTAGACCCCTAGCCTGGGAACCTCCGTATGCCGTGGGTGCGGCCCTAGATAAGGCAAAAAGACAAAAAAAATTACATTTACTTATTTTATATAATTATTTTAAATGTTCTGCTTTCAAAAAAAATAAAAAGGCTCTGTAAGCCTTTTTATTTTCCTCTTACAGTCTCTTAGTATCTGTGAGGGAATTGATTCCAGAACCCCAGAGAATACCAAGAGCTTCAGATGCTCAATCCCTAATATAAAATAGTGTCATATCTGCATTTAACACATGCACACCCTCACATATACTCTAGATTACTTATAATAACTAATATAATGTAAATGCTATGTAAATAGTTATAAATGCAATGTAAGTATTACATATATAGTTGCCTAAACAGGAAATTCCAAGTTTTGCTTTTTGGAACTTTCTAGAATCTTCAATTTATTTATTTATTTATTTATTTATTTATTTATTTATTTATTTATTTATTTATTTTTTAGGGCTGCCCCTGAGGTATATGGAGGTTCCCAGGCTAGGGGTCGAATCAGAGCTGCAACTGCTGGCTTACACCACAGCCACAGCCACACCAGATCCTTAACCCACTGAATAAGGCCAGGGATCGAACCCACACCTTCAAGGATACTAGTTGGGTTCTTAACCTCCTTAGCCACAATGGGAACTCCTAAAAATATTTTTGATCCATTGTTGGTTGAACCTGAAAATATAGAAACTGTAGGTGCAGAGGGCCAACTGTATATGCTGATTGGTTCTGTTTGCAACTTTTCAAGCTTTTTCTATTGACGATCATAACAGAAGCAGTGTATTTCACAGATCAGGTACCTCATAAAATCATGAAAAGAAGAGCCAGGTCAGTAGCAATAGTTGAAAAAAGAAAAAGAAAGAATAATTAACAATATATATTGGCATCTGAGGGGTCTAATTATTGGTTATACAATTTACCCCCAAGTTTCAGAAGAAAAATTGAGAACTAAGACACAGGTATCCAGCAAAGGCCTATCAATAGGGCAATGTATTACAGATAAAATTTAATTTAGATCCCAACTATGGCTGGTATCAGGGGCCAAATGGCATTTTCTAGTATTTCATTCTAGACTGAAGTTGTTATCTGTAGTCAGAGTTTGATGACTGTAGCTCCATTCCCCACCTACCCCAGCTTTGTGTGACATCACTGCTTTATGGAGCAGCAGCTGTATGTCTCTTGAGGAAAAGCCATTGTGAAAGAGAAGGAGAGGAGTTCCCGTTGTGGTGCAGTGGAAAAGAATCTGACTAGTGTCCATGAGGATGCGGATTCGATTCCTGACCTAGCTCAGTGGGTCGGGGATCTGGCGTTGTTGTGAGCTGTGGTGTAGATTGCAGACGTGGCTTGGATCCCTTTTGGCTGTGGCTGTGGTGTAGGCTGGCATCTGTAGCACCGATATGAACACTAAGCCTGGGAACTTCCATATGCCGTGGGTGCAGCCCTAAAAACAATAAAACAATAAATAAATAAAACAATAAATAAATAAATAAATAAATAAATTAAAAAAAAAAAAAGAGGAGAGAAGACTCCAGAAGGGGAAAGGTGGAGTGTGGTTAATTCCTTTTGGGCTCGCCAATCCAGATGCACTGATGGGACTCTATCTGAACAGGAGGATTACTTTGAACGTCTGTAAGTTTTCTGAGACACAAAACAAGAGACAGAGGTATGGAAAATATATATCATAGAGGTCTAGCGATTTTTTTTCTTTTTCTGCAGCTTCCATGCCACCATCAATGGGGATCATGCTCTGTGAAATACACAAATGCAATTACTGACCCTTCGAAAGTCCTCAGGTTTGTTTTTTAAAAGCAGAGGTGCTAAAGTTAAAAGAAAAATGAAAACAGTTGCCCAAAGGAATAGAAATTGGTAAATTCAAAAAAACGCAAAAAACGGATGGGGCCCTTATCTGAACTCCTTAGAATTAGCTTGGCTACAGTAAAATTAGAGGTTAAACATGTAGATGGATTAAGAGGACTTGCAATCAATGCACATTACTAATATCTATTCAATTCTTAGGACAAAGTTCATAATTTTGGGGTTTCATCCATAATCATCCGTAAAGCAATGAAGCAGTCTCTTGGGAACAATTTCAGTTGACAATCCGAAGTAGCTCAAGATTATATATCCTGCTGGCACATAGTCATGAAGAATAAAGATATCCATAAGGCATGCTTACTTTGAGAGCATTTCAGCATTCAAGTTCAACAGATGGACCCCAGAGACCTGCCGAGGGAAAGAAGTTGACAAGCCTGGGAATAGTGCCATGACCTATGAGGACAAATTTCAAAGAAGGATTTTTGTCTACCTGATAAGTCTAACGAATGTACATGTACATTTTGGTGCCCTGTGGGTACTCAGACAATATATGCAGTCTGTCTTTTCTAGGCTTCATGAAGGAAGCTGAGTGTAATGACTGCTTATTTCCAGTTACATATTAATAAAATGTGGATTAAAATTAATAAAACTTCAAACTTTGCCACTAGTTTTTTTCAATCATTTCAAATCATTTATTCATTAACATTTATTGAAAACTGTTTGGTACTCTACACATCGTGAGAGTTAGAGGGGATATAAAACTCTACATAACATAGTCTCTTCAATCAAGAAATTCAGGGGTTCCCATTGTGGTTCAGTGGATTTAGAACCCAACCTAGTATCTGTGAGGATGTGGGTTTGATCCCTGACCTCACTCAGTGGATTAAGGATCTAGTGTTTTAGCAAGCTTCAGCATAGGTCGGAAGTGTGGTGTGGATCTGGCTTTGTTGTGGCTTTGGCATAGGCTGGAAGCTCCAGCTCTGTTTCGATCCCTAGCCTGGGAACTTCCATATGCTGTGGGTATGGCCCCGACCCCTGCAAAAAATTCGCAGGTCCTTTGGGGAGAAAGTCTAGCAAAAGTATAATAATAGCAACACACAAGTACATTTGTTGCACAAAATAAGCAATCAACTCAGGAGAAATCAGCAAAACTTTCGTGGAAATATAGAGAAAACATTTTTTTTGGTAATATATTTCTACCACATTCAAATACAATCTCTAATATGTCATGTAGGATAGTTTTTCAGATGATAAAGTTTTGATAATGCTATTAAGTGTAGCTCAATGAATGGAAGAAACTTGTTTACTTAAATGTACTTATTACATAGAAGAAAGTTGCTAACGAATAAAGGTTTTGCTTTGTTTTTGTGCTTTTGTTGTCATTTTTAATGATGGGAGGGGATGGCATTAATGTAAAAGAATGTCACGATAATTTCCTATTGACTTTAATGACATGCATTTTCAAGATGAGTCCAAAATCATATTTTGGGATTAAGCTGATAGGTTCTATGCTTTCATTCTTTGCTCTGTGTTTAAGAATTTAATAGATAATCAGCAAAGACCTACTGTAGAGCACAGGGATCTCTTCTTAATATTCTATAATAACCTGGAAAAAGAATCTAAAAAAGATTATATTAAAAAAAATATACGTAAGGAGTTTCCGTCGTGGCGCGGTGGTTAGCGAATCCGACTAGGAACCATGAGGTTGCGGGTTCGATTCCTGGCCTTGCTCAGTGGGTTAATGATCCGGCGTTGCCGTGAGCTGTGGTGTAGGTTGCAGACGCGGCTCGGATCCTGCGTTGCTGTGGCTGCGGCGCAGGCCAGTGGCTACAGCTCCGATTAGACTCCTAGCCTGGGAACCTCTACATGCCGCGGGTGCGGCCATAAAATGACAAAAGGCAAAAAAAAAAAAAAAGTAAAACTGAATCACTTTGCTGTACACCTGAAACTAATACAACATAGTAAATCAACTATACTTCAAGAAACAATAAAAATTAAATTAAAAAAAAAAAGAACTTTGGAGTTCCCGTCGTGGCCCAGTGGAAACAAATCCCTGAGGACAAAGGTTCAATTCCTGGCCTCACTCACTGGGTTAAGGATCCTGCATTGCTGTGAGCTCTGGTGCAGGTCACAGACACAGCTTGGGTCTGGCTTTGCTGTGGCTGTGGCTGTGGCTGGCGGCTACAGCTCTGCTTCGACCCCTAGCCTGGGAACCTCCATATGCCGTGGATGCGGCCCTAAAAAAAAAAAGGAAAGAAAGAATTTAATAATTACTATGAGGTTAGATTTTGCCAAAAATATGATGCATTCCCAGGTTATTTTTTTATGATGTGGACACGGAAAAAATACATGAGAAGAAGGCATAAAATTCGAGTTAGTTCTGAAGAGGCAATTTATAGGCCAAGTTGCATAAATGACTGTTATTCACTAGATGGCAGAATACTAAAGAGAGTGCTCTGGCAGAGTACAGTTGATTTCATAATGTGCTGGGTAATTTGACTTAGGAGCTTTTCAATGATTCATTAAGTGACATTCAATATATATGAATATTCTGATAGCTCCTGCCACAGATGAAGGTAGTTACTCTAAGTCAGTAATGAAGTCTTAGATTTGTAAGGGATTTGTTGTCATCCCATTTCCTCTGGCATGCCCCCAAATCTTTGCCTTCTTCTGTGTTTCCTAGGACGGTTACTTCCTTTATAATCTCCATGGCTTCCTAAGTCATAAACCTAGGCGATATTCTTGAATCCTTTCTTTCTCTCGCTCCTCTTTAGGACAATATTAAATATCATGAGCCAAAGTCTATTGACCTACTTCAGCAGCTGGACTTTCTGATAGGGTTTCGCCTCTAGTTTATTCCTCCTAAAGCGTTCAAGGCGCTGCTCAGGGTAAGTCATGCTTGTTTCTTACACAAGTCTGTCTAATTTCCCCTACTTGTCCTTTCTGCCTCAGGTCTTGGTGTGACCAAGCTTACCCCTGTACTGTCTAGGAATGATCTTTCCAAAGCAAGTTTCATCACATCAGGCTACCTAAAAAATAGTGCAGGTGTCACTTTTTACTTATCAGAGGAGCAAAAAAATTTGAAAGCAAAATTTGATAAAAACTCACCATTGGCAGGAATGTGCGGTAATAGGTACAGTGATGGGAAGGCCACTGAACATCTCTATTTATGGTAGAGAATCGTGCCCTGATTTTTTTTCTTTCTGTGGTTGCACCTGTGCCATATGGCAGTTCCCGGGCTAGGGGCTGAATCGGAGCAGCAGCGGCAGACCTATGCCACAGCCATGGCAACGCTGGACCCAAGTTGGATCTGTGATTATGCCACAGTTTTGCAGCAATGTCAGCTCCTTAACCCACTGAGTGAGACCAGGGATCAAACTCCCATCCTCACAGACACTATGTCGGGTTCTTAACCTGCTCAGCCACGGCGGGAACTCTCTGTGCCCTATATGTTTTTTTTAATTAAAATTTTTTTATTATAGTTGATTTACAATGTTCTGTCAGTTTCCTTCTAGATAGCAAAGTGACCCAGTAATACATATATATATTGTCCTCCATCGTTCTTTTTCTCACATTATCCTCCATCATGTTCCATCACAAGTGACTAGATATAGTTCCCTGTGCTGTACGTCAGGATCTCATTGCTTATTCACTCCAAATGCAATAGCTTGTATCTACTAACCCCAGACTCCCAGTCCATCTCACTCCCTCCCCTTCTGTGTCCTATTTTTAATGTTAAAAATAAATATTTTCTTTGAACGAGCCCTCTGCTATTATTTGTACTGCTGCATTATTTCTGAAAACCAAATCTGTAATGAATACTAATATTAATCAATATAGATACATGTAAGTATAGTTTGGAATGTCAACATAAAGGAATTCTGTGCAGTCCTGAAGAATAAAGTGGATCAAACTGTGTTGACAAGGAACTACTTTCAGGGTATGTTACTAATTGAATATTACATAATAGTAACATAAATAGTAATATTTATGTTACTATTAAATATTATGTTAGAATATTTATTTCATTTTTTTGCATAAACACGTACAAACTCATGTATTGGAGACAATGTAGCATGATGGTTAACAGCATAGATAGTTGAGCTGTACTTGTTGGGTTCAAAGCTTAACTCTACCACTTACTAGTTTTATGATCCTGGGGAAGTGGGTTAGTCTTTCTGGGACACAATTTCTTTTTTGTAAAATAGAAATGATAACAGTTACTCCCTAATAAGGATGTTGTAAGGATTATATGTGTTAATATACCTTACTTTAAACAGCATCTGGCCTATAAGATCTATATTAGCGTTTACCCTGATTTTTTTTTTTTTTTTAATAGAGCCACACCCAGGTTCCCAGGCTAGGAGGGGTTGAATCTGAGCTACAGCTGCTGGCCTATGCCACAGCCACAGCAATGCCGGATCCGAGGCACATCTGCGACCTACACCACAGCTCACAGTGACACTGGATCCTTAACCCACTGAACTAGGCCAGGGACTGAACACCGTGATTCCTAGTCAGATTCTTCTCCACTGTGTCACAACGACAACTCCTATTAGTGTTTACTCTGAATTTATACTTCATGCAACCTCTTCATAGGAAAGATATGTAAGAAATTTTTCTGGAAGATGGCTCTAGAGACCAATAAATCGAGAGACGAATTGTTAGGGCAAGGAATAGCAACCACTCAGAAAGGCAGAAGAGGAGAAGATAGTGAACTAGTGTTCTAAAGAACCATCCTACCCAGGTCTGGATGCTAATTTCTTTCACAGAACAAAGAGGGAGAGGTGAGGCCTTAAAGTGAAAAAGACAGTTAAGTTGTTGCAAGCATTTCCTGGATCCCGGGGGACTCCAGATAGGTGGTCCTGGTCAAGATGTTTCCTGTGAGCTAAACAAAGGTATTTTAGCTTAAGGCTCAGGCATGGGAGGCAGGGTTCCAGGAGATGGGCTATTATGTATACTTTAAGCTATAGACAATATCCCTTTAGTGATTAACTTGTAGCAAAAGCAATAGAATACAAGGGTTAAAGTAAAAGAAACAGATGCACAGTATCCCTCTATGGTGCAGTGGGTTAAGAATCCGACTGCAGCAGCTCTTCTCTGTGCAGAGGTGTAGGTTCCATCCCAGGCTCCGTGCAGTGGGTTAAAGGATCTGACGTTGCTACAAGTGCAGTGTAGACTGCAGCTGTGGCGGCTCAGATTCAATCCCGGACGGGGAATTTCCATATGCAGTGGGTGAGGCTGTGAAATGGGGGGAAAAAAAAGGACAGAAAAGGAGAAGAGACAGAAAGAAGGCCACGTGAAGATGTGAAGACTCAAATGATACCACTTGCTACAAGCCATGGCGTGCCAGAGTCACCAGAAGCTGGCAGAAGCAGAGAAGCGTTATTCCCTGGAAACTTCAGAGGTAGTGGCCCTTTCTGCCCCCAGAGCTGTGAGAGATCAAATGTCTCTTGTTTTAATCCAGTGAATTGTTGGAAATTTGTTACAGGAACCCTAGAAAACCAATAGAGTTCCTTTATAACTTTATTACTTTCATTGACACTGGTCTTATAAAGTGTTCTTGCAGGTGGACTCTGGAAAACTGAAAGAGGCTAGATTTAATTGCAGAAACTATCTCAAAAGCCAATTCTACAACATATGTTTATTAAAATGATAAAAGTATTGTTTTAACATTTATAAAGGAGTTTTAAAAGAATGTACAGAGTTAAAAAAAGGGTCATAATTTTAGAAGACACTTTGGTATGAAATTGCATGTAATAAATTCCTAATTTAGTAATTAAATTGGGTGACTTTATAAACTAGTGAGCTTAGCTTTAATTATAATACTTCGATGAAATCTAAATCCATTAAAAAATCACTCAAGGGTGTGGTAGGTATCCTAGAATATTAAGTAAACCTACATTCAAAAAGATTTAATTCAGTCATTTGAGAATATTATCTGCCTTTTTTTTTTTTTGGTTATCAAGGTAAGAGATAGTGGCAGTCTTCTTAAATAACACCTTTCCTGAGTCCTAATATACAATGTGAATATTTGAATGTGGGCCTGATTCATTTGGGATTAGTTCAAAATGAAGTGAAAATATCAGCTTAATAATCATTAAGGCACTTAAAATATATTATCAAATAAATCAACTTGCCCTGAATTCTTATGTTTACATAGGAAAACAAAGCAAGTAAAGGCAATACCCTAAGCCTACTAGGTTGTCAGTACAATATTTTGTGGGTATTGAGTGGATATGGTGAGTGGAATGAAAATAGTTTAGAATCCCCCTTGAAGAAGAATAAATCAGCAGCATACTGAGAGAAAGCAAAATAAAAATGAGTAATTGGTACTTTTGTTGAAGCTGAGAGTTTAAGCTGAGTGTTAATAGTGACTTCATCTCTGATTTCGTAATGGAAATTTAACAGCTCAGTGGCATCTTCATAATAATGTGCAATTTGATAATATGCTTCAAAGATAAAAATCCACGAAAAACATTGACTGAGAATATATACCTTACTTTACAAGGAAAATTAACTCATGGGTATTTACAATTTGGAGCGTTAAACTGGGCATTAATCAAGTATAACAGAGCACATTAGCTCTTGTACACTTAAAATAAATACTCAAGGAACATTTGAGAAAATCATCTGAAGTTTATTTGGGTGGTTCATGGGATCTGGAAACTGAGAACTAAAATTTATTATATAGGATCTTTAAACCTAATTCCTGCTTTGAATTGTGTTGGTAGAACCATGTAAGCTTCAGTCAGAGAAAGGTTATTGAATTCCCAGTTTCCAGATGAAATAGAGAGGGGGGAATGGAGTGAAATCTATCTCTACATAAACAAGTCATGCCCCCATGAATAACACTCCACCATACAGGATAAACTAGAAGGATCTGTAAGACTTCAACCCTATTATTCAGTAAAAACAAGGAAAATGCAAATCATAATCCAGGATTTTTCTTGGATAAGCGAGAGATTATTTGGTTAAAGAGGCCACTGTGTGGAAGATGAGAGGGAGAAGCAGAAGTTTTAAGCAAGAACTCTAAGAGAAGGGGGAGGACGGGTGGTGAGAGGTACATTTTCATCTGATCACCTTCAACCCAGGAATACACAGGAGAAATGGAAAACGCAGGCCAAGTGATGGCATTTTTTTGGGTCACCTTGCAGATATCTCACGTACATTTCATTAGGATGAGGGTGAGTTAGCGTGCTGGTCTTTGGCAATCTCCCAGAAGTATTTCATTACCTTAGATACTTTCTAGAAATTCTTGGAGATTATCAGGCTATCAATGATTTTAAAGAACTGATGCTATTTTATGAAATTTCCTAATGATTTGATCTCTGCCGACACAATGCTGTGGCTTGAATGTTTGCTTGTTCTAGGTGACACAGAGGGCCAGCTGCTGTAGAATCATCCACACCTATAGACACCCATCCTATGAAGTCAGTGTTTCCCTGAACACCTAATTTATTCTGAAGTGCAGATCAAATATCTACCCCATAACCGTCTAGAAATTTAACATAGAATTCTCTCACTTCCAGAATCATCTAAACCCTCTCATTTCTGCTCTTCACATTTCACTAGTCACCCCCTTCTTTTTCCACTTTCAAAACTGCAGAGTTTGCTCTCAGAGAGTTGAGAAAGCAAGCAGAGGAGATTTACGGGGTCAGCAAATGTTTATGAAAAACGCATGTGGCAGGTGATAGGATGATGCTGAGATATTGTTTTAATTCTTCAGGAAACTTCTAGAAGTCATTCCTCAAAGATTTGTGACAGAGGGAGGAATTAAATCCACATCCAATCTGGCTAATTCTTTTTTATTTTTTTGAATTTTTATTATTTTATTTTATTTTTGCCTTTTTTTAGGGCTATACCCACATCATATGGAAGTTCCCAGGTTAGGGGTCTAATCAGAGCCACAGCTGCTGGCCTACACCACAGCCACAGCAACAAAGGATCCAAGCCATGTCTGCAAAGTACACCACAGCTCACGGCAATATTGGATCCTTAACCCACAGAGCAGGGCCAGGGATCAAACCTGCAGGTCCTCATGGATACTAGTCGGGTTCGTTTCCACTGAGCCACAAAGGTAACTCCCAATCTGGCTAATTCTGTTTGGAGGAGAAAACAGTGACAATGCATCTAAAGCTTATTAGATGTCTAACAAAGGGGATTTTTGCTCTGTTTTCCAATGTTCCAATATTGTCATCTAACCGGTACATGTTAAAAAAAAATCTGTCAGTCTTTAAAAAGATTTTTAAACAGCTTTATTGAGATAAGGCGCATACTGTAAAATTTACCTGTTTTAAGTGCACAATGATTTTTAGTAAAATTACGGCACAGCCATCGGCATAATCCGTTTTGAAGCATTTCCACCACACCAAAAAGAGCCCTACTGTTTGTTTGCAGTGGATCCCAGCCTATTCTTACCCACAGCCCCAGGTCTGCCCAATTGGTTTGTTTTACTGAGGAAAGATGGCCTTACGGACCCCAGATAACTCTGCAAAGGAGCTCAGGGTCGGACTCCCAATGAATATGAATATTGGGCAGAAATGCTTATTTGATCAATGCATCAAGTATATCCAGGCTGTGTCTGTATGTGAGAAATTCCTCATTCATCCACTGAACAAAACAGTTGGCTGTTCTACGTGGTCTAAATGAGTCAAAAACAGTGAGCCGGAGCCTCTGTGCGTGGCACGCGTGCATCCGAGTAGGAGGTGAGCACACACCCTGTGCCGGGACGCAAAGAATCATGCGGTACCCAAAACTGAGGACCAGTCGGTATCGTGTGCGCCTGCGCAGTTTCACGAGCGCCTACAAAGCGGTTACCGGAAACCCCCAGTTGGAGACCCGTCTGTCGGTTCTGCTCTGGCTGCGCTGCCACCTCGGACCTGAGCGGCCACCCGTGTCACCCAGAGGACCCAGGCCTGGTAAGTCACCCCTCAACGCCTCGCGTCCACTACCCGGAGCTCACAAGAAAGAAGCACCCAAATTGTCAGGCTGCTCCCCAGGGTCGCCAGGGCAGCGGCTCTCTCCCTTGGCCCCACCTCACACTTTTCTGTCAGCTTGTTTTGGAAAGAACGAGAATGTTCACACGTTAAGAATTTTTATGCAATTCAGTTTCACCTTCACATCATTGTTTATGAATGGGATTTGGGTTTATTTAGTATTTCTGGCAATTCCCACTACTGACAGTTTTTCCCCACCATATTAATGATATATCGTTTGCCAAATTAATTAACCCTTTACAGCCATCTGACACAGAGAATCAGTATTGGTTCTTTTATATGTTCTTGTATTCTAAGGCTGTGTTAATATTTTGGTACCAAGGACTATTCATTTGCTCGTTCATTCATTTATTCATTCATTCTTCTACCAAATAGACTCCAATGAGAATGTCTGCTTTTTATTTTCTTTTAAGACTTTCAGCTTCCTCTGCTTATACTCCACTAGAATATCTAGACTAAGGACCACAATCAAAACAGGCCTTTCAAACATAGTGAAAAAGTGCAACATTTAAAACGCTGTTTCTGTGAATCTGACTAGGAACCATGAGGTTGTGGGTTCGATCCTTGGCCTCACTCAGTGGGTTAAGGCTGGAGCGTTGCCATGAACTGTGGTGTATGTCGCAGTCACGGCTCAGATCCCATGTTGCTGTGGCTGTAGCTGTGGCATAGGCCCATGGCTGTAGCTCCGATTCGACCCCTAGCCTGGGAACCTCCACATGCCGCTAGTGCAGCCCTAAAAAGGAAAAAAAAAAGTTTTTTCTAGAGTTCCTGTTGTGGCTCAGTGGTAACAAACCCCGAACTAGTAAACATGAGGACGCAGGTTTGATCCCTGGCCTCACTGAATGGGTTAAGGATCCTGTGTTGTGATAAGCTGTGGTGTAGGTCGCAGGCCTGACTCAGATCTGGCATTGCTGTGGCATAGGCTGGCGGCTGCAGCTCCAATTCAACCCCTAGCCAGGAAACTTCCATATACCACAGGCCCTAAAAAGAAAAAAAGGTTGTTTCTTTGGTCTCCCTGCATTTTTTTAAAGGTATTCAATGATCATCACAATCAAATTTAATAGCATTTCCATCCCAAACCCTCAGTTTTTTTTTTTTTTTGTATGGGCTGGAGAAGTGAATAGAGAGGGAAGAAATGAAAGAGATGGCCAGAGAGGGACCAAGCAAAGAGATGGACAGACAGGCTGACTGCTTTCAGATGACAGGTTCCAATTCTATCTAAGACGCTGATTCTAGTCCTACTTCTATTTTTTTATTTTTTATTTTTTTTTTGTCTTTTTGCCTTATCTAGGGCCACCCCCGTGGCATATGGAGGCTAGGGGTTTAACAGAAACTGTAGCTGCCGGCCTTCACCACAGCCACAGCAACGCGGGATCTGAGCTGCGTCTGCGACCTACACCACAGCTCATGGCAATGCCGGATCCTTAGCCCACTGAACGTGGCCAGGGATCGAACCCATAACCTCATGGTTCCTAGTCAGATTCGTTAACCACTGAGCCACGACGGGAACTCCTCTAGTCCTACTTTTAGAATTGTGAGAGGTTTCCTGCATCCTTTCTATAAATTTCCTTGCATTTAATCTGGTGTCACTGGTGAGCCTCTTACTTGTAAACAGTTCACCTATCTGTGCCGTATATTAGATTCCAGATATAAGTGATATCACATGGTATTTATCTTTCTCTTTCTGACTTACTTCATTTAGTGTGAGTCTCTAGTTTCATCCATGTTGCTGCAAATGACATTATTTTGTTCTTTTTTACGGCTGAGTAGTGTTCCATTGTGTGTATATACCACATCTTCTTAATTCATTTATCTGTCAGTGGACATTTAGTTTGTTTCCATGTCTTGGCTATTGTGAATAGTGCTGCAGTGAGTATATGGGTACGTGTGTCTTTTTCAAGGAAAGTTTTGTCCAGATATATGCCCAAGAGTGGGACTGCGGGGTCATACTTAGTGTCTTGAGGTACCTCCATACTGGTTTTCATAGTGATTGTATCGATTTACATTCCCACCAACAGTGTAGAAGTGTACTCTTTTCTCCATACCCTCTCCAGCATTTGTTATCTGTTGACTTGTTAATGATGGCCATTCTGACAGGTGTGAGGTGGTACCTCATAGTAGTTTTGATTTGCATTTGTCTAATAATCATAATCAGTGATGTTGAGCATTTTTTTTCACGTGCTTGTTGGCCATATCTTCTTTGGAGAAATGTCTGTTCAGGTCTTTTGCTCATTTTTTCAATTGGGTTGTTGGCTTTTTTGGTGTTAAGTTGTATAAGTTGTTTGTATATTTTAGAGATTAAGCCCTTGTCAGTTGCATCATTTGAAACTAGTTTCTCCCATTCTGTAGGTTGTCTTTTTTTTTTTTTTATGGTTTCCTTTTCTGTGCAAAAACTTGTCAGTTTGATTAGGTCCCATTGGTTTACTTTTGCTTCTATTTCTCTTCCTTGGGAGACTGACCTGAGAACATTTGTGTGGTTGATGTCAGAGAATGTTTTGTCTGTGTTCTCTTCTGGGAGTCTGATGGTGTCTTGTCTTATGTTTAAGTTTTTAAGTCATTTTGAGTTTATTTTTGTGCATGGTGTGAGGGTGTGTTCCAGTTTCACTGATTTACATGCAGCTGTCCAGTTTTCCCAGTACCACTTGCTGTTTCAGACTGTCTTATCCCTGTTTTATATTCTTGCCTCTTTTGTTGAAGACTAATTGACTGTAGGTGTCTGAGTTTATTTTTGTGTTCTCTATTCCATTCCATTGGTCTGTATGCCTGTTTTGGTACCAGTACCATACTGTCTTGATTACTGTAGCTTTGTAATATTGCCTAAAGTCCTGCTTGGTTTTTGTTCCTCAGGATCGCTTTGGCAATTCTGAGTCTTTTATGGTTCCACATAAATCTTTGGATTGTTCTAGTTCTGTGAAAAATGTCATGGGTAATTTGATAGGGATTGCATTGAATCTGTAGATTGCTTCGGGTAGTATGGCCATTTTTATGATGCTAATTCTTCCAACCCAGGAGCATGGAATATCTTTCCATTTCTTTGAATCCTCTTTTATTTCCTTGATTAATGTTTTATAGTTCTCAGCATATAAGTCTTTCACCTCCTTGGGCATGTTTATTCCTAGGTATTTAATTTTTGGGGGTGCAATTTTAAAAGATATTATACTTTTATATTCCTTTTCTAATATTTCACTGTGAGTATAGAGAAGTGCAACTGATTTCTGCATGTTAATCTTGTTTTCTGCTACTTTTTTGAATTCGTTGATCAGTTTGAGTAGTTTTTGTGTGGAGTCCTTAGGGTTTTCTGTACATAGTATCATGTTATTTGCACACACTGACAATTTTACCTCTTCTCTTCCAATTTGGATACCTTGTATTTCTTTTGTTTGTCTGATTGCTGTGGCTAGGACTTCCAGTACTCTGTTGAATGAAAGTGGTGAGAGTGGTCATCCTTGTCTTGTCCCAGATTTTAGCAGGAAGGCTTTCAGCTTTTCTCCCTTGAGTACTACATTTGCTGTGGGTTTCAAGTGTCCTTGATTGATACAAATGCTAACAAGCACCAGGCCCCTAGTGGCCTTTACAGGTATTTATGAGAAATCAATCAGTGAGGTAACACTTTGTATCCCCTGGTGCTTTGTATTTCTTGGTTAACACAAATGCTAACAAGCACCAGGGGATACAAAGTGTTGTCGCAGTGATGGATTTCTCATAATACCTAAAAAGGCCACTAGGGGTCTCTCACGATTCGCTGAACCCCTTTTCACTCTACCTTACAAAGCACTGAGTATGGACTTTCTTTTGATGATTTTGGGAATAAGTTATACTAAGCAACTGTATGTGAGTAAATGAGATGGATTTGACTTTATGGTGCTAAAACAGCTTTTATGGTCCCTTACAATTATGAAGATATTTTCTTAGTAATTGAAGAGTTGAAGTTTCCATTTCAAATACAGAGTTATCAGAACAATAGTCGTAGTTGTTATTGACAGGATTGCAGTGGACACTTGGGGAGCTAGAAGGCACTATTAAAACAAGAGACTCTCACACAAGGTACTCATTGAGACTAAGAACAAATAATCTGTAAGAAAGAGAAAACAGATGAAAATGGAAGTGTTGCCAGTATTACTGTTGACAATATTCGCACTGGAAATAAGATGAATTCTTTTTCTATTTTTTTCCCTTCACATGGGGTTAGGTGAAATTCTTAACTATTGAAGAGAGAGCTTAGACTTTGATTTTCAAAAATATCTTGTGGATTTCTCTTAATCAGTTAGCTCCTGTTGTTTGAAGCTGCACGTGTACTATGGACTCAAGTCCAACTTAACTATGTTGCCTTTTGCAGATGACTAGCTGGGTAGGTAAAAATAGGTAATGAGACTGGTTATGTGATGCTCTGGGCATCCAGTCAAACAGACTTATTTCAGTGTCAATCTGCTCAGGTTGCCATTACAAAGTACTAGAGACTGAGTGGCTTACACAACATAAATGGGTTTTCTCACAGTTCTGGAGGTTGGAAGTCTGAGATCAAGGTGTCAGCAGGGTTCCTTTCTACTGAGTCTTTCCTTGGCTTGTAGGTGGCCATCTTCTCCCTGTGTCTTCACATGCCCTTCCCTCTGTGCTGTCTGATGTCTGTATCCTAGTCTTCTCTTCATTCAAGCACACTGGTCATGTTAGATGAGGGCCCACTGAAGGGACCTCCTTTTATTTTAATTACTTCCAAATCCAGTCACGTTCTGAGGTCCTGGGGGCTAGGACTTTCACATACAATTTTTTTTTTTTGGGGGGGGGACACAATTCAGTCCATAGTGGGCATTTAGCTATACTGCTATCTACAGATGACAGCAGGTGGGTGATTAAAGAAAACAGGTTAATGAGACTGGTCACGTGATGTGCCCTGGGACAGGAATCCTGTAGGCCAGCCCTGTCCTGTTGCTGCGTTAAAAAGAGAGTCAGTGACTGGAGCTATGGTTACGCAAGCCTGGACTCAGGCTTTGACGCTGTTTGGGAATATTGGTTTTTCTAAGATCTGGTCCTGTTTTAACTCACAGGTTAAAATTTATTTCTTAATCCTTCCATATGTAAAAATTTATTGACAAACCTAATTAATGTCATGGATTAAGTGTGTGTGTGTGTGTGTGTGTGTGTGTGTGTGTGTGTAGAGCTTCTAAACTGAGTATTTCTTGGATGTTCATTAATACACATGCTTAGGACTTGAGCGAATATGGAGTTTACTACTAAAATACATGTAGGTAGCTATTGTGTTTCTCTTTAAACATGGTTCCTTGGAGAATTATACTCTCTGTTAAATACCAAAAACAGTCCACTCAGTGGAGGGACTGCTAACCATCAGCTATTAAGTAGTACTGCCTCTAAAAAAAAAAAAAGAAAAGAAAAACAAAAGGAGAGGGCCATCTGGGATACAAGAAAATGTTTTTATGGGTCTCTACAGGATCCTTGCAAGAGTGCATGCAGTAAGAGAGAAATCCAAAGTTTTGGAAACCAAAGAACGATTTAGAAAAAAGAAAAATGTTTTCTGAAACGAAGGCAGACAAAAAATTGTGTAGTACTTCCCATGTGATAGTTTGAAATTGAAATTAGTTTTGTTTTTCATCTGTTTGTGTATTTAATGTTTATGTAACTGCAGAAGTATTCATTTTTAAAGATTTATTTTAAGCTTTCTCAAAAATTATTCGATGCAATCTGCCATTAAAATTGCTAATGGTCGGACAGTGGGTGAGTTTATACTGACTGAGCAACCAGGCTGTGTAAGGTGACCCTTAGAAGTTATAAAAATTGCTTTATAATCTCCAAAATATTTAATAGTTTTTCCTACAAAGCACATGACAAGCATTTGAGGAATATAATATCTTCCATTAATTATAGAAAGACAATTTAAAGGCAATTACTAATGCAATATAGATTTTCCAAATCTGCTATGAAAATGGAGCATTTACCACTTAGTCATTAAATGCCGTCCTGGAAAAAAATTGGATGAACTTTCTTATATTTGGAGGTAAAAATATTGGCCAAATGCCATTTCTTTGACATAGCATTTCTTGATTGTTCATAGCAGTAAAGAAAATGATTTGAACCGAAGAAAAATTAACATAGAGTCTTAGAGGTTGGACTGGCTGCTCGGAAAGGCTGTGTGTACTTGTTGGCTTTCTAAAAGTACTGATGTCTCATGCTTTGGACTCATATGCAGGGAGTCTTCTCCTGAAGTTTTCTGAAAAGGTAAAATCTTTAAAAATAAATACTTCTGCAGTTACATAAACATTAAATACACAAACAGATGAAAAACAAAACTAATTTCAATTTCAAACTATCACATGGGAAGTACTACGAAGACTCATCTATGCTCTTGGAGGGCTCTAAATTACAACATACCATTAGTCTCTTAGCTGGTAGGCAAGGAAGAGGCCAGCAACAGCTCTCTATTGAATACTTCATCCTTATTTCTTAGACACTCCTAACTTCAACTCTTGGCAGCTCTAAGTATGAAAAATGCTTTTACCATCACTGCAGTTCTAAGCTGCTTCTTGATTTTGTATATTTGTGTGTGTGTGCTATTTTGCTCACATTATGAAACAAAGATGAGGCAGTTCCTTGGTGATCTCGTGGTTAGGACTCTGCGCTTTCACTACTGCTCGGATCCAGTTCTTAGTCTGGGAACTGAGATTCCTGTATGAAGCACACCACAGCCAAAAAAAAAAAGAAAAGAAAAGAAAAGAAAAGAAACCAGTTTTCACAAAGAGTTGTGGACATCAGTAATATATATTGTTATTAAACAATGACTGAACTATTGTCATTAAAAGATACATCCAGGCAGGGCCACGAGGAGGTGAGGGCTGTGGGCTGCCAAGTCAGACCCTCACCTGCCAATGCGATCCTGAGCAGGTCACACGATCTCCTCCATCTCCTCCTCCGCAAAGCAAGTATTGTAATTGTATGGCTTGCCATGCGTGGTGGTAAGAATCGAATTGAGTAATACGTGTAGGGAACTTGGAGTAGCATTTATCCTACTGTGAACATGACAGAAGTGGTAGCACTGTTTGCGCAATGAAGTACCTATAATTAGCTCTCCTAAAAGGATTTTTGGGCGTTTATATCCTGATTATTGATGATGCCCCTCATCTCTCCTGCTGGTTTTGTCAGGGCCTTTGTGGTCTGATACATCTGCAGGGACTTCTGGGAATATCTTCAGACCCAGCTGCTCCAGAGACCCAGGCTCCTTCCTCCCTCCTTCCCTTTTTCTTCTGTTCTTCCTTCATCACCAAATATTTATGTACCCAATGTTAGGCTGGATGCTAAGGTTACGTGAGTCAAGCCAAATCCTGACTTCAAGGAACTGACACTTTGGGTTGTAAGCGGGCAGAATTTGTGTTACAGACAACCAAAGAGATAGTTTCATTACAACCTGGTACTGCTGTACTAGAATTAAGCACAGGATTCTAGGGGGCTGCTGTGAGGGGCATCTGACCCAGAGCAGGGAAGTGGTCTGAGATGTGGGAGAAGATGATGGCCTTGGGGAAAAGTTTTCTGAAAAGGTAAAATCTGAATCAGCCTGAATACTGAAATATCTTTCAGGAATTAGCCAGACATTGGTGGAAGAGGAAGATAAATGCATGGAAGCCTATTGGAAGGTCTAGAGGTGAGAGGTGTTTGGCATATTTGGAAGATATAAGTGAATCCGTGAGTCTAGTGAGGGATGGAGGCAGCCAACCAGTGAAGGCCTTTCGGTCCATCCTAAGGAATTTGGAAATTTCTCTATATAACTCAGAAGAGCCATTAGGGATTTTAAGCAGGAAAATGGACAGAGCCAACGTGAGTTTTAGCATCCTCTTAGCACTGTGGGGAAAAGGTTTGAAGGAGCTGGGATTGGAAGTAAGGAGGCTGGTTGTGAGGATATTCTAGCAGTGCACGTGGAGAATTTGAGTGGGGGCTAAGGCAGTGTCAGGGGATTCAGTGACGTGGGTAGAATTGAGAAATTCAGTTCTCAGAGCTTGGTGGCTGCTCAGATTTGGAAAGAGAGCTAAGAGGGGCCCCACCAGGATGACAGACATTTACTGACTAGACTTGACATCTGAGTGGTGGTGAGGCCAGTTACTGAGATAAAGGGCTAAAGGTATGGGGCTGCCTAAATTCACTTCTCAGTCTTTGAATGGAAGCTGTCTGTAGAATGTTTCAATGGAAACATCTGTGGGGCCAGGGATCACAGTACATGGAATAGAGAAATAGGCTTGGGAGTCTGGGCTTGGGGGTGGCAGCTGGAGCCCTGGGAGGAGGGTGTCTGAGCAGGACGAGGGTGCCAAGCGAAAGGAAAGTAAATCCAAGGCAGAGTTAGGAGATCTTTCTTTATAGTATGGTCACCTCTGCCTTTGGCAGGTGGGAAGGAAGGCAGACTAGGAGTTTGCTGTCAAAATATCTGGGAGAATACGGGACTATCCTGGTCAAGTGACTGGGAAAGCAGCAGTAAACTTTGTAGGAGCAAAGACTTTGTACGTGAACATGGAGAAGTGACGGACAAGGTTGTGGAAGGGAAGTCACCACCCTGGGAGCCTATGGCAGGACTGTCTCTGGGGAGCTGGGTTTTCTGTACAGAACGTAGGTGCAGAGCACATTGGGAAGGGCTGACGGTGAAGATGAGTTTGGTTTAAATAGAATGAAGTTGAGAGGTTGGGAATGATATGTACACACTACTACATATAATGTTGATTGATTATAAGGACCTGCAATATAGCCTGGGGAAATCCATAGAATGCTCTGGAATAACCTAGTTGGGGGAAAGAATCTGAAAAAGAATGGATATGTATGTATATGTATGGCTGATTCACTTTGCTCTACACCTGAAAGTAACACAACATTGTAAGTCGCCTATACTCCAATAAAATTTCTTAAAAAAATAGAATGAAGATCTCCAGTAAACAAATACAGTCGACTCTTGAACAACATGGGGGTTTGCCTAGTCCAAAATTTGCATATAAATGTACAGTTGGCCCTCCGTATATACCTTTCTGCATCCTCAGATTCAGCCAACGCAGATGGTGTTGTATGTATTTGGTAAAAAAAAAAAAAAAAATGTGCCTATCAGTGGACTCTGTGCAGTTCAAACCTGTGTTGTTCAAGGGTCGACTGTAGTTGATTGTGAAGAGAATTGTGGAAAAATTGATTGTATATAACAGTATAGAGATGACCATACAGGGAGAGGAAAGATGGTTCGAGAGGTGAGTGTTTGGCAGTGACCCAGGATCAGCAGAGGTCTGATATGAAGGTGCTCCCAGGCAGCCCTGGCTGAGGACAAGGTGGGTGCGTTTTGACGACAGCCTGACAGTATGAGCCTTGGTGTCCTGTCACTGCAGACTTCCCTCCTGGCACAGAAGCTTGGTTTAATCAAGTGTTCTTGTGACTGGATTGAATTAGACACCTCCCCTGGATTCACGGTTGAAAGGCTTGGCAGAGTGTGACTGTGAACAGATCCGTTCTGGCTCTGCCTGGTCCCCACCTGTTTAGGGATGAGAATTGTTAATTTCTATGATGCACGTAAAAGGAGGAAATCCTCGCTTGCACACCCACTACAATCCCTGTACTTCGGATCTCTTGTGTTACCTCCATTATTTTACGCATAAGGAAACAGATCATGTGGTGTCTGTTCTTCAGAGCCCTGGGCTGTGAGGTCACAGAGCAGGAATGGCACCCTGAAGTAGTAACCTTGCCTAAATCTTGCTTATTCTCATGCATTCTGGGCAAACATACAGTGTCCAAGTATTACCTGAGTTTCCTGGATGCCTTGAGAATCACTCAAACTGCCTGAGAACACGATTGTACAGAGTTAGAAGCTGAATTACTCAAACTCAGCCTCTGGATGGTTGGAATTCTGGACCAAGCTGGGAGCCATCCTGACACCCTCGGGAATTGTCATCATTGATAAAGAGCCAAATGGCTCATGACCAGCCCATTTTTCATTCAACTGTGAATTCACTGAACATTTTTTCTTCACTTGAAGTATAGTTGATTTACAATGTTGTGTTAATTTTTCCCGTACAACAAAGTGATTCAGTTATACACACACACACACACACATATATATGTATTCTTTTAAAATATTCTTTTCCATTATGGTTTATTACATGATACTGAATATAGTTCCCTGTGCTATATAGCAGGACCTTGTTGTTTATCCATTCAATATATAATAGTTTGCGTCTGCTGATGTCAGACTCCCAGTCCCTCCCTCCCCCACCCCCACTGAACGTTTCTTAAGTGCCTGTTTTGTTTAGGAACTACCCTAGGTACTCCAGATGTAATGATATGAATAATATAATATTGATCACAATTAGCATTTA
The DNA here is from genome assembly GCA_004024745.2 of Catagonus wagneri. Classification (NCBI taxonomy): domain Eukaryota; kingdom Metazoa; phylum Chordata; class Mammalia; order Artiodactyla; family Tayassuidae; genus Catagonus; species Catagonus wagneri. The sequence goes on along the minus strand of PVHT021183524.1, from coordinate 11,073,518 downwards.
CTGACCAGTTTCTAAACTCTAGACTGTTGAAAGTGCTTCATATGTTTTAATTCATTGAAAACTCTTAGCTACCCCTGTTTTAGAGATGAGGATACTTATATTTTTATATTGTATATTTTATATACAATATATATATAATATTGTATATTTATATTTTATATTGCAATAATTTTTATATTGTTTGCATTTCTACAGTAAACATGTGCTAACTTTGTAAAGAGAAAAAAACCAAGCAAAAGGCAAATCAGTCATTCAGTAAATCATATTAGATACAAATGCATGAGCTCCAGATTTGTGTGTCTGTCCAGGAGAAAGGAGGGTCTGGAGAAACTTTTCCACCAGGTGCATTTTATCACATAATTGGCACTTCACTAAGCCCATTAAACACCTTGTTGATTGGTCCAATAATCCCTAACTAGAATACCAGGTACTTGTAAAAATAATGCTAGGACAAAATATTCTCTCTCTTTTTTTTTTTTTTGGATTATCGGCATACGTTATGGTAGATTGTGCTACTTACCCTATCTTTTTGTATGAGTAAACCTGTATTTCTAAGAAATAATAGTCTGCTTTTAGGTTTCTTGGGTTTATGGGCTTGAATTCAAAGCCATAAATGATACTGTAATGAATTTTACAGCTGTTATTTAAGTATTGTGGGAAGAGGCCTGTGTGTTCAAAAGAAAGGGAACCCGGAGAAGGAAAAATATTTACCTAAATATAAAATAAGAAGCGTTAAGGTGAGGTGAAACTGTCGAAAATTTTGGAAAAGTTATTCAACGTTAGGGGTTTATTCCAACCCTGGTGAGTCATGAATGAAGGAGAGTAAGGCCTTCTGTCACTTATCTTATCTGATATTTTGGTCTGTTCTTTGGTTCAATGCATTAGACGTCAATGCCAATATCACTGTTAATATTTTGAGCATTACTTTGTCATTAGAGCAGGGTTTTTGTTTCCTCTTAAAATATATGATCTTGAAGTTCCCTTGTGGTGTAGTGGGTTAAGGGTCTGGCACTGTCACTGCAGTGGCTCTGGTCACTGCTGGGTAGTGTGGGTTCGATCCCTGGCCTGGGAACTTCCACATGCCAAGTGTGTGGCCAAAATACAATACGATATGATACAATACAATACAAAACAATACAGTACAGTACAAATGTGGTCTAAAAAGATTTCCTATGTTCTCCTTGCCCATACCTGAAATGGCTGTTTTAAAGGTGCTTGTATACCCTAAAAACCTGCTTCTTGCTAGTGAAAGTTTAGGGACCCATAGGAACTTTTAATTCTCAATCAATTACTTTTTTTGTCATCCGGATTCCGTTTTTTTTTTTTGTCTTTTGGGGTCTGTACCAGCGACATATGGAGGTTCCCAGGTTAGGGGTCCAATCGGAGCTGTAGCCACCGGCCTAGGCCAAAGCCACAGCAATGCAGGATCCAAGTCGCCTCTGAGACCTGCACCACAGCTCATGGCAATGCCGGATCCTTAACCTACTGAGTGAGGCCAGGGATGGAACCTGCGTCCTCGTGGATGCTAGTCGGGTTCGTTCGTTAACCACTGAGCCATGACGAGAATTCCGTCATCTGCATTCTTAGTTGTTTAAATAACACATCTTGGTCAAAAGCTTGGTGGGCTTCTGGTTTCTTTGCTTCCAGCCTTTTCCATTTGCCTGTCACCACACTCAGTGTTCTCTTCTATGCCTAATTCTCGAGCTGATTTAATTCTTTGCTTCCTTACCTGCCTTCCTTGCCACTTCATGGGTGCCCACTTGAGACTGTCTCAAATATTGTTTCTGGGTGGGGAATTCATGATTTTATTGTTGTTATTTATTGAAGTTGAAAATTTAATGAATGGGTTAAACAGCGTTAAGGCATAGCTAAGGCAAGAATTATTGAACTTACAGCTTTACCAATTGTAGGTGATGCTGGCACTGAATATTATTATTATTAAAATATTTACCATATGTAGACATAGGAAAATTAGAAATTTAGGAAAAGAAGAAATATGTATGACCAGTAAAAAAAAAGTTAAGAAGTTACAATCTCTTGTTTTTAAAGAAATGCAAATTAAGTAACAGCATATTTTATTTGCTTGCTTGGCAAGAGTTAAATGGTGGTAACCAGTGTTGGTATAGATGTAGAAAAATGAAAAACTCCACTTACTGCTCTTAGGGCAGAAATTGTCCTTTCTGGAGGACACTTGTTTCACAGGATTTAATGGGCAAAATCTCTGACTCAGAAATTTCGCTCAGGAGTTTCTGTCGTGGCTCAGCGGAAACGAATCTGACTAGAAACCATGAGGTTGCGGGTTCAGTCCCTGGCCTCGCTCAGTGGGTTACGTATCCGGCGTTGCTGTGAGCTGTGGTATAGGTGGCAGACGTGGCTTGGATCCCGCGTTGCTGTGGCTGTGGTGTAGGCTGGCGGTTACAGCTCCAATTAGACCCCTAGCCTGGGAACCTCCATATGCCATGGGTGTGGCCCTAAAAAAAAAAAGAAATTTCACTGAAAAAAATTTCCCTTAAGGAAATATTTATACAGATGCACCCAGATGTTATGTAGAAAACTGTTCCTTGAAGGATTCTTTGTAACAGGAACAAATTGTAACAATTATAAATGATTAAAATATACCAAAGAGGTTTTATTAAATAGATTTTATTGCATTAGAATAGTAAATGGCTATTAATAATAATTGTATGGGTCTTTATTAATACACAAAGATATTCATGGTATATTAAGTAAAAGAAGCAAGTTTTAGGAAAATATATTTGATATCTATATATTTCTAAATGTGGGCACACATTTATACATGTGTGTATAGGAAAAATTTGAAAGCAGTATAGCAAAATTTAAACAGAGAATAACTCTGCCTGTTCGAATTTCAAGTGATTGTGAATTGTTTTTTTTCTGAGGCATTTTTATTTTTAATATTTCTTTTATTAGATGATCATATATCACTCACATGATAATTTTTATGGAAGAAAACAACTTACTGATTTGAAAGGCAGAAAAAATAACATTGTTAACTTAAAATTTGATTCCTGATGCAGTTGAAGAATTTTCCCCGGTATTTGTTTCCATTTTTTTCCTTGGTGATATTGTATGCACACAGGTTTTACAAATTTATTATTTTAGTTTTTCCATTTCTTGTACAATTTAGCAGTCTTTATGTATTTAAACGAATAAACTTGGTTTCTCTTTACAATTGCATTTAAGTTACACCATTTGACCAACTTTACAGATATAGTCTTAAGAACCTAAGTTTGTGCATCTCTCGGGCTCCATAATATAGAAGCTCCTTTCACTTACTTATCTGAAACAGCCTCTCGCCCCCAGCAGCTACTCCAGGCCATTGAGGCTCAGCTCGAGTCAGACTGTGCCACTTCCTCCCCTCACACTCAGCAGATAACCTGACTACTTCATGGACTTAAACTCCTTCAGATTCCTTCCTGTTCCACTCCTCCACTCTTCCCTCTCCGTCACGTAGACTCTTATCTGCATCTCTGGGCATCCTTATCTCCATCACGCCCCCCGCAGTGGAAAGAATTCCTCTTCTATCTGGGTCCCAAATCCCATCCTCCATCACCTTCTTGGCAATCTTCCGTCTGTCCGCAATCTCCCCCTTTCTTCTGTATGTTTCTTTTTGTTGTTTCATTTTCCTCTGAATATAAGCAAGTTACATTTCCATCTGCCTAAAATGAAAACAAAATAAACAACCCCCAAACGCTTTCTTTGAGCTTTTCTGAACACAGTGACATAAAGGATCTGTGATCACGTTAAGCTCTCAGCATTTATCGAACACTCAAAAATGGCAAGATAACGGTTTCTGGAGCTGCATAGATGAATAAATCACATATCTTTGAGGAGTTTACTGCTGTCCTTTTGTGTTTTTAGAGCTCTGGGTCTGATAGACATCACTGCTTAAAAATGGAGCTTCATGCTGGTTGGGGCACCTTTTTCAAATTCTGTTGGGGAATCTTTGAATAAAGGAAGACATGGTTAATTAATGAAGTGAAGATCCCAGATCCTCTTCTAGTCTTCAGAGGAAACTACAGATGTCAGTTGGCTGACAGATGCTTTCCTTCCTCTTTACTTTTAAGATTCAGGAAAGAGTAGTATATAATTGTCACCTCCACTGCATCAGGCTTCTCTCTTTAATGAACTGAAAGAACAACAGATGATTTTCTGCATTCTTCTCGTCTTGACTTCTCTGAGCCATCCTCTGTCCCTCCAAAACCCTTTTCTCCTCCCACTGCACAGTTGCCTCTGCCATCTCTCTGGTTGCTCCCCGCCATGGATCATTTGTGGACTTGTCTCTGTTTTCTCTCTGCCCTAAGTTTCCTTCTTTCCCTGCCCTGTTTTATCTTCTCCTATGACTATTCTCACATACATTTAAAAAGTATTGAGGAAGGAGTGGATTAAAGATTGAATTAATTCACAATCTTAAGGAAACTTAGGAAAGGAGAACCTAAGTGTCATTTCCAAGATCTCATGTCCGATAAGAGCTGGAAGGATCTTGAACTCACCCTGGATTTCCTAACTCTGAATCCCATCTAAGTGCTCCAATGCAATCTTTAGTTCCTATGCGATGTTATATCAGGAGTATTTAAGTGGACACTTTTGTCTTCCTCCAGTAGCTCTCCTAGCTTTTTAAAAATGTGATATTTATTATCACCTCTAGGAATAAAATTCCTCCCGAATGCCATGATGATGCAAAGGTAAAATTCTTTTTTAAATTAATTTCTAAAACTGAAGGCTAGTTGATTTACAATGTTGTGTTGGTTTATGGTGTACAGCAAAATGATTCGGATATACCTCTTTATATTCCTTTCCTTTATGATTTATTAGAGGATATTGAATATAGTTCCCTGTGCTATACAGTAGGACCTTGTGGTTTATCTGTTTTTTTTTGTTTTTTTTAGGGCCGCACCCACGGCATATGGAGGTTCCCAGGTTAGGGGTCTAATTGGAGCTAGAGATGCTGGCCTTCGCCACAGCCACAGCAATGCCAGATCCTAACCCACTGAGCAAGGCCAGGGATTGAACCCTCAAGCTCATGGTTCAGTTGCACCACGACGGGAACTCCTGTTTATCTGTTTTATGTATAGTAGTTTGTATGTGCTAATCTCAAACTCCTAATTGATCCTTTCCCAACCCTTTTCCCCTTTGGTAGCTATAAATTTGTTTTCTATGTCTGTGGGTCTGGTTCTGTTTTGTAAATAACTTTATTTGTATCATACTTTAGATTCCACATAGAAGTGATGTCATATGCTATGTGTCCTTGTCTTTCTGACTCCCTTCACTTAGTCTGATAATCTCTAATTTTATCCATGTTGCTACAAATGACATTATTTTATTCTTTTTTAAATGGATGAATAATATTCCATTGTATATGTATATATCTATATCTATTACATCTTCTTTATCCATTCATCTGTTGTTACATTTAGGTTGCTTCCTTGTCTTGGCTATTGTAAATAGAAATAAAATAAGTAAATAAAACAAATTAAAAAAATCCTGAAAGAATATGCAGTAAAAATGTAACAGTTTGTTTTGGAACATTATGCATGCTTATTATTTTCTTTTACTCTTTCTGTTTCTATGAATTTTTGAAAAGTAGTCATCAGGAGTTCCCATCATGGCACAGCAGAAATGAATCTGACTAGCATCCGTGAGGATGCAGGTCCTATCCCTGGCCTCGCTTAGTGGGTCAAGGATCCGGCATTGCCATGAGCTGTGGTGTAGGTTGCAGACGTGGCTCGGATCCCGAGCTGCTGTGGCTATGTGTAGGCCAGCAGCTGTAGTTCTGATTCGACCCCTAGCCTGGGAACTTCCATATGCTGCAGGTATGGCCCTAAAAAGACAAAAAAATAAAAAAATAGTCATCAAGTATTATTTTTATAGTCAGGAGACATGCCATGAATACGAAACTTCAGTCTGTTTGTTCTAAGATCAGTGGCTTCTGGTCTGAAATACTTAGAAATTTGTTAATTGATTGGTAGTATCCACTATTATTACTAGCAGTATTAAATCTTTAAGCATTGCTAAGATTGGTTTTGCTGGTCTTCTTAGTAATTTTGCTGAATTTTTGCAGGATTTGTTTTTAAAATAAAAATTTTATAGGCAAATACTTTGGGTATTGCTCAGTCAGAACATCTTATTTCACCAAATTCTCAAGCTCTTAACCAAAGGATGAAATCATGATGAGATCATTAAAAAGGCAATTTGGCACTTGAGAAACCATTCCATACACTATTTAAGAAAGACTTTTATCTATGCCAATGCAATCATCATGATGAATAGTTTTAATATTGATATTATTATGATGCTCTAAACTCCCTATCTAATTATAATATGTCAACATTTGAGCATTATTTATAAATTCTATCTTGTCAGAGAATTTATTTATCAGAATGGGAAAAGCAAAGAATGAAAGTTAAATTATCTGCTCAAAGACACACATCAACATTTTAAACATCTGGAAATGGGAATCTGGTCCCTCTCATCAAATTAAGTGCTCTATTCATTAGAACATATTTCCCATTAATGATGCCATTTTTATGAAATAATCCTTATATAATAAATAAATAAATTAATAATAAATAGATCAATAAATTAATTATATAATTAATAAATTAATTATATAAGGATTATTTAATAATCTGTGAACTGTAATCATAGTTTGGCTTTATTTGTATGCTTTTGTTTGAATTTTGAAAATTACCCAAATCTTAATTTTTTTTGGAGAGGTCATGAAAAGGGAAGTTCAGGCTATCGACAGATAGCATATGATACTAAGAAATACATCTGAAAATCTTTGGAATGAAAATTCCATTATAAGATTTTTTTCAGATTTTAATTCTATCAAAATCTGGTTTCTCAAATTTTGTAGCGAGTGAGACAGATACAGAGGAACTTTCTCCTAGGCTTTTACCATTTGCTTCAGATTTGAGCTGTCAACGTTGCAAATGTTCTTCCTTGCAATATTTTTGTTCCATTTTATTTCAGTCCTTTTGAAACCATGTGAGAAGTAAAAAATAGAATATTTTAATATTTTAAAATTTGTGGGTAAAGTTTGGGTACATGGAAATCTCACTTTATATTTGGTTTGACTTACTTTGTTCACTTTTAGTTTTAATAAAATGTGAAACAAAACAAAATTCTCTAGTGTATAAGACTGTTTATTTTATTGTGCTCTGTTTAGTTATTCAAGAAAAAAAAAGTTACAGAAGTGTAATCGTTGCCATCTGTTGTATTTGAAGTAAAATCTAGCCCCAAAGTCAAAAAAGTCCTGGCAACAACTTATAAAAACAACCGTAGTAATATCAACTCACTATGGTGACTGGTGAAACTTTATTTTTCTCCCAAATGAAGTAAGTTTCCTTAGAGGATTATTTTAACATTTGATTTATATCATTATTAAATTTTCCTCCAAAATCATCAAAGTCTCTAATAGCACTGTTATTTAACTCGGCCTGATAGCAGATTAGCGGATTTTTCTGTCACTCGGACTCTAACCTCATCAGAACTCCCTGTTCAGAGAGAACATTATTTTTAAGAACTTCTTAGGATATGATTTTAAGGAGAAATGTGTGTATACATTTTCCCACAGTATTAAATGGCTACTGTTATTGGCAAATATAAAACACATACAAATTTGGTCAAGTGTGAGGTTTTCATTGTGACTTAGGAATATTTGTTCTTTTAATGGTACTGCCTTAGGCTGTGTTTTTTATTGGCAAATATAAAACACATACAAATTTGGTCAAGTGTGGGGTTTTCATTGTGACTTAGGAATATTTGTTCTTTTAATGGTACTGCCTTAGGCTGTGTTTTTGTCATGTTTTTCTTTAGAAATTGTAGCTGTAAAACATTAGGTGGTCTTCAAGGTAGACCTGTCTTATATGAGGTTGTTCTCTCTAGAGAGCATAAAGGCAAAATATGGCACCATTGGTTTCTTTTGAAATCAGCAGAGCTAATATTTAAAGACGCTCGTTGGAATTGCGGATGTATATTTACTCGCCTTTTTATTTTCCAAAAGGGAACTCTAATTACTCTACCAAAGGAAAAAAGGACCTCTGCTACATCCATATATACACATTTAAAAATCATTTTAACCTCTTTAAATATTTTTCAAAAGAAACCGTAATCAGAAGTATTGTAGACACTCAAACCATAGCATATTTTAGAGAAATCGGCATATAACTTACTGTCAAGTTACTTAATTTTTTCTCTATTTCTGTGACAGGAGTGAAATAACTAAACAAATTGAAAAAATATTTTAAATGATTTTTACCAAACTTTCATTTGTAATATGGAATTAACAAACATTACTTTTACTACCTGAGGAGAGTATTGTGATTTTAAATACGAAAATAAATTTGAAAGTTCTTTGGGTTTGTTCAAGATGAAGTGTTGGTATCAAAGAGTTTCCTGTTGTTATGGTGTCAACACTGGTAAAACTTGAATTAATGTGATTTATGGTGTTGGCAGGGTTTGTATATGTGTGAGTGTTTGGTAGAAGAGAAAATGTGTAAAAGAAAAAGGTATTCACTCATTTACCACATGTCTTGCTTACCTGTTATGGGAGAGGCACTGTGCTAGGTATCATGTGGAATTCGTAACTGAACTTTAAGGAGTTTATAGGCTAGATTAGATAGGAAGATAACATGCATTCATATCACCGCAGGACACTCATTACTTGATTTATATAATCTTAACACCAGGCCACCTAAGCCTGGAAGTAAGTACAGAATCATACTTAAAAAAATTATTTTATTGAGGTGTAGTTGATTTACAATGTTGTGTTAATTTCTGCTGTACAGTAAAGTGATCCAGTAGTGCATATATATATATACATTCTTTTTCAGATTTTTTTCCCTAATGGTTTATCTCAGGATATTGAGTATAGTTCCCTGTGCTGTACCACAGGACCTTGCTGTTTATCCATTCTATACATAATAGTTTGCATCTGCTAATCCCAAACTCCCACTCCATTCCACCCACCTTCCCTCTTGGCAACCACAAGCCTGTTCTCTATGTCTGTGAGTCTGTTTCTGTTTCTTAGGCAAGTTCATATGTGCCATATTTTAGATTCCACATATAAGTGATATCATATGGTATTTGTCTTTCTCTTTCTGATTTACTTCCCTTAGTATGTTAATCTCTAGTTCTATCCATGTTGCTGCAAATGGCATTATTTTGTTCTTTTTTATGGGTGTAGTATTCTGTTGTATACTTTTCACATCTTCTTTATAGGATCGCATTTTTAATAAACATAATTTATTTGACTATATTTCCCAATACTAAAACTATTACTAGGATTCTTTAGGTGGCTAAACACCACCTAAGAGTGGGATGTTTTGGTCCAGTAACCATCTGCTATTTTTTTCTTTTTCTCCTGAAATGATTTGGTTACATAGGCTCAAAAAAAACTGTTGGTGATTCACCTGAGTGACTGAATGTCAACAAAGGATGTGTGTGTATGTGTGTGTGTGTGTGTGCGCGCGCGTGCGTGCGCGTGCATGTGTGTGTATACCTCATTGCTTCTTTTCATTCTCAAAGATTCTGCCTTGGGCTGGCTTTGCACTCCTCACCACCCTAACTCTAAGCAGCATAGCCATCGAGATGACTTACAGGGTTTTCCTTGGTCTGCCAAACACATTGTGTAACCACCCTACTGGAAGTTCAGTGCCGAAGAGCTGGCACAGAGGCAGCTGCTCCGTGAGCTGGGAAAACCCTTCCTGTGCCAGGAGAGTCAGTGGTCCCCAGGCTCTACGGCTACGGTGTTTACCCTAAAATACAGAAGTTTCTTTTTCTCTGCCTTTCTAGTGTGTACGCCAGTAATACTCAGAATTTCAGTGATGCAGTTATTTACCTTTGCTTGACGGTAGCTCCCTCGTTCCCTGGATTCAGACATAAATCCTCAGCGATAGGGAACAAAGCCTATATAAGAGTCTCTGGGATCCTCTATAACGAGTGTTGTTGTTTTGACCCAGTCTTGTGTACCGACCCTTTCTTCCCTTGGATTAGCATCTTTCTCATAGGTTATTGTCTTTATAACATAAAGATAGATTACTTTTGCCTTCCTCATGTGTCCTTAACTTGTCTAAATTCTAAAACTGGAACAAAAAAGATCCTCTTTGTGTGGCAAATTTTAAGCCAAAAAAGCTTAACATAGGGAATTAAGAATTTACACAATGCATGGAGGGGCTGAAGCGAGGGATCCTTTGCTCTTCAGGAAAAACTCCCCGAGAATCGTAGAACTGACTCACCAGAATCTTATGTTTCCTCTAAGATTGCTGTGGTCACCACTGCTTTCATGAGCAGTCTAAGAAGCTTGGATCCAGGAACTAGGGAGCTGCACCTGCTGTTGTCGTAACTGACTCTGGGCATCCAGCAACCTGGAGAGGGAACAGTGGGATCATTTGTAGGAACATCTTACATCCTTACAACTTAGCTTTCCAGTGGAGGAAACTGTCCTGTGGCTCACCTTTTCCATTCTAAATATTTTGCCAGTACATCTAATTGGTGGCATCTACATTGCACCTAAAACTCTAGGTGAAAGATAGGTCCAGAAATATTAACATCACAACAATTGGCAAACAATTCACATCAGAGCTTCCCTCTGCTTCTCCCCCCACCCTGGCAAACTGGTTTTAAACATTTCTTAGCACATCACTGGTATATTGACTCTGTCCACAGTGTCTTCCATATTTTGCAAAGGATATATCATACATAATCAAAGTGTAAAGTAAGTTTAGAATTTTATGACATTGCAAGATTAGAACTTTCATGAAAAATTTGATGCTGGCTGATGGATTCAAAGCTATTCCCTTTGTTACTTTTTGATAAAGACTCTTAAAAATGAAAGCATAGGACTTTATAACACCATTCTGGCATGAGATATTAAGGAACCAAGGTGAAAAATCACAGTAACAGCTGGTACTGTTGTACCAGCAGTAAAGCTTACTTATATCAGCAAACCTATTTATATATTCATGTTCAATAATACCCATTTTCTCTGTTCTGACCCGGTTTTGCAGTTTGAAGCTATCTAGAAATAAAGATACTGTGTAAATGTATACAGTGACTAATTTTTTTCACCATGTAAATCTCATAGATACTGTCATGTGCAGTTGGAGTTAAAACTCTCATTAATGGCTGAGGCAGATTATTTGCATGTATAAACATTTTCAATTTATAACACAATGGAAAATATTCTAAAATTAGCCTTTTTAAGAAGTTGTGGAGTTCCCGTTGTGGCTCAGTGGTTAACGAATTCGACTAGGAACCATGAAGTTGCGGGTTCGTATCCCTGGCCTTGCTCAGTGGGTTACGGATCTGGTGTTGCCGTGAGCTGTGGTGTAGGTCACAGACGCGGCTCGGATCGTGAGTTGCTGTGGCTGTGATGTAGGCCAGCGGCTACAACTCCGATTAGACCTCTAGCCTGGTAACCTCCATATGTCGCAGGTGAGGCCCTAGAAAAGACAAAAAGACAAAAAAAAAAAAAGAGAGAGAGAAGATATATGTAGGTTAGCAGAAAGGATTTCAGTAGGCCCTTGACTTTTTCTTTATAATTAGTTAATGATAATTAGATTCATTTTGATTCAAGCTAAAGTTATCCTTTTTTTTTCTTTTAAATTTAAGAAATGTTCTTAAGTGCTTACGGTTATTTATAAACTAAGAAAAAATATCAAAATGGATGTTTTTGTAGAATCATGTTAGACCTTGGATGGGAAGACGGTCTCCCTTCTCTCAAACTGCTTTGAAGGACACTTAGGAGACAGAACTTTTAAGAAAAATGAATTAACTATGTCTTTGGTAGCGGAAACAACGGTGATGGTGTGGATTCTGGATAATTTTTGAGAATTATCCAATAATAATGTCATCCAGGAGTATGACATTATACTAGATTATGGAGCTAACTGGATGAAAAGTCACATAATCTGAGGCAATTTCAGTTGTCCCTTTATATTCTTTGTGTGTGAAGGTGTTTGAAACAAAACTGCTGAAAATTGAGCTTTGTCAGGTAGAGGCAGTTTCTATGGATTATTTTGGGAAATGTTTGAATGAAGGAAGGATGTCTAATTAACTAAGCAAAGATCGCAGATTGTCTTGAGTCTATCTATGGGAGAGAGTGATGGATGTCAGTTGTAGGAACAGCCTAAATGGCAGGAGTCCTGTGTTCCTGCAGGTACAGAATGGTGAGCAGACCCCATTAGAAAGGATGAAGGGACTTCCCTTTGGAAAACTGTGTAACGGGAAGTAGAGTGAGCCCTAGAGAGAAGATTCTATAGTCAGGGACTGTACTTGACTTTGGGGAGGTTACTTTCCTCGTCACCAGTGAAAGTAGTGAGACTTGCCTGTTAACTATTAATAAATATTTGTGTGGCTCATCCCTAAAATCATCATGACAAATGGGAGGGATTGAGCTTATTTATTTAGATGGGCTGATTTCCCAAATTTTTTGAGTGAAAAATTTAGCCGAGGGAGGGATGATACCCCTAAAAAGAACACATTCTTGGTGACATTGGTCTTTGATGCTAGCATCAACAAAGATAAGAGAAATAGACCGATGTCAATGACATGAAATCTCTGTAAATTTAATTTGACTCTTCCCTGCTTTGCAAAACATTTCATTGAAAATCTGTCTGAAGGACTTTCAGATAAAACGATTACCTAAACATTGATTTCTAATTTCACCTCTCACATTATGACTGAATGACAAAATAATAGAGAAACCCAGAATTAATGCTGGCAACTAGGAAATAATATTGTAAGTTTTCCATAACGTTTCAGGAATTTATGCTTGATATGGTATAGATTGATGGGATCTCTAGGAGCCAAATTTGAAAGTTTCCTTTTTGATGAAGTAGGTTAGCATAGGGAATTCTGGGCAACTCCTTCAGAAGGTGAGAGCACCCTTGGGAAAGAAAGATACATTCCACTTGGGCTCTTATTACTGAAATTTACGGCATTTAAAATGACCTGCGTCGAAGGACCCATGGACCCCATGTAACTCTAGATATGAAATGGGAACCTTGTTTACAGCTTTATGCTTGTAAGATAACTTTAAAATAATGAAAGACAAATAGTTAATAAAAAGAATAGAATAAGAATGAAAACATGGTTAGAAATAGATATACAAAGGAAATTAGTTTTGTGATCTACGTTATTTTATGTGCATTATTTACAATAGTCAAAATATGGATATATGGATTGCAATCTAAGTGCCCACTTGTAGATGAATGGATAAAGAAGATAGGGTATATATATATACCACATCTTCATATATGTATATATGTGTGTTTGTGTGTATATATGTGTGTGTGTGTGTGTGTGTGTGTGCATATATATACACACACATATATAGTGTATATATATACATATATACTATATATACATATATACTATATCTATATATACATATATATATATACACACACACACACACACACACACACACTATATTCTTCATGTTGTACATTTCATTCCCAGGGTTCATTTATTCCGTAACTAGAAGTTTGTAACACACGCATACCACATCTTATGGAATGGAATATTACTCAGCCATAAGTATGAATGACATCTTACCATTTGGACAACATGGATGGATCTAGAGGGTATTATGCTAAGTGAAATAAATCAGAGAGACTGATACTGTATGATTTCACTTACATGTTCAATCTTGAAAGCAAAACAAATAAACCAAGATAACAAAACAGAAACAGACTCATAGATACAGAGAATAACATGTAGTTGCCAGATGGGAGGGGGTGTGAAAGAAGAGAAATAGGTGAGGGAGATTAAGTGTTACAAGCTTCTAGTTACGGAATAAATGAGCCTTGGGAATGAAATGTACAGCATGAAGAATATAGTAAATTATAATATCTTTGTATGGTGACAGATGGTAACCAGACTTATCATGGTGATCATTTTGCAATATAGAGAAATACCAAATCACTGTTTTGTACCTGGAACTAATATAGTGTTGTAGGTCAATTAAAAAAAAATTTAGACCCTGGGAGGAAATACATCAAAATGCTAATAATGGTAGTTATATCTAGGGGGTAGGGATTATGGGCGATTGCTGTTTTGTATTTTATGATTTTATGTATTGCTTATTGCTAGTTCTCTGGCAGTGAACAAGCATTGCTGGTAAAATTCAAATCAATAAATGTTATTAAAAATGAAAATAATTGTAATTATGTACAAAATGCAAATGTCATGGTAATACTAAAAATGTGAAATAGACTGAAAAATAACAATAATAAACTGAGTGTAAAATCTCCAGTGATATCATTGATAGCATAATAGGGATTTGGAAGGAGTAATGGATGGAGGAATTATGCGAGCATGAAAATAAATGACTAACAGATAATTAAATACTGAAATAAAAACTTAGAAAATATTAAAAAATGAGAAAATACAACAGTAATTTTCAGAAGCATAAAAATCAGAAATGAGTAAGCAGAAGTCATTAAACATGAGAAATAAGTAGAATGAATTGTTTTCCACATGAAAAATGCATAAAACTTTAACCATGTTAAAAGGTCACACTCCTGAGAAATGACATATAAGAAGCTTAAACTTAAAATCAAAGATGATAGCCGTGAGATCATAACCATTTTTTATAATATTTATTGCAGACTAGCTACTGAATACCTATTCTGTGCCATGCACTGATCTAGAAGATATATCAATGTGCTAAATGGACACAGATCTATGCCCTGGTGGTGACTATATCATATATTCTTATGAAGTAATCATAATAAATAAGTAAAATGTCTTAGGAAATGATATACACATACACTTTGGGGAAGAGAAAGCATAAAGTAGGGAAAGGGTGATTGGAATTATAAGTTACAACTATAAATTGGATGGTCTGAAAGTTCTAGGTAGGAAAATGACATTTGGGCAAACACTGGAAGAAGATGAAAATTGTCACCATCTTGATATTTTGAGGAACAGAGATCCGGGCAGAGTACATCATCTTTACTCTCTCAGGCTATTATTATCTAGTATTAATTCTTTCTTTCCCCCCTTTCCTTCCTTCCTTCCTTCCTTCCTCCCTCTTTCTCTCTTTCTTTCTCTTTTTCTTTCTCCCTTCCTTCCTTCCACCTTCTCTCTTTCTTTCTCTTTTTCTTCCTTCCTTCCTTCCTTTCTCTCTCTCTCTCCCTCCCCCCTTCCTTCCTTCCTTCCTTCCTTCCTTCCTTCCTTCCTTCCTTTCTTTCCTTTCTTCCTTCTTTCTTTCTTTCTTTTTCTTTCCAGACCTAGGTTTCTTGAGATATATTTACACTTTTACCAGTTTCTCTGTTTATTCCTCCCTGTAACTCAAATCTTCCTTCCGAATCTTTTCCGTTCCTTTCAAATCACTCTCAAGATTTTTTTTTCATAAAATTCTGTTTGGTTTTGAAAAGGCTTTTTCTGCCATTGCTCTTGAAAAATAGTTTTATTGGAAACACAATTGTGCACCAAGATACGGAGAGACATTTCTTCCCAATTTTGAAGGGATTTCAATATTTTATTATTTTCTGAGTTCCTGTTGAACATGTTAAATGAAAGGTTAGTTTTGGTTCCTTTGTAGCTAATCTTTTATTTCTAACTGCTTTTAAATTCTGTTTATTTTGGCCACAGTGTTTCTAATAGTGGGTTTCTATTGCTTTTTTTGCTTTTGTTTTTTACTTTTAAATTCTGCTTTGGATTTACCCGGTGTCTCACATCTCAGAATTTTAATAAATTCTATTTCTCTTAATTCCCAGCACAAAAGGAAAAACCTATTTATGGTGCATTTATAATTGTTTATGTTGCATTATCTAGTATAGTCCTATCTAGAGGCAACTTCTGTTTTGACTTAGGCACCACTGAGAAATTCTCTGCCTGTAATTTTATCCATCATGACTGGAAGAGCTTCCATGGCCTAGTTCCTGGCTCTGTTCATTTTACCTTGTTCTTTCTTCATTACCCAAATATTTCCAGAGCCTGGTATTGTAGGATACGCGTCTACAGTGTCACAAAGCTAAGGAGTCAACACAGTGAGTGGCAGAAGTATGCCTAGAAGCCCGTTCTGCACTGAAAGGGTAGCAGTAACTCAACTGTACACCAAAGTACTTGTGAACCAAATTATTGATGATATATTTGAGCTCCAACAATGATTAGTGTTAACATATGTACAAAACACCACTCAGAAAGTGTTCCCTTCCAAAATCAACCCCCTTCCCCACTGCAAAAAACAAAAACAAAAACAAACAAACAAACAAAAAAAAAAACAAAAAAGAGTGTCTAGAGAAAAGTTTAAATGTATCTGCTTCTTCCTGTTGGCCAGGACCTTGCAGGCTTGGGTTTTCCAGGGTCATTGCTCTTCATTAGTCCCTGGAGGCTGAGCCCAATGCCTGGGTATTTTCTAATAGGGAAAAAAATGAATAGGTGTCTTCATTTGTAAGATGATGATGATGATGATTGGACTAGATTCTTTCTAAGTTTGTGGGAAATGTTCTATTTCAAATTTCAGTCAGAGCAAGGTTAACTAAATAGGGGACCTTTTCCTTGGGTCCCTTAATAAATTGCTTTGAAAAATGAATTCTCTTTAGATACTCTGTGCTTACTAGTTCTTTACTACTAAATGCTTTTAACAGTAATAATTTTCTTCATAAAATGTTTTCATTGCTTGCATTTATCACCATTCCTTGTGAATTAGGCATTGAAGTAACTTTTCCTAAAGGCAGAGGTTTTGGCATCTTTCCACTTCATTAATTGTATTTATTTTCTGCCTCTCATTTGCTTGCTCTTCTGCTGATAGACACTTAGAGAGTAATGCCAAGATATAGCCTTGCTTTTTTCCTTTTTTCCACCCCCCCTTTTTTTTAAATCTCCTCCTAAGACCACAAGGGTTTTTATCTTAAATACTGTTTATTTTGGTTTGTGTACCTTTACATTCTTCATCTTGGTATCTTTTGGCCAAATGTTGAAATCTCAAATTTGACCTCTATTGCATTAGGAAATGTGATATACCCTTCTCTGCTGACATGGGCTCCCTGACCAGTTCTGAATTATTTCTTGGTTAATCAAAATCTGCTATCAAAAATCTATCAAAATCTCTATTTGGCTCTTCTGATGTAACAGACATTTGCTTCCACGGCTCTTCTGAACCCTGGCCCAGCCCAGGCCCCTTCTCTGACTGCCCGGTCCTCAGGGCTGCTGCTTTCCTATTATCTCTTTGGAATTCAGCTCTTTCTCTGAACAAATGAGTCACGTTTGTCTAAACCTTACCTCTCAACTCTTTTTTTTTCTTCTTCTTCTTCTTTTGCTGATGTTTGGGGCCTCTGGAAATCTGAGCCTGGGGAAAAGAAAAACAAATACTCTGAACTTTTCCTAAGAATGCCTGGGCTCTTATCCTTTCTGTGTCTCTGCAGCAGACACAGAGCCTCTGTATCCATTTCACATAGATCCTTCTCCCCAGAGCTCTTTTATTCCAAAGTACAGCGAAGAATTTATAGTCATCTGGTGAATTCCAACAGAGTAATTCAATTTCTTAAAGAGAAATTTTACTACTTAATATTTTGGTTAGGCCTATCTTAGTCAATATTATTAATTATATTAGTAATGATGACCCATATCAACTGATTGTTTTTTATGTGCCTAGTATTGAGTTAACTAGTTTATGGATGTATAAGAAATCTAGACTTATCAAATAACAAGTCCTTCATTTTTGTCAATATTGTGTTTTATGAACCATATTGTAATATTTAGGATTGTGGTCTTTGGATCAAAGACCTGAGTTCGATTCTGTGTCTGTTAAGTAGTATGTATATGACTTTGTGTATGTTATTAAATATTGTTTTATCCAACAAATATTTTTTAAAACATACATGCCATTTATTTTTAAGTTAACTTTAAAATTTAAAATTATTGGTTGAATGTGTACATTTTAGAACTTAGCTACGTCATTAACCTGAGGAAATGATAATATCTAATTCACAGAGTTATTGTGGGCATGAATAACGTCATACATGCAAAACACTTAGCTTAGTGCTTGGCACATACTGATAGTCAATAAACCGTAGCTCTCTCCACCTCCCCCAGCAGTTATCAAGCTGCTAAATTCCTGGGGCCAGGAATCTGCCAGGAGCTCATTCTTTACATATCACAGTATTTCATAAACAATTTCTAACATTAAACTGGATAGGGTAGAAATAACATAAAGTCATAATAAAATGAAAAATGATAATTTAGATATGTCAGCTTTAAAGCAACTTCTAAATTTTTACACTTTTCCATTTTGTTTTTCATTTCCCAGATAAAATCATTATTTTCCTGTTAAAATTATATGATATAAAATCACATTTTTCCGAGGAAATAAGTGGTTAATTGTGGCCTATATCTCTCAGATAAAAATTTAGAAGGCAGAGGCACTCAGGACATGATATAACTATTGGCTAGTCCTTCAGAATATTACCCTTCTCAAAACACAATAGCTTAGAAAAATTTCAAAGAAGTAGTCTAGAAAAGTGTAGTACATGCTTATTCATAACAGCATCAGGCAGCTGTAATCTGCCAAAGCACAGAGATAAGGAAGCAGTTCTATTATCCTGACATCCTACGTGTAATTTTCAAGGGCAGGTCCAAACACTTCAGGTCTAAATTCGAATCTGCAGCTTGCTTTTCATATTGTTCTATATCTTCCCACACAGCACTCCCAGGCTGGACCACTTACTCTTCCATGAATGGATTACGTAAGTTGCAGCTGATCCTTTTGGAAACCTGGCTCATGTGATGTGCTGTGTACGGTCTCCGCCCCTTCTCCCGTCCGCCTGGGAGCCTGGGAGAACCAGCGGAGACAGTCTTCTGCCACATCCCCCTCCTCTTTCAAACCATAGGTCAGGACTGCAACCTCTTCCGTTTCTCCTTAGCCATCTTGATTTGTTGTTTCTACAGCAATTGGGTCAATATCTCTAGTAGAGCATTTATGTGAGTCTGTCTTTTCTATGTTTTTTTTTTTTTTAATAAAAAATAGGAAACCTGAGTAGTTTACAACATTTAAAGAAATGGAATAATTAGTTAATCTTTCCAAAAAAAGAAGACTTTAGATCTAGGCAATTTTGTAAGGTGAGTTCTACAGACTTTTAAGTGAATGTATCATTTCAGTCATATAAAAGTTACCAGATGATAGAAAACCAGGAAATATTCCTTTCCACATTTTATAGTACTAAAATAACCTTGATATCAGTATTAGATAAAGATGACAAAAGTTAATTATAGGCCAACCTAATCCTAACATATATGCAAGAAATACTAGGCAAAAATATTGGCAAACTGTATTTAGATTATATATATATATGGACAGCCCCTACCCCTGAAATTCTAATTTTCTAGAAATTCAAGTTTGGCTTAACATTAGAAGGTCAATTAATGAATGTGCCGAATTAATAGATTAAGGAAGAAAGGGAAAAATCTAGATGCTTTTCTTGACAAAAATACATGAGTCATTTGATAAATTAAAAAAAAAAAAAAGACCTTAGCAAGTTAGGAAAACGAGACAGCATATACCGACAATCTGTAAAGAAAACTTTATGCTCAACAGGAAAATGTTACACTCCTTTTTGAACTGGGACTAAGAGGGATGCTCAGTATCACTTTTTATATTTGGCATTTTTTAGGCTCTCCGGGTGCTAAAGGTAAGCATATGTGATAACGCTCATGTCAGGGCTCAGAGGACCGCATGCTCCTGCTAGAATCTGTAGTCGAACAGGGACAAGGCAGACATGCCAAGTGCATTGTGTCGAATACCTTTTCCTGCCTCAGTTCCTATGGATACCACATGTCTATAGCTGGGCTTTGCAGTACGGTGGCTACTATGTACATGTGGCTGAAATGCAGTTAGTCTGCGTTGAAATGTATTGTAACTGTAAAACACCACACCATATTTCAAAGACAGTATAAAAAGTAAAATACCTTTTAGTAATTTTTTTTTAAGGGCCACACCCTTGGCATATGGAGGTTCCCAGGTTAAGGGCTGAATCAGAGCTGTGTCTGATGGCCTATGCCACAGCTACAGCAATGCCAGGTCTGAGCCACATCTGCGGCCTACACCACAGCTCACGGCAGCACTGGATCCTTAACCCACTGAGCGAGGCCAGGGATCGAACCTGTGTCCTCATGGATGCTCGTCGGATTTGTTTCCACTGAGCCACCACGGGAGCTCCTCCTTTTATTATTATTTTTTATTATTATTATTTTTGTCTTTTTAGGGCTGTACTCTAGGCATACGGAGGTTCCCAGGCTAAGGGTCTGATCAGAGCTACGGCTGCTGGCCTATACCACAGCCACAGCAACGCCAGATCCGAGCCATGTCTGCACCCTATACCACAGCTCATGGCATCACCAGATCCTTTAATTACTGAGCGAAGCCAGGGATAGAACCCGCAACCTCATGGTTCCTAGTCAGATTCGCTTCCACTGCGCCACGACGGGAACTCTGGGAACTTCTCCTTGTAATAATTTTCTGATAACGTAAGGAAATGCTAATGTGTTGGCTATATTGGGTTAACTGAATGTATTATTAAAATTAATTTCACTAGCTTTATGGTACCCTTTAAAACTGTAGCTTGTAGAAAATTGAAAATTATCTGTATGGGTCACTGAGTTGCATTCTCTTTCTGTTGGACAGCTCTGATCGACAATAAATCTGAGTTAAAGGGCATTAGTCCAGGACGGGCTGGGAGGAGACAAAGAAACGCAGGCAGGATTGGGGAGGAGCAGTCCAGCTCTCCCGCTGCGCCAGGCCGCAGCCATCGCATCTGGGAGGCTCCAGCTCCACAGAGGAAGAGGCCAGACCTGGAGCTGCAGGGTTTGTCCAGTGGGGGATTTCTGATTCTGGTCTGTGTTGGCCAAGGCTGCTTAGATGGCAGCCACTTGGGGGCCTAGCGGGGCTGTGACTGTGATCCCTGGTGACTACAATGGACATCTTTTTTAGGGCCGCACCCTTCCCAGGTTAGGGGTCGAATCATCAGAGCTGTAGCCACTGACCTGTACCACCACAGCCACAGCAATGCCAGATCCGAGATGTGTCTGTGACCTACAACTCATGGCAACCCCGGATCCTTAACCCCCTGAGTGAGGCCAGGGATCAAACCGATATCCTCATGGATACTGGTCAGATTTGTTTCTCCTGAGCCACGACAGAAACTCCCTGCCATGGACATCTTAAGCTTGGTGCTGGGCCTTTGAGGCTGGGGAAATAAACTCACACTGTTAACAACTTTTTCTCTTATTCCTCTTTTAAGATTCTTGCTGAAGTCCTATAGCTTATCATGTTTCTATTACATACTATGTTAACCCAAGGTGTTTTGGACATAAAATAACATTACAAATCAATTTTCTTTTTTTTTGTCTTTTTGCCTTTTTATGTAGAGCCGCACCTGCGGCATGTGGAGGTTCCCAGGCTAGGGGTCTAAGAGGAGCTGTAGCTGCCAGCCTTCGCCACTGCCACAGCAACGTGGGATCCGAGCTGCGTCTGCAACCTACACCACTGCTCACGGCAACGCCGGATCCTTAACCCACTGAGCAAGGCCAGGGGTCCAACCCGCAACCTCATGGTTCCTAGTCGGATACGTTAACCACTGAGCCATGAAGGGAACTCCACAAATTAATTTTCTGAATCAAAGCGGAATGATGTGTTGGTTCAAAAATTGTCCGTGGGACCATTATTCTTCAGCTCCTCATTTGCAACTACACTCTCTCAGGATAAAACCCCAGCACTTTCCAGAAGGCATAGAATCCCTTCACATTGCGCAGTTCCATGGTTTTTTTTAAATGATATTAGAGACCCTGCTATTCATATCATTATTATTTTGTACACTGAATTCCTTTTTAGGAGTTTCCATTGTGGCTCAGCAGATTATGAACCAGACTAATGTCCATGAGGATGTGGGTTCTATCCCTGGCCTCACTCGGTGGCTTAAAGATCCAGCACTGCCGCGAGTTGCGGCATAGGTCACAGATGTGGCTTGGATCTGGCATTGCTGTGACTGTGGCTGTGGCATAGGCTGGCAGCTGCAGCTTCTATTTGACCCCTAGCCTGAGAACTTCCATATGCTGCAGGTGTGGCCCTACAAAAAAAAAAAAAAAGAAAAGAAAAAGAATTCCTTTTTTAAGCTCATTTTTTACAGAAGTCTTTGTACATATGATGATCTTTGAAATTTCAAAATGGTAGCAACAATAATAGAGGTGTTTTACTGTTGCAGTTACTAAACAGACAGTGAAATCACTACATTTTACTCTTCTGCATCTGGATCTTTTCCTCACTCTTCTTGCATTAGCATTGTTGAGAAATGGATCCACATCATATTCACCGGTGTTATTGAACATCTACTGTATAAGGTTCTGTGAAAGCTGAGAAACACACAAACCATGTTCCCTATCTTCAGTCTCTTTCTCTCTGATAGGAGAGGTAAATGCACCAATCGCTTTAGCACACATGGTGTGTGAAAAGTGTGAATAGAAGCTGTCAGAATTCAGGACTGTCAGATTGATTGCCTGGGAAAGAGGGATGGCTTCCACTTGAGATCAAAGCAAATATCCCTGTTGAGATGACATCAGGACTGAGCCTTAGATGTGAGTGGAATTTGGATAAATGGAGAAAATGGAGAGGGTATTACCTATAGGCAGAGGAAATGGCATGAGAAAGTGGTGTCATCCTGTAAAAATGTTTAATTGTATGAGCTGAGCAACAATTTTGATTTTTTTCCTCCGTAAATAAAAGTAGTATTTGCTTTACTTGATAGGTGATAGGAAAGATGTGAAAAAAAAAAAAAAGGTTGGAGTTCCCATTGTGGCTCAGTGGTTAACAAATCCGACTAAGAACCATGAGGTTGCAGGTTCGATCCCTGGCCTTGCTCAGTGGGTTAAGGATCCGGCATTGTCATGAGCCGTGGTGTAGGCTGCAGACGCAGCTCGGATCCTGCGTTGTTGTAGCTGTGGTGTAGGCTGGCGGCTACAGCTCCTGTTAGATCCCTAGCCTGGGAACCTCCATATGCCACGAATGCGGCCCTAGAAAAGGCAAAAAAAAAAAAAAAAAGGTTGTGAAAGTGTGTGATTTGACCAAAGCAATACTTTCAGTAAAGAAATGTGCAGTTGTTGTATGAGATGACTAAGGAAGATAGAGCAGGCTTCATGCTTCGGAGAAGTGTTGATAGGAGAACAAAATCAGCAAATTTGGAAGCTGCTACCCAGAAAGAATTCACAGCATTTAGCAAGTGATTTTGATATACGTGATGGAGATAGAGAATGAAGAACAGATAATCACCAGAGATCTGAGACTAACAAACCGTCTAGTGAAAAAATTATGTTTTATAATTCTAAATGCAACCAACCATGCAACTTTCTTTTACTCTAAGCATACCTGTAGTAGCAAATGTATCTCTCCCCTTCCTTTTACTTTTCAGATTTTTTAATAAAGAAGTTGTTTTCATTTATTATCTCTATTATTTTATTTTCTATACACTTTGAAATCTGGTTTCCATCAAGGCTGCCCCACCAAAATTTTTTAGGTAAAGGTCTTTGATGATCAATCTGAGGCTTAAAACGACAGATGATTTCTAGCTCTTATCTTACTTGACCTCCCTAAACCGTCTGAGAATTGTAACTAATCCACCCTTTTGCTCTGCTGTCTTGGGTTCGGTGACACCACTATCTCTTTATTTCTTAAAGGATGTATGTGTATATATATATAATCTGAATCACTCTGCTGCACAGCAGAAATTAACACAATATTATAAATCAACTATACTTCCATAAAAAAAAGAGCAATGCTTCTTCTTCTTCTTTTTTTTTGTCTTTTTGGCTTATCTAGGGCTGCACCCGCGGCATATGGAGGTTCCCAGGCTAGGGGTCTAACAGGAGCTGTAGCTGCCTGCCTTCACCACAGCCACAGCAACGCGGGATCCGAGCCACGTCTGCAACCTACACCACAGCTCACGGCAACGCTGGATCCTTAACCCACCGAGCAAGGCCAGGGATTGAACCCTCAACCTCATGGTTCCTAGTCGGATTCGTTAACCACTGAGCCACGACGGGAACTCCCCAAGAGCAATGTTTCTTTAGCCTGTTTCACAAATATTAGTGTTTCCTAACCTTCTGCTTTCAGCCATTATATCTTTCTTTCTTTCAAAAAAATTTGTTGAAGTAGTTTGTATATACACACATTCTTTTTCGTATTCTTTTCAATTATGGTTATCACAGGGTATTGAAAATGGTTCTCTGGCCTATACAGCAGGACTTTGAGGACCTTGTTTATCTATCCTGTGTTTAATAGTCTGCCTCTGCTAATCCCAAATTCCCAGTCCTTCCCTCCCACTCTCCTGGCAACCACAAGTCTGTTCTCTATGTCTGTGAGTCTGTTTTTGTTTGGTATATGTGTTGATCTGTGTCACAGCTTAGATTCCATGTAAAGTGATATCATGTGGCATTTGTCTTTCTATTTGTCTTGCTTTGATTAGTATGATAATCTCTAGGTCCATCCATATGGCTGCAAATGGCATTATTTCATTTTTTTCTATGTTTGAATTTTATATCAAATAGAGAATAATAAGACCTTATTCTATATTTGCGTTCCCGATTTCACTGTCACTTTTAATGCTTTTAAGACAAGTGTTTATTGATCATCTGCCTTCCCCAGGCATGACATTGATGAGTCCCAAATCACCAACGCTAGCTCAGCTCTTTTTTCTGAGCTCCAGACCCCAGATCCTCATCTGCCTGCTTGAGTGAACCTCTTGATTGTCTCACTGGCCCTGCAGAGATAGAATTCTCCATTCTTATCCCTCCTGAGACCTGCTTTTATTCCTTTATTCTTTTTCTTGGTGAATGATAATATTGCTCATCCAGTTAACCCAGGTAGGACCCCACGAGCCATACCTGACTCTACGTTTCAGTAGATGATAGCATGGTCAGACACCAGTGGCCACAGACTAGATGCCTTCTTTTCATTACATAAAATTAAATACCCCTGAAGAGAAAGGAGAGTGGAAGGAAGGGGAATTTGGGGTAGAAGGCATTTAAATTAGAAAAAATCACATTTCCATACATGTGTATGTATAACATATTATTTTATAAAATTATATTTAGGAGTTCCCGTCCTGGCTTATCGGTAACCAACCCGACTAGGATCCATGAGGACATGGGTACGATCCCTGGTCCTGCTTATGGGTTAGGGATCTGGTGTGTTGCTGTGAGCTGAAGTGTAGGTTGCATATGTGGCTCAGATCCCGCGTTGCTGTGGCTGTGGTGTAGGTCAACAGCTACAGCTCTGATTCTACCCCTAGGATGGGAACTTCCATACACCCAGGTGTGACCCTAAAAAGACCAAAAAAAAAATTACCTATAATTGCATATATATGTGTGTGTTTAGAGGAGCAGTGGAAGACAAAGAAGTAGTGAAAAAGGCATATTAGTACCAACTTAAATGCTAACTTATGGTAAGAAAATAAAGAAAAGATTTATTGAATGAATTAATGAAATTACAGAAGAAACATTTTTCCCCTGGTATTAAATTTTAAAATAAAAATTTCATGTGATGTTTTAATATGGATATTTTTAGACATGGACACTGTTTTCAACATCAGTAATACAGAATTGTTAAGCCAATATAGCTATTTTACACCGTATTCTTAGATCAAGTTTTCTCAAGGAGTGTATGAATGGCATGTCCATTAGATTATCTTTTCTAAATAGCTGTTCCTCAGCCATTTGAAGAAATCAGAAATAAAAACATTAATTTTGACATTAATTTTTTTGGTGAGTTGATATCTGTAAAGTTGATGATGGATGATCCATATTCTTTAGAAACTGAATTATCAGGTGATATTATTTCACATTCCACTATGAATGTTGAGACACTGGAAGCAATCCTTTTCCTAAATTAACAGACATCTCACTCATGTAAGAAACTGACCATTGCTACATAACAAATAACCCCCAAACTTGGAAGATTAGAACAACAAACATTTATTATTTCATAGTTCTGTGGGTCAGGAATCTGACCTCAGCATAAATAGGTGCCTGTATCTCAAGCCCTCCCACAAAACTGCAGTTAAGTTGGTGGTGGCGGCTGTGATATCCTGTGATAGTTTGATGGTGGTGGATGCGAGGAGAGATCTGCTTTTAAGCTTACTCAGGTGGTTGCTAGAGGGCACCAGTTTCTCACAACACAGCCCTCCCCATAGGAATGTCCTACAACAGGACAGCTGATGATTCAGAAGAGAGAGCCAGAGTGAGAAAGAGAGAGAACTTGAGATGGAGTCACAGTCTTTTTATAACCTGATGTTGGAAGTAAGATTCCTTTACTTTTTTTCTTGATAGAATCGAGTCAACAAGTGCAACCCACATTCAAAGGGAGGCACTTCCATTAGGGCACTAACACTGGGAAGCTATTTTAGAGGCTGCCTGTCATATTCGTGGGTACCTAATGCTGAAACTAGAATTGTCTTGAAGAATCCAAATTTCTACATTGTGAAACGAGAAAAATTTTAACTTCAATAATTTAAAATCCACTCTGACTATTTGACAGCTTGCACATAGAATTCTTTTCTGTTATTATTTCAAGCAACATTTGAGAGTGCAACAGCGATCATCACCAGGGCAGTTGTTCCCAAAATCTGTTTATAATAGCACCTTGTGACAAACACCATTAAGTTTGTTGAAGAAAAACCTGCCATCATGATTTCAGAGATTTCCAACACTTCCTTTTCATATGTCTTTTACTTTATTTTTCTGTGGTGCATTTGAATTACTTCCCAGTTTGATCTTCTAGTTCATTAATTTTTCCTTCAGTTGTGTCTGGTTGGTAGTTTAAACCATTTATTGATTTCTTAAAATTTTGATAATCATTTGTAAACACTTCTACTAATTTTTTCCCCAAATCATCCTATTATTTTTATCAGTGTCCTGCTTTTTTTTTGTTTATTATTATGTTTTTCTCTTTCTTCTGTTGCCTCTTTCTCCATTTTAAGCATATTTTAAAACAGTCTACTTCATATGGTTTCACCACCTCCAGGTTGGCATGGATGACACCTCCTGCTATTTTATTTGATGACTCCTGTCATTGTAGAGTGTTTCCTTGTGCAGTTTGTGATTTGGGATTTTGAATTTCTCTTCAGTAAGGCTTCCCCACCCCTCCAACCCTTTTGGAATACTGTATACCGTTAAGATGAGTGATGCTATGTACTCATGTTTGTTCAATTGGTTTAGGACTAGGTTTTTTTTTTTTAATTTCTAGATTGAGGATTCTACTGTCATCCTTGAAGACAGTTTAGTACGATGAAGTCCTTGCTTTAATTTTTGAAGGAGAATTTTGTTTTTCCTGCTTAGATCCTCAAGCCAAATCAAATATCCTTTTGCTCTCCCAGTGAGTTTATCCCTCTCCTCTATCACTCAAGAATCACTCTTTCATTTTCCTAGATTTTTACAGGGATCTCAGGTCCTATACCTAACCTCGCACATGTCCAAGTTTGTGTTCTTATCCCATATGGACATTTAATATGTGGCCCCTGGGAATGAAGCTTTTCTTGAGTCTAATAACCCCTCAACATCTACTGAGTCACTTTAGAAAGCTTTTGTTTTAAGTTTTTTTCTTTGTTGCTGGCTCCTAGGAATTTCTCTTTCCTTTAAATTTATGTATATCTATTTATTATTATTTTGATTATATAATATTTACTGTTTTTCTACTTGTGTAGCCAGAGGGCCAGGTTGTAGGAATTGGATTGAAAAAAGTAGTATAATATGCTGTTCAGTGATATTTGTTGAGTCTGTCTACTCGTCCATTCTTCATTTTCCTTTTTTTTT
Source organism: Catagonus wagneri (assembly GCA_004024745.2). Taxonomy (NCBI): domain Eukaryota; kingdom Metazoa; phylum Chordata; class Mammalia; order Artiodactyla; family Tayassuidae; genus Catagonus; species Catagonus wagneri. The sequence goes on along the minus strand of PVHT021183524.1, from coordinate 11,045,690 downwards.
GTTCCCACGCTTAGGAAAACATCATAATTTTAAATCTTGCTCTAAATGAAATCTGTGTCTATATATAGCCTTTCATTTCTTCTTACCCACTGATTAGTCCCTATATGCACCTAGGCATCTACTGTACCATTTCTTTTACCCTGTAATTTAAAACCATATACATAAAACACTTATGGGTGAGAAGACATAAATCATTCTAGCTGAGAGAAATGCAGTTAGTGATTTGAGGAATTTGAGTGTGTCATTGCAAAATCTTGCTCTGTAGTGTAGTGGTGTGGTTTGGTATAAAGAGAAGTAATAGAAATAGTCACAAAAGAGCCCTAGGATATAAAAAAGTCCCTTTGTGTTTTTCATTACTGGATCATTATTTGCCTTTCTTTACAAAATAAACAGGAAGAATTGTTTCCAGGTTCTAAAGTTCAAGAGTTTGAGGACAAACTTACAAAATGGAAACTAAAAGGATACTTAAAGGATCACCATAGAAATCTAAAGATGGATATTTTTTTACCAGCAGAGATAGGATTACTATTTCTGAAAGCTAAAAGCATGTCTAGACATTTTCATTAAAAAGGCCTACACTGAACTTGCAACTTCACAATTTATGTAACCAAAAGGTGGCAGTGTTCCATTTGGTTTCCTTGGAACTTCAGTTTCTAGAGGTATAATTTTCAGATGTATTCTGCCTCTAATTTACTTTTAAAACAAACATTAAGCAATATTATTATTAACACATGTGCCAAAAGATAATTATGATCAAGAAGAAAAAAGGTTTTTTTTTGACAACAGCAGCTTTAAAGGATTTATTGTATAGAATTCTTTAATCTGAACAGCCTCCCCATAGACATTTTCAAAATCATCGTGTGTTTCACATCTAAGACATTTTATTTGTTATTCCATTATCTTTTTGGTTTTCTGCTCATTCTTGAATACTGACTGATTCATTTTATAACACTGTGCAAGCATTGATTTATTTTCAGGTCTAACTAGTTAATAAGGGAAAGAGTTTGGCTTTTGTGTTATAGCAGACAATATATTTTTATCACTATGATTGAAAGTTTTCTTCAAGAAGCAAATAATAAGTATTTATGGTCATTGACAAGTAGATTGAAAATATACACAAATATATTCTTTATTCTTCTTTTTTAATTTTTGTCCGCACCCACAGAAGTTTCTAGGCCAGGAATCGACAGCAGCGACCAGAGACACAGCAGTGACAACAGATCTTTAACCCAAGCTAGGCCACCAGGGAACTCCCACAAATACATTCTTAAACTATTAGTGTTACAGTGAAGGCACCTAAAATAAATAATTTCAATCCCAAATCCTAAATCTGCTCCAAAATTTTAAATGAAAGCTTATATGAGGTAAAAATCCTCTTTTATAAGTGTATCCTGGCAAGGGTCGATCTAACAGTCAATTATTATAAACAAAGTCCAGGTTTCTTAATTAAAATACAAAATATTGGCTCTTCTACTTAGCCTGAAATAAGTTATGTCTTAAGAAGACTGCAATTACGGTGGCGCCTTCTATTGCCACTGGTGGTCAGAGCCTGTTTGTATAAAACCCCCTTTTTTAGAGCTTCGCAACAGTGCTGTGGATTGTTACTTCCTTAGCTAAATCTTGGCACCAAAATTCTCAAACAGAAATTTAGGAATTTTGTTTTGAGTTTGGCCTGAACACCAGAAGACTTTCATTTTTATTCTCATAAATGTGGGACAGAGTAAACTCTTCCATTTATTATGGTTACATTTTTGGACTTGGGGATTTTTATCTCTGTTCACTTACTATATATAAAAATTATAATTGGCTATATTTGACAAATAATACTATATATAAATTCATGAACCATTCTCAGTACTTTTCATTTTAAAAAGACTTTTAAAAACAGCCTTTATGTATTTGAATGATGGCTATTTTTAGTTGGTGAACCCAAATGCCTTTTTATAACGGATTTTATCAAAGTGAGCAAACATATTTTTCAGGTATCTGTGTTAATGGCAAAGTCTTTCAAATGACCTTACTTATTCCTTTAAAGCTCCTTTACCACCTAACCTAAGAAAAATTTCTAGGACTGATCAGGGTTGACTTGTTTTAATTTCATCTTTCTTCTGCTTCCTTGCCTCCCAATTGAAAGAACACAAATGACAGTAAAATTATCTCCAGTTGGTCACTGAGAGGAAGAGGAGTGAAAATCATGAACTGATGTTTATACCTTGGACTCATGTCATGATTGTGTTTTTCATGGAATGTTTCTCAAGGTATTTATACAATTTGCAAAAGTGAAACTGTCCTTACAGTTCAAGAAAACTGCTCTTAAAACCACCCATTTCAATATTCCTTTGCTAGAGCTCATCTGCTGCCCTTGGCGAATGTTGTTAAAGGTTACATGGGCACGAGAAAATGTCCTTTAGAAGATAAGCATTTTGAATTTTGTTTATCTCTTAATGTGAAAACAGTTTTGCGGACCAGTCACCGTTGTGGACTACCTTTCTTAGACTTTGATGCTGTATGAGTCAGGCAGTGAGACGTATAAATACTTACTGATTTGTTTAATAGTCGCTGTTGTTTAGCTACACATATATGCTTAATAAACATTTTTTGCAACAGGAGTTCCCATTGTGCACAGTGGAAACGAATCCGACTAGGAACCATGAAGTTGCGGGTTCGATCCCTGGCGTTGCTCAGTGGGTTAACGATCCGGCGCTGTCATGAGCTGTGGTGTAGGTTGCAGATGCGGTTTGGATCTGGCATTGCTATGGCTGTGGTCACTAAGCAGTGAAATCTTATAGTACCTGACATTTATTATTTATTATGTGCCAGGCCCCATGTTATGTCTTTTTACACTTATCAACTTATTTAATCCTTATTAAACCTATGTGGGAGGGATTGTGATTAACCCCATTTTAAAGATCAGGAAGCTGAGGCAAAGCCTGGTTACACAGCTGTGAAATAGTGGAGCCAGGACTCAAATTTAGTCTCCTTCCCCAGCCTAGGATCCTAATCACTGTTTTATCTTGCCTCTCCAGTTTTAACAAGACGCAGATTAGGTCTTTCCCAAAATGTGCTTGTTGCAGATTAGTCCTAAAATGTGTTTTGCAAAATGGCCATCAGTTCCTTAGATAAATGGTAAAATTTGTTTGGAAAATAGTATACGCTAAAGCTCCTTTTTATCACCACCACCGTTAAAATACCTTTGTTTACTGTCTGTGTGCACCAGCATGCTAAGTACAGTGGGTAATCTCTCTGTAAAGGTATGAGAATTGTGCAGCACACCTCTCAATGACAGTGTTCTGAGTAATAAATGTGGTGCCTTTTTTTTTTTTTTTAATGAAGTAACTGAGGCAGAAGTGTTAAGTGACCTTTCTCAAGTGGGACAAAGTAGGCAGTACCAGGACTTCTGTCTGAATCAATTCTGATCCCAAACCCAATGATCAAAATTGTGTAAACTCCTCCACTGTCTTTTTGCATGCGCCCGTATGCGTTGGACAATCCCTTTGCGCAGTCCTTGGTCGGGGGTTGCTTACTTGAGTCAAAGCTAAGCAAGCTAACTCTTCTCTCTTCACTCATCAAGTTTCCATGTACACTAGTGGAAAATCTCCTGGTAGATGTGCATGTTACAGTTTCTTCTGCGGTGGAGGAGCACTGAGCCAAACAAAGCTTTTTTTTTTTTTTTTTGCCACTGCACTGAGATACTATCAGACCAGAATAGAGGTGGGCTGAGAAAACAAGGAGGAGATATCACCAAGGAGAGAGAGGCTCTGTGACCTTCAAATGTTAGAAGATTGTCCATAAAGATAATAGCATAAAATTCCTGGCTCTGTCTATCTTTGTCTATTTGTAGACATAACAACCTTCCTTTGCAGAACGATCTTTTCTTAGGGATTCTGAAGTATTTTTCTCCCCATCAAGTGATTAGACAGGAATAAAAACATTGTCTCCCTTTGTCAATATGCATCAGCCAATGGAAAAACTTACATAGACTGAATTCTCCGGGGCCATGTGCCCATGATGAGTTATGAAATGCATTGACTTTTACAAAGCGTTTTCTTGTGTGTTCTCTTTATTTGAATGGGCTCAATCACTCCATGGTAAGGTTTTTTTTTTTTTTCCCTCTACTTTACAATTGAAGAAACTCAGATTCAACAAAGTGACTCTTTCCTGTTTATTCTCTAGTTGTATGATTCCAAAATGACTTTCCCAAGGTCACTTGAACAGTTAAGTGGCAAAACCAAGATATAAATCTAACTTCCTGGCTGACATTCTCTGAGCACGTGTTAAGTGATAAAGAGTAGTGGGTGCCTAGGAGAAGATATCTGGATGCTTGAAAAGAAAGTACTTGGAAAGAAAATGATATGTAAACTGTAGGGCAATGAGTTCTAATCTGCTGCCCTATGGTTATTGATTTCATCCTTCTAAGTGGTCTTGAATCCATGTCTCTGAATAATTTAGTACTTCATTCTAGTAGAGGGATCCTGCCAGCAAATTCTTACAGAATCAAGCATCCATTAGCATGTATACATTCAGAAAGGAAAAGCTCAGGGTAACTGAACTGCCCCAGAATTCCATGGAAATAACTTTTGCCACCTAGAAAGTGCTTGAAAAACTGGAGCAGTCCCGAATGATGCATTGAAACCACTCTGTTTAAGGGACTGGTCCTTATCTAATAAGTTTTTCACTGATATATCCTAAGAAGCATGTTTGAAAATTGATGTAAATGAGAAGTGTATTCACATATGAGGAATTCCCGGATTATATTAGAAAGTGTAGATGATTTGGCTAAACTTTATTTCCTTAAAATAGCTGAAAGATAACATACAATTGATAAGCATTATATCCAGAGAATTTTCTAGTAATAGTCTTAAAAGACATTTTAGAAGACAGTATTAAACCATACTGCACATATAATTCTCCTATTGGAAGAAACGTATCCCATGTCAGAATATAAAAACATTGAGAGTAAGAAGTTAATACTTTGGACTCAAAGATAATTAATCATTATGATAGGTGTGGACTGGCATCAGGATATAATTTCAGTAGCTATTTAGGTTATTTTTTTGTTTTTTGCTATAACACTGCAAGTGGAGAGTTATTATCATTGTTATTTTTTGACAAATTGGCTGGAAATATGGAAAAATTATGAATGTTTAAAACATATTTATACCTGCATCTGAAAACACTGATCTAGTGTTGGATTGTTTAGCTACAGTATTTGCATCCATTTCTCCTGAAGCAGCTTAAAAGTAAAATGAATTTATCGGATGGGAAGAAAATTATTATATTGCAACTCGATATCATCACTGCCTTACTAATGAATTTGCAGTAATAGAAAATACAACTATTCTAGAAGGAAGAAGGAACTGGAGATTAGGGAGGGGGAGGGTAGGATTACCCTGCAGGGGGAGAGAGGTGGTGAAAGGTGAGAGATAAAACAGTTACAGGCTTGAAAGAGAGTTCTAGATAAGGAAACTACGAGGGATAAGGCTTTTAAAAATGGAAACATGGAGATAAAGAGTTTGCTGGAAAATGGAAGAACAAAAGATATCAAGAGAATGAAGGATTAAGAATAGAAAATCAACAGCTTTTGAATAAATAAAGTACTTGGGAAATGAAAATGGAGGGAAGAGCCAGTGCCAAAGGGAACTTGAGGAATATGTGCGTGTGTGTGTGTAGGTGTGAAGGGCACCTGCTATGTGGATTGAAATGACAATTTTTTAAAATTGAATTTTGAAGAGTTATGTAATGGAGCAGGCTTTGAAATTCACCTTGCATTGTAATCCAAAGAGCTGGAAATGAGAGCGAAGAGGACTGTGTGATAAACAGATGCCGTGTTGAGGAAGAATGTATCTTATTCTTTCTGTGATCCAAGAGCATTTTGTGTCTAAGAACTTGCATTTGAGAAGTTTCCTGTGATGCAGTGGGTTAAGGATTCATTGTTGTCATTGTGGCAGCTCGGGTCCCTGCTGTAGTGAGGGTTCCATCCCTGGCTTGGGAACTTCCTCATACGGGGTGGTGGGGTGGCGGGTAGGGGGGAGTTGTTCTAGAAACAACTAACCTCTAAATTTGCAAAGAGCAAGTGCTGTGTGCTTTATTCATTCCTGCAGTAGGTGCTGAATAAGCTGTACTTAGTGTATAAATCGTTTTCCAGAGGCAAACATTGTGTACTTATTTAAACAACAATTTATTGCCTATCAGAGGGTCTTAGCAGCCATCAAGACAAATATCAAAGGTTTTGTTCTAATTTGGAAACCCTATTATTCTGAAACGTTACTCATATTTTTTGTGAGTGGTTTGGTTGTTGCCAAGACTATTTTCTAGGGATTCTCAACTTTGTCTGCTTATTAATCAGAAGTAAAATTAGTCTTCTCTGTGGCCCAGCCATTAGTTTTTTTTTTTAATTGAGGTATAATTGAATACAACATTATATTAGCTTCAGATATACAACATGATTCAATATTTGTATATGTTGCAAAATGATCAGTATGAAAGTCTGGCCTTAGAACATCTACTTTCTTAGCAACACCATTAGTATTTCTTAAATGTTCTTCCTGCTCCCCGTTTGTGATTGTAAAGTGTGACCTGGTTTGAGAACCTTTGTGTTAGAGGGATAGTATTGTATGCTTACAGCTTGAATATTAATAATTATTGTCCCTCATTTTCATTATTAGTTATATTCCCTCAGCATATTATGTCTTAATAAACAGAGTTTGTACCCTTCCATGTTGCAGAACATTAATGGGTCTTGAGTGACACACATAGGAGTTTTTTCTGTTGCTGCTAGACAGTTTTTGTGGTATAACTGGAGCTAATTTGTTGGGCTCTAAATTTATCCTAAAGCTTTACCCTAAAGCTTCTGATGAGGATTCTATGAAATAGTGTCTGTTTCCTTAACAACAAAAAAAAAGATGATATGGAAAAGTAGGGCTGATAATTAAAGCATTGCAAATAATAGTATGCCATCAAGACAGTTTTGTATCAGGAAATTTTAAAATTTCCTTTGAATTGTCCCATTTTGAACATATGACGACTAGGACATTTATAGACTTTATTTTCCCCCGAGCACTAACTTGTTCATGGGAATGATGGGGACACATCAGCAGTTGTGCCTTTTGTTGATCTGTAAGACTCCTACAAATTGTGAGTCGGTTAGTATGTTGGTCAGATACTTCTAGAATCCTCCGTTTGCTTAAGTGTGAAGTAGGAAAAATGTGGGTTGAAAGACTTGGACTTTGGGATTCTCCAACTGGTTTTATCAAATGCCTTTTCCCTCACTCCAGGCATTTTCAGACTCATCTCATCCTGGCGTGTGTCTCAACTCTGTATATACCTGCCCAGCCTTAGCAGGTGTGCTGTTCATTGCTAATGTCTGTTTAGACAAGGTGGTCCATTTCAGGGCTACTTGCCTTGTAATATGGGTCATAGGAACAGCACCAAAACCTCAAATTAAACTAAACAAATAAACCATTACAGTTCAGAGCAATGAGGTATTAACTGATAGCAACACAAGTTCCTCTTTTGTAGTGGTCAAGGGCCACTTTAATTCAGTGGGCAGTCACCTAATCAGTGCTCCCTGTAATGACAGACTACAGATATTTTGCAATGCTCATGCAACTCATTCCATGATGCTTTTCCTTCTGGGTCATTACAGTTGCTTTATACTGACAGAAATTTGCACTTTGATTCACAGCTATCGGATGAGACATGCAATCGGTCAGTTTCTGCATGAAAGGAACCTTCAGTAGTGTCAGTGAGCCTACCTCTTAAGAGACACTGCAATTTGTCAGTGAGTATGTCTAATGAATCTTTATAATGTTTCCAGAGAATACGCTGTTAAAAAAAAATCCCTGGAATATTGTTCATCTTTGTTAGAAAAGCTGGTTGTTCAACAAATACTAATTCAGCTGCTAATATATGCTGTTTGGCATGGATGAACAAAATAACCTCAATCCCTACTTTTATGTTGCTTACATTTGAGCTTAACTCTGAAGAAAAAAGTGGAAATATCTCTTGACTAACAATCACATTTAAATAATAATTTTATGCCCTGAAATCAGCTGAAATGATAGTATATAATTGTAAACTCTGTGAGGACAAGAATCTTTTTTTAAATGTGAAGCATATTGCACATAGTAGTCATACCATAGGCAGTCAATAAATCTCCATTGAACGAATAATTCCAAAAGCTAAGTTGTTATGAATGAGTTTTTTTAAATTTATTTATTTATTTACTTTTTTGCTTTTTAGGGCCATACCCATGGAGGTTCCCAGGCTAGGAATCAAACCCGAGCTACAGTTGCTGGCCTTCGCCACAGTCACAGCTGCATCTGTGATTTACATCACACCTCACGGGCAACCCCAGATCCTTTAACCTACTGAGCGAGGAGCAGGGATAGAACCCTCATCCTCACAGATGCTAGTCAGATTCATTTCTGCTGCTCCACAGTGGGAGCTCCTGAGTTTTTGAAATGATGAAGTGCTCTACAAATGAAGCTATTCTTTCATGGTTAACTATGTAACTACTTAATGGTAAACCTACCTATTTTAAATATTCCGACCATTTGGATGATGGAGAAAACATCTGTCCTAATAATTTGACTTACCACCTGTTTTGGGGTTAGTTAATTGTAGTCTTTGCCAGATAGATCCTTAGATCAGTATTTCATTAACGGTGTTTACTTTTTAATGATTGAACGTTGATTTATTCTCCCTTAAGCAACTGCTAGAGTACTTACTCTCATGAAATAATAGAAAACAATCTGAGGAGCATTTCATAATACAAAGCATATTGACATCCTCTGTTCCCTTAACGATATTCAGTGATGTCACCATTCATTAAAAATAATACCGTTTTATTTCAGACGTTTCGGATCACTATCATTATTTATGTCCAAGGTTTCTTTAACAACTATTAACCAGACAGAAAGTGAAGGCTACATCCACGATAGCAGTCCCTTTCCAGTTCGTGCAGGCAAGTCTGTCAGATGGTGGTGTTGTAGCACCATTCTGCCTCCCTTTGGACCTCTCCTACGCACACCATAGTCTCTGTTTTTATATACGCTATGTGTGAGGCTCAGAAAGAATGAACCGAAAGCAATTTAATATCACAGACGCGGCTCTGTTCTGCACTTGTGCATGTGTTCACCAAGAAGTTTCTAGAAGGGGGTGTCTGCCCTTGACTCTCCCACGGCTCTGCCTCTCCAGCTTCCTAAGTGGTCTCACCCCCAAACTTTCCTCTGCTCCTGCCAACGCAATCTACAGTAGCTTCTGCTGAAGAATTTTGGGATCCTGTGCACATGATTTTGGATTGTTTTCAAATTTGAGAGCTAATTTAGGAATGCAGGTACCACTAACACTGGGTATCTGTCTTTCACTGCAGTCCTATTTTTCACCTAGGATTTTTTTCCCCCCCAAGGAGCAACCAGTATAACAACAACAGAGCCAGAAGTGAAATAGAAAGACCCTTCTAGGACAAAACAGATTTACAAATGCTTCATCTTTCTTTAGAGCAAGTTTCTTTTGAAAAGCTGGGGAAAATAGAATCTGTCTATTGGATATTGTTGGTTTATATATCCGTGGGCTAAATGTATTTACTTGTTTTAGGGAAAAAGAAAAGTGAACAAGAGGAATGACAGTGGGGGAGTACTTCTCCAGGCATTCAGTTGTCTCTGTTTCCCACCAGGAGGCCACTTGTATTAGTCTATACCCCAGGCAAACTCTACACTGTGAGAGGTGGGTTTTTAGAAGATTCATCTTCTTGGAATGTGCTTATCTTTAGGAACAATTCTTGTGATGCCCTGGATGTTTCTCCTGTCCCAACTTCTTTCATATGGAATATATTTATTCAATCTGTTCAATGACTTATACGACTTATAAGTCATGCTCTGAAGCTTGGAACATTTATACCTTGCAGTTGCAAAATGCCTTATCTTCTGAATTGCTCTTACATACTTAGATACGCATTGGCTTGGGAATTCCAGTGATATGGTAAAATACCTTTACTTTTAATTAAAAATGACTCTGCCTTTTCATTTGGTGGTTAGTATTTCCCCTCTCTTCCTGGCAGGTTTTTATTTTATTTTTTCTTCTTTCTTTTCTTTCTCTTTTTGCACATGTTGATCCTTTTGAAAAAATGAATGTTTGCCAAAACTAGTCTGAGTTGGGAGGGAAGGTGGGGGTAGGGTGAATACAAAAAGTTCTGACCGGGAATGCTAGCAACTGATTAACAGGATAGAGGTAGGCTATATGCCTGGTGAAGCAATTAAATTACAATTACACTGATTGTTATTATAAATTATACTTTGGGAAAATGAGTTTCTGGGACTCATGACATCTAGATTCATTTCCAATTTTCACTTGTATCTTAGGGGAAAAAAATCAGAACGTGTGGAAGATAAGAATTGCTTCTTCCTCCAGGGTGGCTGATTTTACTTGTAACTCTACTCTGTGCTCCAGAGACATGAAGCAAATTCATAACCTTGATCATTTCTTCTAAAAGGCAGAGAAAAACTGTAGTATACAGTTTTGTAAGTGCAGTGGAGAACCTTTTTATCTCAAAGTAATTGATTTGAATCTGGGATATGTTTTGTAAGTGCAGTGGAGAACCTTTTTATCTCAAAGTAATTGATTTGAATCTGCACCAGTGACCAAAAAATGCTTAGTTTGGTTTGGATATGAAATAAACTGTTTCAAGAATTTTAGTGGTTTAAGCCATTTTCGACTGAAATGGTATTCTTTCATTTACTTTCTACCTGCACTACTGCTGTTCCTGTGATAGCTGTGTTACAGAGGTGTTTCATGCGCGTCAGTATTTGGTTTTGCTACTGTGGCTTCCTACTTGGCTAGTAATAAAGAGTTTTCAGTAGGGCAAGTATTAAACAGCATCGTGATGTTTGAATGCAGTGTGTTTGTGTAAGAAAAATGATCCATACAATAAGAGTCCACAAGCCCTTTCAGTGTCTTGCCTTCACCAATAAATTGTAGACTTATGAGAAATATGGCTTTGCTTTAGACATTCAGAGGAAATGTTTAAAAAGAAATTAAATAAGAAACTAGGCGCCTCTAGGTAAAGGAAAAACATTAAAATTTCATAATAGTTCTATAATTTGCTCGATAAATCTACACTGGTATCAGAGTACTGTCCCAGACAATGAAAGTACTGTGAGCTCTAAGGCTAAGAGAGAACTTGTAAGGAAAATTATAGCTGCACAAAAACATTGTAGACTTCCAAATTTTAAAGGCACTAAACATTAAGGATAAACACATACTTTGCTCATTTCCCTGGATTAAGTATGGCATTTGAGAAAGGTGTGCACTTTTCCCATTATACCCATCAGATTTTAAAAATGCAAATGTCAATATGCATGTAGTCATGACGAATGTTTGACTTGTGTTTATTTGCATGGGTTAAAACAAATCAAAGTACTGAGTACAATTTATGGGAAATATCTAATTTGTAAGTTTGTTTACATTTCTTGAAAGTTAAGAATCATGACACCATTTTTTAGGCTATTTGTATTTCAAATGCATTGAATTAAAAAAATGAATATACTTTTCTGCTGAAAGTTTTGATGATATTTAAAGATCATTAAAGCTGAGTTATCTCATCACCATTATTGAATTATTATAACTACTGCTTTGGGAGTTAGAATATATTTACTGGTGATTAATTCCCTACTGCATTTTATTCTAAAAAGATCTGACTGTCATTAAGAAACAACAGATTAACCTCAGCTTATGACTCTTTCTTTTATTTTTTAAGAAGTAAACTTTAATAACTTATAAAAACCAGAAATAACCTTAAATATAGGATGGAGACGTGTCGTGTTAATTCAGCCACAAACCTGAGACTTAATATAGTGTATTAAATGTGTACTATTAAAAGAAAGATCTAAAAGCTTCTCCTATAAAATTGGTGACAAAATTTTCAGTCTACTGCTTGCAAGCTGGCTTTTTCCTCCCCCAGAATTTATATGCTTCACGCATCACTGTGCTGTGTCTGATGCGTGGCTATAAAATTGCGAAAATGGAGGCTTTTTTGGTAGCAAAAGGGTTAAGTTCCTTTTGCTTTACCAGTTTCAAATTACAATGAGAAGCCTCTTCTTTCCCAGCAGGGTTGTGCTTACATTACTCTTTAGATCTCCCTTGAAGAGGGCTGGTATATTTGTGCCTGCTGGAGGTGGAATTAACAGGAAGGTTTTCAAGTAAATTCAGGAAAACACATTGACTTGAATAGTACAACCTTGAGTCTTGTTTTACACTAAGACGACACAAAAGATGTTAAAGTTATCACCAAGCTGCCGGACAAATATATATTCCAACACCAAGGTGCAGACCAGCATAGATCTGTGATTCAGAAATCAGGATTTGTCTTGGAAAGAGCTCAAAGGTTGAGAAGAACTCAAGAGCAAGTGAAGATAACTTTGGGAACTACAGTTTATCAGAAGATCAACTTTTGTTCATTCAGATACCAAAGGCCTGATTATCATATATTCATATAGGAATGCCTAGGTCATCTGATCAAATACTGTTAGCCGTCTTCTGCTACATCCATGCAGCAAAAACTCTTAACAACTGTGGATAATTGGAAATCAGAGTTTCGGCTTTCTTAGAAATAACTACTCTTGACATATTCCAAAATATTTAAAATAGGGCAGGAAAATCAGTGAGGATGCTGTGTTCAGAAATGTCACTGTCATGAAGAATAGGTAAATTTGTTTTTCAGCTACTGGGAAAGTATACCTCCTAGGAACTTAGAATTTTTTTTTTTTTTTTAAAGAGGACAAGAAGAACTAAAAATATCAACTTTTGCTTTTGGACAAAAATGCATCTGACTGTATTTTTACTTAGGGGTATTGTGGGTTTCCTCTGGAGCTGCTGGGTTCTAGTGGGTTATGCAAAAGGAGGTTTGGGAGACAATCATGTTCACTCCAGTTTTATTTATAGAAGACTACGGAACCACGAAAGACGGGAAATACAGAGGGAAATTCTCTCTATCTTGGGTTTGCCTCACAGACCCAGACCATTTTCACCTGGAAAACAAGCTTCCTCTGCACCTCTCTTTATGCTGGACCTGTACAACGCCATGGCCAGTGAAGAGAACCCCGAGGAGCCGGAGTACTCTGTGAGGGCGTCCCTGGCAGGAGAGACCAGGGGAGCCAGGAAGGGCTCCGCAGCCTCTCCCAATGGGTACCCTCGCCGCATACAGTTGTCTCGAACGACTCCCCTGACCACCCAGAGCCCTCCTCTAGCCAGCCTCCATGATGCCAACTTTCTCAACGATGCTGACATGGTCATGAGCTTTGTCAATTTAGGTATGTTGTTCGTTTATTTGTTCATCTCTGTTACTACAAAGTGGAAGTTTTCCTAATGGTAAAGTAGCTGCCTGGTAGGTGGTCATGTTTATATAAAGTCATTTTCTATAACTCTCCTTTCCAGCTTCTGTTTCCTTTCTTTCATTGATGCAATGTGAGATTTTGCCTTAGGCAGCAAAAATCATCTATATAGAGAGATATTTAATATTAAAAGCTGAAATTAAACACATGGTTTGGATAGATTTGGGTCTTCTCACATCTTGTTAAAATTTCAACCTTGCTTACATGTATGGATAAACAGGCAATAATCTAAAAAAGGAGAATTTAATGGGGGTAGCTATGCTATGGGCGAAAGAATGATGATAATAATAATAATGCAAGTGTTTACAAATGGAAAAGTAAAAGCTACATTCTGAACCATTTTTGGGGTTAGTAAGCTAGAAAGCATAGAAGTCTATGCTACTTAACTCTCATTTCCAGGAGGCAACCACTCTGAAAATATTGATGTGAAAGTAATTAAGATCAAATAATATTGTAAGAGATTACTATCAAAGACTTTCAGAGACAGATTCTGCAATTCTGTGAAAAATATTTTGGGAAAAAGTTTCAATCTAACATTTTTGAACTGTAAAGATTAAAATGTATGCTACTCATTTGATTTTTTTAAGAAGAGAAATGCAAAACATCAAAACATACTATAATGGTCTTATCATTTAAGATAAAAATTTCAATTGAAAAATTCTTTAGTTAGCAGTATTGTTAGAGAATAGTTTTTAAAATTATGTTTTATTGACTGCTGGTACTGACAAAACCCCCCAAAACTGATATTGACAATATCAAAAGAAATATTAGTGCCCAGTCTTTCATCTTGCGGTGATATTAAAAGATCACCACTTTGAAATGATTTTTACAAGGGCTGTAATTTTCTTTCAATTTTTTGGTAGAGACTGAAGGTGAAAATTTATCATCTTCAGACATTAAAAAAGAAAAAAAACCTTAGATTGTATTTATTTTTGAAGACAAAGCTTAGTCAACAAATTTAATCAGTTTTTAATTTAAGAACTTTTGAAACTTTAAGAGTGCAGTCTGCTTGGACTTAAAACTGACATGTTTTATTACACACTTAGTTAAAAACTTCCTTGTATAATATGTCAAAAATATTCTTTGAAAAGTCAGAGAGCCACAAATCTTAATAGCACATGATGCTTTAATAATATATGTTGCTTAATATGCCCTCCTCATTTGCTCTGAGCAATCCTAGCAGGAAGGATAAGGTGCCTAATAAATCATATGTTTCACGTTACCGGAGACAAAGCTCTCATTATAAGTTTTAGTAAGTCATCATTGGTTGCCCTAATCAGGTGTCCTGGGGGTCTTTTCTTCTACATGCAATTAGCAGGTTCAGTTTGGAACTTTCAGGCCATTAAAATATGTCTTAATTCTAAATTAGTTTGATTGCTTTTTCCTAGTATGAGTGGCATGCAAATATGACCCATAGTCTTTTACTTCGTAGCCATTTCTCATGATTATTCAAGAATTTCAATTAGTTATCATATTTTCACAGAAAAAAATGCCATCTAGTGTGATTCACATATTCGTAAAATAAATCACTGAAAAAAAATCAGTTCAGGTCATCTAAAATCTGACAGGAAGGAATTTCTTATATTATCTACTTTATGAAACAACAGCTCAGTCATGAATCTGTCCTAATAATATGTTTTATTGTAATTGAATGCTTTGATCATTCAAAAAAGAAGTGTATTTATTTTTTCAGAAAGGAAGTATGATTTTTGAATCTGTGTGCCATTATTTTTTATAAATCGACATAGGGTAAGAAAGCCAAAACCAATAATAAACAGTTTTATTCAGTGACTTCTAGGACCATTTTTATCATTAAAGAATACTTATATTTTTAAATCAATAAAATTTTGATTCTATAGTTTGGATTATAATAACAAAGCAGTTTATTAACTATGCCACGGAAAATTATTTATTTTACCTAGAGAAATGACACTAGATGTAAGATTCAGAAGCTTAGTATTTATTTATTCTTACAATCTCAAATTGTGAGTAGTGATCTATCTTCAGTAATTAGCTGTATTTTTTTAATTTAATAATTCCAAACTAAATGTCTCATGAAATTACTGACAAATTGATTATGACACTAAGTGAGATTTTCCTAGTTGTCTCTGAGGAAAATTGATCCATGGTTTTATGTTATTGTCTTTAGACTATATACCTTCTAATACATCCAGAGCTTGCAGTCAATAACTACTTAGTAATAAGCTGTAGCTTCTGTATTTCTTCTGTAATAAAATAGGTCACAGCATACTTAGAAAAGGTAAAATCATTATTAACTGTGCCAAGACTTTCAACATTTTTTACTGTAACATTCGCTAACAAGTATTATCTACAGCCTTTTTCATGTTCTGTAAGACTGAAGAGAATTTTATTTTTTTTAGGATCTTAAAAGATACAGTGGAGACTATGCACAAATGATCAAATTAGCAACAGGCAAGGAATTTGTATTGAGGAAGTCACCTGGATATTTAAATGTGTGAAAGGAATCTGCTGACATTTCCTATATAATAGGTTGAATTATATAAAAAGGATCTAGTAGCACCTTGGTATTAAGCTTGCCTGGATCATTTTCAAGTCAAATAACGGATTTTCTACAATTATCTTGTTACTCAGAAAAACTTTTTTTCCAGTGTAAGTTTTGCTCACCACGAACAATTTAATGAGATTCAAACTCTGAATTGTGTTTAACAAAATATCTGTTTTTTAAAATTTCAGATGAGATTAGTTTTATGTTCATAAGTGAAAAATAGATTAGAATTTACTAAAGGAAACAATGAAATATGGATAAGTTGCCTCAAGGCCAATGAAACAGCTAAATATGAAACCAAACACAGTATTCCAACCTCTAAATTAGGTTAGTGATTTGTTCACTTTGAAGAAACAAATATTTATTACTGTGTGAGAAGAAACTTTATGCTTTATTTTATCCATTACTCTTAGGCCAACATTTATCAGTCTCTAGCTTTCACAAACTGACTTCTCTGCTTTGTCCCTAAGACTATTGGATATCAGTGGAATTTTGCTTAGTTGATATCACATTATTTTGTTAGCAACAAAAATATCTTTCTGGTAAACTTTTTCTTTTTAACCATCTCTTTTTCAACAATGGTAAAGGTTAGTTTATATATCAGATAACTTTGCAAATGAAAGAAATGATTAGGTAATTTGCTTGCAATATTTGTCTATCTCTAGTTTACATAAAGATAAACAAGTAGTGCATTTCTAAGATCTTTTAGTTAGAAACTGATTTTATTTGATTACTTGGTGACAGTATAATTAAAATGACATAACACTGTAATTTCAGAGGAAATTACAAAAAAACAGTAAACAGAAAATTCACTTTTATATGATTCTTTGTCTACATGTATTTCTCTGATAAGGAAGAACTTTGGGTTTATTAATGGGCTTTGATCAATTGGCTTGGAGTCAAATACTTAGGTATAGTTCAAGAATATAAATTCTCCAGCATAAAAGTATAAAAATGTGACGCTTAATTTTTTTCATATTTTTATAACACCTAACGTTAGTAGGTTAAGATATGAAGTAGAAAAAAACACTCTCATGGTTTTAAATTGAACCCTTCTTTCCTTACTTCCCCAAATCATTAAACTTTCCTGGTACTGGGAGAAAAAAAATGCTCATGCCCTCAACTGACAGATTTGAAAGACATCATTGATATTTATTGTTGTTTTTGGCTGACTCAAGTGCCCAGTGGAGGGAAATTTATACACAGATATACCTAAAGATGCCTATCTATGTAGTCTCTCCAACAAGGTTATTAACACTTGTGTAACATAAACACACCTATAAACACACACAAGACTTTTTTTTTTTGAGGAAGGGGGATGGGATGGGAAGGATAATCTGAAACCCTTGTAGATATATTCATGGATTATGCCTGGAATGACAAATACTAATATTGGGTGAGGCAATCATTCTTTACTACTTTTTACTTTTGAAGAGAGTAGAAGTTGCTGACAGTGGAGGCCTTTTCTCTCTTTTTCATCAACCCTTGGCTTCACAGGCACCCTGCCCAGGAGGGTTCTCCTTCTCCTTTCAAGCTCTGTTCTTGACGATTGATAGGCTTGGCTGCAGAGATAGTTAAAATCATAGTTTAATTAGAAGTTCTTTTGCATGTTTGAATGGTCAGTCACAAACTGCTAGCTCTAGAAGTTTAGTCAGGAGTTCCAGAAGCTGGAAATAAGGTATATAACACATGTTAGAGAAGCTTGGGGCTGCTCACCCACCACCTCCAGCCTCTTCCCTTTCATTCTTCCTTTCCTCCAATATCACCTCCCTCTCCCCTCCCTCCTCTCCCCTCCCATTTGTTGGCTTTTCTCTGCAGTTCTAGGGCCTCTCCGGCTCCAGGCTTTCTTGGCACCCCTCTCCTGACCACCCCCACCCTTCCCGGGACTGCCTTTGGTCCTAGTTTCTTCATAGCTGGAGGCTTAGATTAGCTGAAAATCAATTTGTCACAGCTTGATCATTTAGGTACAGTCTCCTGTTTTCTCTCTGGTTGAGAAGGAAAAGGTTAGGATGGGCCAGTTGTGGCCCCCACCCTTCAGGAGACAAGCCCCCAGGGCATCAGGACCTCTCGGCAGTTGCCACCCCCTTTGATTCTCTACCACCCCATTCTTCTCAGCCTCCTCAGCTCTCCCTAAGGAGCCCACTGACTGAATTTAAGTGTCTTTGCCTTGACTATTTTATAACATCATTAAAATTTAAAAGGGGGAAATTCAAGGGAAAGTTAAAAAAAGGGGAAAAAATAGCGCCACTGAACAAAAATAACACTAATCAAAAATGCGGCTTGTTTTCGGTTTATAAAACACTTTTGCATGTGTAATTTTCATTGAATATTCCTGTCACGCTCACGAAGAAATTATCAGTTCCTTTTTGAAGTTGAGGAGAGATATTGAGAGGGTATAAAGAGATCAAGAGTAACATTTGGAGCCAGAGAACAATGAGGATGTGGCGGAGAGAGAAATAAAGTATTTTTTTCAAAGCCTCTGAAAGGAGGAAAATGAATGGAGTGAGCGTTGGGGGCTGCTCTGGGCGGTGCAGGTGAGGGCTGTGCGGGGAAGCCCTCCGTGTACTTCGTACTCGGCATTTAGTGCCACATCCCCAACCACATCAGCTCCGGGGGGGAAAACCCTTTCATCCTTCCACAGCGAAATCCCGGAGTGGGGACAAGGGCGGGGGCGCTCAGTGTGTGTGTACAAGGCACACACAGACGGGCTACTCACCCTTAGGTCATAAATAAAGAGTAGCTGAGCTTGAAAAAAGCCACAGGTTAAAGGAAGAGGCTTCCCTGACTCAGAGAGGGGCTGAGATCAGAGGAGCCACTGAAAGGATTGGAGTGAAACAATGCATTCCTTGTTCAAGGGAATATTTATGAGTGCTTCTTTGCACCTTAAGTTCATATTTTATTGGCTGGGCTGTGGGGTTTCCCCATTTGCTCATCTTTTAAAAACAATACCCTTCCTTGGCTGAGATAGCCTTGAAAATCCACCAGTCAGGCCTGACAACTGGTTCATTTATTTGGGGGGAAAAAGGGAATCGGGTGTGGTTTTGATGTCAGGTTGGGATGCTTCAGATTCAGCTGTGGACCTCAAAGTTAGGACAGTGAGATAAAAATCAGAGTGGGAGTATTCACCTGCCTTTTTTGGGAGATGTTGACAAGAACCTATGTAACCAGGCAGTAACCCCAGATTTGTACGAGTCTTGTCTGTAGACGGTTGTGATAAAATGACCGTCTGATAAGGTAGAGAACAAAGTCTCTTCAAATGTGCAGTGCTTAAAGTGAGAAAAAAATCGTTTGTAGATTAGTGGTTTGGGGAGAAAGGGAAATAACAGCGAAACCTCCATCCCCAAAGGGGGTGAATAGCCTGTACTTGGAAGGCAGTGAATTACATAAACGGTGTATAAAACGTGTAAACCCAGACCTCGTGTAATGTTACCCCTGTTTGATTGGTATAGAAATTAAACTGAGTTATGTGCTCTTTTATAATTTTTAAGATGCTGACGCTTCCTGTCTCTACAATGATGTGTCATTTCAGTTTACTTTTCATTAACAATGGAGTATCAGTGCTTGCATTAGAGAACACAGCCCGGCATTTCAGAAATAAACACCTCTAATGAAGTGATCTCAGATATTGTGTTGATTTAACTTCTTCCTGGAAGTAAATAACAACTTTTATTGTACTTGTGGTTTAACAGCTTTCCTGAAGTTGTTTGGAATAAAGAAAATAGTTTAAAAAGGTCAGATGCAAATCTCCTTTGGATTTCATGCAGGCCTGTGAAACATGTCACTGTCAAAAGATTTGTTAGCATTTACAAACCTCTTCAGCTATGCCGTTCTGATATGAGAAATTCAGTATCGTCTGTTGTGCACAGATTTTCTGTCCCTGTTGTAACTTTGTGATTAGTCTTCCTATGGAGGGAGGGACCGTCTGTGTTCAGAATCTTAAGTCCATGGCATATTAGTGCTCAAATGGCTTTAATTCTAAGACCCCCCCCTCCTCAAAAAATGGAGTTCTCTGTGGCACAGTGGGTTAAGGATCCAGATGTTGTCACTGCAGTGGCTTGGATTACTGCTGTGGTGTGGGTTCGATCCCTGGCCAGGGAACTTCCATATGTCAAGGGCACTGCAAAAATAAATAAATAAAATCAAGAGGGAAAACTGACCTTCAAATTTAATTATAAATTAAATCTAATTGCTTTCCTTTCTGTGCTTCCATCATAGAAGTAGAGAAGGGCATAGAAGAAGCCAGCGTGCCTGGATTGGAATCCCATAGTCTATACTTTCTAGCAAGATGGCCTCGGGCAAATTACTTTCTGTGCCTCTGGTTCCTTGCCTCAAAAGTGTTGCTGATGGAGTTCCCTTCGTGGCTCAGTAGTTAACGAATCCGACTAAGAACCATGAGGTTGCGGGTTCGATCCCTGGCCTTGCTCAGTGGGTTAAGGATCTGGCGTTGCCGTGAGCTGTGGTGTAGGTCACAGACGCAGCTCGGATCTGGTGTTGCTGTGGCTGTGGCGAAGGCCGGCGGCTACAGCTCCTGTTAGACCCCTAGCCTGGGAACCTCCATGTGCCGCGGGTGCGGCTCTACATAAAGGCAAAAAGACAAAAAAAAAAGAAAAAAAAGGTGCTGCTGGTAATAATAGCACCTTCTTCACTGGGTGTTGAGAGGTTTAAATGAGTTAATTGTATATAATTTTAGGAACAGTATTTGGAACATAGTGAGATCTCTCTAAATAGCCGTTATTGTTACTGGAGTTGCATTTGTAGCCAACATCTGTATCACATTTGCAGGAGCAGCTGAATAACTTGTGGAGCTCAATGCAAAATGAAAACGTAGGGCCACTTATTTAAAAGTTATCAAGAATTCCAAGATGGTGGCAGCAGAGGATTAGACCCAGCGCAGGGCCCTTCTGAGAGGACATTTGATGACAATGTTACAGTAGCAGGAATCGTTCCCTATTCATCTTTTTTTATCTCTAGTGGACAGAGACAACAAGCACAAACTGAATCATTTGAAGAGGATTTAATTCATGTTATATAATATTTCTAACGTTGCGGGCAGAGCTTTCTGAAAAAGCTATGGATAATGCAGCCCCTGAAGTAGCAGGGGAACCTTCTTTCACAGCTCCTGGGATGGGAGTAGAAACAATTCTCAGAAAGCTCAGAGGAGGAGTTCCCGTTGTGGCTCAGCGGAAATGAACCCGACTAGTATCCAAGAGGATGTGGGTTTGATCCCTGACCTTGCTCAGTGAGTTAAGGATCCGGTGTTGCAGCTCCAGTTCGAGCCCTAGCCCAGGAACTTCCATATGCTGCAGGTGTGGCCCTAAAAACCTAAATAAATAAATAAAAGACAGCTCAGAGGAGAGCTGTGGGGGGAACGCATCCTGACAGGAACGATGGACCTTGTAGTAGGATCCAAGCAGCCACCCACTAGGTACTCAGCAGGGAAGGAGGCCAAGGAGGAAACCCCAGACCTTGCTTTTCTGCCATTCCCATGGTTGTTCTTCACTGAAAGCTGAGGGTCATGGAGCCCATTGGACCAGCTCTGAAAGTCATCCGAGGGGTGCAGAGAGAAGGGCAGAGAAATGTGGAGAGTGGATCTCAAGGCACACACTGCAGATATTTAGCACAAATGTCTCCATGGATGTGGGGTGTTTAGTCACCAAGAATTCTAGAATCACTTCAGTTTCAGTACAAGTTACTGACCCAGAGGTTAATCTTTGTTCTCATTCATTTGTGGCAAAATTTAAGAGACAATCATAATTTAGCGTGAGAGTTAATTACCCACAAGTTGGTGAAGTAAAGTGGCAAGAAAAATTCTTTGTCTTTTTTTTAGGGCTGCATGCACGGCATATGGAGGTTCCCAGGCTAGAGGTCAAATCAGTGCTGTAGCCACCGGCCTGCACCACAGCCACAGTAATGCCAGATCTGAGCCACATCTGCGACCTACATAACAGCTCACAGCAACACTGGATCCTTAACCCACTGAGCAAGGCCAGGGATCAAACCTATAACCTCATGGTTCATAGCTGGATTTGTTTCCACTGCGCCGTGATGGGAGCGCCGCAAAAAAAAATTCTTAAATTGCATCTGGATCAGTAATTTCATGTGATACTTTAAAACTCTTCTAGAGCAAACTGAAATTAAAAACAAAAACCCACAATGCAAACGGTCAGCTACCATTGCCAGTCACAAAACAGCATTGAAAGCACTAGCACGTATGCAGACGTGTAGAGCAAATATAAAGTGCAATATATGTTTTCAATCTTTAGGTCTGTTTATTCTCAGTCCTATGTCATTCTTCCTGAAATGACCCGTGACTGTGTGTTAAAGCTTTTTGAAATCTGAGTGGAATCATATGCTATTTTCCACAGTTAACATTGCAGGCAGCAATAATGTTAGGAGGAGGTAAATTGGGATTATTGTCTCTTCTTTGCTACCTTTCCTCTCCCCTTACAGAGTTCCTGTGACTCGCAGAGGCAGAATTTAGTGGAGGAGCAGGTGTGCCTGCTGTTTAGTTCTCATAAATAACCAACCACAAAGCCTCGAGGCTAGAGTCATCCCCCTGCTCTTTAATCCCAGATTAACGTTGGTAGAACAGCTTCTTTCCGGAAGAAGCCATTAAGGATGGTAATTTTAACCTGATTTTACTCTGTAGTTGTCAAAAGAGGAGAAAGGGACAGTTCAACTTGGGAATGATGCAGGCACCATGATGGAGGCATCGAAGACTCATTCAGTGGGAACGAAGTGAAGGTGGTCAATTAAACAGGCTTTATGGTTGATGTTTTGTAGATGTTTTCTTTGCTCTGAATAAAGAAGGATTATTTGGTTCTCTAACCATCTCCAGAGGGTTTAAGTGTAAATTTGAAGTCAGACTCTTTGGAATACCAGCTTGTATTAACAACTGCACATCCTCGAATAAACCATTCCGCCCCACTGGAACTATTTCCCCATCTGTAAAGTGGAGATCATAATACAGAATTGCAGTTAGGACTTGCTAAGGCAAGGTTATAGACGTTAGGACCCACATGAGCAAAGCAGGCAATTAGCGGTCCCTATGGCTACTACAGCTACTTCTACTTGAGGGGGAGCCATGGGGTTTTGATATTTGAGTTGGTGTTCTAAACCCAGCCCAGCAGACTGTCAAACAGATGCCTACCTGAAATCGTGGAACATGGTGCACATGCTTTTCCTCTGTCCACAAGATAATTAACTTGATTTTCAGAGAGTCTGTCTTCAAGTTGGATAGTCGATGGGCTGTGCTCCCTCCTGGGGGTGTCCTGAGAAAGGTCAGTCCACAACAGAGCCGTCCATCGGCTGTGGGGCTTCTCTGTGATCACCCGAAGGCAATGCTTTCTGTGAGGTGCTGCTGAAAGGGGCTTTTCAGTTACTTTTGGTCCGATTCCTAGAACAAACCCAATGTTTTACTTTAGTTCTAGATATTACCTGTTCCATTTCCTTGCTTGTTATGGAGAGGGGGAAACTGATGGCAGGCCAAAGTAATAATATAGAATTAGAAAACTTTTGGTTGTGGAGACATGGCACTCTCTAAAAGACCCTTTGAAAGAGGGGAAAAGATCTTGAGTTTTAATGCTTGTTTTCAGAAGCCAACTTGTTTTTTTTAGTTTTAATTTAAAAAAAAGTCGATTCATGATGAAAATCTTGGTGCATAAACTGCTGAACTCGAAAAAGGAAAACCCGGAGTTCCCTTCGTGGCTCAGTGGTTAACGAATCCGACTAAGAACCATGAGGTTGCGGGTTCGATCCCTGGCCTTGCCCAGTGGGTTAAGGATCCGGCGTTGCTGTGAGCTGTGGTGAAGGTTGCAGATGCAGCTCGGATCCCGCGTTGCTGTGGCTGTGGCGAAGGCCGGCAGCTACAGCTCCTGTTAGACCCCTAGCCTGGGAACCTCCATATGCCGCGGGTGCGGCTCTACATAAAAAAGGCAAAAAGACAAAAAAGAAAAAAGAAAAAGGAAAACCCACTCTATTCAAATAATCATTCAATCCTGGAGCATTTGGTGTTGTCTGTTACTTGGATCATGTTCGAATTTATGATTTTCTAATTTGTCGCTGTTCTTATTACTAGGTGTATCGTTATTACCATTTTGTTTCTATTTCAAACAATTCAGCCTTAAGTATTTTGACTTTCCTAGATTATTTGTTTTTGTTTTTCAGATAACAGATATTTTAATTAATTTTCTTGAATTGCTTCTTATTATAATATTTTAAAGCAGAACGGGAATTTATGAGTTTTATCCCAAAAGTCACACGAAAGGCCATAATGAACTGTAGACCTCTTCTGTTTACAGTATCCATACTGTAAAGTCATCACATTGACTTTTGATATCTTCCTTCCTTCCTTCCTTCCTTCCTTCCTTCCTTCTTTTTCTTTCCTTTTGTATTTTCAGGGCTGCACCTGTGGCATATGGAGGTTCCCAGGCTAGGGGTCCAATCAGAGCTGTAGCCGATGGCCTATACCACAGCCACAGCAACGCGGGATCCGAGCTGCGTCTGTGACCTACACTACAGCTCACAGAATGCCAGATCTTTAACCCACTGAGCGGGGCCAGGGATCGAACCTGCTTCCTCGTGGATGCTAGTCAGATTCGTTTCCACTGAGCCACAACAGGAACTCTGACTTTTGATATTTCTTAATATGTTGAGTGGAAAAATATGGATTTATTGCTTTTTTATTATTTGATAACTTGCTGAAAGATGTCATTAAGATGCTCTTTGCTAAAGTCAGTTGTGGTGAGTGAAGTTCTTAAAATAAAATATAGATTCCAGTTATATACATTGATGTAGTCAAATCAACAATTAACATTTTTCTTTCATACTGCCATATCAAAAATGATTATCCTTCGGGAGTTCCCGTTGTGGCTCAGTGGTTAACGAATCCTACTAACAACCATGAGGTTGCGGGTTCGATCCCTGGCCTTGCCCAGTGGGTTAAGGATCCGGCGTTGCCGTGAGCTGTGGTGTAGGTTGCAGACGCGGCTCGGATCCCGCGTTGCTGTGGCTGTGGCGAAGGCCGGCAGCTACAGCTCCTGTTAGACCCCTAGCCGGGGAACTTCCATATGCTGCGGGTGCGGCCCCAGATAAGGCAAAAAGACAAAAAAAAATGGTTATCGTTCTACAGCTATTTACTTGGAGGAAGCATTTATCAGAATTAGGCGGGGGTGGGGGAGGGGTGGGAGGGAGTGGGGATAACTACTGCTTTAATGTTGGAATAGCAAGGAGCTCCGACTGTAATGCACGGGGAACTATATCTAATTACATGTGACAAATCCATATATGTACATGTAATCGGGTCACCACATGGTGCAGTTGGAAAATCTGACAGAAATCTGTAAACCAGCTATAATGCAAAAATAAAAAAAAAAAAGAATTAAGCGGACCATTTATTATTATTATTTGTGTAAGGGATACATTTGAAGCATATGACACTGTCATATAATATTAAATGGTAGTATGGTAGTAATCAAAGCAACAATGAATATAATTCCTGTACTAGGTACTGGCTAAGTGATTTAATGACATGCATTATTTCAATTAATCTACATCTCAGCTTTATGGGTAAATATTTTTCTATTCCCATTTTTTGTCTTTTTAGGGTCGAACCCATGTCATATGGAGGTTCCTAGGCTGGGGGTGAAATCAGAGCTGTAGCCACTGGTCTACACCACAGCCATAGCAATGCCAGATCCAAGCCTTATCTGCAGCCTATACCATAGCAAGGCAACGCTGAATCCTTAACCCACAGAGCGAAGCCCTGAAGCCAGGGATCGAACCTGCGTCCTCATGGATACTAGATTTGTCTCTGTCGAGCCATGACGGGAACTCTTAATCAGATTCTTAGAGAGAGGATTTCACTAAAAGCATTTCTAGATCCTGTTATGGGGTGTATCTGAATTTTATTGTCAAGTAAATTTAATCTATAGTCAAATAAATTTAAGCAGTAGTAAAATAGGTTTTGATATTTTCAAGATGAAATTTCTTACGATCTTTATTATGCTAGTGAGCGTTGCAAATATCTGCAAGGAGAAAGTGGGTTATACGGTTTCCCATGTGCACCGGACTCTGGAACTCTCCTGACAGAGCACCACAGGAGCCTAGGGATACAGGGAACTCAACATGAGAAACACTCTTCCATGTGGAAATCCCGTTAGATGAAAGCCATTTTGGAAATATGGTAAAGTATGGAGTTCCCGTTGTGGCTCAGTGGTTAATGAATCTGACTAGGAACCATGAGGTTGTGGCTTCGATCCCTGGCCTCTCTCAGTGGGTTGAGGATCCGGCGTTGCCGTGGGCTGTGGTGTAGACCGGCGGCTACAGCTCCAATTAGACTCCTAGCCTGGGAACCTCCATATGCCGAGGGTGCAGCCCTGGAAAAGACCAAAAAAAAAAAAAAAAAAA
>PVHT021183524.1:10924745-11019268 GCA_004024745.2 Catagonus wagneri | reverse complement strand
TGTTCTCATTTCTTCATTTGGTCTTTATGAGCATATTCTTAGTGACAATAATATTTCAACAGAATAATTATAGTTGGTCATGTAGTTTTGCCAGCTTTTACTATTATGTATTTTGTTGCAATGGGTATCTTTATATCTGTGTTCATAAACATTTCTGACAATTTCTGATCATTTCCTTAGAATCTGTTCTTAATAATGAATTACTAGAAAAAAGATATGATTATCTTTTAAATCTTCTGAAAAATATTACTAAATTGTTTTCAGTAAACTTGTTTAAATTACTGTTTGCACCAACAGTAAATGCTAGTGCTATTTTATAAGATTTAATTTTGTAAATTAAATCTGATATATTTACATTCTTGATAACCTTAAACATCCTCTTTTGAATTTTTATTTCTTCAGAGATTGATTTTTTAATTACTTAATGAATTTTATTACATTTATAGGTGTACAACAATCATCACAACCAAATTTTTATAGCATTTCCATCACAAACCCTCAGTGCATTCCCCCACCTTCCAACCTGTCTCATTTGGAAACCATAAGTTTTTCAAAGTCTGTGAGTCAGTATCTGTTCTGCAAAGAAGTTCATTGTGTCCTTTTTTTAGATTCCACATGTGAGTGATAGCATTTGATGTTGGTGTCTCATTGTCTGACTGACTTCACTTAGTTTGATAATTTCTAGGTCCATCCATGTTGCTGAAAATGCCATTATTTCTTTCCTTTTAATGGCTGAGTAATATTCCACATTTTCTTTATCCACTCCTCTGTTGGTGGACATTTAGGTTGTTTTCATGACTTGGGTATTGTATAGAATGCTGCAATGAACATTGGGATATGTGTCTTTTTGAGTCATGGTTTTCTCTGGATAGATGCCCAGGAGTGGGATTGCTGGATGATATGGAAGCTCTATTTTTATTTTTATTTTTTTAAGGAATCTCCATACTGTTCTTCATAGAGATTTTACCAATTTATATTCCCACCAACAGCATAAGAAAGTTCTTTTTGTCCAGACCCTCTCCAACATTTATTGTTTGTAAACTTTTTGATGTTGGCAATTCCGACCCAGTGTGAGGTGGTACCTCAATGTAGTTTTGATTTGGATTTCTCTAAAAATTAGTGATATTGAGCATCTCTTCATTTGGTGATTTTTTAATACAGCTATTCGCCATTTATAATTTCTGTTTCAGGAAGTTCTTTTTGATATTTTTGTTCATTTTTCTATTTGCCTTCTCTCATTTTTGCTTAAGCTTAGAAATCCCTTCTGTGCATAGGTATTTAATAATTATCACTTTAATTTTTAATATTTTTATGCTTCAGTTTCTCACTTTCTTCTTTACTTGTTGTGAGTGTATAAGTCATGGGGAAACACTTCCAGTTAATTAAGAGTTCGGAAAATATTCCTTCCACATCCCATTCTAGAAATAACTATCCAAAAGTGCAATGTAGCTGATTCCTAGAATAGAAATCAGGAAGAATGAGGGATTTCTAGTCTTCAAAGAACCACAGTTTGAGAATTAAAAACAACTGAACAGATGACATGGCCTAAATAAACTTATGCCCAAATAACCTGCTATAATTTAATTATAAGACATGCATTTACATATGACCTAAGAACAAGGATGATTATACTACAAAAATGTGGCATTTTGGGACTGGGGGGAGGGAGCACTAAGGAAATTCATACATTATTTTTTTAATTGATTAGGAATTGCCAGGAATTACTCACAAATTATGTATTTTATAGTTTAGTATCAAGTTTGATTTTTGAGTCTAAATCTTTTTAATGGAACACCAAGGTGTTGTGTAATCACTTTGTACCATCAGCAGTTGTTTAAATGATCACAGTGATGTGGAATATGCACAACCCACTTTCATCACGTTGACCTCTGTTGCACCTTCTAGGCTGGTAACTACATCTGAGGTTAAGGAAGAATGCCAAGATATGCTTGCATTTTTGTTTTGGTATCTAAATCTTGTTTTTTCATTACACGTGTTCATCCTCTTATCAACCTCTCTTAGCCCTGAAAATTTCAATGCTGTATCAGAGTGTAGTTTTAAAAGGATTTGGTAGAACTCCAAATATTAGAACAATGGTGTGTTTACTGCAGAAATTATAAAACTGAAGTGACAAATAATAAATTCTGAATCAAGGAGTAACGTATATCAGAGATATACAAACAGAGAAATCAGGGGTCAGAATTTTATATTAGTAAGTCTAGTAACTGAGGGAAAATTAAATGACATGGAACAGAGCTAGTCACTGTGATCATGAACTATATAAAACTCAGCAAAGCTCCAGCATTGCCATATCTTCATATGGTAAGTAATAAATCAAAGTGTATAAAACAAAAACTGTTAGAAGTGTAAGTAATAGTTGGTAGAAACAAAGCTGTAGTAGGAATTCTTACCATACAATTAAAAATGCATAATAGAACACACACATACACACACAAATATAAAACAAAGATGTCCTTGAGTAATACAATGAATAAAGTTAAATTAATTGACATATTTTAAGAATTGTACTTTGGAATATATTGACATATATCAACTTGAGTAGAGTATATATTTTTTCTGGGATTTTATGGACATTTTAAATAAATTTATGCGTCATTCAACAGATTGGATGATACATAAATTTAAAATATTATTAAAGTTATGGTTAGCCAATAGGCACGTAAAACCCTGTTCAACATCATCAGTCATTAGGGAGATGGTAACTAAAATACAATAAGATAACACTACACATCATAAAAATAGGTAAAATGGAAAAAGAAAAACAAAAGAAAACAACAAAGCCTTACAGTAGCAGTGCTGGCAGGGAGGGGTATGGAGCTCTCATAAAGTTGCTAGAATGCAATATGACACAGCCACTTTGAAAAAAATCTTGGCAGTTAACTCATATTATTACACATACACTAGCCATTGTGACCCAGATGCTTCCCTTATAGGTCTTTACAATAGAAAAATGAAACCTTAGGTTCATATAAAAACCTGTACATGAATGTTTACAGAGGTTCTTTTCATAATAGCCCCAAAGCGCAAAGAACTTAAATGTCCTTCAGCGGGCTCAGTGGTTAAGCAGATGGTACATACACTCAATGGAATTCTCAACAATAAAAAGGAGAGAACTATTTAACATGCTAAAACTTAGACTTAAAATATGTTTTTCTAAGGGAAAAACACCAGACGCCCCAAAGGCTACATATTGTGTGACTTTACTTATATGAAATTCTAGGAAAAGCAAAACTATAGAGATGGGGAACAGATGAGCCAGGAATTAAAGACAGGCAAGGGTTTGGCTAGAAATTAGCTGCAGGATAGTGATGGAACTATTGTGAATCTTGATTGGGGAGTGTGTGGTCACACACCTCTGCATTTGTCAAGAGTTGTAGAACTGATAGCGGGTTTTATTTATTACAAAGAGGCAGATATCTTATATGCTGTATTTACAATTGAATATCCATAAAACATATAATAACTCTAAAAATAAATTTCTTGACTAAATTAAGAGAGAAATGTTTAAGGAGTAGAAGTTCCCTTTGTGGCTCAGCAGTTAACGAGTCCAACTAGAATCCATGAGGTTGCGGGTTCAATCCCTGGCCTTGCTCAGTGGGTTAAGGATCTGGCATTGCCACGAGCTATGGTGTAGCTTGCAGGGGCAGCCCAGATTCCATATCGCTGTGGCTGTGGCATTGGCTGGCAGCTGTAACTCTGATTCGATCCCTAGCCTAGGAACTTCCATGTGCCTTGGGTGCGGCCCTAAAAAGCCAAAAAAAAGAGAAAGGTTTAAGGAATAAGATTTGGAAATATTATATATGAAAATTTATCAAAACGTAAGTGCCAAGACTATACCCTATGATAAATTCATGCCTTTATAGAGTTTTCATTCTAAAAAGAAAAAATAGAAATGAATGTAGATCAATACATTAAGAATTTTGTTCAACATACCCCATTAAATCCTGAAAGGACAGCATACAGAAATAAAAAGAAACTATCCTGAATTAGAAAACAAACTATGAATTAATTCATTTAAAGACTTAATTTGGAAGGCCAAGTAATGAACAAGCTTCTGTCAAATATTATTAAAATGGAAAGAAAATAGAGAAATAATGCTTAAAGATTTAACACTTTAAAGAGTACTAAATTAATTCTATGCTAATAAGTTGAAAATCTTAATGAGATAGCTCAGGAGTGAGAAATATGAATAGGTAAACAAAAATGGCATTTATTTAAAATTTGATCAAAATATTATTTTTTTCCAGAGATTGGAACTTTGTCATTTTGGGCAGGGGAGTGAAAAAATTAAGAGACAGAAAAGCAGATGCTTTGTAAACTGATCCATAATGCTAAAAAAAAGGTTATAAAATTTTTTAATAAATTAGCAAACTTGCTTAGGAAAATCTGAAAAAGGAATTTTTTTTGCATTGTAGAAATCTCAATTAAAATTACTTGCAAATCAAAACCAAGAATCCAGTGAAAAATTCTTAGTTAAAAATACTTGCAAATTGATTTAAAATAGCCACGTATCTTTACCAGATGAGTTTGATCCTAAAAATAAATGGATGATTTAGTATCAGGGAATCTGTCAATGCAACTAATTACATAATCTTAAAGGATGGCGTACCTAGAATATTGACATTCAGAGGACATAACACCTGACTCTTGTGACTGGCACATTAATTTCAATTGTAATTATGAAATGAATCCAGTACAGTAAGATCACAAAGAAAATACAGTGAAACATATTTTTTACTGAATGATATATATATACATATGTATATATATACACATATTTATCTGTGTCCATAAGATAATAAAAATACAGTATAATAAGGAAAGGGGTACTGAATTAACACTTTTCAATTATATGAATACATTTTTGAAATAAAAAAATAAAGAAAAATATTGACAATATCAACATCTTGGCCAAATACCTAAGAAATAACATTAGAGTTTCTGTTTTCAAGGCTTTTGCAATTTGTCAGTTACTTTGTTCAAAGTAATCTTTGTATATTATTTTTATAATTTATAATTTACAATTACGTTATAATTGTTTTCAGTAGCAGTGTAGTCTTTTTCATCAATCTGTCTTTATTCTTCCTTGAGTCAAAGAATAGTTTTTGTAAATTATAATTTGAGAAGTTATAATTTACATACAGTAAGAGTTATATAAATAGTTAAGGAAAGTCTTAAACGTAAGGATAAATTTGAGATTCATAAAAATCCCATTTCACTTTTCTAAAAACTGCAATACTGTCTGTATGTGTTTCTTTGGATTATATCTAGCAGCTTTCCAAAGTTTTCATATTTGAAAAATTTGTGCTAAAATATCTTCATAGTAAGTAAATTCATAATAACATCATGTTATACTTGGTAAAAACTTGTGAAATTCTTAATGGTTCAGAATTTCAAGCCCACTCTGGTGCTATTTGTGTCTCCAAGTCATTTGCAACTATGTACTTCTGCATTTAAACAGTAAATTTGGTATAAATAATGATAGCACAGTGATTGTAAAGAAAAAATATAACTGATCTTAACTTCTTCCTCATCCATGTACATTGGGGTTCATTGTATAACCAGCAGTTCTTCATTATTATCATCCACAGAATAAAATGTTTATTAAAGGATAAAGAATAAAAATGTGCTAATTTGAAGCTTACGTAAGTATTATGAAAATAGAACAGTAAGAATAGCAGTTTTTTGAACATTGATTAACACACCCTGTTTTCTGGGAGGAGTATTTTATCAATGACACTGTTTAGAATCGTTGAGGCATGGTGATAATAAAAAACAGAGTTACTTATAGTTGGTTTTACTATTGTCTTTAATGAATCCCTTTCTTTCCTAGGCCCAGATGGATTACTCTAACCGCCTACTCTTGGTACACCAATGATCTTAATAAATATTAATGGTGTGCAATAAAATTCAATTCCCAATCCTGCTAGAGAGAGAGCAGGAGAAAGAGAACTTGAAAGAAAGATATTTTACTTACATGGTAAAACCTATCATAAATCAACAGCAAACATTTTAACACCTTAAGCTTATTTAAAAAAAAGAAAAAAAAGGGACAACCTAAACCACAAAACCACAATAGCAAAAACAAACAAGCGTGGGAGCTCTGGAAAATGCAACAAGTCTAATGGTAACACACAATTAACATTATTGTTTACTTTGGGAATCAACTGAAAAGGTACTAGAATAAATCGGTTTGGATAAATGAGCAGAAATAATACTGAAACTAAAAATATACATGTTTCTTGAAAATAAACAACCAGTTAGAAACTATTATAAAAAAAATTCTATCCCAGGAGTTCTGTCTTTGCTCAATGGATTAAGGATCTAGTATTGTCACTGCTGCGGCATGGGTTTGATCCCTGGCCCAGGAATTTCCACATGCCAGGGTGTAGCCAACAAGCAAACAAAATTACATCCCAAAGACAGTCAAAGCAGCACCAAACACCAACACAGTCATATAAAAAGTTTAAGTGGAAACTTTTATAAGAACATGTACATTATGACTAAAGCTTTACATAAATAAAAAAATATATAAAGTAACTCAGAGACAAACTATTTCCTGTAAGAGAAGAGGAATGTAAAATAATTGTCTTTTTACATGCATATAGATTTATCACTATTACAATTAAAACTCTTAACTGGATCTTTCTTGGATCTTGACAAAATATACTAAAATTCATCTTCAAATGAAAATTACTTAAGACCTAATTGAATAGAAAGTTTAAGAATCTTCTTGTCATGTCAATTATAAAGCACTATCAAGTACTGTAACATATTATAATGCTATGATAATAGAAACAGAATAATATTTGTGTATTACAGGTTATAGATCCATAACACAGGATAGCTAAAAACAGCACTTAATTAATTAATTAATTATTGTCTTTTTAGGACTGCACTCGCAGCATTTGGAGTTTCCCAGGCTAGGGGTTGAAATGGAGCTTCAGCTGCCGGCCCACACCACAGCCACAGCAATGCAGGATCCTAGCCGCATATGCGACCTACACCGCGGCTCAGGGCAAGGCAACACCAGATCCTTAGCCCACTGTGTGAGACCAGGGATCGAACTCTCAACCTCATGATTACTGGTTGGATCAATTTCCACTGCGCCACAACGGGAACTCCTACTTCATAATTTAATATACAATAAATGCATAATTACAAATCAAATTGGAATTAATGTTTATTAGTTAATTTATTAATTTTTATTTAGTTTGACATATAACATTGTATTAGTTTTTGGTGTATAACATAGTGATGTGATATATTTATACATAATGAAATGATTTCCATAATATATTTGATTACCGTCCATCACCACACATAGTTACAAAAAGTTTTTTCTTGTGATGAGAACTTTTAAGATCTACTCTCTCAGCAGCTTGCAAATATACAACAGATTATGGTTAACTGTAGTCATCATACTGAACTTATTAATGTTTATTTTAAAGCACTCATTGGGGGAAAAAGATCTACTAATGGAAATGGAAAAAACATGGAAAAAAAGCTAGACTTAACTGTATCACAAATGAGTAATTTCTCACCCAAGAAAAAGGGAAGAGAAAGAGAAGATCAACAACCAATTGGATTAAAAAATTTGGAATTACTGTAAAATATAAATGTTACATACTATCTTATATTGAGCTTTATAAATTAGCATAAGCACTGAGACTCTAATAGAAAAAAGAGCAAGGAATGTAACATAGATATGGATCAAACTACTGTTAAGGAATATATAACTGCTTATGCATAGGTTTTAAAATGAATCATGTAATGCCTGAGACAAAATGAACCAAACCCCTAATTAGCTTAATTGCTGGGAATTAAATTTACTGTGATTTTCTCATTTTCTTCTTTATGTATTTTATTACTACTTTCCCAAATGGTGTATAGTGAGTGTTTTTATCATCAGAAAGATTTTATTAAAATACTTTAATAAAATCTTTATTAAAATACTTTATTAAAATACTTTAAGTAAAATCTCTTTACTTTCTCTACTTTATGTAAATTCCAGTGTTTTCTGCTTATCTTTCTTCCTTCTTTTCTTTTTCTTTTTTTACAAGCACCTATTATTCACAAAGCAAGAATTTAGGTAGCATGCTTCCTGAATTGGATCTATTTCAGTACAGGGAGGGCACATACATAAATAGAAATCTTTTCTAATTTTTTAACTTTTTTAACATTGAAAACATTCAATAAATTTTTTTTTTTTTGATAATGGGAGACATGAAAATTTGGCTCAATGACTTTTCTGACCCTGAGTTCAAGAGGAAATATTTGCTAGGCTCACTGGAATATGTAATGCAGTTTAGACTTTATTAACAGAGTAGATGATCAAGGGTTGGATGGAAATAGTAATTGTAATTGTCAGTTAGGAAAATCTAGGGTGTTCCCTTCGTGGCTCAGTGGTTAACGAACCCTACTAGGATCCATGAGGATATGGGTTCAATCCCTGGCCTTGCTCAGTGGGTTAAGGATCCAGTGTTGCCGTGAGCTGTGGTGTAGGTCACAGACAGGCTCAGATCCTGTGTTGCTGTGGCTGTGGTGTAGGCCAGCAGTTGTAGCTCAATTCAACCCCTGCCTGGGAACTTCCATATGTGAGAGTGCAGCCCTAAAAACCAAAAAAAAAAAGGAAAAAAAAAAGAAAAATCTAGGACTGTTTTCATTATCTTCTGGTCCCCATGGTTTAAAAGGCACATAGAGAAAGTTCGGTAAATTCATGGGAAATCACTGCAGGTTGTGAGTGTGTCCTACATCATTTAATTAGCTCAGGAGCACTCCAAGGGAGTCTTGAAGGTTTCCATTACACGGAATAAAATTCAGACTCCTTATTCTGTC
Source organism: Catagonus wagneri (assembly GCA_004024745.2). Taxonomy (NCBI): domain Eukaryota; kingdom Metazoa; phylum Chordata; class Mammalia; order Artiodactyla; family Tayassuidae; genus Catagonus; species Catagonus wagneri. Next base: position 11,010,409 of record PVHT021183524.1, on the reverse strand, counting down.
CGACAAGGTCCCGAGTAATCCACTTTCTGGCTCTTCACTTTCTCATATTTTCCCCTAACTCTTCCTGCAGTTTACTGGGCTCTTGTCTGCTTGCCCTTCGGTGAATCCAGCACCAACCTGCCTCAGGGCCTTTGCACCTGCTGTCCACACTGCCTAAATGTTCTTCCCCAGTGTATATATGTGACTTACTCTTACTTTGCTGAATTGCCACTTCCTCCAGAGAGCCATTTCTTGACCAGAAAAAAATAAAAAACAAAATAGAACCCATAGTACTCTCTATCCTCTTGTGCCTTATGAATGTGTGCGTGTATAAACGTATGTGTGTACACATGTACATACACATATTGCATTTGTCACCCTCCAGTGTTAGTTCTCTGTTCATCAGTTTTTAGTGGTTTTTATTACAGTTTTTACCAGTACAATATGAACTCCATAAGGACTGGGGTTTGTCAGTTTTGATCATTTTTCTACCCCTCAGTCCCCAGAACTGTGTGTGGCACACAGTAGGTTTGTAATAAATATTGACTCAAGGAATAAATGACCGATCATTTATCCTGGAGAAGGGGCACATGAGTGAGGCTAGTCATGATTCTCAAATAACTGGATTGCTTTTGCATGGAAGTGTGATTTAATATAATCTGGAATAGCACTCAATTATTGGTAAGCGCAGTTGAGCTCAAGATGAGGAAGGATTTTGTAGAGGAAACAGACTGTTACAGGTAGTGTTTATTCCCTGTTACCAAAGATACTCAAGTAGCATCTGCCTAATTTCTTAGGTCAGATTTAGAGAGAATCATGCTCAGACTACAGGAGCTTTAAGAGCTGGTTTAATTCTCTAGTCTTTTATGACTCCATGGAAGAGGAAAGTGGCTTCTGCAGCATCTTTTGTCCCGCTCATATTCAGCACCGTAACATTTCAGGGTTGACAGACAAGAGGAGTCTTATAGAAAATGAAGTAAAAAATCAGAAAATGATATTATCCTCTTGCAACAAAACCCTCTGTAGCCATCCACAGATCACAGATAAAGCCCCCGCTCCTCATTCAACAACAAATATTTATTAAGCTCCAACTATGTTCCAAGTGCTGTTTTCAATCCTAGCGTTATAGCAGGAAATGGGATAAACAAGGACTTTCTTCTCATTTGGATCCTAGCCAGCATTTGGTAGCTAGATCTACATACACGTATGTAAATATATATATGTATGTATGTACACACACACATATATATATATACTGAATTTATGAACAGGGTGAATATATTGAAATATGAGTGGTGTTCCAATCAGTTCAACTTTGTTATGTTAAATAAATGACAAAGGATAGAGAATAAGATGTAGTGACTGGGATGCAGTGTTTTCTCTGTTTACAAATTTGCATTCTTTGGCCCTTGAGTGATTACACCAAACTGACAGCAATTGGTCAACCAGAAACCAGGAGTCAGCTGAATTTTTGCAGGATATTTATTCATACATTAGGGTGGTCTTCCAGGAAACAGAACAACAAACAGAACATTTTACAAGCAGCGTTATAGAAATATACACAGAAAGCGTTCTAGTTGGAAGCAGAAACTTTTGGTCTCACACAGGGAAATCTAAATGGAACTTAGGCTACACCAGCAGTTTTGATGAAAAAAGTAAATAGGAGTCTTAAAAAAATACTTTAAAAATAATGGCTTAAGAGTTAAACTGCACATGTTAGAATCATTTATCCATCTAAGGAAAATTAACTGGAATAAAATGAAAAGTACCCTTCACTGAGAATATTAGTGAACTCTATGAAAAAACTGTAGGTGTGATGTGATTCGCCCTCAGCACTCTTTTTGAAATTTTGCAGGGTGTTTTTTATTTTCACAGTTTTGAGCTATATCACTGATATTTTGTAAGTGAGGTGCTAAACACCCTACAAAAGACTTTTCACACAATGAAGAATTTTGTTTCTTACACAAATTTCTAACTTCCTGCTTGAAATCCCTGTAGGTGAAAAACCAAAACCTAGATTCTAAACCCATTTATCATAAAAATATAAAGTATTTTTACGTTTTTACCCATATTGATTTCTACACTAATGTATTTACTTTGTAAGTCAAAAAATGATTGTACTTTGTTTTGGTCCCAGATCTTAAGGAGCACCCTTTTCCATTTTGATAAATAATATGACTGATGGCACTGCATGTGTATCAGCCTACATTTTAGCCCATTGCATTTCTGGTGATGTAACTTCTGGCTATTTCTGATGTATATAATTACCTTATAATTATAATTACCTTATAATATTGATCTTATATTAATGTTTTGGAAACTATGAAGTAGGTAGGACACATTATCTAAGAGTTTTATTTCATAATGGAAAAGGGCACATTACAAAAAATTTAGCATGAAAGGAAGTGTTGTCTGCCTGGGCTGAGAAAGGCCAAGACAGGAAGCCATGCTTGTTAATCCTGAGTTTGGTAAAGATAGCTAGACAGGCTTGGGTGCATTTCACAATGTGCTGACTTTGAATCCCAGCTCCAGTACTTTCTATCTGTAAATTTGCGCAAGGAAATCTCTTATAACTTTAGATTCCACATCTATAAAACAAGATTTGTAATTCCTACTATATGAGCTGATGGAATTGTGGATCCACAACACTGGGAACAGGCCTGGTCCATAGTTAGCCTTTGGGGGTTACTCCACGCCGCACCCCTCCCCACCTTAGACCAGAGATTTCCTCTTGAAACTACCTTCTCACTATACATATTTACTTTTCTGAAATGAAAATCATCCAAAAGCATAATCCACCTATACTTAATTAGAAAATATCAGCTGATGCTGAAATGTAATATAAAAGAAGGGTAAAAGGAAAACTTGAACAAAATTTTGTATGATTGAATATATGAAGACTTGAGTCTTAGTTCAGTAGAGGAAATAAAATAGTTGCTTGAACTTACTAGTAATGAAAGTACTTGAATTGAAGAGACATGATGCCAGAAGCCCATTCCATGCAAAAAGCACGCTGAAACGAAAGAGCTTACATTCAGGGAAATAGGAGCACATACATTAATGTTAAATAATAAGGAACTGGTAAGAAGTGTGTGGATATGAGTTCAAGTTTAATCGAAGTCAGGATACACAAGAGAAATGATCAACTCTTGAAGTGGAGAAAACCAGGGACTTTTCTAACCTCCCCTGTGAAGACATACACGACGCTCTTTGTGAGCTCTTCAGGTCGTCCCCTCTTCTAGACTACTGTGGGCAGCATTGATCACTAATAATGCCATGAGGACCATCCTAAGCAACGATCATGTGTTCTCAGTAACAGTAAGTAAAATAGGAACAAAATGCAAATTATCCAACTAGGACTTGCATTTTCCTTCCCATTTTATTTCACTATCAGTGTATGGCATTTACATTAGACACTGGCTACAGTATGGAGTGGATTTCTTCTCTAGTAGGAGTAAAGTCAGTACTTCAGTAATTTCAAGACATCCCTTTATTCTACTTAGGCTTCCCTCTCTGTGTTGAACTTGCGCTAAGTTACTGGTATGTTTGCATAAGTTCTTGTAAAAAACTCGTTAGTATTATTATGTGCTAAAGAATGTCCAGTTTGTACTTTTGGAGGTCTAGTCTGCTGGTCAAGGTGATGGGAGGCCCAAGGCAGTTCTTCCTGGGGAAGGACTCCTGCGTGGCGACTCCTGTGTGGCAACTCCTGCTAAAAGTCCAGACTCTGTAAATCTCCAGATTCCAAGGACAGCATTGTTTCCTCTGAGATTTTCTGTGCCTTAGATCATTAGGGGTGGGGGTGGGTCATGGAGGAGAGAGAATTGGATTTAGTGTTCTTCTTCCCAAATACTAGGTTCCATAAAAGTTTGAGAATGAGGAGTTAAAGTAGCTACCCAGGGGTACCATGTATGTTTTCCAAGAAGATCAGCAGTAGGACATTTAATAAACTGAGCCAAGAGGGTATCTAGTCCTCCAATTACAGAGGGACAGAAACACCATGGCCTCTGTCCCTGTATGAGAGAAAACCAGTTCTCGTTTCCCTGAGTTTCTCTGAAAGGCTTCTTTCTGTGGTTTTGTGATATGACCAACGTCATATTTTCATCCAAATACGTATAATGGCTATTTAAATAATTTTAAAGTAGCAGTGCCTGTTGTGATCATCCATAGATCTGAGTAGTAAGTTAAAACCATCTTAAATCTGGTAGGAGACACTCATCTTCACAGTCAGTGAAGTGTTGCATATTCACACATTCATGGAAATCTTTTCACCTTCTAATTGTATCTCTATGTCAACACATTCAGACCATACTTTGATTTCAAGAATTGCTCCACAGATTCATTTTAGGTTTCAGGTGATTTTTCCACAGGGTGATTTAGTTACTTACAGATGTCAAGCAATTTATATGGTAAAATCATATCGTGAAATAATTCATAAAGTTCCATGTTTATTTTTCATTGTCTCAGCATATCTGATTTGTTGTGAAACTCACATTTCTTGGCAAAAATATAAATTTCATTATAAATGTCCATTGAAGTCAATATGACAGCTCTGTTTCTCATTATGTGCATGTGCAGTGTAAAGATATTAACCATAAAATTTGGTGAAGGTCCTCTAGGGGATTTTGAATTTTAGTATGTTTCAAATAACTTGCAGATAGCATTTGTTTATGGTTTTTCGTGTGTATAGGAAATAATAAATAGAACTGACAAGTCATGTACATGGTGAATTAAACTGAAGCTACATGATATATACAAGGTGTCATTTTTTTTTGCTTTTGAAATAAACTTAAAATGAATTTAACATGTCAAAATCAATATTTCAAAATGTACATTTTTAGCTAAACATTTAAGCCTTTTAGAAAATATTTTGGTAGGTGTTAAACAGCATTGCTGTTTTTTTTTCATAGGTAAGTTTCATACCAAATAATACTTGAAATGAAATCATAAGTATTTGTCTTATGAATTACTTATAACAAGAGTTAAGCTGTCCATTTACTAGGTTTTTAAAGGACAAGAAAACAAAATTTCAGTCTATTATGTAATTTATAAAGTTGTTCATAAAAAGTATTGCTATCCCTTTTCTTGAGTACCCTTTGACTTGTAGTGATCTGCTGTGAGCTATTTTGGAGTTTGAAGTTTGGGAAAGTGATCTTTAATTTGTAGAGCTCACAAGATCACTCTCAAGGAAAAAGTCCATTATAAAAGGGAAACTGCTTCTAGTTTAAATGTATAACATTAAAAATGAATTCACAAATACATATACTCTGTTGTAGCTATAAAGTTGTATAACTTCGTGATACTACATCTTCCCTCAGCTGATAGTTTTTAGTTCTAACTTAAAAAAGCTCACTCGCTTTAGATTGATGGCACAGGAAAGAAAATCTGACAATGTTTTTATTCAGTTATCCAAATCAAAATTAGATTGATGAGGCATGGTGACAGCAGTGCGGTTAAAAGAACTGATAAATTATCAGTGGACCATCTGCAAACGCTGCTTGCAAACCTTCTGAATGCAGAATATTAGTGGGGGAAGTGGCTTAATGGAGAAGGCAGAGCAATCAACTCCTTGGCTCCTGCTGTGTGCAGATAAATAATATGATGCTTTATCCAAAGGGCGGGTGGAAATTTCATTAAACTAAAAGCAACTCATCCTGGAGCATAAATACTGATTCCTCTGGAGGCTTCTCCCTCCGTCCTCCTTCCTCACTGTGTGTATTAGTAAAGATGTGAATGGAGCTACTTACCTATGGTCAACACTGACTTTTCTTAAAAAACCTAGTAACTGTTACTTGATTAAATATTAAGGAAATTTCTTTTTACTTAAACAAAAGGACCGTAATCTGAATTTTTTAAATATTCAGAGAATTCAAGTTTCTTTTCAGGGTATTACAGATATTATTCAGGGCAAGTCATCGGAAACGAATCTGATTAGGATCCATGAGGACACACGTTGGATCCTTGGCCTCGCTCAGTGGGTTAAGGATCTGGCGTTGGCGTGAGCTGTGGTGTAGGTTGAAGACTCAGCTGGGATTCTGCGTTGTTGTGGCTGTGGTGTAGGCCAGCGGCTACAGCTCCAATTAGACCCCCTAGCCTGGGAACCTCCATATGCCATGGGTGTGGCCCTATTAAAAAAAGACAAAAAAAAAATATTTAGGGCAAGATAGTAAGAGGCAAACCTCCCTTTGAATCTTGGCTCAGGATGCATTGAAAAGCCTTGTTAATTTATTCAAAATTCATTAAGTGAATACTGTATATCACAGATTGAGTTTGATTTGATAGAATACCAAATAAATCATTTCTACTATCTCAGATTAGTTATTTTTTTCTCTCTGAATTTCAGATTACTTCGCTTTACAGTGTGAGTAATATTTTTTCCATTTTATTATAGAAAATAATGTTATAAAACCTTAAAGCTGGCACCTAAGTCTTGTTATTATTAGAATAAAGAAGTTCACCAAAGTAGAACTAGTCTATTGTTAATTTCTGTTTCAGTTATTAATATTGAAATAATAAACTTGAAAAACAAATATTGAATAACAAATTCCACATGCCCAAATTATTTTTAGCAGCAACTTGACTTCTTATTAACCCTTATATCTAAACATACTTGCAGCTGACTTGGCTTTCATCATTCCTAAATGATTGTGTACATAAGACCATCTCGTTTTTTAAAGGCAGCCTAATCATTGTGAAATCCAGGACCTATATGTTAGAGTAATGCAGAAAAAATACAGATTATGCATTTGGAAGAAAAACATATCGAGCATGATCAAATGGTTATGCCAGTATGCAAATTTTTGAAGTTTTTGCTCCAAATGTCATTATAGAGATGTACACTTATGCATTAGTTGGCTGTATTTCTTGACTTCAGAAGTGTATTAATTTATGTAGTTTACAAAATGCTTACACTTAAAATGCATAAATATTTAAAGGAAACATTTAAAAAATGTTATACTTGTACCAGGCAATCCAATGAACCAGCCAGCCTGCTTTACAAGCTAATCATTTATTAGTAAGTCTAAAAATCATATATCCTACCTGAGAATACCTAGAAAAAAAATAAAAAGGTGTTTTTACATGGTGGAATATAGTCAGACAAATCACTTTCTTTTTCCAAGGAAAAATTGGGAAATAATTACTTTAATTTTTAATTAAATTTATTTTTTTGCTTTAAAGTTTTCATGAGAAGCAGTATCAATGGCCAGTGAATAGATTTAATGATATATAGTCTTAGGAGACTGCATCTCATACAGGTAAGCAATTAGGTTCTTTTTAGTGTCATAACGAAAAGGAAGTAATTAGATGAGTCAGGAAAAATAACTCTAATGTTGATATACATTATTTTACTCAAACAATTAAAAATATAAAATAATATGTATATTTTCTCACCTTGGCAGACTCACTAATCTTATATTTCCATCTTCAATGTTGGAAAACAAAATAAAACCAAACATAAAAACCTATGAGGCTGGGAAGTAATCCTTAAGGCATCTTTTCTAGGCACTGAGGCTTATCAACTCCAGAGGAACGGAAAACACCCAGGTGAGACCCAGGCTTGCCCTGCTTTGCTAAGTGGAGGCAGTTTGGGGGCCTTGATGCAGGAAGGTGGAGTCTAAGCTGAGCTCAGCAGAATGGGCAAAGGGGCTGGTGTTTGGAGTCTGGGGCTCCAAGGCAGCTGCAGTTTTCAGGGAAAAGGTAAGGTAGATGAGTGAGCTGTGTTGGGGCACGGAGCACCCCCTCCAGACCCTGGTCAGTGTTGGCCTCTATATGTGCAGGTTGAGACTCTGGGGAGGTAGCCGAGAGCAGCTGCCACTGTTGAACCCCGGGTAAAGTCCTGGGAAGCAGGACTATCTATTACCCATCCAAATTAGTTACATTTTATAAGATATGGGGGATGATTTTAAAACTTTTTGTAGTTATATCATTTTCAGCAGTTCTTTCCGTACTTTCAATACTAAAAAAGCACCTTTGAGAACATTATACTTTACAGATATAAAGAACTTGTCTTAAAATTTATTTATTCCAGTCTTCCACACTATTTCTTCTGTTGGAATTTTTATAGCCCTCAAGTTCAATGGAGGAAGTGTTTTCAAATTGTACTGTGAGATAGTATTTAAGCTAGATCTATAGACTTCTTAACAATGATGTTTCATGCTGAAAGAAGAAATCACAAAAGAACAGCCAAGTGAGTCCAGAATTGACAGCGCTCTCTGGAATATGTTAGTTGATCCCAGACTGAAGGGTGGGAGGGCAAAGCAGATGATCTGGGAGGTCTTCCAGTGATGTTTACTAGTGTGTGTGGTGGTTGTGGGGGGCGTGGTTAAGCTCTCTACAGCCTAGAGCCTGTCAGCTGGGAATCTGGAGAGTCAGTGGACAAAAATCTGTCTCACCACTGAATCATCATGTAACTTGGTTCACCAGGACTTATCAAGCTAAATTTTCATGTTGGGCACTGGAACTCTGACTTCTAGACCTCAGCCCCATGAAAGTGATGGAGGAAGCTTTTGTGTTTGAAACAGGCTCTCTAGTCTAATCTTTGGAAAAAGTTCTACGTATTACATATTCTAGGATTTTACTGTTTACTCCTTAATGTTAGTACTTTTGCAGCAAAAATTTAATGACAATCACTTTTAAGGTTATTTTGGATTTGTATACATTGTTTAGTGAAAATGCACCTATAGCCTTCAATTCATTGCATAGTATACTTTAAATGCCCAGTAAACACCATTTGTAATTATAATAATTATTTGTGCTCTGATTTTTTTTTTTATGAGCCTTTCTAGATACCTCAGTCAAGTTCAGAAGTGTGTTAATTTGTTTTGTTTTTGTTGGGAAAATCAAGCCATGCAGTCAGTCTACACCTAAATAAATAATAAGATGATGATGCCATTTAATATTGAAGAAAGAAAGAACAAATTCAATACTTGATTTGTGTTAAATGAAAATGTATTGCAAACATACCAACAGTGGTGAAGATTGTATGCCTGTTTTTTTAGTTCTAAACTAGTGCCCGTTTACCTTTAAATTTGTCTCTCACTTTGGCCTTAAATTTAAATTGAAAACTGTTTGTAACACTTTCCTGCAAATAGTTCCTGACAGAAAATTCCTTTCTTAGTCCCTTGCCACTGAAGTGCTTTTCAAATGTTGCAAATCTACTCTATCTGTTGCCTTTCCTCTTGAACACAGTGAAGGCTATAGTTGGCATTCTGGAAAGGAAAAATAGGTTCCTGAAAATTGGAGAGAATCCAAGCCTCAGACAGAGGGAGATGGAAAAATAGAACTGTATACCCCTGAGCCCTGAACAATGTAATTTAGTCTTAAGCACAAAAGTAGTGTTTATAATACATCTTCTGCCACCCTCTCCACAACTTCAAGCTGAATACCTTGTACGAAATAGGTGCTCAGCAAATAGGAATGAAACGAGCTTTGCAATTTGAGTTTATTTTCAAGGTAATATGTAGTGCAAAAGGTAAAGCAGCATTGCTTTACCAAGTCCAAGTTTCCTGTACATGTGTATTTTAAATCAAAGAGACAATCCCTGCTCAGTTAGAAAGTTTTCCCCCAATTTGTGTTACGCTTGCTTTTGATGAAATCTTGGGTTTCCTTATCTTTTCATTTTTGGGAATTTGGTGGAAAAAATTTGGAACAGGGTCTTGTTCTCTTACATTTTTTTTTAGATGATATATTAAGTAAAAGGGGGAATGTTTGCCTCTAAAATGGCTTCTGTCAAAAGACTAGAGACTGCTATTCATAAGAAAGTCTTATCAAACGAAGTACACCCAGAGGTTTGTACCATTTGATAATATCTTCTGAATGCTATAGAATCTCTCCCTCCCTCCCTCCCTCCCTCCCTCCCTCCCTTCCTTCCTTCCTTCCTCCCTTCCTCCCTCCCTTCTTTCTTTCCTTCCCCCACTTCCTTCCTTTCTTTGCCGCACTCACGGTATATGGAGGTTCCCAGGCTAGGGGTAGAATTGCAGCTGTAGCCGCCAGCCTACACCACAGCCACAGAAACACTCTGATCCAAGCTGCATCCGTGACCTACACCACAGCTCAGGGCAACATAGGATCCTTAACCCACTGAGTGAGCCCAGGGATCGAACCCGCATCCTCATGGATACTAGTTGGGTTCTCTACTGCTGAGCCACGATGGGAACTCCTAGAATCTCTTTCTGAACTCTATTCGGTGTTGTCAACTTCAAAGTGAGTATAGAAACCACATGTTTGACTTTTTCTGGATGAGAGTATTCTCTGTGACACCTAGTACTGTATCTGCCACATGCAAATTTTCACTAAGATGATAGCTGAACTTTTATAGCTCTAATCTAAATGAATGGATATAGAGCTGAAAAAAGATACCTGAACCAGCAGAGTGCAAGTTTTCCTTTGAGACAATTCAGAATCCTGAAAAAATGAAGACAACCTTCTATGTCAGAGACAGGAGGCCAATAATGTTAAACACCTGGGGATGTAATTTTGCTTATCAACCTAATGTAGATCATATCAATAATATTTACTGTTATTGAATTCTTTCCTCAGAATGTAACTAGCGGTGAATGAAAAGCAGGATTCTAGGAGAGAGGAGAGGCAGTACCTGGGCATGAAATCCAACTTAGAGTGACCCTAAGAGAATAGAAAATTTCATATTTCAACAGGCAAGACATTCATCACAGATGGAAAAAATGCTCCAATTTAATTAACATGAATTTCTTGTTACCTTCCATGATCTTTATTTCTTCTACAGTCAGACTGCCTGGAAACATAAGTGGATACCTGCCTGCAGGAAGATAACTTAAAAAATTTTTTATTTTGTTGATGTGTAATTGATTTGCAATGTCAATTTCTGCTATACAGAAAAGTGACTCAATTATACACATACATATTTTCATATTCTTTTCCATTATGGTTTATTACAGGATATTGAATACAGTAGGACTTTGTTGTTTATCCATCCTATATATAAAAATAGTTTGCATCTAGTAACTCTAAGCTCCCAGTCCATCCCTCCACACCCCCTTGGCAACCACAAGTCTGTCCTCTATGTCTGTGAGTCTGTTTCTCCAGATACCTTTTTATTTCCACCTTCTTGACCTTCTTTCTGCTCCCCAGTCTCTGCTCAAAATAGTGGCTGAATAATGAACATTCAATAAATGTTAGCTGAATTTCTCTCTTCTCTCACTAGATATACATTGTATTAAATAAGATTCCTTGCATTTAGCATAATGTCTCATAAATGTTAGTTATTATAATTTTCATAATATTTTTACTATGGATTCTGAACATTCTAAGGCTATTAAATACCTTCCTAATCCTCATAAATTCATTAGGAGTCCATGATCACAAGCTGAGTGTCCTGTATGATTTGAGTAAGAAGAAAAGAGACCCTGTAGCTTCTAACTTCTGCTCCATCATAAGACATTTGATGACACAGACTTTGCTTTATTATTATGAGGTTGCTGTTGGATTGATATGTTTTTTTGACATCCCTTGCTTGAATGTATCAAGTAATGAATATTAATGAAGTTTATTAACCCCTTACTCTCTCAGATGCATTGTTTCCCTTTCAAATGAATTCCTTAACCATTTCTATTACCACAGTCAACTCTTTTGTTAAATAATTCTTTTTATTTTTATTTTTTTATTTTAGGTCTGCAGCTGTGGCATACAGGAGTTCTCAGGCTAGGGGTCCAATTGGAGCTACAGCTGCTGACCTACGCCACAGCCACAGCAACTCAGGATACGAGCTGTGTCTGCGACCTACACCACAGCTCATGGCAACGCTGGATCCTTAGCCCACTGAGCGAGACCAGGGATTGAACTCACATCCTCATGGATCCTAGTCGGGCTTGTTAACTACTGAGCCATGAAAGGAACTCCCGTTAAATAATTCTTTAGGTGGCTATTTTCAGCTTTAGCTGATTCCTTCAAAAGCAGAAAAGAAGAAAACTAGCTTAACTAGAAATACGTGAAATGTAGTTTTAGGATTAGTTTTGTTTTTGCTGTGTGTTAAGAGCAATGTAGGATAAAACTGATGTTTGTATACTTTCAGCGTTATGCCTTGTTTGCCCTTGTGAATGTTCATCTGGGGTGAAAAACGAAACAGAACTCCAGGTATATTTTCTGTTCCCACACAAGAGCAATTCTTGGTCTATTTCTGTGACTATAGGAATAACACTTGCATTTTACAGTGTCTAAACATTCTGTACTGTGATCAGTGCCATGAGGATTACTGAAAATGCTCTCTCGTGTTAGGTATTACAAATCACTCTATGGTTTCTTTATAACGGAAAGCTGTCCAAGAGAAAAGAGAAACAGTGGAATTTTGGAATTAGCATGAACACTGAGTGAGGGAATCAAGATAAAATTTCAGAAAGAAATTTTGTAGCCTCTTGGGATGTATCCCTAGAGGTGCTGATGTGATCAGACCTGGATTTAAAAAAAATTTTTTTTTTTAAATTCAAGTAGAGTTGATTTACAATGTTCTGTCAATTTCTGTTGTATAGCATAGTGACCCAGTCATTCATATACATATGTATATATATATATACATACACACACATACACACATACATTCTTTTTCTCATATTACATGGTTTATCACAAGTGACTGGAGATAGTTCCCTGTGCTGTACAGTAGCACCTCATCTCTTATCCATTCTAAATGTTATAGTTTGCATCTATTAAACCCAAACTCCCAGTCCATCTCACTCTCCTCTTCCCCCTTGGCAACCACAAGTCTGTTTTCAATGTCTGTGACTCCGTTTCTACCGTACGGTCCAGCAGTCCTGCTCCTGGGCATATATCCCCCCAGTGTCCATAGCAGCATTATTCGCAATAGCTAAGACCTGGAAACAACCTAAATGTCCACTGACAGGCCTGAATTTGAATCCATGCTCCAAGAATCACTAAATCTGTGAACCTGAATAAGTTATTGTTCTCTGCTTCCATTACATATTTTATATTCTTTCAGATATATTTCACATGTAAGTAAGTATTAAACCAATTATTATGAAATGAATAAGAAACACAAAGCTCCTTATTTAAGGCAAAGTGTTTAGGTGAGTGCTTCTAGAAGCTGAGTGACACATAGCTTCTGAATAAAATTCTGGCTCAGTTTGCTTGGTAGTTTTTAATGTCCTTTCTGGGATGGTGGTGTCCTGGGAATCTGGAGAGGGCTGTAGTGTGGTGAGGCCAGTTATGACCCAGGCAGCTGAAACACTGAGGGCCTGTGGGCTGTTCTGTGGTCTCAGTTTCTGCGTTTACTGTGGTCAATGGCCAAGTTGGAGGAATCCAGCAAAAAAGGAAAAAAAAATTTCTATGGGAAGAAGTGAGTATTCTCAGATGAGTCAGGCAGCAGGACTTTGAGAAGAAAGTAGGAACTTCATAAATACATGCCAGGAAAGCCACTTACAGGTCCAAGTCTGGCTCAGGCTCACCCAGACTTTGTCAGGGTCAAAGCCGATGCCGGAAAGATGTTACCGGAATCCAGGTTCTTGTTCATGCAGCCAAAGAATGAACTTCACGAACACATAGGCAGCAAGCAAATAGGAAAGCACATAGCTCCCATGGCTGCTGGGAGGCGGGAGAAGAGCCCCCACTCTACTGTCCTATAGGGGTTTTTATCTCTTAAAGATGGGAGGGTACCAAGGCAGGGTCCAGAAAGATGTGGTTTTCTCCCGTTGGCCTTGCCTGATTACCTATATCAGTCGCTGTCCAATAGGGGTCTCAGGGGTGGAAATGTCCTGTAAATTTTATGACTTCTTTGCCCTTCTCTTCCCTTAGACTGAGTCACCATTCCTCTCATTCCTTTTCTATCAGTTGAGGAGTGGGTTAGAGATTAAGGTCCATGTGGGCATAGTTACACTCCCTGTAGTAAATATCCCTGTAGTGGGGATGTTACTCTCTGGAGCTCTTAAACCACAAATGTTAATCGATAGCCATATCAAAGAACGCATTGAAGCCCATGCTCCTACACTGACTGCCTGAGTTATTATTCTGCCTCAAAAGGATGGTGCAAACAGGAGAGGAGGTCTTTGTGACATCAGCCTTCAGGTGTCTATCCCGGAGTCACAGGGCTCCAGTGGGATGCAGCACGGCCGCTCTCCTGGGATCTCCCTGCTCAACCATTCTGCAAATTATCTTTGTTTCTCCCTCGTCAAACTTCTCTTTCTTATGCCTTCATCTTCTTTCTGGCTGACATGTTTCAGTGGAACAAATTCTCCAGGAAAAATTCCTGAGAAATGTCTTTTGGGAATCAGATTTTTGATACCTTCCATGTCTGAAAGTATCTGTATTACACCTTTGTATTTGATGGATATTACACCCTTATAATTTGATGGAATTCTAAGCTGGAAATAATGTTTCATCATGATTTTGAAGGTGTTATCCCCTTCTAGATTGCAGAGTTGCTTTGTTTTTGAGAAGTCTAAATTCATTTTGATTCCTAATCCCTATGTATGTGAATTGTATTTTGTGTCTGGAAACTTGTAAAAACTTCTCTTTGTCCACAAAGCAGACATTTTCAATCTTGAGACATCTGCACTTGGATCAGTGAACTGGATTATTTCTTTGATGATTTCTCCTTTGTTTCCTGATCTCTCTTTATGGAACCACTAGTATTAGGACTAACTCTGAACTAATCTTTTCTCTTTCCTTCCTTCTTCCCTCCCTCCCTTCCTTTCCTCCCCCTTCCTTCCTTCCTCCCTCCCTTCCTCCTTCCCTTCCTTCCTCTTTTTTTCCTGCTCTTCCTTCCTTCCTTTCATTGGTCTTCTCGCATTTTCCATTCCTTTAGCGAATTGCTTTCCTTTTTGAAAACTTCTTCTACTTAATATTTCAAACTGATATTGATTTTTAGCTTTATTTTCAAGAGATGTTTTAGTATTGAATATTTATCTTTTATAGCATCTTCTTGATTCATGGGTGCAAAAGCTTCTCTTAGCTCAATTTTCTTTTTCTGAAATATCTATGGTTTCCTTTTTTAAAAAATCTACTTTTTTCTGTATTTAAAGGGAGAGAATTTTCTCATATATCTAGTGATCTTTACTTATCAGTTCTTACTTAATTGCAAGAGATTAAAAAGCTGATTAGAGCTCTTAGAATAAGAGTGGAACTTGGTATTATTTTCTAAGATATTTTGGCTTTTCCATTTTGTGGAGACTTATTCTTTCTTCTGGGAGTGGATAGATTTCACTGAGAGGAACTTTTCAGTCTCTTATCTGGAAGGCACTGGCCTGGCTGTCAACATTTTAGAGACTGAGTTGGGGAAGAGACCTGGAACTCAGCATTTAGTATGCATGGGCTGATCTAGTTCCTCAGTTTCCAGAATACTACCACATTCTCAGCTGTGCCAGTGGCATGAGGTTTCCTCTCTTCAGAAAACTCCCAAACTTTTGCTCACATGGCCAAGAGCACTCGGTAGCACAGATGTGGAGGGTACTCTAAGAATTCTTCTTAAACATCTAATACCCAGACGTTCTCAGGTTAACCCCACATTCATACCTGCTCTTCATACTCACTTTTAGGTACCAGATATCGCAAGTTCCTGATCACTTGGAGGAATATGTGGTTTAAATGAGGTTGGTGTTCAGCTTTTCCTATTGCTGAATCTGGCCCTTTATGTAACAGTACAGATGGGTCAGCTGCATGGATTACTCAATAACGTTAAGAACAAGTCAAGCATTTAGCCATAAAAGCATCAGAAAACAGGCCATCTGATAATTAATATAAAACTGGATCGGAGACTCAGGAAATTACTAAATTTGGATCTAAAATGAGATCGTCTGACCTGGATCTCAGAAGACTTATTGTTCTTTCCAGGTGTGCATCTTAAGAAACTTGTGTAGTTTGAACTCAAAACCAGATACTGCTCAGTGGTTCTTCACTGAATTTTCCTCTGAGTTTTGTGGTGGACCTGAAGTCCCAATACAAAGGAAACACCCAGGAGTGTGAAACCAGATCAACCAAAATATGAGACTGTTCATATGAAAGCTCTGTGACCTGAGACCACTAAGAATCCCTGGACTCTAATTACAATGTGGTCTCCTTCCATAAATGTGGGAAGGTCATGTGATTTCTTTATTGATTCTGGCACCTGTTACATCTTTATTAAATCTAGCACATGTTCTTAAGTAGGTTCTCCAATTATAGAAAACATTTTTTAATACAACATATCGATTCATCTAACTCACAATTTTAATAATGTGCTATAAAGAAATGTTAAGCAAGTCATGTGTTATATATGCCAGTTTCTATCTGTTAACACATAGACTGATGAAAGGAACTTTCACTTTCAAGGATGATGTTAGAAAAACGTACCAAATAAAAGCAGTTAGAGTAATTTTCACAACATTGTTGTAAGTCAACTCTAGTCTAATTTTTAAAAAACCGATAAGAACAGATTCCTGAATAAGTTTCAGTATTTCAGGAAGGAGATTAAAAAAAAACATAAACATGCTATCAAAGAATTGGCTATATTGTGGAGGAATGAAATTCATGTTTTCGTATAGAGAAAAATTAATGAGACTACATAAATTATTATATTAAAATGCATAAATATTATCTTCTATAATATACAAGTTGTTCTGCAAATTATTTTAAATATAGTTCTCTTAAAAACCGCAAAAATCAAGCAATGTCATTTAGTTTTTTTATTAACTTTTCCTCCTTCCCCAAGAGTAATATATCCATTTAAGAATCAGAGATTCTATTAGTCCAGCATGTCTTTAAGTATCAATATAGCTAGTGGAAATAAAATAAATATAAGATATTAGGATTCTAAGTTATCATTATTTATTTGAATTCCTTTCATAGAAGAAAGGGAAAAAGAAATATATCACTAGGAATAATACTATTTTGAAACATGGGCAGGGCACATTTAAGAAAAATAAGTAGTTGAATTGTAAACCAACTGTACTTCAATTAAAATAAAAAGAGCGAATGGTTCAGAGGTTTTTGGCTAAGTTGGATTAGCAGAGTCTGAATTTACTGCCCCTCCTGAAACAAGCAAAAAAAACAAAAATCAAAAAAACCCTCAGAATCAGACATATATTCCTATATTCTGATATTCCTTCATATCCCATGTATGTTGACCACCTAGCGTGTGTCAGGGATTGAGACAGGGGCCAAGGGAAGATATTGTTGTCAAGCTTAAAATCTAGTGCTAGAATGGAGTTCTCTCATGGCTCAGTGGGTTAAGATCTGGCATCGTCACTGCTGTGGCTCGGGTTTCGTCCCTGGCCTGGGAACTTCCACATACTGTGGGCATGGCCAAAAAAAGTCTTGTGCTGGAATCACAAAGCAATAAGCACGTCTTGGGAAGCAAACATGGGGTACCAGTGGCCACTGTAGGCAGAACAGATAAATCAGGTACCTTCGTATTAGTTACTGAATATATAGGTAATACATTCATATACATCTTTTACTCTTTTTCTTAAAAACATACAATACCATGTAATTGTGTCTCTAATAACTTGGTATGGCTTTAAGGACAATCATGTTTCTCTGGGACTCCTTTCCTTCACCGAACTTCACGGATGCAACCCATTAGGCAGAAAAAATGTAGAGTTTGCTTTTGTTTCAAAATGACAGATTGAACCACAGATTGAACTTGAGTGAACTCTATAAAAGTTTTCATACTGATTTAAAATTTAAAGCAGTCACTTGAGAAAGACATTTATTTGTTTGTACAGCTAGAGATAGTCTCATATTCTTTTCTACTATGCAAACTGTGTCTTAAACTTCCTTCATTTTTCCCCCATAGAGAAATTCTGAACACATTTAATATAATGTCAAGTTTTCTAGTTTTTCCTTTCTTTCCACTAAGTATAATTTTTTTCCAGACAAAATGCTTCTGAAATTCTCAAAATGAGCACTGGGTACACTAAAAATGTGATAGTAAAATAATCTTTCCTTACTATTTAAATAAAAACACGCAAACCCTAACTATTGATAAACTTAGGAGGAGTGGCTTCACTTTGGCATCTTCTGTATCATGGCATTGAAAATGTTTCTAAATTATAACCAAAGCCAGTGAGAATGAATTTCAGGCCTGGGGAAGAGCTATTAAGGGGATAATAGACTTTTGATGTCTGTCTTTTCACAGCAGCACAATAGCTAATTCCTGTGACTCCTGACCTTTTAGTGTCTGCTAACCAAGTATTGGCATTAATCTCCTGCTCGTCTGTCACCCACCACATTTGGGAGTCCCTGTCTCTGTTTTCAATTATCAGTCATTAGAGGAGGCACTGAGCAATTTCAGAGGAAAATTCACAAAACCTTTGACCTGTTTTTGTCAGATAACTGGAAGGATTCGCTGTGGATAAACTGTCCCTTCATTGTACCCACGATGTAAAGGAAGGGTCTTTGCTGTGTATCACTTACTGTAACCTCTATCACCTTCAGGTGGTTCAAAACGGACCGTTTTATTTTAGCAATGGAGTAGAAGGATTCACGAGGTCATTCAGTGAAGTCTGGTGAGACTGGAATGGCTGACCTCTAGCTGCCAGGCAATCTACAAACCTCACAGATTTTCCACTCCAGAAAACATGAGATAAATATTTACTGAAAGGTGGTTATCCAACAGTTGTGCTCTTACATTGACTTCTTATAGGTAAACACAAACTTTCACAAATATTTGTACGCAGTGTAACTAAAATCCATTATTTACATACTAAGTGTATTCACTCATCGTTAAGTAATCATTTTTTATTGTACAAAATGAATTACATTTTGTACATCCTTTGCGAGTATTCAGTCTGAACTGACTTTCAAAGTTTAATATCCAACCCATAAAAGATGGGTATTTGTTTTAAATTTTAATTAATAATTTTCTGTATAAAATGCCTGTAATAAAAAAATAAAATATTTTCTATACAACATGATGCATAAAAATCTTCAAGGATAAAAATGGCTAAGTATGTGACTTTTCAGATTCCTTTAAAGAGGAAGTGTGTCAGAACCAGCTAATTTGATTGGATCGATGAGCAAAATACAAACATCAAAATATACCCACTGTGTTCTCTACCTTGTAGATGTGTAAACAAGGTATCAAGGAAACTCAGGTATTTTCTAACTACTCACTGTTGTAAAAATCTGGCCTGAAGATTTCAATTCCACTACAACAAAATTTAAAAAACAACAGTTATCTCTATTAATAGATCAGTACTCTCTCCATATATATTTTTAATTTTATTGGAGTATAGTTGATTTACAATGCTGTGTTAGTTTCAGGTGTACAGATGAGTGAATCAGTTATACATATCCATATATCCATTCTTTCTCATATAGGTTATTACAGAACATCAGGTAGAACTCCCTGTGTAATACAGTAGGTCCCGGCTAGTTATCTATTTTGTATATAGTAGTACGTATGTGTTAATCCTGTCCTCCTAATTTATCACAATGATTTTTTGAGTTTATTTATTTCTGTTTTTATATCTATAATCTGCATAAAGAAATGGACAGTTTGGAGTTTCCTAGTGGCCTAGTGGTAAATGATTTGGCATAGTCAGTACCTTGGTGCTGGTTTGATCCCAGGTCATGTCTGGGAACTTCCACATGCTGTGGGCATGGCCAAAAAAAAAAAAAAAAAAATAGAAAGGACATTTTGATAATCAGATGGCTGCATTTTAGGATTTTAGGCCAGGTAGCAATTTTGTACAATTAAAGTTTTGTTGACCATTTACTGTATAAAATTTTTTAGTATAGTATGTGTAGAAATACAGAAATAAGAAAGAAAACAGAAAGGAAGCCCGGATTTTCCTCTGAAGTATCTTACCCAGTGGGGTTTACATAAGGTGACATCATAATTATTAGGCAAATGGAAATTAATGCATAGGCTAGCTACTGCTTTTTGAGAACTTGCTCTATTCTAGGCACTATGTTATAATTGTCTCTCTCAAATATTATTTAACCTTTACAACACACTGTAGAGTAGACCTTTTATGACTGACCTTATTTATTTATTTATTTATTTATTTATTTAATTTGCCGTGCCTGAGGCAGGCAAAAGTTCCTAGGCTGGGGATCCAATCCGTGCCACAGCAGTGACAATGCAAGATCCTTAACCTGCTGAGCCACCTCTGTTTTAAAGATGGATAGTCTGTTCCACCTCTATTTTAAGGATGGATAAATCAAGGCAGAGGGATGTTAAGTAAATTTTCGATTATCATCTTCTTTCAGTAAGTTAGGGAACCAAGATTGAACTCAAGTTCTTGAGTCAAATCTGACTCTTAACTGTGGTCTGATAATAACATTTCCATCTTCAAAAGGGAGGGAAAAAGTGCTATGGGGCTCCCAACAGGGGAAATTAATTTGGGTAAAAATTTTCAAAGTCGTCTTTATAGAATTAGAACTGGAGATTTTAAGTAGAAGTGGGATTTGAAACTTTGGACCTGGAGAAAGCATCTTAGAGGAAGGGGTGAACAAAACTATCAAGTTTGGAAAAGGAGCTTATTATTGCGGAATCATGAATTCATCAACTTTCATTCAGTACTTTTTGAGTGTTGTGCTTGCTGGGCTGGATGATACTGACTTAAAAAAAATAAGTTTCTGTCTCTAATCATTAAAATATAGAATGTATTCCTGGGGTGGGAATCATGGAAAATGTTGACCAAGTCCCAGGTACTTTTTAGTACTCCTCAGACTCCACTAGACCCTATCATATGGAATGATGATGAATTATTCATTATTCGTTATTTTGGCCCAAAGCTTTCACATCTTTTTCTATCTGTATGAACCGTTTCTGAACCTGGTAATAATTCTTTAAGACCAAGGTCAAAATGACCTGACCTTGAAACCTCCTGCACAATGTGTTGCCCCTTCCTTTCTTATTCTGCCCCTTCCCCACACGCCCCCCAGTGGATCCCAATATGATTGTGCCACAGTGGTACTTTTCCAAGTCTGTCTTTCTCATCCTGCTCTCCTATCTCCTTGCTTCTTAAATCTCCTTAACTGTTAGTGTTCAGCCCAGAGCAGTTATCCAATATGCTGGGCTTGATTAAATGTAGAGGTAGCACAGTGGCTATTTTTAGGATAATCATGATGAGTAGACACGGAAGATGAGAAAGAGAAAAAGCAATCCTCTGACAGCCAATGGTGGAACTGAATCAGATAAGGAGAAAAACGTTAAAAATTGAAATATGTTGACTTATGAAATCAGTAATTACTTAATTTATTGATATTGTTGCTTATTTATTATTGAACATATCAATTTTCATGCCAATGACTGATATGTATAACTCTTTTTGTTATAGTGTTCTAATAATCCCTGAGGGCTGAGTACTGGGACCATCCAGTGATGGAGGGGAAACTTTGAGACCATCTTCCTCCCAGTTCCAAGGCTCTTTGCACACAAGGCTTAATTCTCTGCATGCCTAAATCATTTCTATATTTTAAAGCAAAATAATATATAAATATTGGGTTATTAATTAAATTTTGCAAATTTCAAAATTATGTGCATTGTATTTTAAATTGATAAAGGAAATCAATTTTTTAGCTGTCGTATGACAGGATTTAAATTATGTAAACATCTTATCTTTCTTTGGCGGTTCTTCTTCCTTATAAAACTGTATTCATAGAGTCTTTCTGAGTCGAAGTAAGAATATCTCAACTATAGAACATTTGAAAGTCAACTGAAATTGTTCTTTGACACAGACCCTTCAGGGGGACAATTTTCCCTTTTTCAAGTCACACATGGCTGTGGTATTAAGAGGCTCTTAGGGTTTCTGGAATCTGGAGTTTACCATACTCTCTGGGATGGTTATCCTTTTAAGAAACACGTACATGTGCATTCACTGACCAGTGAATAGGCCTTTATAGGACAACGTTTATGTTTCTCAGTGGACCGGTCAGTGAAGCATATATTTTGGTAGTCACATGATATCTTTGCTTCCCCCCCCTTCACTTTAAAATGTAACATAGATAAGTAATAATTCTATGAGTAATCTCTTAATGATTTTTTGCACTCAGCAGCAAACAATGATCTGTATTCTTTCAACAGCTGGCTGGGCTCCTGGGGAAAGGCTATCTTTGCCTTGCAGCTACTGATTCTATTTGAATCTTCCAAGTTACAGCCCTTGTGTGGGAGATTAAGACTGATTGCCCATGGATGCATCTCCTTAAAACTGCAGATAAATCACTAACTAGATAAAACCGCAGTCCTCTGTTAATTAGTTCTACTCTTCAGATATTGTAGACAGGAAAATATTTAGTCAGGACATTTCTATCCAATTTCTATTAATGATAAAGTCATTTGGAGAGGTGTCTGTTTGGGAAAAAGAGACTGCAATCAGTCACTAACTTCTGTTAAGTTATATCTCAACAATAAAAGGCTTCAGTGTATGTCTGGTCTTTAAACACAAGAAGCTTAATCTTTGCAGAACTTAGGCCATTTAGAGCATTTAGAATGTAGTTTGGTGCTTATATAAAGGCCATCCTGTTTCTTTTCACTCTCAGCCCATTACTCATGGAATGTGGATCTTCTGATTCATATTTTACCTCTCGTATGCTTTGATGTTGCCACTTTTAAAAACCTAACTATAAAAATAAATTTATTCTCTGGTTCTGTCATGGTAGGGAGCTTTCAGGTATTGTAGGTGGTTCATAGAGGGAAATATTTGAAAGACACAACCACCTCCTTCCTAGAAGCAGAAGTACATTTCCTGCTATCATTATGATTGTGTTTTGAGTGGTAAGAGGTATTAACTTCTGCTGACTTTTTGACTGTTTATTTTCTGTGAGCTGGTGTATATGTCTATGCAGTGAAGCAACTCTTTAACTTTTGTGGAGAGCACTGTAGGCAACCATCAGCTTGAATAAATGACCCTGTGTTGATGGACTTGTTCAGTCGATGGTGCTATTCCCTGGTTTACATGAAACAATCTTTGAAATAAGTATGGATCATAAATGACAGTGGGAGAGGAGCACCTGGCTTTAGTGTCATGTTTGTATGGCTGCTCAGCAGAATACAGCCTCTTGTTTTCTTTAAAAATGTAAGCAGATGTGAAAATAGCAGTCTGGGTGGGTCGTTGGGTTCTCTTTTTAAATACAGTATTCAAAGGTGAATCAATGGATACAAGATGTGTGTTTTAAATCTGGTCATATTTGTTCCTGAACTGTCCTTTCCACTTCACGTGGGAGAACTAGCATCCATGGTGTGGGAGGAAGAAGTGGTCTCTACTAGAGGAAAGTGTTAACCTCCTGGTCTCAGCATGTTTTGACCCTCGTGTTGTTTCATCCCCTCTGACGAGGGTGGGTCTGGCTTGAGCTCGCGCGCCCTTCTGCTCTGCTGGGCTGTGCTGTTTTGCTTTATTTCCTCTTTGTTTTGGCTGGTAGGTGAGAGTGCTTTTCTACCACCAACCAAATAGGGATGCATTGTAGCTTTTATGGAGTCTTGCGGATTTTAATCTGATAATGTATTCTACTAGAAATGATAATAAAAGATGTTTTGGGAACGCATATGTGGTATTTTGTGGGTGTGCCATATAAATTAAAGAGTAAATTGAAAGGTCCCAATACTTAATACAATAGGAATCAAAACCCCCGAATAGTGTTCCTTTGACAGATTTTTTTTTCTACTTGTTTGTTTATCTTTTAACCTTCTCAAACCATTTCCAGTTCCAGAATACTGCTATATATGGGGAAACACAATACATTTAATATATTTACGAAAGTCATCACAATATGAACATGACAAGGATAGTTCCTACAAAAAGCTTACATGTAAGGAATATGACATTTGTGTATGTTTTCTTTCATCTGTCTCAGGAGTGCTGTTTTTGGCGGTGGGTCTAATGGAGAAGGTTGGGGTATGGAAGACCTAGCTGGTGAATTACGGTTATTTTAAAATATGGTTGTAGGGAAAGGATGACCTACGAGACTGATACAGATACTATATACTACTAATTCAAGTTGTGAATATGATCACTTGCTTATTCCTAAACCTTTTCTTAGGTAAGAAATAGAATTGGTATTAAATAAGTGAATATAATACAGTATTCGCTATGATAAAAATTGGAGGAAGTGAGTTCTAGAACAGTGAGCAGGACCCAGAATGTATGGCATCCTCTATAGGGTAGGAGCATCACAGAGCAGAACGTAAGCACCGAGAGGTCAACTCTCCTGAGGGATAATTAGGTAAAACGAACAAACAAAACTGCACCCAGGAAAAACAAACACAGTGTGGTGGTGTTAAGAGCTTGGGGAATCGAAACCTTGATCCTGGGTGGAAATCTGTTTTCTCTCATTTATAAGTTGTGGGCTCTTCGGTAAGTTATAGAAATTTATGGACATAAGTAAAGTCATGAAGATTAAATAAAACACGTAGTCCCCAAATGAGAATTAGGTAAATGGCCATGGACTCAGTCCATGGGAAATGCGGCGGGGTGCTGCCGAGTGAAAAGGCAGAGCCCGTTTTTCATCCATTCATAGTCTTTCAGCTAATGTTTGTTAGAAAACTTTGCTGGATTAGCCCATTGTATTGTGTCAGATACTAATTACACCCTGATGATCAAACTCTTGTTTCTCCAGACGGTTCTCCATGTTTTAGTCTACTGCTGATAAACGTTTCTAAATATACAGTTGACCCTCGAACAATGGGTCACGAGTCCACTTATATGCAGATTTTTTTTCAATAAATATATCAGGAAATTTTTTTGAGATTTGCAACAATTTGAAAAAATTCAGACACAAATAGCATAGCCTAGAAATATCGGAAAAATTAAGAAAAAGGAGTGTCATGAATGCCTAAAATACACATGGACTATGAAACAGAAACAGACCGGCAGACATAGAGAACAGACTTGTGGTTGCCAAGCAGGAGGGGGAAGGAAGTAGGAGGGATGAGGAGTGTGGTGTTGGTGGACACAAACTATTATAGTTAGAACGGAGAAGCAGTGAGTTCCTACTGTACAACAGAAATTGACCCAACACTGTAAATCAACTATACTCAATAAAATTTAAAAATATGCATAGATATACATATAACATACAAAATATGTATTAATCAACTGTTTATGTTATCTGTAAGATCTACTGTTCTGGTCAACAGTAGGCGCTCAGCAGTTAAGTTCTTGTGAAGTCAGTGTTATACACAGATTTTTCACTTATTTGTTTGTCTGTCTTTTAAGGCCACACCTGTGGCACATGGATGTTCCCAGGCTAGGGGTTAAATCGGAGTTGCAGCTGCCAGCCTGCGCCACAAACACAGCAATGCCAGATCTGAGCCGTGTCTGTGAATGACATCACAGCTCACGGCAATGCCAGATCCTTAACCCACTGAGTAAGGCCAGGGGTGGGAAACACATCTTCATGGATACTAGTAGGATTCGTACCTGCTGAGCCACAGTGGAAACTCCAGTATATGCAGATTTTCACCTGCACAGGGGGTTGTTTTTCTGGTCCCTAGGCTGTTCGAGGGACAGTTATACTAATACTGAACTAGGCTCTAAGTAGGATGTTGTCATGTTGGTGGTGTGGACATTGAACAGAGACTTATAATGAGCTTTAGAAGACAGACGTCTGTTACCACCTAGCTGTCATCACCCAATTTCTTATTCTTAAGTCAGGGATGTTAATATTTGACACCTCCCTAGCTGTACTCTTTAGGTAACTGAGATTACCTGGTGAATATTTGTGAGCATCATTAGGTGTTGCAAGGCTATGTAAATACTATTTTTATTCCATTACTCACTTGAACAGGTCCCATGGACTATACCAGTGCAATTATAATTCAAAGGAGTAGGATATAGGCATTTTAACCACTGGACAAATCTGCGCTGCAACTTTATTCTATGTGGCGTATTTCATATAAAATTTTATTAAACTCTTTGAAAATGTGCCCCCTTCAGGGGCTAGGTTAAATAGCTTGGATTAGAAAACTGAAATTTTATAATAACAGCTGAAATTCTAGCTTTCCACTTTATTAGCCTAACATCTCACAGGAGATTCCAGAACAGTTATGACTTTACATAATACGAATTCAATACTCATCCACATTATGCAGGTGCATGTTTTAGACTGGACCCTAACAAACTCATGTCAAAGCCCTTATTTCCAAGACTATAGTTATCTTTGCCTAAATCTCAAATATGAAATCGATCGTTAATGAAGAATTGAATAATGATTGTTATCACTTAGCGTTTTGAATGCTGACTTTTGGAACAGAGAAAAAATATTTTTGAATGAGCAGTGTTTATATCATAAAGTATGGAACTGCTCAAGCAGAATCTGGTCAGACACATGAACATTTCTGTGGCAAAGCAATAAATGTAAAGTGAAATAAAGACTTTAAAATCACCTCAGATCAGTTAATTTCCAGTTCTGCGGCCAAATGAACTTGAAGCCAAATTTCAGTTCTCAGAGCTTTTTGGATTTTGGTCTTGTGAATGCAAGACTTCAGATCTTTATTAAAGTATAAATACTTAGTAAATTAGGAAAAAGTAATAGACTTTAAGCAGAAGCTGCATAATCCTGGCATTTAAGAACCATGGCTTGGTGGCATCAAATGCGTGGGTTCAAATTCGTTGGCAAGGTATTTATTTTCTCTACTTCCTTGGTTTTCTTCAGCTTCAAAATGAGAATAGGGAGTTTCCATTGTGGTGCAGCAGAAAAATATCTGACTAGTATCCACGAAGATGCGGGTTTGAATCCTGGCCTCGCTTAGTGAGTCTGGGATCTGGCATTGCAGTGAGCTGTGGTGTAGGTCACAAAAGTGGCTGGGATCTGGTGTTGCTGTGGCTGTGGCGTGGGCCAGCAGCTGTAGCTCTAATTTGACCCCTAGCCTGGGAACTTCCATATGCTGTGGGGGCGGCCCTTAAAACAAACAAACAAACAAAAAATAGAGGGTAATTATAGAGTCTACCTCATAGGTTATTATGAGGTGTAATATGTTAATATTAATAAAATACTTAGAACAGTGCTTTTTAAATTTTGTTTCCTAAGGCTATCTACTTCATTTTAGTCAGGATCAGAAGAGAACAAGTTTACTGTGAATTAAATGTAATTCTCTGTAAACAAGAGTTGTGGCTGGTTTTAATATTCATACACAGTTTAGTTACTAGATATCCAGTTTGTAGGTATTTTCTGCCATTATGCTTTCCCTCTCCTATGGCTCAGTCGAGAGAATGGACAGATGGAGACGGAGACCTGTTCATAGCAGTCTACACTACCACCAGCTAGAGCTTAGACAGAAAAGAGGTTTAAATTATGGACCATGGAGTTCCCATTGTGGCTCAGTGGGTTAAGAATCTGACTAGTATCCATGAGGGTGCAGGTTCGAACCCTGACCTCATTTAGAGGGTTAAGGATCTGGCGTTGCCCTGAGTGGGAGCATAGGTGTCAGATGTGGCTTGGATCTGGTGTTGCCATGGCTGTCATGAAGGCCTGCAGCTGCAGTTCTGATTCCACCTACAGCCCAAGAACTTCCATATGCCGCAGGTGTGGACGTGAAAAGAAAAAGGAAATAAAAAAATAAATTATCGACCAAAATAATAAACTTAGGGGTCCAGCAGACTCAATTCTCCCAAATCACTCCTAGATGTCCTTGACTGCCTTCTCTCTTCCTTAACCTTGACCCTTCCTCCCGTTGAGGATCCCAAGTTTCATTTATTTCCAGTAGTGCTGGTATCATTTCAATTAACCTCCTAAAGGTATTTTTGGTGTCTTCATCCAATTTTTAAAAATTGTGAATCATGTATATGTGACATCCATCTTTTGTCTTCTTGTATCAACATTTTAGCAATGAAACGTCACTGGATACATTTTAAAAACACTTTGATTACACTCGTGAGACACATGGACACAGTGATTTGCAGTGAGTGGATTGTTTGGAATCTGTCCTATATTATCTGAGATGACTGAGATTTTGAGAAACCTACTAACGCTGAGAAACTTAACTTTATTCAATGATATTGTATTACCAAAACTGGGCCCTTTCAATAGCTAGTATCTTAAGAAAGCTTTTGAAACCCAGCATAGACTGTATCAAACAATATGTGATCTTCTCAGTATGCCTGACATGGTCCTGAGTTCTTCAACACTCCTTAATATTCCCAGGAGGAAAAATTCTCTGATCTCATTTGATAGGAAGGTTGCTAAAGGTGGAGAAAGCTCCCCTCTCAATTCTGCATAAGGACAGAGATCTTTGGAAGGCTTGATGCCGCACTGCAGGTGGGGAGATTGCACTTAATAATCTAAAAGAACTAATGAAAGTCCATTTTGCTTTTCTTTTTTTAAAAGAGCATTTCATTTGCTAAAAGGAGGAAAAAACTCTCCTGGAAAGATATTTTAGAAATAATCCTTCTTGTGAAAATGAATTTGTTCTGTTTCCTTGACCTCTAAAATTTCATAAACCCAGTCCCACTGTGCCTGCATGCAGCTCCTCAGGCCTCCTTCTGTCTTTCCTCCCTCGGCTGTGCTCAATTCTACTGCTGACTTCACCTCGGGAGCTTTCTATCACAGATTCCTAATTCCTATATGAACCCCTCTCTGTTCTGGTCCTTGATACATACTAGTAATAACTTTACAACCTTCCCTTTTAAAAACATTTTTGGATAACCTTTCCATTTAGGAGCCAGGAATTTTTGTTAAACCACAGAGGCTATACCGCTTTTGAACTGAAGGCTGTTGGTCTGTGGAATTTCCTTCAACTGGAAGCACGTATGAGTCTGTGGTTTTAGTGTTTTCCCAGTTTTATAACATCCTGCTTGTTTGTTTTCATTTTCAAAGCTCAAGAATTTACCAGCAATTTCCATATTTTATAGAAGGCTAACTTTTCGCTTCCTTTCCTTTTTCTTTTCCTTTTTTTTTTCCAGTTGAAAGAGACAAGGATTTTTCTCACCAGAGAAGGCATTACAAAGAATTCCGGTTTGATCTTACTCAAATTCCTCATGGAGAAGCAGTGACAGCCGCAGAATTCCGGATATACAAGGACCGGAGCAACAGCCGATTTGTAAATGAAACGATTAAGATTAGCATATATCAGATCATCAAGGAATACACAAATAGGTATCACCTTTATGTATTTATTTTTAGAGAATAAAAAGGATATAATTGAATTTCAAAGTAGGTCACACTGGCAAAACTTTAATACAGTTCAAGTTTGTAAGAACGAGAAAAGTGGGAGCTTATTTCTAAGTATGAATTTTATTTAGGAAATAAATTGACCTCAGTATAATTATAATGTCTTGATTAAAAGCCTAAAGTTAAAATGCCCCACCCCTTTCTTTTTTTTTTTCACTCTAATGATGTATTGAAGTATAGTTGATTTACAATGTTGTGATCATTTCTGCTGTACAACAAAGTGATTCAGTCATATGTATGCACACATCCATTCTCTTTCAGCTTCTTTTTCCATGTAGATTTTCACAGAATATTGGGTAGAGTTCTCTGTGGGTACCAGCTTTATATCTAACGTATTATCCTAGCAAACAAATGCTATATTCTGTAGTGAGATCCTCTCCTTAAGTGTCACAGCATTCCAGGCCAGGTAAAGACCTGTAAGAGTAACTGATCTGAAACGTGCCTTGTGCATTTCACAGCTTTTTTCTACGCCAGACACCAATCCGTGTGCCAGACAGTCTCGTGCCCCTGCCCCAGTGTGTGCTTTCTAAGCCCATTGCCTTGTTTTATAAACAAGAAAACTTCCATTTTATTCCGCACACATGAAATGTATGATGAAGGTGATTTAATTCATTGGTGTTTTGTAAGTTGGGTGAGTGATTTTATTTTTCCCTGGCGTATGTGTAAATTGTGTGCGTGATGTATATTTTGATGGAAGACGTTGCATTTGCAACAGATTTTGACAGTTACCCCGTATGTCTTCTGTCTATAAAATGCCTCAAAATGGTTCAAAAAATGGACAGAGAACCTGAAATACTAAATGAAAGCCTCGGCCGATTATGACTGCAAATGATTCATCAACTATTAAGAACTGGAAAAGGATTTAAGTGGTGTTTTCAGACCTTTCACCCCATGCAGAAATTGCTTGCGTAACACCTTTTATAGGTGATTAGCACTTTTGTTGGACAGCTCTAGATTAAAAATAAAAAATCTTTTTGGAATGTTGCGTTGAGGTGAAATTTGTCTTCCATTCATTAGATCTAGATCTTCTCTTTGCTGAAATACTGTGTCCTTGGATGAGACCATATTTCAAGACAACTATGGTGAACCCTCAAGGCCTCTCTCTTCTTATTGGGTATTTCTGGCTCCCGATATTTAGATTTTTTTTTTTTTTTGATCTTCTTGTGTTCAGGGTTTCCCAGTGGGTGTTCCATGGAACACTAGCCCCTCACAAAATTCATTGAGGGAAAAATAAAAAGCTTCTGGGGTCAAATGCATTTGAAAAGTCTACTTGTTGAATTGACCTTTAGGAGATTCACGATCAGAATACTCACGTCCTGGAAAGGCTTTAGAGTAAAGGAACCTGTCACTTTTGTTTTACTTAGTCTTCCTCAACATTATTTGACTGTGGAATCTTTTTCTTTGGGTGGGTGTCTAATACTTAATATCCTATGAAACTCTGGTTCATCAGGACACACCTTAAAAAATACTGATCTCTATACACTGTTATTTTAAGACCAGCAATTCCAAGGCAGAAAGATCTCTGTTCTTCTCTCAGCTCTAACCCTTACTAGCTATTTGTCTGTGGGTGAATTTTTTATTCTTTATTTTTTTAAAATCTCAGTCCTGTGGTTCCATTTATAAACTGAGAACACTGATTTTTTTTTTTCCCTCATGGAGACAGGAGCTGGGACAGGACATAAGTATTTTAAAAATACTAAATGATAGTGGTGTCTTTTTAAAATTAAATGACTAGAATTGAAAATAATGTTCCAAATATAATTTCATTCTATTGAGGTAGCTAACAAATCTTTATTTATAATACTCTTTTTCTGTGTCTGTTTCTGCACATAGACCATGAGCTCCTTTAAGAACGGATAGTGTCTTAGGTAATTTTATTTTTTTTTAACCTCAGCGCTGTGAATTTGGGTATGATTTATAGTTTTGAAATTATCATTATCTATGAATGGGATACTTCTTCCATGAACATATCCTAAAATGCTTGAATTATCTTTATTTTTGGCCATTCACTATATATTTATATAGGCCATGCCCATTGCATGTGGAAGTTCTCAGGCCATGGATTGAACCCATGCCACGGCAGTGGTGACTTATGAGCACTCAGCTTATCCCTGAAAACAAGTTTCAGATAAATAGTCAAATTCTTCTTTAAAATACAGTTGAAGAGGTAGGAAAATACAGTTTAAAATATAGTTGAAGAGGATGAGAGACTGCTTATTTATGAATTTATTTTACAGAAATATCAGAGATGCAGACAATTAGACAAAGATTCATGTATACGTGAATTATTACTTATGGTTACATAAATTGAGAATACGTCCATGTTAAACAGAGGAGAAAAAGTTGCACTTTGTTTCCTGGAAAATGGAATTGCTGTACTACATATGGCAAGTAGAAATTGTGTTTTAAAAATATTTAGTAACACTGGAAAATGTTCAGAGTGTAATGTTAATTGACCAAAAGCAGGAAAGTTTTATTTGCATATTATACATATAATCATATGATTTGCGTATTATATGCATAATATATTCATTATAAAGAATTCATGTGGAAAACAGATTGGAAGGAAGTATCAAGTGTTCACTGAAATCTTGCAGGTAATTTTAAATTTTAATTCTTTCCCCTTTCTGTACTTCCTAAATTTTTATAGTGAAAATTATTTTTATCATCAGAAACGAGCATAAGTATAGTTGAGCAAGAGGAAAGATAATGAAATAACTTTATGTTACACATTTCTTTACAAAATAGAAAACACCATTTCCAGGTAGAGAGGGGCAAAAATCAAGACTAAACTGAACACAACCCCAGAATTTAAAAGTCAATCACTCTTATTTTTTCTTAAACTATGAAAGGGACTTTTTTCCCCACAGAAAATGAACTTATTTCTTCCTCTTATTTTATTGAAAAATTTCCTGCCAATTGGAAACCTTGACTTTAATTTTCTGAAAGTGAAGAGGAATGGATTAAAAACCCTTCACTTGTATATCATGTGATCAGAATTGAAATGGAAAGAATTTCAATTTGAAAAACTTATTTTAATATCCAGTTATTGATACTATTTGTTGAGGATCGATTATTTGTGGTTTCATATATTTTTTAAATCAAGAATGAAAATGGTGATAGAAAAAGAAACCAGTACATCTGGACATTTACAATCCTAGGGTACCCTCTTAAAACTTCTATCTTCAAACTTGTGAATTTTATCTATGTACTTAGTGTTTTGAATTAAAATGAGAAGCAATTGAAAAGTCAGTGCAGACTGTAATGCAGTGATTTGACATTTAATCTTTAATGTGGTGCATTTGACAATGCAAACGTGTGTGTGTTTCATATATTTAAAGCTCAGTTTCCCTAAAATATCATCTAGGAGTGTCAGGGTGGGGATTTTTGCAGTAATTTAGACTGATGACTTATAGATATATTTAAGAAATCGTCTGATCTACTATCTAGTCTATAAATTCTTTGACAGTGTTGTGTAATCATGATGCCATCTCTTTTCAAGCTTATTTATCTTAGCGAGACCTAAAACTCTTGAAATTATATATTTTATTCCTACCATCTCTTACCTCCTGCATTTATCCCTACTCATTTTTAAATGTGTGCAATTTAAAAGAGCGTTCTGATATTTATCCAAATCTTTATTTTTCTTGGTAAAAAGTTAACACGCTTTGCATCATTTCACTTATTTAATCTTTTCATGTAAGGCTGACAGCCCCAAATTCTGTATAGAAGGCATCACTCTTCAGTCACACCTCATATATCTGGCATTATTGGGAAATGAGGTTTCCACATGATTGAATTTTCCAGATAATTCAGCTGAGTTGGGCGTGCTTTTGCTGAGCGCCTTACATGTGGCCAGCACAGGGGACATAAGGGGAATAAATAGGATCCCAAAATCTCATAGCCTGAGGCTGGGGCTGTGGTAGGCTTGCCACACACAGACTTTAATAACAGTAATACAATGTGCTAAGCGCTATGATGTAAGTATGCACTGGTGTTGTGGAAATACAAATGAAGGGGAAATTAATTCTCCACGTGGGAAGGTGAAAGACCTCAAGGAAAGCCACTTGGAGGACATCACCCTTGAGCTGGTCTTTGAAGATGAGTAAGAACTTTCTATACTGCGAGAGAGATTGAGAAAGACAGAGAGAGAGGGATGGAGGGAGGGAAAGATAGATATGTATCTTAGGAGATATATTCCTAAGCATTTAAATGCTTAAATGCACAAAGAATTAAATAATACAAATGAGAGGACTAATGCCAGTAGTCCTACTGCTAAGAATAGCAGCCAGCACTTGAGCCATTTAATGGGCACTCACCATGTGTCTGGCACTGTGCTAAGTGCTTTACTTGAATTAATTTTTTCACAAATATGTATATTTATATATGCCCCCAAGAAAATGTGCTGTGTAGAAGTCGACCTTTTCCTAATGTCCTGCTATGAATATAAATTTCTGTGCTCCATCGTGAAAACAGTTTAAGCCAGCCTGCTCGCTGTCATTCACCACCTTCACTGTTTGGATATATTTAGTTGAGCTGTCATCATTCCAGTTCACAGTCAGCTTCATATTTACATCATCTCCTGCCTCCTGCTTCTCTAAGATTTGTGATTCTTCTATGCTTTAGGATGTACAGCGACAGTTTCCACCCAGGAAGATCTCATGGGCTCTTGAGACCAGTGTAACTAACACTCAGATGGAGAGTGCTGTCTGCTCTACGTATACAGGGTGGCACACAGGCGTAGCTTACTTTCTGCAGTGTGCAGGGATCAAGCTCAAGTTCACTGGTTCTCAACTGGGGGGACTGAGTCCCTTGGAGACATTCAGTCATGTCTGGAGTGTTTTTGGTTGTCACTGTCGGTGAGGGTAGAGGGATGGGGTGCTATTGGCAGCCAGTGGGTGGCAATGCTGGGGTAGCAGAGGATGCTGCTGAACCTTCTGCCGTGGACACTCCTCCACCCCATAAAGAATAATCTGGTCCAAATTGTCCATAACGCTGAGGTCGAGAAATCCCACTCTACTGGAAGATTTAAGTTATAAGCCTAAAAATAATAATAGAATAGAATAATGGAATAATTGTTATTATTATTCCAAATAATAGAATAATTTGTGTTGTAAAGTTGATTCTTCTTTAACTGTTTCCTATTTGCGGTCATAAGTCATAGCATGGGAAAATTCTTAGAGACGTGAACTGGGTATATCACTCATTCGTTAAGGGACATTAAAAGTGCTGGACTGTCTATGTAATAATCTCACTTCTTTGTTTCATATTGAGAGAATTTCCCATGTGTGTGTATGTGTGTGTGTATTCAGTAGCACATGCTTAGATCTCTCTGCAAGGAAAAAATATAGGATGATGTAATGCCAGGAAACCTGCTAACATTAGCAATATCTTGGCAATTTAAAAAAATCTTCAAAGAGAAAAGTGATTGCATTTTCATACTGGGAATTCAGCTTGTTTTCCCATTTTTGCCATGCTTGTCATTCAGTTCCATCTAATATTACTATTACACCAGTTTGCATCATGCCTTTTATTTATTATTATTATTATAGTATAATTGATTTACAATGTTTTGTCAAGTTCTATTGTACAGCAGGGACCCAATCACACACATTCCCCTGTGCTGTACAGTAGAATCCCATGCCTTTCCATTCCAAATATAACAGTTTGCATCCCCAAACCCCCCAAAATGCCCATTCATCCTATTCCCTCCCCTTTCTTCCTTGGGAAACCTAAGTCTGCCCTTCTTGACCATGATCTGTTTCTGTTTTTTGATTGTTTGTTATTTTTAGATGGAATCATCTGTTCCATATTTTAGATTCCACAAATAAGTGATATACCATATGGTATTTGTCTTTTCTTTCTGGTTTACTTCATTTAGTATGAGAGTCTCTGGATCCATCCATATTGCTGCAAATGGCATTAGTTTGTCTTTTTTAATGGCTGAGTAATATTCCATTGTGTATATGTACCACATCTTCTTAATCCAGTCATCTGTCAATGGACATTTAGGTTGTTTCCATGTCTTAGCTATTGTGAGGAGTGCTGCTATGAACATAGGGGTGCATGTATCTTTAAAAAACAATGAAAAGACAACCCAGAGAATGGGAGAAAATCTTTGCCAATGCTGCAGCAGACAAAGGCCTAATCTCCAAAATATACAGAGAACTCATGTAACTCAACAACAAAATAACAACCCAATTGAAAAATGGGCAGAAGACCTAAATAGACTTTTCTCCAAAGAAGACATACAGATGGCTAACAGGCATTGAAAAAATGCTCAATATCACTAATTATTAGAGAAATGAAAATCGAAACTGTAAAGAGGCACCACCTCACACCAGTTAGAATCACCATGATTAACAAGTCAACAAATAACAAATGTTGGGGAGGGTGTGCAGAAAAAGGTATCCTTCTCCACTGTTGGTGGGAGTGTAAATTGGTACAACTACTGTGGAAAACAGTATGGCGGTACCTCAGGAAACTAAATATAGAGCTACCATATGATTCCACCATTAGGCATTTATCTGGACAAATCTTTCATTGAAAAGGATACATGCACCCCTGTGTTCATAGCAGCAGCATGTCTTTTCAATGTAAATGAAATATCAAATGAGATATTCTGAAAATTGGTGTTCTGTGAGATTAAAGAATCTTATTATTTCACATTTGTTTTGGGAGAAAAAATAATTGCATCTGAAAATATCAATCAGCTATCAAAGTCAAATTCTAACACTTTTAAGCCTAAGTTGTGACATTATAAACTCCTGAGAATATATTTGATTAATTTGCATTCCTTTGCTAGAGCTGTATATCAGATTCGTCAAATGGTATGGTGTATTTATGTCAGACAGCCAGAGAAAGATATATGCTTTCTGCTTGGGTGGCCATTGTTACATTTTTACTAGGCGTGATAAGCTATTCAGAGACAAAAGGAGATGGAAGGAGGTGAAAAAGTTATAATAGTAGAAAGTTTGGGAAAAGTGGAGATATAGCTGTACTCTGTAAGGCTCATGCTTCATGGAAATAGAGGAATATTTTAACTTTTCCTCTGAAATTTATCTGTGTATCTTCCAGACAATTTCCCAGAGCTTTTCTTGGCTAGATTTAGAGCTTCTTGGTTAAACAGTAGAATGTTTATGTTCTTGGTTAACTATTTCTACTCTCTCCCTCTCTCTCTCTATATATATGTATACACACACTCTCTCTTTCTCTCTCTGTATAATGTATATGTATGCACATATATGCATACATACATATAATTGAAACTATAACAAGCTAAAGAATATTTCTCTTTCATTATCTCGTTGTTGATAATATAAATAATTTTGCTTCCTTTTGATAAGTTTTCAACTTATTTTTTTCACCTAATTGATTTAGGGACAAAGGTTCATTATGACCCAATGCTACCGCTTACATGTGGAAACTAAAAAGACACAATGAACTTACTTGCAGAACAGAGAATGACTCACAGACTTTGGAAAACCTTGGTTTTTCAAATAAGACAATCTGGGGGGTGGCGGGATGCACTGTGGGTTTGGGATAGAAAATCCATAAAATTGACTTGTGATGATTTATGTACACCTATAATTGAAATAAAATCCATTAAGAAAAAAAAACAGAGGTTCATTATGGAGTATATGTATCAATAAATATAACTGAATTCAAAGAAAAATGAATGAGTTCCTATATCCAAAATTTTTAAGTACAGGCTATCAAAGAACGTTTATGTAGTGATTGCATAAATTACTTCTGACCCTATTTATGTCATCAAGCGTAAGACATATTTTCAGATGCAATTATTTTTTCTCCCAAATCGACATGTTCAATAAACAACTTATCATATATGTACTTACATGCCATAAACTTGTTTTGGTAAGAAAATAGCAATTATAGTAATTTGCATAACATTTTTATTGTGTATCTTTTATTCTTTCAGTATATTTATGAGGTAGATATTATTTTAATCTTTAATTGAAAGAAGAAACAAAAGCTCAGAAAGTTGACTTAAAGGACATAATTATATTTTCTAATACTAAGCAAAGCCTAAGTATCGCCCAGTCATTGTTGAAATTAAGCAGATACCAACTCCACCTATAATTGCAATTCTTTGCTTTATGAAAGTGGACTAATAATTAAGCTCCTCAGAGAAGCTCTGAGTCCTAAACTTTCTGCTCAAGTAATAAGATACCAATGAGAAATGTTTGTTACTCATATTTAGAAATAAGCAAGAGAGTTTATTTGCCACAAGCCTATGAAACAATACCCTTGATAAAACAGATTTTGTCAAAAGATGAATGGGGGTCCCATCCAAGGACTCATCCAATGCATATTCATTTACCTACTAAGAAGTGATTTAATTTATAAAGATGTTTTGCGTATGAACTCCAAGGACAATGTCATAGAGTAGTAACCAAGCATAAGCTTATTTTGGAAGATTATTCAGTATTGTCCACTCACATTTCTTCTTGCGTTGAAATAGTATAAGATGTTCTGTTTTCCAAATGTGAATTTAAATGTCATAAATATTTCATGTTTCTTGCACTTTATTAGATTGACTCTATTTGTTCCCTTTGCTCTGACTGCTCCAAATGCCACACTACTTCTCTTCTCTGTATCTTAGTCGAGCTCATGATATAAAACTTTACTTTAAATCCATCCCTATCTTATCTTTTATCCACCCCTCAACCCACCGTAATTTGACCCCCTTAAGTCCACTCTACTGATTATCCACCAACACTCTCCTTACTACCAAATCTTATTGACACTTTTTTGTTCTTCCTATTCTTCTCAGCATTTGATGTGGCTTCCCACCTCCTATTTAACATGTGAAATATTTAATGTGTGAATACTAGATAAGTGTACTTTTTTTCCCCTAATGCTGCTGAAAGAAATTACGCAAAACTTGGATGGCTTAATACAACAGAAATTTATTTTCTCACAGGTCTGAAGACCAGAAATCCAAAATCCAAGTGTTCTTAGGGCAGTACTCCTTCAAAAACCTCTAGGGGAAAACTCTTTTTTGCCTCTTTCAGCTTCTGGTAGCTCCAAATGTTCCTTGGCTTGTGTCAACATGTCTCATCATATGACCATCTTCCCTCTGTATGTCTTTATTTGTGTCTCTTTTCTTCTTCTTGTAAGGACAGCAGTCATAACTGGATTAAGGCCCATGTTAATGACCTTATCTTAACTTGATTACAACTGCAAAAAGACCCTGTTTCCAAAGGGGCACATTTCAAAGATCACATTCACAGTCTCTGGAGATTAGGACTTCAACGTCTTTTTGGAGGACACAGTTCAACCCATTCCAGGGAGTATGACAGTATTTGATAAGAGAAATAGAGCCATTGTGAGTGGTAGGGAATAAGGAATTTATTACAGTGATTTGACTTTGTGCAATTGTGGGACCTGGTGAACTTGTTAGGCTTTTGTTTCTGCATCTGGTGATGCATGTGGAGTTCGTAGCGGAGAAAGCTGAGAAGGAAGATGATTGTGAAGCAGGAGAAGTAGCACCTGCAAGGATAAGCTAGAACCCACAACCATCTCTCAGAAACTCCAAGTTCAGTGATGTGGGTGACCCGCAGGGGATGCTGGTGCCCTTCACCGTCAGCTCCACCACCACTTGCTCAG
Organism: Catagonus wagneri; assembly: GCA_004024745.2. Taxonomy (NCBI): domain Eukaryota; kingdom Metazoa; phylum Chordata; class Mammalia; order Artiodactyla; family Tayassuidae; genus Catagonus; species Catagonus wagneri. The sequence goes on along the minus strand of PVHT021183524.1, from coordinate 10,971,727 downwards.
GAAGTGGAGAAGCTGAAGGAGATGATCTGGAAGGGGGAGTCTGGGTTAGGATTTAGAGAATTCAGTGAAGTTGAAGTTCAACAGAAGCTGGAAGAAGCTGTCGTCACAACAAGGTGAGCCAGCAGCTCAGCAACCATGGTGTGAGCAGCAGGGAACTTCCAAGTATCAGCTTGGCTGTTGCTTTACTTGTGATCCCGCACGAGTTTCTTCTATTGACAATCTTAACACAAAATCAAATGGTAGAGAATTCTGGAATTTTTAGTGCCCCTTTAGCTAATTTGACAAAGTATAAAGCCACATCAGTCCACCCTTGTCAACTTGGTGCCAATACGTACCTTTTATAACTGTCCATACTTGACAAAAAATAGAACAGTAAAATAGTTCTTCTGACTTTGTATCCATCTTTGGATGTTATTCATTTCCTTTCTGTATGTTGAGTTATGTCCCCCTTTTGATAACCTGTCACTTCAGTCCTGAAATATGAGGTTAGCTAATATCAAAACTGCTTATAGGAGTTCCTGTAGTGGCACAGCGGAAAGGAATCTGACTAGGAACCCTGAGGTTACAGGTTTGATCCCTGGCCTCACTCAGTGGCTTAAGGATCTGGAGCTGCAGTGAGCTGTGGTGTAGGTTGTTGATGCGGCTCAGATCTGGCGCAGTGGTGTAGGCCAGCAGCTACAGCTCTAATTGGACCCCTAGCCTGGGAACCTCCTTATGCCATGGGTGCAGCCCTAAAAATCTAAAAAAAGAAATAATTAATCAAAAAACAAAAAACAAAAAAACTGCTTATAATAGATGGTAGGCAGTTGGAGAAGGGAAGAATTAAAGAACTGGTTAATATGTATAGAAATATTTTAATGTCAAAATAAGGAGGCAATATTCATAACTATTATAATCTTTATTTCTGAAACTTATCACGATTATAGATGATTCTTATAATTTCCTTCTTTCTCTGTGCAATTCATACCCTCTGATTTTAGCAAGCAGCATGGCTGGCTGTTGCTCCTCACTAGTGAGGTAAACCAAACTTTCCTTCTTAAAGCTTTTTAGTTTGATGTAATCCCACTTGTTTTTTTTTTTACTTTTGGTGTCAGGGTCAAAAAATCATTTCCAAGATCAATGTCAAGGAGCTTACTGGTTATGTTTCATTCTAGGAGTTTCATGGTTTCAGGTCTTGCATTCAAGTCTTTAATTCATTTTAAGTTAATTTTTGTGTATGTTGTAAGATAATGGTCCTGTTTCATTCCTTTGCATGTGACTGTCCAGTTTTCCCAACTCCATTTATTGACAAGACTGTCCTTTCCCCACTGTATATTCTTGGCTCTTTTGTTTAATTAATTAACCCACCCATATACATGGGTTTATGTCTTGGCTCTCTATACTGTTCCATTGACCTATGTGTCTGTTTTTATGCCAGTATCAAATTGTTTGGATTAGTATAGCTTTGCAATATAGTTTAAAATCAAGAAGTGTGATGCCTCACTTGTTCTGGTTCTTCTTTTTCAAGACCACTTTGGTTATTTGGGGTCTTTTGCGGCTTTAGACAAATTTTTGGATTGTAAGGTCTATTTCTGGGAAAATTTTCTCTATTATGACAGACTAGGTAAAGATTCAACTACATTTGCCTTTCTTCCAGGTAGATATTCAAATTATATTACATTTAGCCTTCACAGAATCTTTTAAGGTGGGGAATACCATACTATTTTTTAGGCATGGGCAAACTGAGGCTGAAGAATTTCTTAATTGTTTAAGCTGCATCTGATCCCCTAATTTTTGTTTATTTCATTACAGTACAGTGATATTTAAATAAAGATGATAAAAAATGTTTTAGTTCCTCCAATATCATAGTCTTAGATATATAGCCTCAATTTTCTAATTCCATCACTCTTTATTTTCAGAGGAATGGTAAGAATGATAACTCAAATTTTACCGAATTTGACTTCTGCTGCTCTGTCCTTAGTGCAGTTCTGACCCTTCTGGTATTATGAGACTCCCAAGGCATGCATACAAAATTCATTTCTCTTAGTAAAATAAAAAGCACCCTTGCAGAGCCATGTATACAAGCCCAGCAATTTCCCATGAATAAACATGTTTAAACCTCTGGTCATGTTTGAGGTAAGATATGTTCAAATGTATTTGTCTTGAACTCTAACCGTATCTACAAGTAAGCATGTTATTTTCCAGTTATTATATTTAATATATCTACATATTTCATACCCAATGAATCTGTGTGCTACAACTCTTATCTGTTCAGTATGATCAGTATAAATTTATTTTCACATATTCGTTTCTGAAAACATTCCATGTTGCTAATTGACAGACTGTCAATAAACACAGAATGTTCACATCCAGGATTATTCCTGTCTTAAATTTTTTAAAAATAGTGTTATAGGTTGAATTGTGCTCCCCTCTCTCTTCTATCCATTTGTTGAAGTTCTAGGCTCTAGTACCTCAGATTGGGATCTTATTTGGAAACAGAGTCTTTAAAGAGGTAACTTGGTTAAAATGAGGATAAAGCTTAACCCAGAGACTGAAGTCCTTATACAAAGGGGAAATTTGGACTCAGGGATATGCATGTAGGGAAGATGATATGAAGACACAGGCAGGAGACAGCCATACACAGGCTGGAGACAGCCATGCACAGGCCAGTAAGACCCTTCCCTCACAGCCCTCAACAGAACCAGCTCTGACAACACTTTGATTTTGGATTTCCAGCTTCCAGAACTGATAGATAATGCATGCCTGTTGTTTAAGCCACCCAGGCTACAGTACTTTGTTATGGAAACATTAGGAAATTAATACAATAATACTCTGAAATGCTTGCATACATCCATGTAAATGGGCTTTATTTGCTTTACTAGAATGCAGATTTTCATGTTTTGTTTCATTATTATAATTGTACAAAATATAAGGTAGTTGAATATATTATGAATGTGTTTCTGTTGCAAATGTATCTATTTTTCTGCATATATACTCTCTCTGTACTGCTTTCCTTTTAAGTGCCTTAATATTTAAAATTTTCTTTTATTAGATATAAGAATTTCTAAAAAAAGTCAGGTAAAATGGTAAGGCAAGGCAACTTTAGCAAGTTTATTTTATACTGTTCATAGAATATATTTAGTACATTCTGCTACTTCCAGGAACCTAAGCGATGTTCTTTAGTGGAGTAATTTTATACTTCCAAAGAAATCACATCTCATTTTCTATAGAATGGATAGGAATTTATTTTTAAGGTGCTGTTGCGAAAGTCGCTACATGAGTGAAAATTGTAGAATTATTACCATTGTGCTTATTAAAAATAGACTTGATTCTCCAGAAGCATATTCTCTTGTCTGTAGGTGATGCAGAAGAGCTTTTTATACAAAAGGAAAAAGGAGAAATTAAAGAATAGAAGTTAACAGTCAAAAATAAAATAGCTTTGCTCAAGAATAGGAAACCATGAAAACTATGAGGGCAACTGAACATTCTTAACTTTTCAAAGGTGAATCAGAAATGTATGGATTTTTCAAGCCATACTGTTTGCCTAGGTTTACCTTCCAATGAATTGCGATTTGCACCAATAATATTCCGGTATTTAGGATTTGCTTGGATTTGTTGGCTGATGCTGTTTCTGAATACATCCATTGAAATCCTTCTCCTCATAGACATGCTTAAAAGTTTTAAGACTCAAATGCGAAGTTTGGGAAAAACTGCTGTTTCTGGAAAAGTAGCACAATTAAAAATAATAGAAAATACATCTAAATAACTCCCTACAGAGATTTGTCAACTAGTTGAAATTGCTCTCAGAACTCATCTCTTTGCTTTTTTTTCAGATGTTTATTTATATCACGCCAAGGGATGGCGTTGTACACTATACAGATTTTACTGGAACATCTTTACCATATTTTAAATGAAAGCGGCTTTGAAAGTAGGGTAGCACTTGGGTATTTTCCAAATTATAAGTAAATCCTTCTCGTAACCAAGCTGGGGCCCTGTGGGGCTCCTAGGCAGACAAACCTTTCTCTGTCCTCCACTTCTTGTTTTTAGGAAATAAACGTCAGCCTTCATGACCTTCCCTGAGTTCCAAATGGCACTTGCTAATCAGGGAAGGGAGGGGGTACAGAGACCAGGGAGGAGCAGTCAAGACACAGTAGTGCAGCCTTGGGGCAGGGTCCTGGCTCCTCCTCCAGGAATATACATAACAATATCTTCGAGCCCTTTTGCAGAAATTAAAACCCCTAACAAGTGGAAGATGTTAACTACTTGATGAAGCATCCTTCACACCATAAAGGAGGCCCATCAGAACCAGTCCTGGGGCCACTAAACCCCAGCTTTGAAGGACAATGCAAGCTTGCCTTTCCCCTGATCTTTATCTATGGGCCTATTTTCACTCCCCAAACTATAAAACCACCTCCTAACCTCTCCCCAGGGAGGCACAGTCTTTAAAGGCGTTAGCCTGCTGTGGCTCCCCCTTTGCTTGACAAAACAATAAAGCTATCTTTTTCTCTTTCACCCCAATGCTGTCTTCAAGTTTCTCTTCAGCACTGGTGGACAGAGGCCAAGTTTTGGCAACATTTCTGTTTAAGAAGCTAATAGCATGGTTAAGTTAATTCCAGGATTACAGTCTCAAAGATATTTTTAAAATGTTTCAAAATTTTAAGGCTAATCCATATTTTCTTAGATTCTGTTTATTTGGTAGATTTTTTCAAGTTAGGAGGAGGAAGGAGAATTTGACTGATGTTTCATCACGCTGTGAATGTAATGGGTTCTTAAAATTCAAGTGGGAACTAATTGGTTCATTTCATTGTACTGTAGTATATGCTTGTCTTAAGTCTGAATTATCTCAAACTGAGTCCTAGATTGGATGTGAGAAAATGTCTGTAACCCTTCTTTGGCAAATGCTATGATTAAAATTGTGAAGGAGAATGAAAACTGCATATTTGGGGGTGGGGGTAGATTGACATTTAAATTGATCATAATGCATTTATTTTAACTTCTCTAGGTTAATGGAAGAATGATATAAATCAAATTGAAATAAGAAATGAAGATGTAGCTTTTAAAATATTGACCAAGTTTCTTTACCTCTGTTAAAAATAATTTGGTTTTCAATGATCATAGATGATTTTTTCCTAGAGAAATAATAAATGTGCATGATTTAATTTTATTATTCAAAAGTAACTTTTTACGTTTTTGTAAGCCACCTTTGAAATGACTTCTAAGATATAGATGGGTTGAAAATACAGTAGAAGAGTATTTAACGTAGCTTATTATGACATAGCTCTGTTTTTCCTTATATGACTATGTTCTCAAGCAGATTCAGCACAGTATAAAAGGTTATAAAATGCATACTAGTGGATTTCTCACTACTATATATAAAATCGATAAGTAACGAGGACCTACTGTATGGTACAGGGAAATCTATTCAACACAAGTAATAATGTATATGAGAAAAGAATCTGCAAAGTAATGGATGTATGTATACATATAACTGATTCACTCTGCTGTATACCTGAAATTAACACAACACTGGAAGTAAATGATACTCCAAAAAAATTAAAAAAATAAAAAAGGCATGGATTGATAAACACATAGTAGTGTGTTTTTATACTACTTTGATATAGAGTTCCATTTTTTTAAACCATTAACCTATTTGAGCCTGAATTTCATCAGTATGAAGGACTGTAAAAGTTAAATGTCAGAAATATGTAGCATTTAGCTCAAGCTTCACGTAGTGAGGAAATAATGAATAAAATAATTCAAGAACAAAATAATGCCATTTGCAGCAACATGGATGGAACTAGAGACTCTCACACTAAGTGAAGTAAGTCAAAAAGAGAAAGAAAATGCCATATGATATCACTTATATCTGGAATCTAATATATGGCACAAATGAACCTTTCCACAGAAAAGAAACTCATGGACTTGGAGAACGGACTTGTGGTTGTCAAGGGGGCAGGCGAGGGAGTGGGATGGACTGGGAATTTGGGGTTAATAGATGCAGACTACTGCCTTTGGAATGGATAAGCAATGAGATCCTGCTGTGTAGCACTGGGATCTATATCTAGTCACTTATGATGGAGCATGATAATGTGAGAAAAAGAATGTATATATGTATGTGTGACTGGGTCACCTTGCTATGCAGTAGAAAATTGACATTATGCTATAAGCCAGCTATAATGGAAAAATAAAAATCATTAAAAAATAATTCATTATAGTTGAACAAATACTCATACATTTGTAAATTTAATACTAAAGATTGAGAAATGTTAATAACAGTGAGCTTGTGGAGATTATCCAGAACATACAAGTTTATATTCATAGCTTCTACTGCCCCCAGGGGGCTTGTGTGCAGAGATGTTAAAAGCAAGTCAGGGTAGATCCATCACTCAATCCAGGGGATTTCTCCCTTAATCCAGTGGTGTACTTGGTGACCCCCTCTTGGCCTCTGGTACCCATAAAATAATTCATTATATAATAAAAAATGGAAAATGAAATAAAAAATGAAAAAATATCTGTAATAAAATGGAAAAGTACAATACAAATTGAAACAAAAGGAAAATTATCTCTCAAATAGATGCTCATATCATAGCCTGCCTGCTTCTATATCCTTGGAGAGTCCGCATCCATCCACACTGGAGCAGCTACTTTCATTTCCAACTCTATTTGGTTTAACCCTTGCCAGTAAACTTGCCAGTGTAGGACTACTTACAGACAGTGGTTTGGGACAACACTGATTATCAGGGACCAAATCAAGACCTCTAAGTCAGTTTGGAAAGGAAACTACCGTGCAGAGCAGGGAGATGGAAATTACTTTCAGATATTACTAATCTGTACCAGGTTTGGGTTGGATCCTAGCAATAAAGTGTTCTGTATCTTATTACTCATCACTTGAGTCATTTGTTCCCCTTGTTCTTTAATTAACTCCTGTTATTGTAAGAGGACTTTTGTAGTGTTTCCACTTAAGCCTAGGAAATGATGATCTTCATTCCAACCTGTAACTTCTTTTTGTTGTTGTTCTCTTTCTCCTTAGGGATGCAGATCTGTTCTTGTTAGACACAAGAAAAGCCCAAGCTTTAGATGTGGGTTGGCTTGTCTTTGATATCACTGTGACCAGCAATCACTGGGTGATTAATCCACAGAACAATTTGGGCTTACAGCTCTGTGCAGAAACAGGAGATGGTAAGCACTGAATTTCATGTCTTTTTGTGGTGCTGGTTTTGACACATGGAGAGTTACAGCTTTTTGTGAGATTTAACCCATGTATGTTTTAAACACACACTATGCAAGGTGGTGGATTCATTCTAGAGGTCAGGGAAACGTATTAACCGGTTTATCACTTTCTGAACATTTTACCCAACACACATTTCTCGTTAGGCTCTGCAGTTGGGGTGGAGGGTAAAGAAGAATTAGGTACTGTTCCTGCCCTTGGAGTTTTTGGTCTTGTGTTGAAGACCTGTATGCAAATAAGTAGCACTATTATAATATAACAATACTGAAAGAAAGTGGTGTATGAAGTGTTGTGGATCTATGCGTTGATTGCGGTGGTGATTGCACAACTATATAATATATGAACATATAGAACTGTACACTAAGTGAGAATGAATATTACAATAGGCAAATTATATCTCAAAACTTGACTAAAAAAAAAGGAAATGTATATCAAAAAAGCTGCTATGGAAACAGACAAGGGAGCTACCATAATACATGGGTGGAAGGAGGGTCAGGATGGAACAAGAGTCACGAAAAACCACAGAAAATTATATTGAGTTAGGTCTTAACATATTGTCATATTTGGTCAATGACAGCAGCTCCAGAATCACTTGTGGGAGGCGTCTGTAGGAAATCTTCCTTTTCAAGATGCTCCAGAAGTTATTCGTATGTTCACAAGTACTCATGCTGTGCTGTGTGCTTGGCTCACAAGTACTCATGTGCTGTGTGCTTGGCTCAAGGCTGGAGATAAACTGGTGAGCAAATGCAGAGATGGCTTCACCAGGCTTGCAGTTGAGTGAGGGACATGGAAGTCAGCACGGGCTATTATTAAATGCTTGTCACTACACTAAGAAGGGTCCAATGGACCTCTGAGTACAGAACAGTGAGTGAATTCCAGCTACAGTCTTCAAGATGTGATTAGGGGAAGGAGTTGGAGGGCAGGCATTTTTGACCAAAATAAGAGAGCTTAACAAAAACGCAGGTGCGAAGGGTCTTGGCCCGTTCGAGCAGGAGGTCAGGGAGCCCCAGGCCTTGTTCGCTTTCGATCACTCAGAGTCCAAAAATTTTAAATTCAAATCTGGACTTCCAGGTAATTTAAAATTATGTTTGTCATTATAAGAGGATAGAACATTCTTTCATGATTTATTAGCTTGATTAGTACTTATAAAATATTCAGAAGTATACCAGGTGGTCCTACCTTATGCTTTTGTTGGACACCTAGAAATGCTGGAGCCAGGTCTGGGGACCGTAGTTTTGAAGGGATGATTAGTTAGAGAATGTGCCCCATTCAGGTTTTCTACCTTCAGATCTTTTTCAGGATCTGGCAATAGAAACATCAGCCCTAGTTTGTCTCTGTCCTCCTTGCTGTGCTACACCAACGCTTTGCTTAATAAACTAGAGGAAGTAAAAGCTGTCTGCCTTGGGTCTCTTTCAAGAAGTGTCATTATACTTAAGCACTGGGACTTCTTGGTGGCATTGCTACAATCAGATTCACAGCCTAAGAATAATACCATAACCAGTGTTGTTACTCCAAGGATTGTGTGCATGGAATGATGTTGATAGACACAAATTAAACATATTCCAGAGTCAGTCTAGTGAAGGCTTCCATGTTTTTCAGATCTTGATCTAGAAAGAGAAAATTCTTACTGAAAGTGTTGTAGGCAAGTTTCACACATCCCCTTCCCCTCCCAAATCCAGACTTTTCCATAGGTTTTAAGTACAGTGCTGATTTGTTAATTTTGATAAGCAGTTCGCATATTTTTGAATTGTAGGTTATCTTTCAATTATGGCTTTGACGTTATCGTTAAAAGATTTTCACGGTTCAAGGGTTATACGTGTAGGCCGAGAAAAGCACCTATTTAAATAATCTCTCAAGCATTTTTACGATGTTCAACTACTGTACACTTATGGTCAGAAGTGTAACTGGGAAATGTGCATGACAGGACCGAGGCAGTCGTCCATTCCCTGGTATGTGGCCCAAACAAGAAAAATTAAATTAGTGGTATGTGCTTCTCTCAGTTTTCTCCTTAGGGATATGCAGAAATGTCTAACTAAACAACTCAGGAGATCTGTGAAATATGATCAGCCTGCTTCCTTTTAATTCCGTGTCCCTCACCACCCCATCTGAAAATTTTAAAATTTCTTTTGTTTTTTCAATCCTTCTCTTGTATTGTTTCTCTTTCCTCTACTAACCATATAATTTAGTTCTATCTTGCTTTCAGTTTATCCTTTTCTCTCTGAAAACTACTTTATACCCTTTCGTTTACCCTTTTCCTTTGCTTGATTTCTCTTATATTTTAGGGGTAATTTTATTTTAAAATGACTCGAATTATTCGTAGGGGGTATTTTGGGGAGCCTAAAATAAACTAACATTTCATTTTTTTCAAAGATTTCCAAATTCTTTATTTGAAAGTTAGCTTTGAGATACCCAGCCTTTCATTGCTCTGATATGAAAATATTAAAATGGTAAAATATGTTATGGCTTGTTGTTTTTAAGTAATACTTAAAATAGATTTTAACCAGAGTTAGAGCATGTACAGCCTTGGAAAAGCAAATGACCCTCCGGGTACCTTAGCTTTTTTAACTGCAACCTCATGGAGACTATGTGTGTGGCATATCTCTGCGTATTTCTGCAAGTATGGATAACCAGGTGCTCCACCTTATCACCGCTCTATCATCACCGCTGCTGATGTTTTTAATGTGATATTGCAGTTTTGCTTCAAATGGAGACAGACCAGCTTTTATTTGCAATCGTGGATTCAGAATATGTTTATTTCTTAGCAGAATAATTAGAAATTATGAAAGAATGATAGGAAAATCTGCTTTCAAATTCATTTGTTGACTATTATTTATTTATTCATTTGTTCGACCTCTGAGTATTAAGTGCCTATACATGCAGGAGAAAGTGTTAAGGAGACTATAAACTGGAGGAGAGACATCTGTAGCTAATTCAGAAGGAGTAAAGTTCCCTACGTGTTAAAAGTAATGATACCATCAAGACAATGTAGGAAAACGTAAGAGAGATGGTTAAGTCCAAACGGATCCAAAAGAACTGTGGTCCAGGTGACTCTTAGATGAGGTCAGCTGGGTAAGATTTCACGGAATTAAGATGAGGAGGGAAAGGGATTGATGGTGAGAAAGGAGGAGAGAATTCATTCCTGGATGAGGAAGCAATGTGAGTAAATACATAGTGTAGCTGAATGGTATGGTGCCGTCTGGAATAAGCCAGCAGTCCAGATTTGGATAGAGCAACTTTCATGTATAAGTATGATCGCAGATGCTATTAGGAGAGTGATGTGAAGACAAATCATAGAAGGTACATGACATCTAACTTATACGTATATTCTGGTAGCTTGATCACTGCTCATTAAAAAACTCGACTTGCTGCGTTAGTCAATCAGAGTGACATTTTCACGATCACATATTTGAATGACTATCAGTTTCATGAGATCATTGATGCATATTTCTCGTTCACAGTTGTACCCCGGATGCTTATTACAATGAAGGTTGTAGGTATTAAAAATATTTTGAGTGATTATTGAATGAGTTTGTGACTTAGGCTCTTATAGACCACCTGCCATTGAACACGTTACTCTTTTTCTTTTTTTACTTAAGTATAGTTGGTTTACAATGTTGTACTAGTTTCTTGTACTAGTTTCTTGTGTGATTCAGTTGTATCTATCCATATTGTTTTTCATATTCTTTTCTATTATAGTTTATTATAGGAAATTGAATATAGTTCCCTGTGCTATACAGTAGGACATTTATTTTATGTACATGAACATGTTACTCTTAAGAAGACATTCCAGGGAGTTCTTATTGTGGCTCAGTAGAAATAAACCTTGCTAGTATCCGTGAAGATGCATATTCAATCCCTGGCTTCACTCAGTAGGTCAAGGATCCAGCATTGCCGTGAACTGTCATGTAGGTTGCAGGCATGACTCGGATCTGGCGTTGCTGTGGTGTGGCTGTGATATAGGCTGGCAGCTATAGCTCTGATTTGACACCTAGCCTGGGAACTTCCATATGTTGCAGGTGTGGCCCTAAAAAAAAGAAAAAAAGGAAAAAAAAGAAAAAGAAAAGAAAAGAAAAAAAATAGAAAAGACATTCCAGATGGTAAATCTGGGGGTGCTTATTAACCAAACAAGTTAGGCATAACACAGGAGGGGAATTTTTTTTTTTTAACCACAAACCGTAGTACAGTAGTTAAAATTGTTTCAATCATAAGATGAGGAGAAAGTCAGTGATATATATTATTAAATTTTGCTTATCCTTCTCCCACCAAGAAAAAATAGCTAAGAGGCCTAAATCTATTTCAGAAATCAAAAGACTGTTGAAATCAAAAGTAGCGTTATGATCCTTAGAGGACTTGTGGAAAATATGTCAGTTTGTGAAATATTCTTTTAGAGATTTGATAAATGATCTGCCATGGATTTGGCTGGGGAGTTTAAGGATATTCTATTGATTTTTTTCCATGCAGAAGAGATAATTCTCTGAGTTCATATGTGTGTTTCAGCTAAATAAAATATACATATGAGCAAGCAACCGGATGAGAAACATTGCTGCTTCTTAAGGGCCAAATCTGGAAATTCCAGACAAGTGGTTGTATCCAGCCAGTTGTGCTAAGTCAGTTTCAGCATTCTCAAGTCCTCTCTCGTGGTGGAGATGAGAGATCCTCTCCACCTCTGTAATGAAATACTCTGCCTAAATTATAAAGATACATTAATTATCTTGCTTATTAGATCTTTATTGAAATTGCTAATAAATCTACGGTAATTATTATCCTTTATGTATATATGTACACAGAATTTATTACCCAGGTAGCAATTTAATCTAGCTTTTAAGACTTGGGTTTTTCCCCAAACACTATACTTTTCCATTGTTTGATACTTTGTGCACTTTAAAACTTCCAAGTAAATGAATTCTTTTTTCAAATTTGGGTTCATAGAGTAATTTAGAGATGGAAAAACAAAGATAGTATTTTGGGGATCATTAGAATGTCTTTTTAAAAACCCTGTGTTTTCAGTCATTTTAGGTTTGGCAATATTCAGAGTAAATTTTGCCAATGGCTTTTTCTTTTCTGTTCAAACCCACTTATACGTCAAGGAAAATTCAATCCGTATGTTTCTGATTCATTTGTATTCAAGTCATCAAAATGTTGTTTTGTCAGAGTATTGTTTAATGTCCAAGAAACATGATAAGATTCTTTTTAAAATATGACTCTAAAACCCATTTTTCTTTGAACAAAGTTGTGTCATAATTTCCAAATATATCAAGGTAAAAATTCAGATTTAAAATAAGAGATTTCAGTGTTTCACTGAATTTTGTAGCCAAATCAAGAAAATTTTTTTTCAGAGATATGAAACTAAATTCATTATCATTAATGCTTAATTATCAAGACATTTATAGTTATTGCTTTGATAACTGAGATTAAAGTTTTGATACTGAATTTAAATAAGGGGAAAATAAATAGTATAGATAGCTCAATACTGGAAATGTAAATTCTAAGAAGAAGTCATTAGGCAAACTAGATTCAGATCCTGTCTCTGACAAAATGTTTTATGTTTTAGCCCTAACATTAATAAAATGAACGTAATGGTAATTGTTTTCTAAGAACAGTGTGAGCCTGTATTAAACAACAGTACCTGGAATATGGGAGGACAGGAATAAAGGTCTTTGGGCTGAACTGGAGGAGAAAATGCACAGAAACCTACTCCACATTGTACTCCTTTAACTTAGGATCAGTTCTTTTATTGTGGATGTTTTACAGATGATTTAAGAGGGTTTTAGATAAATTCGCAAATGATAGTCTACTGGAGAAAAGTAAGGTTATTGATGTATCTTAATCTTTGAGATGGAAGCATAGTGTAGAGACAGTTACATTATTAGGTGCATGTCTAATAACTTTGGTTATAAAATGGTTTCTTGTAGGAAGATTTTAAATATATGAAAATGTATGCAATATAAATATATACATACATAAATATATGATAAATATACACACATATGTATATATGTGTATATGTGTATATATACACACATATATATGACAAATATACATAGTAAATATATACTTACATAAATATATGAAAACGTATTTTGAATGTATGAAGCCAATGGAAATGAACACTCAGAGATATGTGTCATGACCACCTGATTGCTTACACTGGCTAGGTATTCACAGGCACTGGAGAATCTCAAATTACTAATACTTAATATGATAGCTTTTTGAGGCCCAGCCATTTTATTCTTAGGAAAAAAAATAACATGTTTATTTGGGGGATAACTAATTGCATTAATAAATATAAAGGAAACAAGCTTCTTGTCACTCGATAGGGTAATAAACAGGGAAAATCGGTTAAAGGCTGGCCTATGTTGCCACCTGAAAAATTTTTTAACTGAGAGATGCCTCAGTGTAAATTATTAGCATTTGGCTTTGTAAACCTACTAGCAAGCCTTACACATCAACACAACTTCTTACAAAGGTAGCAGAATTACAAACAGTATTTTAATGCTCATAAGACACATGGTTAAAAAAAAAATTGAAAGTCTTTGTTAAAGGGTGGAGCCTAATAGCTCCTAATATATGGTGCTAACATTTTTAGCAAATTGCATACAATCCCTACTACCTAAATGATATGCCCCATTAAAAAAAGAATCAGAAAACTAGGAGTTCTCTGGTGCCCTAGTGGATTAAGGATTGGCATTGTCATTGTTGTGGCACGGGTTCAACCCCTGGCCTAGGAACTTCCACGTGCTGCCCAGCATAGCCAAAAAAAAAAAAAAAAAAGTCCAAGAACTGAAGATACCTTGTGAATTGACTGGAAGAATGTCACAGAAGACATCTCTAAAAGTCAAGGAAACAAGCCCTTGTAATTGTTGCATCCTCATTATAACCATGCTGGTTAGCAGCTACATTTCCCAGCCATTGAAAAGGGGTAAAGTTGTGGCTAAATCCCCTCCCTTACCTGTTGGTATACAGTTTTCTCTATTACATTTTTAGAAATTATATATATAATTATTAGACATTATGTATATATATAATATATATATGTCAGAGCTTTTCTAAAAGCACCAACAATTTAATCTTCTTTTATTTTCACCAACATTATTGTGCAAACCATATTTTAAAAAAGTTCTTAACTTTGTCAGTACAATTAAATTAAAAGCAGGTTATTTAAAGAATTTTGTTACCCAGGGTCTTGCTATGTTCTCTATAGGGATTTTTTTGGAGTTTGTTCCTGGAAATTGGTAACTGCCACACCTACATTAATAATAATAACTGGGATTAATTACATTTTTCTACAATTTTGAGGTATTGTTTCCTTTTGTTCATTATTATGTGCAGAGTGATCTAACATAGTGATAAAAATTTTCTCCAAAATTGCAATATCCTGTGATGTCTCCTAAAAATCAGATTTTTCAAAAATTCCATGACATCTTTTGAGTTATAGAATATATACTCCTAGTTAGAAAAACATATTCTAGTATCTGAAGTCCTCACGTCACTATATGTTAAACAAGTGTGAGTTACCAACTTGATCTTACTTTTATTAAATGTGAGCATGTTTCTGTGAGAGAGATGGAGTTCTTGATGTAATATCTGCCGAAATTTAGTAGGTCCTAGAATCTGCTGCTTTTACATGGAAGTATCTGGTTTAATAAGTTTGTTGTGTTATCCTTAGATTCCCTAACACAGTGTTCTTTTACCTCAGAGGAAAAAAATTCCAAATTAAGCCCCTGTGTTGTCAGATGACTATTTATCTGTGTCAAGGGTCAGATGATCTATGTGGCTGGTTAATCTGAATATCAGCTGACATCGTGCTAATAAGTAGCAGAAGAAATTCAGAGATCAAGGGTAATATTTTTCTTTTTGCCTCACTGTTTTGACTACAGTTTCTCATTATTATTTAAGTTCAGAAAGTTGAATTATGTCCACTGATCAGAGGATCTCCTAAACATTTTGCGATTTGATAATATTCTCTTCCTTTATCTGAACTTTATCTTATAAAGCAATTAAGACATTTTTGTTCACAAGACTGTATGGCTCCCTTTTGCTGAATTTATGGTGATGACAATTGGTTTCAAATAAATAAATGAGAGTCTCTACGTCCAAGAGACTGCAAGAACCACATATCCTGCTAAATGTTCTGATAGGAATAAGGAACATATACTTCTATGATTTGTTTTAGGTAAATATTAGTATAAACGAAGTAGTTCTTTATGTACTGTTTAATGTTAAGGATAATCAGAGCATACTTGCTTGACTTTTGGATGAATATTTAAGAACAAATTAGGGCAGCTGAAGAACAGTTATGTTCAAATACTTAAATAAATACAATGAATAAGTAAAATTAAGCATTTTTCCCATAGTTCAGAAATTAAATCAATGTGTAAAAAGAGGAGATTGAAGGCATAAGAAAAAAGTGCCCGAGGAGAAATTAAATCAATGTGTAAAAAGAGGAGATTGAAGGCATAAGAAAAAAGTGCCCGAGGTGTGAGAGTTAGTGGCTGTGGAACTCTTTGTATCGTGAAGGAATGAGCTATGTGTGACTAGAATTCACTATTTTTTGACATTTTTTCTAGAGATTGTTATTTTTTTCAACTTTACCTGTGCTTGCTTTTTTTTAGATGATTTTTATTTTTTTCCATTATAGTTGGTTTACAGTGTTCTGTCAATTTTCTACTGTACAGCAAAGTGACCCAGTCATACATACATATATATACATTCTTTTTTTCTCACATTATCCTCCATCATGCTCCATCATAAGTGGCTAGATATAGTTCTCAGTGCTATACAGCAGTAGAGATTATTCTGTTGCATGAGATAATTTCTCAGGTAATTGTAACTTATAAAAATATGTTTAGGCCTTAAGCATTATACATATATAAATATTATATTTAGAGAGGGTACAGTGAAGAGAACTGTACCATTTTTTTTTTTTTAAGGGCAGCACCTATGACATGGAGGTTCCCAGGCTAGGGGTCGAATTGGAGCTGTAGCTGCCAGCCTATACCACAGCCATAGCAATATAGGATCCAAGCCACATCTGTGATCTACACCACAGCTCAGGAGAATGCTTGATCCTTAACCCACTGAGCCAGGCCAGGGATCGAACCTGTGTCTTCATGGATGCTAGTTGGGTTTGTTACAGCTGCTTTACCAAGGGAACCCCAGAACTATACCATCTTGAGGAGCCTGGTGTTAAATAGTTATATTTAAACCAAAGCAACATATTATGTCAAATCAGAGATGGAAAAACAGATAAAGGGTAGCAAGAAATGCTAGGCATCCTATGAACTTTGGATTGGGGTAAGTGTGTGTGCATACAAAGAGGGCAAATACCCAAGCATAAACAAATTCCCAAGTGATCATATGAAGGATCAGAAAAGTTCACAGTTGAAAACCTATAATTATTAAGGGGTCTAGAGAGCTCATATTACAGAATTTAGTAAGATTATATATATATATGTATTTTAAAGTGCTACAATATGCTTTTAAGTATTACAACAAAACATACAACTTAATCTAAATTCTTCCCTTTTTTTAAAACTTTCTTTTTTGATTGCTCAATGAATTTTATTACATGTAGAGTTGTACAAGTGGCTTCTGTTTCTGTTATATTTCTATAGAATTTTAGAAACATTCAAACATAGATTGATCTATGGCAACATGTCAGTTTCTAAAAAAAATCGTTTTTTTTTTTTTTTTGGATATGAGTCAAGCCATGGAGAAATATTTAAAAGATAGCTAAACAAAACAACTGCATTGGTCATTTTGTGTGAATGATTCAGCAGGGTTCCCATTGAGAAGACTTCCTGTATCTTTATGGTGAAAATGACTAGATATCTACTGAAAATAAATATGACCTAGATTTCCTTTGGGGTTTAAGATCAGTAGTGGTTAATTTTCCAAACCCATGTAAGCTGTGACCTGTGGGATTTCTAACTTGTGTAATGACTTAAAGCACATCAGAGAACATAAATCTTCCCTGTGTGTTTTATTAGATTTCTCCTATTTTCCCATTGCATAAAAATGAGCAAAATCATCAGTATGCCTTTCATGGCTTGAGTAACTGAACTTAAATATTGGGACACTGCTCAATTTCTACCTTGTTCAACCCAACTCTTCTTAGTCATATACAGTTTTGGGGGGAAGGGTTGGCTTTTTTGGCACCGCAGCATATGGAGGTTCCCAGGCTAGGGGTGTAATCGGAGCTACAGCTGCCGGCGTACACCACAGCCACAGCAATGTGGGATCTGAGCAGTGGCTGCCACCTACACCACAGCTCATGGCAACGCTGGATCCTTAACCCACTGAGTGAGGCCAGGGATCGAACCCGCAACCTCATGGTTCCTAGTTGGATTTGTTTCCTCTGTGCCATGATGGGAACTCCAGCAGTTTTTATAAACTATACTTTATGTATTTTCAGATGCACTCAACTTAGCAAACTTGTTTATTGTCTCTACAAATAGCTGCCTTTTTTTTTTTTTGTACCCTGATTTTGGCAGTACTTTTCTTTTCTTCCATGCTAATATTTCCTAGTTTTTAGTTCTTCATGATTAACTCATGTTTTATTTCTCAGGTACATCTTTAGTTCACTAAAAGTACTTATTCAAACCATGTATTTGCTGTGATGATCCATCAAAGTAATATTAATAACTGATGGAAACTAAAATTTCCTGAGAACATACTAGATGCCAGGCATTTGGTAAACTCTTTCAGTGGAAGGTCAACTTTATCTTAACTATTTTCCCATTTGATGTATGAGGAAACAACCTTAGAAAGTGTAAGAATCTTGCCGATGAATCTAAAAATGATTTGTTTCAGAGCCAGATGTTACATACTGTGGCTCTTACAAATTATATGAATTTTTATATAAATTTGAAACTGAAAAAATGTATTTTTTATAATTTCCAAACAAAGCAATGCTATTAATCATAATTGCTATGGAACAAAATTGAATTTTATGTTGGATCTGTTGGGAATTACCTTTGGGTTTTTGTATTTTTTTGTCTGGAATTTAATTGTGATCTGAACCACAGAAGGTAATAGCATTTTTACTGTATTTTTTTTTTGGTTTTGAAATCTAACTAGTTCAGTATTTCTTTTAGCTCCTTACACAATTGTAATTAATTTGATACATTTATAGACTGAAAAGAAGAAAAAGCAACTTTATTTCCCACCAGTGATCAGCTTCAACATTTAATTTAGTATAGCTAAATTTAATATCTTTATTTTGTATTTATTTATTTATTTTGCTTTTAAAGGCTGTACCCATGGCATATGGAGGTTCCCAGGCTAGGGGCTAATCTGAGCTACAGCTATTGACCTACACCATAGCCACAGCGAAGCCAGATCCCAGCTGTGTCTGCGACCTACACCGCAGCTCATGGCAATGCAGGATCTTTAACCCACTGAACGAGGCCAGGGCTCGAACCCGCAACCTCATGGTTCTTAGTTGGATTTGTTTCCACTGTGCCACGACGGGAACTCCAGTGTCTTTATTTTGAATTTGATGACGAATGTCCCCCTTCTTTTGTGCCCTGTGTTGCTCACTAAAGTATTTGCTAAATTTTCCTTCTCCGTTTTCTGTCCATCTCCATTTTACTCTGTAATCCACACTCTCCATCATGGAATCCTCAGGGTTACATCTCCCACCATCCTTTTTAACTGTCAACTGGGTGCTCAAGTTTGTAGTTTAAGTCAGGGTGCAGCAAACTCACCTAAGGGTAGTCAAGCATGCAGATGCCAAAGTCTATTAATTTACTGTTTTGCAAAAAGTCAGTATGAAATCTGTTCTCTCATCTCACCGTTTTCCTTCCAACAGCGTGGCTGGTGGTGACTTGGTATTGCTCCAGCCCTAAAAAGGACTCCCTGCATTGTGTTCTAAAGAACAAGACCTTGAAGTAATTTTTTCTCCCCCAAAATTGAAAAGAAAAATCTCTGGCAATGAAATACGTTTTTAATTTGTCAGTGTGTTCAGCTTTGCTTTTTAATATTTTTCCCTATGAGCAGAGTTTAATTGGGTGAGCATGACTGCTTTTCCAAAAACCTCATATTTTGAACAAAATAGTTTGAATGTAATGTCCAGATCCCTTAGTTCTTTTGTAAATGAAGAATTTCGATGCTGATTTATTTTAAATCTATATCTATTTGGTTATCTATATTATATTTTTCCCTGGTTGGTACTCTAAAATGGGCCTCTACAGCCTAGTCTTGTATAGTGATTGGTAGAGATAAAATATTTTTTCTTTAAACATAGATTTGACAATAGAATACATTCAATAATAAATTGAAAAACTTGAAGTTGCTGTTTTATTATGTCCATTAGATATACGGTGTTTCAAAACCAGGTTTTAAAGGCAATTTCCTTTGTTTTAATTCACAGTATGTGTATATTTGAATGAGAGTCACGTGGTAAACATAATTTGCTTATCCAAATTTTAGCATCACAACTCAAAAACATACACGAAAAAGAGTTTTGAAATCAATGATTTCAGGTAAGCAGAGACAAACAGGAGTTAGTCCTGCTTCATTATCTGGTGAAAGATGTATTTACCATTTTTTAGATTTCCCTTAATGAAAAGGGATGTGGAAGTGTTTGGCTACATCTGTACTTCTGTTTTTGATTTTCCCTAATGCAAAACAGTAACCATGGAGCACCCATCTTGCCAAGCAAATGCCAATGTCAGGAACATATTCCAGTTTTTGTTGTTTGTTATAGTCCCTCTTCTAGGCTCTCCCTCTGGGTTGACGACTGATCTGAGGGGTAAATATTTTCATGGTAATATTGACTTAGGGCCATGAGGAATACGAGATCTTCCTTATTCTCATCGGGCACAAGAGTTAACTCTGTCTTTCCCATTGTTTTGCCCACTGTAAGTTTATTATTGCTGAACATATTTCCTAAAGACACATTGCATTGTATTTCTTAAAGACTTATTGCGAAACAAAGGCAGGGCTGGTTTTGCATCGTGAGTAGGGAGCACAGTGGGGAGAAGAGAGAGCCTTTAGTCCACGAAGGAGCCAGCACTTACTTACTAAACTTGGGCTCACCTCATGGAAGCTCACAGGGACGAAGAAAAGCCAAAACAGAAACCAAAACATCTACCCACCAAAGCCAGCAGTCTGTATTGCAAATGAGGATCAAATCTTGAAATTAGAGGGAAACTACTTTTTATTTTTTAATTTTTTTTTGTCTTTTTGCCTTTTCTAGGGCCTCACTCGCAGCATATGGAGGTTCCCAGGCTAGGGGTCTAATCGGAGCTGTAGCGGCCAGCCTACGCCACAGCCACAGCAATGCAGGATCCGAACCGTGTCTGCAACCTACACTGCAGCTCACGGCAATGCCAGATCCTTAACCCACTGAGCAAGGCCAGGGATTGAACCCGCAACCTCATGGTTCCTAGTCGGATTCGTTAACCACTGAGCCACAACGGGAACTCCAGGAAACTACTCTAAAAAAATTTTTTATAGCTGCACCTATGGCATGTGGAAGTTCCCGGACCAGGGACTGGATCTGAGCTGCAGCTGTGACCTATACCACAACACCAGACCCTTTAACTCACTGTGCCAAGCTGGGCTGGGGACTGGACCCAAGCCACTGCTGTCAGACTCTTAACCAACTGTGCCACAGAGGGAACTCTCAGAAGGAAACTACTTTGATAGGGAAATACATATCCCAGCTCCTTAAATATGCATACTAATTTTTCTGTAGCCTGACTTCTCTAGTTCCAATCTGAGTGGCATAGAAACTGGGGGAACCACTTGTGTTTCCACGACTGGAAGGAGTGTTGAGTGGTCTTCCTACTTACTAAGGAAAGTCCAACCTTAAACTTCACAAAACCAGCAGCACCCACAGTGTTCTTGAGCGACTCAGTGTGTGTGTCACTGACAGTCTCAGAAGATGAATGGATTTTCCCCAGGCTTCTTCAGGTGGAGAGCAGGGGCTCAGGATGAAGGTGTTGGCTCCAAACAACTCCTAACAAAGGAAAGCTCTGTGCACTTAAAGGAAGAGCTATTGCTTTAGGATTGACAGGGCTGACTCAAAAATATGACCCTTTTCTGAGGCTAAGTTATTCATCTTTAAAAGGGTAACCATTGTTTGGTCAGGAGGAGTAAATAAATAGATGTTTGTAAAACAACTGGCAAAATGCTTCCAAATGGCTCCTGTTTCTTTCTTCTTAAATTCAGCAGGATCGAAACTGGCTAACCTTCTCGGTTCTCAATTTCCTTGATCCTTTTGCTTGCTCGGCCTGTGGGTACCAGCTATATTTATGAGGAAGTGGTCACATGATCCCTCTCTGAGGTGGTACAACTGAGAGACACAGGAAAGTTCTGCTTTTGCTGTGAGATCAGAATTGCTTTTGATTCAAGCTGACTGAGAGGTAAATACTCTGGGAACCCAACCATTATTTTGCCTACAGAGAGCTCGGAAGGATGCTTCTGCTCTGGAAGCCACCATGGAATCATGGACTCACTATGGAATCATGGCGGTGTGAGGTCTCACCTGTGCCTGGTCCCTTATGTGAGACAGGCCAGTCCATAGTCTCCTGGGGCCAGACCCTGAGAAACTAGTGAAGGAAAGTTCTGCTTCTCTTCACTCAGAAGAATGTTTTGTGGCGCAGTGGAAACGAATCTGACTAGGATCCATGAGGACACAGGTTCGATCCCTGGCCTCGCTCAGTGGGTTAAGGATCCATTGTTGCCATGAGCTGTGGTGCAGGTCGCAGTTGCGGTTCAGATCCTGGCTTGCTGTAGCTGTGGTGTAAGCTGGCAGCTATAGCTCTGTTTTGACCCCTAGCCTGGGAACCTCCATATGCTGTAAGTGTGGCCCTAAGAAAGCAAAAAAAAAAAAAAAAAAAAAGTTGTGACCCAATCTTCCTATGTAGAGGAAAGGATTAAGTCCCAAATGTCTTAATTTTTTTTTCTTTTTTTCGGAGGCAAAAAGTAGACACTTATCATCATGGTATATACATTAGGTATTCAGTATTAGGTCTTCACTGTGTATTTTGGAAAATACCTTTTATTCCTTTTCACTCTTTCTCTTTATTAAGTGTCAAAATGATGTATTTCTCTTCCACTTTGGTAGTCCGGGACTATTCTAAAGATTCTAGATCATTTCACAGGTTCATGTATCAAACTGAAAGGGAAGGTCAAACATTTAATGAACTTTTTTTTTGGTATGATAAAAGTTCTTTTTGAATAATATAGCATATAAGCTGGTAAAAAAGAATGTTTCTTTTAGACACTCATAAATTTCCCAAGTAACTGCATTAAGTTTAGGTACAAAGACCACTTTCATCCACTATAGATAAAACACAGAGTATGAAATTAATTTCACTGCTCTGAAACAAATTCCAAGTTTGACGTCTAAAAGCTTTTCTCCATTGATATCTTAACACATAGGAATAATTTTAAAAGGCTTTTTTGGTTGATTTCTGCTGAAAATCTCCTTCATTATAGTATTATTTAATTCTCCTATGATTTTAAAGGAAAGAAGTATGTGTGTGCACACTTTTTAATTTTAAAAAGTCATACAGTATCTGGAAAGAAGACTAAAAAGTATTCACTCTTCCCATGGTTTTGTGAAAAGAATGTTTCTGCTTTCTTAAAATAAATGAGGCCTGTAAGACCAACTGGTAACCAATCTTTTTGGGACGTGTGACAGATGATGTCTGTAAATTTCACAGGACCTCAGGGGAAAGGTACTATGTATAAAGAGAAGACCTATTAAAAAGTAAGTGCTTATGTGTAGGTAAACTACAGTTCCTAGTTTGAGATTCGTATTTCCACTAGCTGAAAATCAGGCCCCAGTAAAAAGCATTTGTGGGACTTGTCACGCCTGAGACAGTAAGCCTCGCACTTCAGGAGATGTCCCGTGGAAAGAGGGTAATCGTTTTCCATCACCTCAGCCCCACCCTCAGTGCAATAAAATATTTGAGCGTTCTGGAAAGCTTCCACGAGGCACAGACCTCTGGCCCTACTCCTTTATGGTTCTCAGCCTTTCTCCCTCCAGCATCACCCCCACACCCCCCACCCCAGCCCCTCTTGGGCTTTTGTTCTCAATTGTTTTCATTTCCCACCCATCATTCCTTGAACCATCACGCCCATGTTTCTGACCAAATAGCCCCATTTCTTTTCTAATCCCCGTGACTTTCTCAAACTACAGGGCATGACAGTCCCTTCTACAAATTTTTTCTTTTTCTTTTTAATTTTCTTTTCCTTTTTTTTAAGGCTATACCTTGTAGCATATGGAAGTTCCCAGGCTAGGGGCTGAATAGGAGCTGCAGTTGCCAGCCTCTGCCATAGCCACAGCAACACCATCTCCAAGCCTCATCTGTGACCTACACCACAACTCACGGCAATGCCGGATCCCCAACCTACAGCAAACTTTTTAGAAAGAATTTAAACTCTTTTAAAAATCTCTTTGAGGGAGTTCCTGTTATGGCTCAGTAGGTTAAGAACAACATAGAGGCCATGAGGATGCGGGTTCGATCTCCGGCCTTGCTCAGTAGGTTAAGGATCAGGCGTTGCCACAGGCTGATGCAGCTTGCATCTGATTTTGCTGTGGCTGCAGTGTACGACGGCAGCTGCAGCTCCAATTCAACCCCGAGCCTAGGAACTTCCATAGGCTGTGAGTGTGGCCATAAAAAGGAAAAAAAAAATCTCTTTGAAACTTCTCTCCTCTCCACATGGCCCAATCATAGAGGAAAATGGATTTCTTCTGCTTCAGTGTAACCAGGAATTGTAACCACAGTTCTTGTCCTCACTTAACAGTTGACCCACTGTAGGTGTGGGCACAGGAGGACATGGACCCCATTTGCCCTCTGTGGACATCATGCCTCC
The DNA here is from genome assembly GCA_004024745.2 of Catagonus wagneri. Classification (NCBI taxonomy): domain Eukaryota; kingdom Metazoa; phylum Chordata; class Mammalia; order Artiodactyla; family Tayassuidae; genus Catagonus; species Catagonus wagneri. The sequence goes on along the minus strand of PVHT021183524.1, from coordinate 10,947,687 downwards.
AGTGTATCTTTTCTCCTTATCATCAACCACACACAGAATCCTGTCTTTATGCAGGATTTGACCCTTCTTTTGTTTTTGATACTTTTAAATAAAAATATATATAATTGTGAATATATAATACTTAATATAAAACAAAATATTTATTTTTATGTGTTTTTTTAAATGTCAGTATAAAGAAGAGAAGGAAAAGATCTAGCAAAGGAATTACATGTTAAGTCTGGCTTGTTCAACAGAAGCCCGGAATCACCATGAAGAATCACTACCATGAAAATCTAACTACCTGGCACTCTGAAGTTCAAAACTATATATTTTTTAACCAATACCATGTTACTAGGAGTTTTCAGTATCAATAGTTTAAAATCCCAGCTTTCCCTTGGTTTTGTTTGAGATTAAAAGGCAATGGAAACCATCTTAACAACAAGAAAATTCTGAGCATGGGGATACAGTTCTATTTATGATACTTCAAATATCTGGTAATAGGTCTGAACTTTTAGTGAAAACTAGAAACTATGCAAAATTTTCATCAAGTTATGGGAGTTGAAATTCATAGCTAGATTACAATATACGTAATTTAAGCTTACGCCAAGTTAAAACACATATGGAATTTAAGTAGACAAAATTCTATCTCCCCCACATTCCTTTAAATCTGATATAAAAATGATTTAGTCTATATGCCGGGTAGAGAATACTGCACATTCTAAATCATCTGTTTCTAAAAAGGGTAAAATTCCAGTATAATTTAGAGCTATGGAAACTATAATTTAAGAGCACCAGAATCAAATTTAATCACAGATTGAAAATAAGCAAAGAGGAGGAGAACATGTGAGTGAGAAACAGTGCAGTGATTTGTTTTCTGTGAATGAGTCCATAAAGGATGCTGCAAGAGCCTTTCAAAATGAAGAATAGGTAACTTGTGCACAAGTTTCATCACAGGTGTTTTGGGTTAAGCGGTCAATTACTGTGGGTTTATAGGGGGAAAAAAAAACCAAACTGGAATTTATGCTAACATCTTAGAGTGATATCAACGTTTGGACTCTGATAAACCCTCAAATGAATGTTTTTCAAACTGTGTGTTCTGGAGGGAAACTAAATGCTCATATTTGGAACCATTTATCCTTATAACATCAACATGTCTCCAAAGAGCTGTTTTATGTCAGAGTCTCCTCTAATAACCCTGTTTTTAAAGAAATAAACATATGGAAAGCCGCATTTTCCAGAAAGAATGGTCTGAAATACAGAACTGGTGAGTTTGGGAGGGATCATTGGTTGCTAGCCTACCTTCTCTATTGACTCTAAATTTGAAATAGTTGTGTCCTTAGGCAGATGGGAATACAACACCCTGATTCCCAGGGATTCTACACAGATCATTTGGGTCAGGGCATCAGATCTGGAAGTCCTGCATCTCCATCTTCAGTTACGGCAAAATGTATAGGTTGAAGCTCCAGCCTCACATACCTTCTGCCTGATTCTGTGGGAAAACAATAATTATTTGCTTAGACAATGCCCATCCTATCCCCATCTTTATTCATTCTACAGTTAATGAAACTGAGAAAGAATATGCCCATATATTGGCCTCTCAAATTTCTGCTCTTCCCTCAGTACCTGTACAATAATATTCAGATGAAAACAAGATGGCCAAGGTAGGAATAGTTGGAAAGAACATTTCCAGGGAAAGGCATAACGGGCATTCTTTTCATAAATGCAAAAGACAATATGTTTGCCCATATCAAATTCTGGACTCCCATATTCTCATCACTCCTTTTATGTTACAGTTCAGGAAAGTGGGAGCCACAAACCTGACATAATTGGGCACAACGTTTCTTTGGGTGTAGCTACCATCGGTGAGATCCCTGGGATGCTGTTAAATCCTGCAAAGAGACTTTTCTATCTCCTCTCCCCTCCCATTTGTGTGAGAGGTCTATTCAAACTTGGATGACTCCCAGCTGCCAAGGTCTTATCCCTCTCTTGCTATCAGTCCCCCCTTTTAGCAGATGATTGCCCTTCCCTCTTCCTAGTGTACAACATCAGGACATGGGTGTGACACAAGGGAAATGTCCTCTCGTTCTACGGCCGCTTCATCCCATCACCTGTCTGCCTCTCACAGATGGTAGAGTTTTTGATCCACCTTAAAACTCCCAAGGTGATCAGAATGCTTCTTTGCTCACCTTTGAGCTGCTACTATGCTCTGAAGTGACTACCGATACTAGTGTGGGAGGTCATTTTGGTCCAGCCTAGGTTCTGGTGCTGCCATCCACTACCGGTGTAGAGCTGCTTGGAATCCACTCTTCTGATGTAGGAAGAATCTTTTTCCTCCTCCTGTGTCACACTGTTAACCAAGCTCCAAAGCAGGGCTACCTTGCCCTCTCAGGATTTTACAGGGACTTTGGGTAAAAATAGTTCTATTAGGTTTTCTTGAATTCACTTTGTTCTTAAGGAGTCAATCATGCAAACACTGGAGCTGGGCCAAAAGGAATGCTGAGTTACAGACTCAAAATCCCTGCTTCCTTCTACTCACTGGGTAATTGTTCTGAATCTGTGCTTCAGGGGTTCGCCCTTTCCTTACGGTGCATTCTCTCTGGGTTTTTCTGTCCTCAGCCACATATATGCCTGATGAATTCAACTTAGCAACATTCTAGCTATGCCTAGGCTTGTCTGAATCCTAAGGTGATTAAGTTTAGATTTAAGCTGGTATTCCTTATTACCCTTTTATGTTAATACTCTTTTTATTATCCCACACCACTTTTTTCTCCATGGTATAGTCAATCATTAATATATAGGTTTCCTATGTATCTATGTATCTATCTATGTATCTATCTATGTATCTATCTATCTGTCATCTATCTATCCATCATCTATCTATCTATCTTTTTTATTTTTTGGCCATACCTGTGGTATGTGGAAGTTCCCAGGCCAGGGAATGAACTGGCAGCAGCAACCCAAGTCACAGCAGTGACAGCACTGGAACTCTAACCCGCTGCACCAAAAGAGAACTCCCGTATCTATGTCTTTTAATGAGAAATCAAAAATAAGGGTCAGCTTTGAAAAATAAAACCACAGTCATATATACCTACAAAGTTTTCTTAAATCAAAATGTTCTAGGTAGATTTCTTTACTGGTATATTTGCATCATCTGAAACATAATGTATCTTTAGTAATATAAGTCAACATTGTCAAATAGATTTTATAAATGAGTCTTTTTTTTTTTTTTTGTCTGCTCCCACAGCACGTGGAAATTCCAGGGCCAGGGATTGAATCCAAGCCACAACAGCAACCTGAGCCACAACCATGACAGTGCGGATCCTTAACCCACTGTGCCACCAGGGAGCTCCAAAGATTCAGTTTTTAATATGTGCAATACAGTTTGGCTTTCTATTAGCACTTCTAACGAAAATAATTGTTCAGCCATTCAAATGGCCCAGACCAAATAATCAGTGTAGGTATGATGTGTCTGAAGGAGTGGGTCGAATAGTTAATGCTTCCCTGGTGTAACTCAAGACCAAGAGCCACTGAGCAAGCATTAACGTATGGAATCTTAATAGTCACCTCATTGCTGAAGTGAAAAGGAAACCGAGAGGAAACTTAATAATATCAAAAGTTATTTTAAAGGGAGTTCACATTGGTTTGAAGGGTACTTTGCTTCACACACAATATCCACCTTTGTAAAGCCTAAGAAACCCCTATTTGTAACATACACACACCTTTACAGTTTTCAGAACATAAATCTTGAGAGCAGTATTATTTCTGCACAGATAGAAATTAAAATATCAAAAGTCTTTCAAATCCTAACAAAAGGAACCCTCTTGCAAACCCCAGGAAACTTGGAACTTTGTGTGAAGTGCTTATTTGACTATAAGAGGGTCAGTGTGTGTTGCAGTGAATGGAAAACCTATTTTACTGTATTTCGTCTGTGCCCATCTTGTGGCAACCTAGTTCAGTATTAGAAAGATCATATATTAAAAATGATTTCTGCAGTCATCGATGTATACAAGCAAAAATTTCGTTCCTGTTAAATTAACACTTCATTAAAACATCATACTAAAAGCTCAACAAATACTCTTTATGTCGTACTCCGAGAGAGAAAAAAAAATTCAGAATTTGAAGAACAGATTGCCAGTTATTCTATTCCATCACAGTCAAGTTTCTCAGTTCTGTTTTCTTTTTTCTTTTTCCTTTTTTTTCTTTTGCTGCACTCTCTGTCACTGGAAACATCTTAAACCAATTTCAAGGGCTACACCTGAATAAACATGTTGTAAAAGTGTTTATGTATTGAAGTGGGTCAGTTCAAGGTATGGTATTTGGCTGGAACTTCTAATTTCTCTTTTTACAGCAAAAGGGCTGCCAGAAGGAGGAAGTCTGAGCTGAATTAATACATTTGTTACAGTGGAAGTAGAATGGAAACTACTCTGACCACAAATCAAACTGCCTCTTTCATTTATGCCAGTGATAGAGTTTTTCTAAGAAATATAGACTCTGGCATGGAGCCACTGTAAGTTTGCATTTAAAAGAGAAAGCCATACGCTTATTTGTTTAAGGTTTACTGCTCTGATTATTTGGAAGTTCTTTCTCTGGTAGGGCTGAGTGGAATGGCATTTGTGAAGCCGGTGGCTGTTTTAATATTTGTAGGAACTGAACAACTTTTCCCAATCAGGTGTAGAACAATTGTTGAGGACACTGATTGATGCTGCTGGATTGGCGCGCGTGCATTTTTTCTTTTAAACCAGTGTCTCCACATTTAAAGGACCTCTGTGTCCCTCTCAACAGCTGTACAGCCTCACATGACACAGTCTCGTTTTCTGACGGTAGGAGGTCTCTGCACAATACAAGTATACACAAAAGCGTTTATGCTGCCAAAGTAAATTTTGTTAAGGGCAAGAGTTTATTTGCTAAAATGCCATTGATGCCATTTCAGGCACTTGTTTCCCTTTTCTTTCTTCCAAGGTGGGTCAGGTCTTATAATGGACTGAAGTTGCTCTACAGCCTTTACTGAATAAATATTTTAAGAAAACCTGCACACCTCTCAGGGGACGAGGCAGGGCCAATCATGCACATATTTCAAACCACGTTGTATATTACTTTGAAAAGATTGGTAACTTCTGTATCTGGAGTGGAATATTTCTGGGGCATGAGTTTTGAGAAGTTCTTGATTACGTTTATAATTTAAGACGAAATAGTTCATCCTCTTTGGGTGATTTTCGTTGAACTCAATATCAGCTGATGGTTTTCTTTATGTATATAAAATTTCCCGTGATCCTTATTTTAAATGAGAAGAGCATAATGGGAGCGAATTGTCAAAGGGGGGACAGTAATACCAATTCCTAGGGTATTTGTGGAATCACCTTAAATAATGCATGGGAAACACTTAGAAAAGTGCCTAGCACTCATAGCAATGGTTCCAAACACATTTGACGTTATTGTAATGATAAGTATTGTTATTGCTGCTCCTACTAGGAGCAGCACTTTAGTAACATCTACTTCTAGTCCTCGGGGCACCTGATTTCTCACTTACTTCTGCCCAGGCCCTGGGCTCACTCATTTTTAGAGAAACAGTCACAGCAACGGGCTCAGAGGGACACACAGTTTGGTTTAGAGACAAATGTGAGTCTCCAAGCTCACCTGGACTTTTTCTCCCTTTCTGAGCATCTCCAGGCTTGGTTTGTATCTTCTGAAATCCTTTCAGTAAACATTCAGGTGTGTCCGAGCTGAGAGGTGGAGGAGGGATTCTGAAATTTTCATGTTTGCCTCAAAACCCTTTACATAGAGCAAGACCTGAAGCTTAAAGCAGACCTCCCTCCCCAGAAGGGGCCTCTAGAACAACTTGAGAAGAGCTCTATGCAGTAGATCATGGCTTTGTAAAGTTCACTGGGCACAGGCCAGAGGTGACGGGGGAGGCTATCAGCACTAATTAACACTGGAAAGCCTCCAAAGCAACCAGAGAAAGTAGCAGCACCCAGCCAGCCATTCAGCTTTTACCACATGGAGGAACATTATAGGGCCTTTAATGCAGAGGAGCCCATAGCTAATATTTTTGAAATTGCCATTTAACGTGGACATTTCCAGGCTGATGGTAGTCAAGCCTTTCCATTTAGAACGTTGCCAGCTTCCATGTCTGAGAAGGGCCAAGGCCTGAGGGTGTGCTTCGGCCAAAGTGATCTGAATGGGAAAAGCAAGCATGGACAGTTGTCTGCGACAGCGGTCTTGCAGTGTTCAGAAGCATCTTTGGTCTGCAGAGAAAACATTCTGATAGTGTTTGAAAACGTCCCCCTTTCCCAGACTGCCCTCCGAGTTCTTCCCTGGCAGGTAAAGGTCATGTCTTTTTCATAAACCAAGTGCCGGCTCCCTCTGTTCTAGGACACAGCATCAGTGTAAAGTCGGCTGGTCTCGTGGGAAGACATGGGCCTCAGTCAAAACAACCGTTCATGGTGGCCTTCTTCAAGGCGAGTGAGGTACTTCTTCGATCTGTGAGAGCGGCCAACAAACGGAAAAATCAAAACCGCAATAAATCCAGCTCTCATCAGGACTCCTCCAGAATGTCCAGCGTTGGAGGTAAGATAAAACCAGAGCAGCAGTTCTGCACAGAGTTATGGGGTCATGTGTTGCAAAGAGAGGAACCACAATAAATTTACCCTCTGGATATACCTTCATGTGCTTTATTAAATCATCCAGCGATGTTTCTAGCATCCCTAGAATGTGCTTTATTAAATCATCCAGCGATGTTTCTAGCATCCCCAGAATGTTTCATCAGTGAATCACTCAGTAATTCATTTCAAAATAAGTAGGACTTGCTTTCATATGTTGAAAGATGCAGTTCAAATTCAAATCAAGCTGGCAGCCATAAAATTATGAAATGGCTACCTCGACCAAGGATAGCCAAAACCGAACCGCTCAACCGATGAGCCGACCCTCCCAGGGCCTCTCAAACGTGGATGGGTAACCAGGTATTTCAAAATAAAAGTATTGCTTTAGTACTTAATACATGTGAATCATGCAGCTTAATATTTTTTCCGATGATAGAAGCAGGGTGGATTGTATGGTAATTGAGATTATATTTCCATTAATTATTTGGACAGCTATAATCTAGATAATTTGCTTTGGAGTGTGTGTGTGTACACACACATGCATAGATGAAATCTACCAAAATGTTACACATGCACAATTGATTCTGTTGTGCTTGCAATTTCATCTATTAATTGATAGAGAGATGCAGTTGATCCAAACTCATCTAACTGCCGAAATCTGAAGGGATTTCATCATATACTTTATACCAGTAAGTACCTTGTTTAGTCCTGGCTGCAAACAGATTTTCATGAGCTGTTCTTTTTGCCTTTTTTTTTTCTTTATCTAGAGCCGCACCTGCGGCATATGGAGGTTCCCAGGCTAGGGGTCTAACAGGAGCTGTAGCTGCCGGCCTTCGTCACAGCCACAGCAACGCGGGATCCGAGCCGCGTCTGCAACTGACACCACAGCTCACGGCAACGCCGGATCCTTAACCCACTGAGCTAGGCCAGGGATCAAACCCGCAACCTCATGGTTCTTAATCGGATTCGTTAACCACTGAGCCACAAAGGGAACTCCTCATGAGCTGTTCTTAGATGAAAATGATGGCGATTTTATTCCAAGGAATTATCTTTTCTATGAAAAACAGACCCATTTGAAGGGGGAAATCTGGCCCTCGAACATGCCAACTTAGTGCAACGTGTTTGTTCATTTGTAAAATGTGTATTCTTCTGTCGATGGCCTCGAAATGCAGAATACTTGCGAGGTTCAGCGAATGAGCTGGTGAGCGAAACAGATATGACCTATGCAAATGGTATTTCAGCAAATTATTATGCTCTGCTCTTCCAAAAAGACACATTGACAGTGTTTGCCATTATTCCTAAAATCATCATTTTTTCCCAAATACTGCCAAGTCATACTGTAATTTTTTATTACTCATTTGTGCATGGGTGTTAGATAAGAAATTAATGATTATAAATGAAACAAAAGATGTAGAATTTTTTGAACCTGGTGCTCTTAACAAAAATACTAAATAAAATTCATTGGAACCTTCCTAGAGTCTAAACACAGGAGAATCATGACAGAAAGCAGTCTATTTTGAGGATTTAGCAACAGAAGCATAGGGGATAGTTCTAAATGGAATTGCATTATGCCAAATTACATGCCGCACATAAAGCAGTATTTCAAAATAATCTTCCATCAAATAAGTTTAACTGTCTTTTCCACTTGAAAGTAAAACGTGATATTAGTGCCTTATTACAAGGCTGTTTGTATAGAGATCTTCACAAGATATTTAGTTTGGCAAAAAATTGTAATTGCTTAATATGAAAGATGGAGAAAAATAACTTTCTAAGACCTTTTCTTCCTTATAAATACTAGCCTGTCAAAGTTGTATATTTTCCTTTTCATGTAGAATGGTTCTGAAATTGGTTGAAATGTTTTTAATTTAATGTAGCAGACTGCATTAAGAAAAAGATTTGTTAAATCTTGAATAGTAAATAATTTTTGAGGAAATTACAAAGGGAAAAGCATAAGTCACATACGTATTATTAGGGCTCGTAATGACTCTGGCAGAGGCATTCCAGTGACTAAATCATCAAAGTCCTTCTCCCTGTTGGTGAACTCTATTTATCTTCTCTTCCTGACCACGAGTAACCAATGTGTTTCTATAACTACAGATGAATAAAACACATGGAGCAGAAATCACGTAACTTTTCACCAGTTTCCTAACACCATTTAGAGTACAAAATTATTCTAATAGAGACCAATATTTTCTCTTCTAAAAGTGTGTCATTGGCATCCATTTCTGTGAAATACGTGGTAGATGGTTTTGGAGCGTGTTCGTATTTTGATAATAAGAAGAAAGAAAGTAGCTGGTTTGTGCGTAGGAGACTTAACCTTTCAATAGGTAGTCATCAAGCAGACGGGAAAAACTCTCATAGGATTTGGCCCAAAAGACAGGGTTTTAATATAAACATAAAATTTGATACTTAGGAGACTTGAAATGCCAGTGAAATTTTAAAATTATCCAAATATAAATAATGAATGCTGTAATACTACTAGGCTTTTTACAATAAAATACTGTGTGAAGACTCCAGGTCTGAGAAAGGAGGGAGAAGGGAGAGAGTTGTATTAGAAGTTTGCTTGGCTGTTTTTTTTTTTTTTTTTAATCCCAAAGCATATCATCAAATGTTAAAAGTCTCCATTAGTGCAGGAGAACCCAGGTCATTTAAAAAAATTTTTTATTGAAGTGTAGTTGATTTACAGTGTTGTGTTAATTTCTTCTCTACAGCGAAGTGATTCAGTTATATGTTACATATACTCTCATATTCTTTTCCATTTAGGTTTGTCACAGGATACTGAATATAGTTCCCTGTGCTATACAGTAGGATCTTGTTGTTTATCTGTGCTATGTATATAACAGTTTGCCTCTGTTAATCCCAAACTGCCAGTCCTCCCTCCCCCGTCCCTCCACCTCACTCAGAAGCCATGAGTCTGTTCTCTACATCCGTGTGTCTGTCTTTGTTGTGTAGATACGTTATTTGTCTCGTATTTTAGATTTCACATATCCAGGTCATTCTTGCTGCCTTTACCTCATTCCTTCTTTCTTTCAAAGAGTCTTGTCTTCCAACTTCTCAGTGCCCTTCTAGTCTTCCATGCTCCTATGGGGAGCCTAGAACAGGGTCTCCCACAAAATAGGAACTTCACAAACACACGCTCAGGAAGTTAATGTGTTGACTCTATGGGAACCGCTGCTCCCTGATTTTCTGCAGAAATCGTCCCTCTTGGTTCTTCTTCAGGATTTTGGCAGAAAGGTTGAGCAAACACTTTGTGCAAGATATTGCTTATTTCAAAGATGATGCAGTACTGTGGATGTTCATTTGAAGTGGGGTTTGCGGGGAAAGAAATATAAGCAAAGGCTGAATGTTGTTAGCCATCCTTTAAGATGGAAAAGCACCAAGTTGATAAGATTTTCAAGATCCTACTGAGAGCAAGATGATGTTTTAAGGACTGTTTCAGTGCTGAAAAGAAGTAGAGTATGAAGAAGTTGGAGAACTAACAGGGCACGTTGCAAATCCTGGTTCACTACAAACTTGGAAAGGTGCTTATTGCAAGCTTGATGCTAGAGATCCTTGAAAATGAATCCAATCATTGATGGTCCTGCTGGAAATCAAAGCGATTTCTCAGGCCAATTCTTTTTATTTATTTATTTATTTATTTATTTTTATTTTATTTTATTTTTTGTCTTTTTAGGACCACACCTACAGCATGTGGAGGTTCCCAGGCTAGGGGTTGAACTGGAGCTGTAGCCACCAGTCTACACCACAGCCACAGCAACGTGGGATCCGAGCCGCATCTGTGACCTATACGACAGCTCATGGCAACACCAGATCCTTAACCCACTGAGCAAGGGCAAGGATAGAACCTGTGTCCTCATGGGTACTAGTCAGATTCGTTTCCGCTGAACCCCGGGGAACTCCTGGAATTCTAATATCTTTCAAGTTACCAATTTCAGTTCTTTTGGCTAACTACCCAGCAGTGGGATTTCTGGATCATATGGTGGTTCTATTTTTTTTTTATTTTACTTTTGAAGTTGGTTTCTGCTTTTTAAAACTTTTTAAAATTGAAATATAGTTAATTTACAGTGTTGTATTAGTTTCAGGTGTACAGTAAAATGATTCATATATATATATATATATACACATACACACACACATGCACACACACACACACACAGGCACGCACACATATATATACATATATATATATATATATTCTTTTTCAGATTATTTTCCTTTACAGGCTATTACAATATATTACAATATATTGAATATAGTTTCCTATGCTATACAGTAGGTACTTGTTGTTTATCTGTTTTATTTTATATTTTTAGGGCTGCATCTGTAGCATATGGAGGTTCCCAGGCTAAGGGTTGAATCGGAGCTACAACTGCCAGCCTACACCACAGCCACAGCAATGCCAGATCTGGAGCCACGTCTGCAACCTCTGCTGCAGCTTGTGGCGGTTCAGGATCCTTAACCCCTGAGCAAGGCCGGGAATTGAAGCCCCGTTAGAGTTTTCTTTGCTTGTGCGCTCAGAAGTGGGACTGATGGATCATATGGCAACTCCACTTTTAGTTTTTTTAGAAAACTCCATTCTGTCTTCCATAGTGACTGCACCAATTTACATTCCCACCAACAGTGTAGGAAGATTCCTATTCTTATGCACTTTTGAAGAGCAGTTTTAGGTTCTTGAGGAGATTGAGAGGAGAGTACAGAGATGTTTCATATACTCCCCTTCCCCACACATTCACAGCCTTCCCCCATTATCAACATCACTGTCCAGGGTGGTGTATTTCTTACCTGAGATGAACCTTTATTGACATATTAAAATCACCTGAAGTCTGTAATTTATTTGAGAGGTTCACCCTTGGTGTCAAGTGGTTGGTCTTATGAATTTCAAGCAGCTATTTTATTTCAGCTATCTTTCAAGTTGGGGACTTCAGTTTTTTAAAAGGCTGCGATATATTCAACAGTGCTTACATCAGAGTTTATTTAATCTTGTCACTCTTAAAAAGACATTTTGGTTGTTTTTAAATTACCACTTTCAAAATCAATGCTGCAGTGAAAATCCTGCAGGGCTGAACATGTAAGAATGGTTTTCATGCACATCATTTTTACAGTAATTAACGCTAAAAACTGGTATCTGTGCCAGTTTTTGGAAATCCCTTCTAAAGCAACAATTATTTTGGTGCATAAAAATATTTTGGTGCATAACTCTCTCCCTCTCTCTCTCTCCCTCTCTCATCTATCCATCCATCCATTTATCTAGCTATCATTCTGTCATTTAGCCCTGGGTCCACTACATACTAGTCGTATAACCTTGGACAGGATATGTCACATCTTCTCTGCCTCTGTTTCTTCATCTGTAAAGTGGAAATTTCAATCATACCTGCCTGATAGGGTAAAATTACAAAAGTTGTGAGGATTAGATGAGTTAATATGTCTGAAAAATGAGAACAGTGGTACATGTTCATTTGATGTTAGACACTGTCATTGCTGTTTTTCAAATGACTTCATATGATTTGGTTTTTCAGAACTGGTACCAAAACAGTTCAGAGTTTTACATCAGAGAAAACTAGAAATTCCCTCTCTGTAATAAGTACCCATACCCCTGGACACTTGTTGCCAAGTTTCTATCTGGAGAGAATTCCCAGAGATAATATTATCTGGGCATGGCTTTTTGTAAAATATTTATTCGGTGTTAAATAAGCACCCACGATGTGACAAGCGCATTACTGACTATTTGCTGATAAAGATGGGTAGCATAAGAATCTTGCTTCTTAAAAAGTGCTGCCATAACAATGGAAAAGACAAGCATGCTAGGAATTATCGGGTGATCAGTTCTGCTAGAGTAGGTACAAGGTATTGTGAGAGCAGTTAAAGTAGAGCATCTAAGTGGGACCTAGGTATGGCCCAGGAGACTTCAGGAGGGACTCATATGAGAAAGAATAGACATTTTCCAGAAATGGAGGGGAGGATGAAACCATTTCAGACTTACGTGCACATTATAGAGTCATGTACCAGTGTCAGGTGGCTAGTGTGCAAGTATTCTTGTGCGAGAGCAATGTGATGTCAGCTAGAAAGTCACGTAGGGACCAAGTCATAAAGTGTAGGTGTGTCATGGAGAGGAAGCTGGGTGTTTCTGTGCAGGCAGTTGGGAAAAGGAATATCACAATCAAATATACATTTTTAAAAGTGAAATTTGCCATTAGAATGAATGATGAGATGCCAAGGGCGGAAACCGCCAAAATATGATGAGGAGTCTGGTCCACCACCCCAGCAATGAAGATCATAGGTTGGAGAGAGAGGAAGTGAAAACCAAAATATGTGGAATGGGCCAGCGGGACTTTTGTGAGGGGAGTGTCAAGAAAAAGTGAAAGGTGCAGGGAAAATACACAGCTATGAGCCCCAAGGGTTAGGTGAAACTCAGGACTTGAACTACCATGGAAACCAAAGTAAGACAGAAATGTCAAGGACGGAGCCTCTGGGGGATCATCATCTCCTTAAGTGAAGGTGAAGGAGAGAAAAGCAGATAGGAGGAGACAGGGATAAAAGGATGAAGGGTTATCTGAGGACCAAGGTACCGGAGAGGATATTGGGGAAGTGTGAGGGCAGAGGGCTTCCAGGAGGTTGGCTAGACTAGAGGTGGGTCAGTGAAAGGGGCTGCAAGTGGATTTAATGTAGGGTAGGAGGGAGAAAGACCATCAAGAAATGTACTAAATTTTCTGCCATGGGCGATCCTGTTAACCAAGTAGAGAGCATGGGAGGAGTGTGAGGTCAGAAGCAATAACAGTGAGTAGGAGGCATCTAGGAAACTGTCACTTAGAGATATCTGGCAGGCATTTGGAGACTCAGGCTTGTGGACAGGTTTTTACGGCAATGGCAAGGAGCTCTAAGGTGAGTGTTGCATCATTCACATAGATACTTCGTTAAGCAGAGTTAAGCAAACGCACCAGGCAGTTTGTTATTTTGTAGTATCTGTTCTGTGTCACACATTCCCACGTAGACAAACACAGTTATCCCTACACAAATAAATAGCAGTAATTCCTACTGGGTTATACGGCAAATTCACCGGATGTGGGCGATGGGGATTAAGCCAGGGTAGCAGTGGCTGTTCAAGTCCCTCATCTTCAGCCAGAATTCTCATGCATTTCTCTACCCCCGAAGCTGTATAAAAATTTACATTGTTGAATAGTCTGCAGTAGCCCCATTCCTGCTGTTTTACCTCTTAAGTTTTCATGCATTTGTCATTTCCATTTTCTATAGATTAATTAACATCCTGAAGTTCTGGATGCTGACTTTGCTCTCTCCCTCTGGGAATTCAGAAAGACAATGTTAACATTACCTCCTTCGTGTTGAAACACAGTATTTCATCATATTTGGCTTGTTTAAGTTATTGATGTGCTTAAATGTCAAATTCCAATTTGGAATTTTTTTTTTCTTTTTAGGGATGCATGTGTGGAATATGGAAGTTCCTAGGCTAAGGGTTGAATCAGAGCTGCAGCTTCTAGCCTACGCCACAGCCACAGTAATGCAGAATCCGAGCCCCATCTTTGACCTACACCACAGCTCATGGCAACGCTGGATACTTAACCCACTGAACAAGGCCATGGATTGAACCCGCATCCTCCTGGATACTAGTTGGGTTTGTTACCACTGAGCCACAAATGGGAACTCCTTTTTTTCTTTTTTAAAAACAGATTTATCTAGGAGTTCCCGTCGGTGGTTCAGCAGAAACGAATCTGACTAGCATCCATGAGGGCTCAGGTTTGATCCCTGGCCTTGCCCAATAGGTTAAGGATCCGGCGTTGCTGTGAGCTGTGGTGTAGGTGGCAGATGTGACTCAGATCTGGCATTGCTGTGTCTGTGGCAAAGGCCAGCGGCTACAGCTCCAATTTTACTCTTAGCCTGGGAACCTCCATATTCCATGGGTGCAGCCCTAAAAAAAATAAAATAAAAATAGATTTATCTAGGTTTTATTCCTTAAAGAAGCTAACACTAGATTTTAAAGAAAAAGAAACCCATACTGGTATATGGAGCTTTTTGGACTTGATTTGTTTCCGTGCCCGTCATAACTAGGCTAGTGTGTTTCCTCAGGGACTAGTGGACGGACTATTGAAGCCCTATGTAAATCTCAGGATTTTTTAAAGCATATATCTCATTTTTTAAAATGAAAATAAATTTTTAAAAATCAAACTAAGACAAAGATTAAATTTGCATTATTTGGATGAAGGCAATCAAAAAGTACAAACTTCTAGTTTTAAGATACATAAGTACTAGAGATGCAGTGTACGACATGATACATTATATATGAAAGTGTCTAGGAGAGGAAACCCTAAGAATTCTCACCACAAGAAAACGTTTTTTTTATTTCTTTAACTTTGTATCTCTGTAAGATGATGGATATACACTGAATTTATGGTGTAAATCATTTCATGATGTGTGTAAGTCAAACCATTCTGCTGTACACCTTGAACTTATACAATGTTGTTTGTCAATAAAGTTGGAAGAAAAAAATAATAAAATAGCTTGTAAAAATGTGTAAATTTACATTGTTTCCTGAAATTGACCATAAACAAATTGGCATCAAGTATTTAACAATGTTTTCTATATTTTGACACTGGTTTCCCAATATTATTACCAGTAAGAGGCAAAACAGAGAAATACTGTGCCTGCAGCATCTGCTTTGCGGCTGAGAAATGCTCATTCTTTTCTAGTGTTGGCTGTGGCTCCAGAATATTTAGTAGTTTCTGGTGTGAGTTTTCATTTGTAGGGAGGTTCTTCAACAGTGGGGTCATGTCCATCTCATTTTCATATTTGAAGGGCTGCCAGTCAATATTTTTTCAAAAGATATAAATCTAATTTACTTGCCCTTCATCCTGCTGGTTGTTGTGCCAACCATTTGGTAAACCTGACTGCAGACTTTGCTGGTGTGGGTACAGCACTTACTCCACACAGTATCCGTTCATTTTTATTTCTGACAGAATAAGCATATGGTCTGAACACTCTATGAAATCAGACTCTTGGAACCAGATTCTGTTATAAATTTCATTGCTCGTTACCTTTGTGTGATGTTACATTATATATATCACTTAGCCTGCATGAAAAGCTGCATAGATGGAACAGATCTATTTTGACTTTTAAGTTTTACTTTCTTTTTTTTTATATATAAACATGGAATTCAAACAACCATAGATATAGTTTATGGCTTTTCACATATACTTGTATATATTATTGGCCATAAGATCTTTATTCACATTCAGTGTTTTTAATTAAGACAAGGACGGATGAATAAATAGCCCCATGATTGTCTGATGCAGGGTTTGGCAAAGTAAGGCCTGAGAGCCAAGTCCAGCCATCGCCTATGTTTGTATGGCCTGATTGCCAACAATTGTTTTTACATTTTTAGATCTTTAAAAAAAAAAAAGGCACAGAATAGAATAATATTTATTTTGTTTCAGGCCAAAATCTTATGAAATTCAAATTTTAGTATCCATAAGCAAAGCTTTATTGGAATATAGCCACTATCCATCCATTTATATACTGTCCACGGCTGATTTCATGCTACAGTGGTGAAGTTGAGTCATTGAAAAGGAGAACCTGTAGCCTGAAATATGTACTATCTCTTCTTTTCCAGAAAAAGTTGGCTATCCCTGGCCTAATGCATAGCTGACTTTTTTTAAACAAAATTCTCAGTGTCAAGAAGTTTATGAAATCAAAGTAATACCAGAATTAGTTATTCCTTTTCCCAAAAAATGATACAACGTTCAAACTTATCCATTTCCTGGTATGGTACTTTTGTTACAATATGCATGTTTATTGTCTGGACAATAAAGTTAACTCCTTTTGCTGTTTCAATTAAGAGAAAAGTTTACTCAAAGAATGAGAGCACTAATTTCAGATATATTCTCTTTCCTCCATTTTCCGTCATTACATATTTAATTTATTTTAATGAAGGTAATGGCACACAGAACTAACTCGGATCTAGAAGTAAAAGAATCTCTGAGTTCAAATTTAATCATCATCTTGTTTCTTAGACTGACATTAAAGAAACAGTTGAAGTCACTGTGAAGGGCAGATGACAGGTTCTGCTAAGACCCTAGGCCCCTTGGATCTTGAATGCATCTCCATTTTCCTTAGAGGTTGGGGATAATTAAGCTGGAAGGTGACATCTAAGACAGGCTACTCTTCATAGCGGGCTGCTACATTGATTTGCCAGAGACAACTGTCATAGTGAAAGTAGCATTTATTCCTAATGGAAACAGCCTTTGAAAATGAAATCTTTTGCATCTCTCATTACCTTGAATCTTTTCCTCTTTCATATTTTGTGTTGGAAGTAATCAGCATGGGTTAGCTCCTTGAGTACTTTTTGTCTAAAATATGAGTAAACCCCGAAAGACAATAATATAGATTTTCTGTAAAGTTCTGTGCTTCTTCAGTATTTTACTTTATTCCAGATGCAAGGTAGGGATGCTCTATTTTTAATCCTTTTAAACAGTTATCAAAGGTTATGGGTTTTTCAGATTATATTCCAAATAAATAATGCAAATCATGCGTATCATGCATTTCCTTTGCCTCAAATCATTTCTAGAACACCCTGAGGAATTCATTCTTCAATTCCTCAAAAATTTATTGAGTACCTACCTTGTGCCAGGTACCGTTCCTGACACTTGAGTTATATCAGAGTGCCAGATGGAACCAAACAAGGTTTTCACTCATGTGGAGAAGATTCTAGAGGGAGGAAACGGGTCAGGACCAATGTGCATAGTAAATGAGTAAATGGCATAGCATACAAAGAGATGATAAGCAAAATGGGGAAAAAAAATCAGAGCAAGGAGAGGGAGATCAGGGATATCCCAGTGGGAGCTGGGATCTGAAATAGGACAGTGAAGGCCTCCCTGACAAGATAATGCATGAGTGAAGGTTGGAGAAGCCTGTGTGTTAGCTGAGGAGGTATCTAGGGGAAGAACATTGCGGAAGGAGTGGGGGAGGTGAAGGCCCTAAGGTGGGAGGAAGCTGACGTGCAGAACAGCAGCGTGGCCAGGGTGGAGTGAAGGAGAGGGTGCGGGTCAGAGAGGTGATGAGGTGGGGAGGGAACAATCAGAATCACCACTTTGGGTATCCTGAGTTGAAGATATTTATTAAAATAAAGTCAACTATGTAACATCCCAGAGGGCACTTTCTTAGTGCCCGTCCCATGGAAGAATTTAAAAAGTACTGCGTGAAGATTTAATATACATATATGGTAAACAGCGCTGTAGTTTGGGTGAATTACTGAACGAGCATCCACTGCCTGGCAGGTAACAGGCTGTGGGCCATCAGGACATAGAAGGTCCAACATAATCCTTTTTAGAACATCTTAAGGTGGGGTTCCCATCATGGCTCAGTGCTAACAAATCCAGCTAGTATCCATGAGGATGCGGGTTCAATCCCTGGCCCCACTCAGTGGGTTGAGGATCTGGTGTTGCATCTGTGGTGTAGGTCACAGATGCAGCTCAGATCTTGCATTGCTGTGGCTGTGGTGTAGGCTGGCAGCTGCAGCTCTAATTCAGCCCCTAGTCTGGGAACTTCCATATGCCACACATGCAGCCATAAAAAGATTAAAAAAAAAAAAAAAAAGAACCCGACATAGTATCTTGCTCAGTGGGTTA
Source organism: Catagonus wagneri (assembly GCA_004024745.2). Lineage (NCBI taxonomy): Eukaryota > Metazoa > Chordata > Mammalia > Artiodactyla > Tayassuidae > Catagonus > Catagonus wagneri. Next base: position 10,929,479 of record PVHT021183524.1, on the reverse strand, counting down.
AGAATCAGGTGTTGTTGCAAGCTTCAGCATAGGTCACAAGTGCAGCTCAGATCTGGTATTGCTGTGGCTATAGTGTAGGCCTGCTGCTGCAGCTCTTATTTATAAGACCTCTAGCCTGGGAACTTCCATATGCCAAGGTGCAGCCCTTAAAAGAAAAAAAAATATTTAAAAAAAGTGGAGTTCCCATTGTGACTCAGTGGTAATGAACATGACTAATACCCATGAGGATGTGGGTTCTATTCCTGGCCCTGCTCAGTGGGTTAAGGATCTGGTGTTTCCTTGAGCTGTGGTGTAGGTCACAGATACGGCTTGGATCTGGCATTGCTGTGGCTGTGGTGTAGGCTGGGAGCTACAGCTCCAATTTGACTCCTAGTCTGGGAACTTCCATATGCCGCAGGTGCGAAGCAAACAAACAAACAAAAAAACCTCTCAAGGTAAATAATGTCTGCATTTTACAGAAGAAGAAACTTGGGATAAGTGACTTGTTTGAGGTTCCCATGGTTAGTAAGCAGCTGTAGTTTTGAGATTCAAACTCATGTTTTATAGCTTCAAGTACAGCCTCATTTTTATTTCATCAGTGATCTCACAAGAGAAATATCTGTATGCCTGATATACTGCCATTTATTTAAAATCTGATTTTTCCCTTCAGATTATAACACAAGTGAACAAAAACAAGCCTGTAAGAAGCATGAACTCTATGTGAGTTTCCGGGATCTGGGATGGCAGGTAAGAATGGCAAGTCAACTTGGTTGCTTCTTTTTCTGCTTTATTATAAATCTTCAGTTACTTGCAGTCTTTGTCAGTAATTTTTCCAGTGTGGTAACCAATTATTTTTGAGATGACTATTCTGTGCATGGACTATCAGCATCATTTTTATTTCTCCATTATCCTTTTACCATTGAAACATAATTATTAGTGTTACCGTTAAAAAACAGTTATGCTGTTCCCAAGAGATGCAACCCTCTGATCTTTGGAAAGTGAAAAAAAAGTGCTGTTGTTTAAATACCCCAAAAGTTTAATTTTAATACCAGTTTTCAAGATCAACTCTAGCAATTCCGTTTGCCTCCTATGGTCCGGACTATTGGTATCAGAACTAGAATCCTCCACTATGTCTCTGTCATAAGGTAGATGTACAGAAAATCTTTTTTTCTTGTACTTAAAAATCTTAGAGTCCCCATGTGGCTCAATGGATTAAGGACCTGACATTGTCTCTGTGAGGATGCAGGTTTGATCCCTGGCCTCGCTCAGTGAGTTAAGGATCCAGCATTGCTGCAAACTGCGGTATAGGTCACAGATACGGTGTCGATCCGGTATTGCCATGGCTGTGGCGTAGTCCTGCAGCTGCAGCTCTGATTCGACCCCTGGCTCAGGAACTTTCATATGCTGCAGGTGCAGCAATAAAAAGAAAAAGAAAATCTTACTGCTGTCTTTTATATGTGGTTCACAAACAGTGAGAAGGAGGATTTAACCAAGATAATACTTAACCAAAATAATTTTTAATGGCTTTATGTAGCAGTAGTTTAAATTGAATTGTTTAGATGACATTATTCCATTACAATGTATCCTCAGAATATGAACTAATGCATTGAGAAGTGATACTAATGTGTAAATATTTTCAAATTTATGGTAAACCTTCAACATGAATAGCACGGTAATTTTACATTTGTGCCAAGTTTTACATCGCTGGAAAGAAAATCAGCGCAACCATTATAAGTTCCAACGCTTTAACTTCCTAGTATTTTTCATGTACAATGATCAGGAATTTATTCCAATCAGTTTCTTCTAAAGAGACTATAAAGTTAACACATGAGTGGAAAGAAAAACAGAATGAGAAACAAATACTAAAGCTTTAGGTGGTTGTCAAGCTTCTAAAAGCAAGAGTGAGTTATTAAGAAGTAATGAGAATTATCTCAATTAAGTTTATTCTTCTTTTCTTTTCGGGTTCACTTGAATTTTCTGGAGTTCATCGTTGCCTGTGTAAACAACATTTAGAATGCTATTTCATGAATGCAGTTTTATTCATGAATACATGGATTAATAACGGCTACAAATATCTTACAGAGTGACCTCTTGGGAGAAATTACAGAGGACAATTTCTTATGAAAATATTTGTACTTTTGTTGTAAACTTTAACAGTAAATTAAGGGCTTGGGGGAGGCTGTCCTGTTAGAATAATTGTTGACCGAGGAGAGACTCCAATCCAGATTAAATATATTGGAATACTCTTTAAGACTGTTTTTCTGCATTTTTATTTGGTGATATTACCTCCTATTCTTTCTTGTGTATTTTAGGACTGGATTATAGCACCAGAAGGATATGCTGCATTTTATTGTGATGGAGAATGTTCTTTTCCACTCAATGCCCACATGAATGCCACCAACCATGCCATAGTTCAGACTCTGGTATGCTTTCTTTTCGTAGGATGGAAAGTGGTTTATGATGTAAACTTCCTATAAAGTAATTTTAAAGGAAGGCATCCATTTATAGTTAAAAAATCCATTACCTTCTCTTCTCAAACTCCTAAAGTAGCAATTGTACTAAAGTAACCATTGTGAATCTAGGCAGGAAATTCAGCCTGGTCTAAAGAATAATCCTGATTCCAGAATGGGGAAGAATTCAGCTAGGAAAATTGTAGTAATCATATAAAGTGGTCATTCTGCACTGATTTCTTCACTAGGCAATATGACTAACCACACAGGGGCTGTTTCCACCCTAACAATTCATTAGTAATCACTGCAAAAACATTGAATAATAGCTGTACTGAACTTCATCTGAAGGCTTGTCTCCAATGACTTAGGGACGTTCTGTAATACACTTTGGTTTTATAGAAGTTCTTTAGTGTAGATGATAAATAGAAGGCTGGTTTGTATTTTTCGATACCTTTTTTCTTTATAATCTTTAAAGTGGAAATTAATCTTCATTTCTTTCCATCCGCACTCAGGAAGGTAGCAGTGATTTCATCTCTAATAATCTAGATTTATTTTCTTGAAAGAGATAGTGAATGGTTGGTTTCCAGGTCTCTAAATGGTTGTACTGGATGTAATGAGCTCAAGAAACCTCTTGAGAGACTGATGTACCTGCCTTATGGTGTGTGATTGCTTGATGTGACGGGGAGACAGCCTTGGAAGACCAAGTGACGAGCTTCCAGAAGATGCACAGGCTATGTGATGGGATCTCAATTAAAGTTTGGGTTCATAGGAACATTTCAACTCTGAGTAACTAGGACAGAGGAAGGGAACACAATATTTTAGAATCAAGACAATGACGGGAGTGGAGTTATTTGGTAGATGGCAGTAGGATACCAGCAGCTATTAGAAAGACACCTATCTTTGTGGATGAGACTTGTTTATCACCCACAAAAAGAATAAAGATGAGAATTTGTGAAGAGTTTACAGTTCAGAAGGTTGCTTTTTTTCACAGTTATTTTAAAATTCAAAGCAGATGTAAAGAATATCCCAGTTTCCTTCTGAATAAGGAGTGGTATATGTACATTGACAGATTAAATCCTTGTCTTGACATTTTGCTGGCATCTTACTGATTTCAGAGGTACTACAGACCTGCACACCAAAGATGCACATATATGGCAACTAGGGCACAGGCATTGTCAAAAACTCTGGGAATAACCTCTGGGAATAAAGAGGAAAAAGAGAGATAAAACCAATTTTGAAAGGTAGTCATTTATAAATATCCCCCTCCTCCCAAGTTTGGAGATGTTTATTTTAGAATACAGTCACTGAATATTACCAGGTTGCTTTTTAATAGTGAATGGAAAACATTTGGCCATCCTTATCTTTCTCCAATAGCATTTGTTCCACCTTACTTTTTTTTTTTTTTAAACAATTTAGTGTACCAGCAAACTTATAGGTGTAGGGAGAGACTTTTATTTCCTCCTTGACTGTAAAATTTATTTTTATTGAAAGAAAACCTTAGCTTGCTACCGCTCTTATTTAAGTGGTAGCAAGAGTCCTAAATTCCAACCAGCAGCGTCACTCATGCTCGCTCTGATATTGCTGTTGTCATAGTAATGCTTCTTCTTTTTATTGATTCTTGACCAATGAGGTTGCCCTCTCCAAAGTATGGAGTAAATGCCTGGGGGCATTTTAAGTTCTGATAGGCCTTCATCTTTGCTGTGTGTAATTATCAGCACTTTTTGATGTAGGATATCATTTCTGGGGCAGGGGGAGCAGGTATGTGGTGCAAACTTCCTTGGGTAAAAAGAGTATCTACTGAGGCCTGTCCTGTATCCTGTATGAGAAGTCACATCCCCTGAAAGCTGATCACAGAGAGAAGGATGCTGCTGTTTCACTGTCTTTCTGTCGGGTCACAAAGGAACAGCCATTATTAGCCTATAGAGAAATACAACTTGATTTCCCAGAAATGAAACCCTTTCAATGACTCAGCAAGCTCCCTTAAGTAGGTACCCAACCATCAAAGTCCCCTCCAGCTACCCAGTGCTTAATTATTGAAAAAAAAAAAAACTCTTTGTCAAATACCCCCATCTCCCATTTTGTTTCTTTTTCTTTTCTTATAAATATATAACTACATAGTGTCAGCTTTTAGGACTACAGTCTAGAAGGCAGTGTCTAAAAGCAAACATTTTTTAAAACTCTGACACGGACTTGGAACGGGACCCTGGGCTGCATCACTGTCCTGGGATGTGGGGCGTAAGTCATCTCAGAACTTGAAGGGAACATGGGAAGTCTGATTTTTTTTTTTTTTTTCCTGGCATCGTTC
>PVHT021183524.1:10880065-10923745 GCA_004024745.2 Catagonus wagneri | reverse complement strand
TCAGGGTAGGTGGGAGGGAAAGGGGGAACCAGCCGTGTTCTGGCTCCTTCCTTGATTATTGAAGAGCAGAGATAAACTGCCAATCTGATCAAAATGAGAACAAACTCTTGACTTCAGCATTTCACTTTCCCTGTAAAGCTACCTTTTCAGGCTTTGTGGGGAGATGGATATTCAATTTGCAGAATATCTGGGCTCCTTGCTTCTGATGTAGCTTATCCTGTTTTTTGGCACTTGCCTAGGGGAGAAAAGTAAAGGATATGAAACTCCAGCCAATCTGGTAAAAAATTATGGGGAGAAGAGTTTGAATTCATTGCTTTCAAGCAAGTGTTGGATTTTACCTGGAGCTGATTTTGCTGTGATTTTTATGTTTCCTTTACCATGGAAAATGAAGAGTTGGCATAACTTTTATGATTTATTGTTTAGTTATCCTTTTGAAAAATAATTCTTAGGTCCAAATCTTTCTACAGCCCAATGGCGTGGCCTCACTGATTTGCATTTATAACTTCTGTATTTCTCATAAAGTAAATAGAAGGCGTTGCTTTAACCAAAAGCAGCCTGGTGCTAGTTGCCATTTTCTTCCCCCCCCCCCCAGGAAAATTTCCACTGAATATTCCACAGAGGGAGTTTTCCTTCCTTGGAAGAATACTTTTCAAAGCCCCAACACATGATAAGAACTGGTGGGTCGACTCTAGGTGTTTATGATTAAGAATACATCCTTCACTACCAGCCTCCAACCTACCCACCATTGAACATAAATAGGAGACGCAGTGGTAGCTTAAGGCTGTGCCTGATGGTGAGTGATAAAACGAGACTATCTTATTTCTTAAAAAAACAAAACGTTTTCTCCCCCTGCAGGTCCATCTGATGTTTCCTGACCATGTACCAAAACCCTGCTGTGCGCCAACCAAATTAAACGCCATCTCCGTGTTGTACTTTGACGACAGCTCCAATGTCATTTTGAAAAAATACAGAAATATGGTAGTGCGTTCGTGTGGCTGTCATTAATGTTAGGCAATAATGGTAATAAGGAAAAGATCTGTATTAAGGTTTATGACTACAATAAAAATTATCCTTTTCAGATAAAAGGGGAATTTCATACACTTAGTCTGGCTCATTTCATCTCTCTAACCTATGGACCATGTCATGTATATAGTCACTTTTATTTATTTAAAGGTATATATTCTCCTTTGTGGATGTTTTTTCAGAAAAATCTATTTTGGAGGTCATTGCATTTTGCGGTAGATTGTCCGGTCTAACTTTCCATGGGATATGCTGAGTTCAATTCAATCCCATTTCAACATTTTAAAAATATAATCTTTATACAATTTTCTGAAATTAGACAGAACTCCTTTGACTGTTAAATATTGTTGAAGGGAACTGAATGCGTTTGGTTAGGCTGTGCCAATGAAAACTCTGATAGGATATTTATTTAGAAAGAAAACTTTAAAAAATAACAACCCCAAACAAAAACGCTTGGCTGAACACAATTTTTCTTTGAGAGTTCCTTCTCATTAGATAAAGTGAAAGGTTGAACTGGATTTGAGTGAATAAACAGGAGGCAGAACACAGAAGCTGAAAGATTGCATGTAATTGTTCTGTTTGCCTTAATAGAATTGGTGTGACTGTAGGAATACGTTCCTTCTTGGCTTACAGAGTGTAGATTTTGCAAAGAGCTCGAAGCTTCAGGAATTCTGTGGAGACAGACTTGAGCCTGTGTCCATAACTTTCCAAGTTAACACTAAAAAAGTGTCGTACAACCTTCTTACCTCACATAACTCATGTCCGCCTATTATCTAGAACACTGCTGCTGCAGATTTTTTTTCAGATTTAAAAACAGTCCAAAATAAAACAATATTTACATAATTCTCTGCTTCCCTCCTCACAGACAAGAGTCACTGCATGTGTAAAATACACCCAAGCAAAGAGGCCGACAGAGCCACTTTCTGTAGCTCCTTTCTATAAGAGTTTGCTGATTGATGTGATGCAAGGGGTTTTATTTAGGGTAAAAGCACTGAAACTAAACTGGAGGAAATTACCCAAAATCCCAGAATGGCTCTGACAGAATTGCCATTTCGAAAGAACAGCTGAAATCCATTTTTCATATCTTTGAGAATGAGCTCATTGAAAACCTTATTTTGTAGGGGGATTTTGTAAACCTCCCTCCAAGCACAAATAATTCCAAATGGGAAGGTTCTGTTGTGTGTATGTGCATGTGTGTTCTTCCCTCCGAAATTAATTTATTTTCTCTTCGTTTCTCTTTCTGTCTTTTAAAGCTTTTCTTTAACCCACTGACTTTTGGAAGAATGACATTTAGTGGATAACTGGCTATTTATGTTGGCTCCACGGTTAGGCTTATTTACAGTTCATCTAAATAGTCATAAAGCAGCATTTATTAATCACCCTTTTGGACTTTTAAAATAAGACTTCTATCAGAAATAGCTTAAAAGTGTTATGGGTTTGTTCGTAATTCAGGAATATGGCAATGTTGTTTTAAAATACAGTTTATCTTAAAGTAAATTTGATACTAACGCTATTGGGGGGTACATTAAGTAATATATTTTTGAATTAATGGTATACCATTATAAGAATAAGAAACGAAAGTCTATTATATTATTCTTTAAATGTGCTGTTTAAATATATTTCTATGTTTTAAACTATATTAAACTTGTGATGCTCGTTTCTACTGTGCTTCTTGATTTGGCTCTTTTTTTTTTTTTTTTAGAGGGATACAGAATGTGAGTATGTCTACAACTGAGACTATAAGAATATCAAATGCAAAATGTTTGTGAACTTGAGGTTTTTAATCCCCAAAACTAGTTTTTATGCGGTTGATAAATAATGCACTATTAAATGAACAAAGCAACCATCTATGAATTAAATATTTTCTTAATCTATTCAAACAACAAAGAAATTTTCAAATACCAAAAAAAGAAGAGTGATTAGAATGGGAAATTACCTTATTTGTTCTCTTTCATTTGAGAAGGGAGATATTTTTCACTGCTGAGGCATGGGTCATGCCATGGCTTGGGCTCAGTCCCTGGCCTGGGAACTTCCACATGCGTGAATGTGGCCAAAAATTAAAAAAAAAAAAAAAAAAAGCGAGATATTTGGTGTCAGTATTTTCACATTTCCTCAAATGATATTTATGCACACACACATATATATATACATATAGTATATGTATACCCACACATACATATGCTCACATTATTCTCAAATAACTATTATAGTAAATTATTAGTATTGCTTTGCTAATGCTCAAGCTAGTACCAGAAATCAGAATACCTTGACCTATTTTAACAGGCTCCAAATGACTCAGGTCTTTTTAGCTAGTTATGTATCAGCTTTTTTTTTTGTTTGTAATTTTTCTGCTTTATATGTGTTTTGCTTTGTAAAGTGGCCCTAATCCTTTTTGAAAATAGAAGGGCATCAGTCACAAATACTTGTGTTCTTTTAAACTAAAGCAAAAATAAATCGTCTACATTTGAAGTAAAGAAATAAAAAAACACAAAAAAGAACCCTCCCCCCTTTTTTTTTCTCAAGTAAAGAACTGTCATTTTATAATCCCTGTTTCACCATCATCCAGTCTGAGCCCAAGTCTACTGGTTACTCTGCAGTCTGGCAGATTCCATCTCTCAAAACATTTACAGCAACTGATTAGTTTAGGCTGCAACTCCATTTAAAGGCAGAAGAAATCTTCATTCTCAAACCAAGGAGCTGTCTGATTACCATTCAATCCATTGCTTAATCCACCATCCAATCTCACTCTCGGATTACCTGCTTTTTTTCCTTTGCTCTTTTTTTGGGGGTGGAGCAGGGGCTGGAACTTTTAAAAGTTAGAAGTAAAGATCCTTTTGCTGATAAAGCATAAATATTGCTAAGTGCACATCAATGCATCTGTATTGTATCAAGTTTGGTTAAGATCATGACCAAAGAAAAAGTGGGAAAAGTAACAATGTCAGTATTTGTTTTTATTTAGGCAGAAAAATGGCACTATATCCAGTTAGCAATTAAAAAAAAAAAAAAAGAGTGGGAGTTCCTGTCGAGGTGCATCGAAGATGAATCCGACTTGGAACCATGAGGTTGCGGGTTCCATCCCTGGCCTTGCTCAGTGGGTAAGGATCCGGTGTTGCTGCGAGCTGTGGTGTAGATTGCAGATGCACTTGGATCTGGTGTTGCTGTGGCTGTGGTGTAGGCTGGCAGATGTAGCTTTGATTAGACCCCTAGTCTGGGAACCTCCATATGCCCTAAAAAGCAAAGCAAAAAAAAAAAAAAGGTTTCTGAAAAAATTACTTCCGAGTCTGTTTAATACTTGTCAAAGGATATTTGAAACATGGGGATTTCAAAGACAGGAGAACCTGGATCGTATAGCCTTTAAAAATTACAACAACATTTCAGAAAGTTAAAAACATGCACTTTAAACTTTGCATCTTAGTTTCAACTTAACAGAGGCTGCTAGCCTCCAATCAATGGGAGAGGACAGGTAGGTATACTTCAGCCTCAAATCTTGTGGCTCATTGGGAGGATGAGAGAGGAAGCAGGGCAGAAACAGCCTCCAGAGTAAGCAGCCTGGAAACAGGACCTAAACTGATGGCTCAGTGGGGTGTGGTCAGTGTTTCTTTCCCAGTTCATTGTAACTCTTATTGCATGGTGAAATATAACAGAATCTACTTAAAAAAAAAAAACCCAAAAAAACAAAACCCAAACTAGACTGTGGTTATTTTCCTGCAGATACCTATAGAAAAGCTCAAACTATGGAAATACTTGAGACTTAAGTCCAATAAGATAGATGTCTTAGCTTGTGTACTTTTATACTTTCTTCATTATGGTATGCTTATACACACACTTACTATTTTTTATGTCCAATAACTAATTTAAAAAAACATTTTTATAGTTGATTTATAATGTTCTGTCAGTTTCTGCTGTACAGCAAAGTGACTGAATTATTTATATATATATATATATATATATATATACACACATATATATTCTTTTTTTTCCACATCTTCCTCCATATGTTCCATACAAGTGATTAGTTACAGAACCCTATGCTATGCTATACAGCAGGATCTCTTTGCTTATCCACTCCAAATGCAATAGTTTGCATCTACTAACCCCCAAATCCCAGTCCATCCCACTCCCTTCCCCTCCCCCGGGCAACTGAAATTCTGTTCTCCATGTTTCTTTTCTGTAGATAGTTTCGTTTTGTGCCTACATTAGATTACAGGTACAAGTGATACCATATGGTATTTGTCTTTCTCTTTCTGACTTAAAAATATGGAACACTTCACAATTTTGTGTGTCATCCTTGCTCAGGGGCCACACTAATCTCTGTATTGTTCCAAATTTAGCATATGTGCTGCTGAAGTCAACACCACACACTCATAAACATATTTAAATAAAAGACATACACACATACTTCTAAATATGTATTGTTTTAAAGAAGAGAGAATACAAACATGAATACAAAATAGTTTAAATGAACCAATAGAACTTATGGGAAGTAAAAATATAATAGTTTAAACTTTATGGGTTGTGTTAAACAGTAGCTTAGACGTAGTTCATGAGAAACATGGCGAGCTGACAGATCTGAAGGAATTATATAGAAAACAACACTGAGACAGATAAGATGATGGAAATTCAAATAGAACATATGTAAAGGGAGCTGTAACAACCATTTAATTAATATTCCAGAGAATTAGGGATGATTTGGGGGTGAACAGCTGATCTTTCAATCAAAGCTGGCTTCTCGACTTAGAAAGCCGTGAATAGGTAATCACTACCTTCAAATTGCTGAGGAAAAATGGCTGTCACTTGGAATTCTATATCCAGCAAAACTATTTCAAACATTAGGGTAAAATAAAAACATTCTCAGGCAAGTAAAAATGAGAGAGAATTTATCATCAGTGGCAAAGCCACTGGTAAAGATTATCTTAGAAAGAACAAAAATAACTCCCCAAAATAAGCGTATACAGATATGATGAGAGAGAAAATGGTAAACATGGGAGTTCCTGTTGTGGCTCGATGGGTTAACAACCCAACTAGCATCCATGAGGATGCGAGTTCGATTCCCTAGCCTTGCTCAGTGAGTTAAGGATCCGGCTTAGCCACAAGCTGTGGTGTAGGTCACAGATGCAGCTTGGATCCCATGTTTCTATGGCTGTGGCATAGACCAGCAGCTACAGCTCCAATTCGACCCCTGGCCTGGGAACTTCCATATGCTACAGGTGCAGTCCTTAAAAAAAGCATAAATAATAATTAAAATAACAACCTAAATAAAAGGGTAACTACAAAGGTCTGAGCAAACCATTATTTGACAGCTTAAGTGAAAGAAGAACAGCGAGGACAGAGCAAATTAACAAACATTATTTAGGGAACATGTAGAGAACATTAAAGAATAGAGTTATTTTCCAGTAAATATGGAAAATGTCTGAAAATTGATCATTTCAATCAACTTCATAAAATAAAGTTGCTAAATCAAACCATTTTTGTGACAAGAATAAATAAATATATTGGAACAATTTATTTTTTTATCTTTCTTCTTTGAGAAGAAATGAACAGAGTTTGTCCTTTATTTATTCATTCCTTTATTCCGGCCTTCACCACAGCCACAGCACTGCTGGATCTGAGCTGCGTCTGCGACCTACACCATAGCTCAGGGCAGCGCTGGATCCTAAACCCATTGACTGAGGCCAGGGGTCGAAACTGCAACCTCATTGTTCCCAGTCGGATTCATCTCCACTGCATCATGATGGGAACTCCGGAGTTTGTCCTTTAAAAAGAGAGCACCTGTGGGGACAGAGTCCCTCCTTTTGAATATAAGGACACACTGTTGTTGCCTATTCAGTTGTTGGCATGCCTTCTCATAAAATAGTTTCTAGAATGGCTTTTAGCTTTTGAAGTTGCCTTTTCAAAATTAATAAATGCACGATTTTACCTTGGTATATGATATTACTCTCTTCTTTTTTTGGCCATGCCCACAGCATGTAGAAGTTCCTGGACAAGGCCTCGAACCCACATCACAGCAGTGACCACATCTGATCCTTAACCTGCTGAGCCACCAGGGAACTTCCTATCATTTCTCTTCTTAAGGTTATTAAGAATGGTGACTTGCAAACTATTTATCTTCGGTTCTTTTTTTTTTTTTTTTGTCTTTTTTTTGCCTTTATGTAGAGCCGCACCCTGGGCATATGGAGGTCCCCAGGCTAGGGGTCTAATTGGAGCTGCAGCCGCTGGCCCACACCACAGCCACAGCAACGCGGGATCCGAGTCGTGTCTGCAACCTACACCACAGCTCACGGCAACGCCGGATCCTTAACCCACTGAGCAAGGCCAGGGATCGAACCCACAACCTCATGGTTCTTAGTCAGATTCGCTAACCACTGAGCCACGAAGGGAACTCCTGAAAACTAATTATCTTCGGGAGGAAGGACCACAGGACTCAACAACACATGTGATGTCAGTAAGCCTTTCAAAGGTGTCCTACTTAGGCAATGAAAGAAAGCTTATTTGAGAGAACAAGCAATTCTCCAAAGATGTTGTGATAAGAAGGAAGAATACTTAAAAAATCTTGGCTTTTGAAAAGAATGGGTCCGATGAGTCTCATCTCACAGAAAAGTTATTAATTAAGTCAAAATAAATCACCTTTTGTATTCCCACTACACTAACACAAGTTTTTGGACTTTGAGAGCATTTTTCCTTTCCTGGAAAATGCCCTCCCTCAATTCTGTCTGCTGATATCCTACCTGTTCCTGGGGGCCCTTCTCATTTGCTGCTTCCTGCAAAAAGACCGAGTATAGTGAACCAGAGGCGTCTGATCCAGCCGTGGCGGCCCTCTTGCTTCTGAGACCTGCCTCCTATTATGCCAGCTCCTATAGTTATTTGGAAAAATCGTATGCTCCTACATGGTAAGATGGAGAAATTTACCAAACTTGCTCATTTATGAATTCCTTAAAAATCATCATAAAGGTGGTCCCAGAGTTGATGTTCTAGAAATGATTTGGAAATGAAGAGTCTCATCTATCATTTTAATGGAAAATGAACAGCAAACAGAAAAGCAATGCTGTCGGAGTTCCCTTTGTGGCTCAGCGGTTAACGAATCCTACTAAGAACCATGAGGTTGTTGGTTCGATCCCTGGCCTTGCTCAGTGGGTTAAGGATCCGGCGTTGCCATGAGCTGTGGTGAAGGTTGCAGACGCGGCTCGGATCCCGCATTGCTGTGGCTGTGGCGAAGGCCGGCAGCTGCAGCTCCTGTTAGACCCCTAGCCTGGGAACCTCCATATGCCGCGGGTGCAGTTCTACATATAAAAAAAGGCAAAAAGACAAAAAAAAAAAGCAATGCTGTCAAAACTGAGACAGCAGAGGGACTAGATTCTTTATTTTAAAATGAATGTTCCCAAGGGATCTTTCACTTTTTAGACCATTCTACTCTCTGTTTCACTAAGGTTTTCATCTGAGGTTTTATCTCGTTCTTTTGTTTGGAACATATTCCTTTGCTTCCTCATTTTGCTTGACTCTCTGTGTTGCTTTCTAGCGTGAGATGAGACAGCCTCTCTCTCCTGGTCTAGTAGGACTGGCCTTGGGTAGAAGATGAACCTCATTTTCAGCCCGGATCTGTGCTCTTGGCTGCCTCTCAAACTTCTGTGATTGTCCAAGCAGCCTGTTTCACTTTAATAGCTCCCAGTACTTGAAGGTGTGCCAAGACCATCAGTGTCCCCAGGGAATGATCTCAGTCAGCACCTAGATTCAGGCTGATGGTCAGCCAGACCCTCAGGCAGCAGCTTTTAAAAGTAGGTAAATGCACACGGCCTTGAAGGATCACAAGCATAAGCCCTGCCCAGCCACCAGCGTCAGGCGACCTGTCCCTGGGGAGAGTTGCAAAAATCAGGGCTCCAGATGATGGTGTGAGCAGCAGTGAGGCAGGGGGAGAGTTCAAGAATGGCACCCCCCAGCCGCAGTTCCCTGAGTGCACCCCCGGAGCCTCTAGATGTGTGTTGAGTCTGAAGTCTGCCCCTCAGGTTAAACTTGAGGACTATAAGGAGGCCTCTTGCTTGTGCTGCTGTCCCTGCAGCGCCCTGGGGTGGTGTCTGGCCAAGAACTCTGAGATTGTTATAAACTTGTGGGACTCTGGACCACAAGCCCACCCCCTGCCTCCCCTGCAGGCACCAGGCACAGGGGAAGTAGAGGTATTCTTTGTCAATAGCTGTAAAATTCAGTGAACCGGATATAAAAACTGGGGCACCAGGTATATGAGCTCCCCTCAGAGAGATGCTGACCCTCTAAGCACAGCAGGCTCCGTGAAACTGGTACCTACCCTCCAAGATCTCAGAAAAAGTTCACTGTCAGGGCTTAGCTGTGTATTTCATTAGAAGCCTGCCCCTCGGGCTGTAGCTGTGATGATAAGCTAATAGGTGTCTTTCGCTGAAACACATCTCTGGGGTCTGCGGCCTCTAGCCGAGCCCTGGGGTTGGTAGTTTTGAGAACTCTTTCTAGGTGGTCTCTGACAGTCCTCTGAGCTTCTCGAGTATAAAGCCTGCTGGCCACCAGGGCCAGGTGATGCAGAGGTGACCGCTGGCAGCAGCCACAAAAATCAGGGCAGCAGACAAGCACCTTTCTGAAAGCGCTAGAACAAGGCAGGAGAGAGCAGAGATGGTGTCTTAAGGCCTCCATTGCCCAGGAGCACCTCCGTGGGCCCCCCACCCCAAGCCTGCTGGGCCAGGAGCTGCCCCTCAGGCCAATACTGCTGGACCAGCAAAAGGGCCTCTTTTTCAGAAAGGCTGGGGGTGTGTCTCAGGCTGCTGCCTGTGCCGCGGCCAGGGATGGCAGTGGGCCGAGAACCCTCTACCTGATTATTACAGTCCCCTGGAGCTCCCCACCTTCACCCTTTCCCTGCCTTCCCCCCAATCCACTGTGGCCTCCAGAGTCAGGGGATCAAAGGGCCTTCTGTGTGGCAGCTAGAGACACCCAGTCAATAGATGTAAAAACTGAGGCACCAGGCACAGAGATCCTGGTACTCTGGCCAAAGCGGAGATGGTGCTCAGTGGAGAAAGGCAGAGGGGAGTGTGAAGCTGGCTCCCAGTGAAAAAAGAAAAAAAGGTAAAAAGAAGAAGAAGAGAGGAAGAATCAATTTATATGTGTACTTTGCCCTAAGATGAGTCTCTTGTAGACAGCATTTGGAGGCTCTTGCTTTTTTATCTAATCTGCCACTCTTTGTCTTTTGATTGGAGCATTCAGTCCATTGACATTTAAGGTCATTATTGATAAATATGTATTTACTGCCATTTTAAACCTTGTTTTCTAGTTGATTCTGTTTTTCAACTTTGTTCCTGTCTTTTTTTGATTGGATGATTTCCTTTTATTTTATGCTTGTGCATTTTTCTTTTTAGTTTTTGTGAATGTAATGTTTGGTTTTGATTTGTGGTTGTCCTGTTTTTTCAAGTATGTTAACCCCTTCCTATATCTGCTTGCTTTAGCCTGATAGTTATATAGGCTCAAACACATTATAAAGGAAAGGGTCTAGATTTTCTTACTTTCCTTCCCCACATTCTATGATTTTGAAGTCCTTTTTTTTTTAACATCTTCATTTTTTGTCCTTTTGCTCTTCCTTGTGTTTATCGTCCCTTTTACAATAAGTTTTTTTTTTTCCTTTTATATCTGTATACTGGCTTATTTAAATGATTGCTTTCCAATTGTGATTTCCTCCATCCTATTTCTTCTTATTTCTTTTTTATTTAGAGAAGCCCTTTCAGTATTGCTTTTAGAATGGGTTTAGTGTTGCTGTACTCTTTTAGTTTTTGTTTGTTGAAGAAATTCTTTATTTCTCCTTCTATTTTAAATGATATTCTTGCTGGGTAGAGCAGTCTAGGCTGCAAATTTTTGCCTTTTAGAATTTCAAGTGTATCTTGCCACTCTCTTCTGGCCTGTAGTGTTTCTGTAGAGAAATAAGCTGATAGCCTTATGGGTGTTCCCTTATAATTAACGTTTTTCTCTTGGTGCCTTTAGAATCCTCTCTTTATTTTTAACTTTTGCCATTTTTATCATAGTGTGTCTTGGTGTGGGTCTGCTTGGGTTCAACTTGTTTGGGGCCCTCTGTGCTTCCTATATCTTGATATCTGTTTCCTTTAGATTTGAAAAGTTTTCAGACATAATTTCTTCAAATATATTTTCAATCCCCTTTTTTTCTTCTCCTTCTGGAATCCCTATTATGCCTGGATTGGCCCACTTTATATTATCCCATAGATCTCTTATATTGCTTTCATGTTTTTTCATTTGGTTTTCTGTCTGCTGTCCTGATTGGCTGATTTCCATTATTCTGTCTTCCAAGTCACTAATTCGTTTCTCTGTTATTCATTCTGCTCTTTAGTGCCTTTAACTCAGTTTGTGTTTCTGCAAATGAATTTTCTAATTTTTCTTGGCTCCTCCTTACATTTTCTAGTTCCTTTCCATGAGGGTGAAGGTTCAATCCCTGGCCTCGCTCAGTGAGTTAAGGACTGGTGTTGCCATGAGCTGTGGTGTAGGTCACAGATGCTGCTCAGATCTGACATTGCTGTGGCTGCAGTGTAGGCTAGAGGCTACACCTCTCATTTGATCCCTAGCTTGGGAACTTCCATATGCAGCCCTGAAAAAAAAAGAAAATAACATTAGGTATTAATTTACTAAAGTGTTTATATGATGTTGCAATTTTTGCTGTGCAATTAATAGTCAAGGAGGACTAAGGCACAGTGGGTTAAGGATCCAGTGTTGTCTCTGTAGCAGCTCAGGTAGCTGCCATGACAGGGGTTGGGTCCTCAGCCAGTTCAGGGGTTAAGGATCCCTCATTGCTGCAACTGTGATGTAGGATGCAGCTGGGGCTTGGGTTCAATCCCTGTCCTGGGAACTTCCATATACCATGGGTGTGGCCAAAAAATAGTCCAAGGAGCTTTGGGAAAGTGAGTACGTCAGTGAGATAAAAAAAGATAGATTAAAAAATGGTAAGATAAAATAAAAAACAGATGAAGCTAAATATATGAGCACTTTTGCACAAAATGTCATTGATATAGATGCTATATGCATATGAGTTCTTAATAAAGAACAAATTTAAAAGTAATGCATTATTTTCTATCAATTCTGTCTATGTAATGTTGGGGTACAAAGAGCCCTAAGGATGGCATCAAAGGTTTAGGAGAGACATAAGTGAGGCATTTAAAATACTACTGAGCATTAAAATGGCTCTCCAAGAAAAGACTTTGAAAAATCTTTCATGGAAGTGGGGTTGACTTTTGATCACCCCTGTCTCTTAAATTTGACGGGGTACAATTCTGCCTTGAACCTTTAGACTGTCATTTCCTTTGTATATTGAAGTTTCTTTCATTTACATGGCTTTATTTTGAGCAAAAAGCATATCTGTTTGCTGTTTGTAAAACAAACTTTTCCTGGATTAGGACCTATTTAGTTAAGAAAGTTTATTTGCTAGAGAACTGCATATGCAAAAGAATTTATATTACAAGGAAACAATGTGAATATTTTAGCCCCAAACTTTCTAGATGTTCTAGTATTAGCATAACTATTCTGTAGGTGGACAACGTTATCATTAGATTAAGGTGTTTTATTTATCATTAGGTGTAATCAAGTATCACATATTAATATTAATTTTAAAAATAGAATATATGGATTTTTTTCTGACACCTTTCTTTAAGCTGTGCTGGTTGCTGTTATTTCAGTTTTACTAGCTTTAGGTTATCAATGCCTTGAGTTCTGTCTCTAGAGCTTGAAGAAGTGCTTAAAATATGTTCAATACTTTATTTGTTTAATTATTCAAGGTTTCTAACAGCTCTCATAGGGAGCGCAGTATCCTAGATGATGTTGTTGGAGTTGTTTTTAGAAGAGTAATTAGCATTTTGAAGTCTGTTTTCTCACTTTTCCTTTCGAGCCTCTCCTCACAAAGGTGTTGAGAGCACCAAGCCATCGCATCAGGAGGACAGGGCTTACTCTGTTTGGGAGAAACTGTGCCAGACCAGTTAACCATAATAATAGCAGCGAAACCGAAAATGGGATTAGAAAACACTTGTTCTGAAAAAGCGGTGTAAATGTGGTTTTCCTTTTTTGTTGTTGTTTTTCTTTGCTTTTTAGGGCCACACCCGCAGCATGTGGAGGTTCCCAGGCTAGGGGTCAAATCGGAGCTGTAGCCGCCGGCCTGCACCACGGCCACAGCAACGCCAGGTCCGAGCCACATCTGCCATCCACACCACAGCTCACGGCAACGCCAGATTCTTAACCTACCGGATGAGGCCAGGGATCGAACCCGCATCCTCATGGATACAAGCTGGATTCATTTCTGCTGAGCCACGATGGAGACTACTCCCCCCCCCTTTTTAAATTGCAGTTGACTCACAGTCTTGTGCCAATTTTTGCTGTACAG
This sequence comes from Catagonus wagneri, assembly GCA_004024745.2. Lineage (NCBI taxonomy): Eukaryota > Metazoa > Chordata > Mammalia > Artiodactyla > Tayassuidae > Catagonus > Catagonus wagneri. The sequence goes on along the minus strand of PVHT021183524.1, from coordinate 10,910,349 downwards.
CATAATGACCCAGTCACACACACACACACACACACACACACACACACACACACACATTCCCTTTCTCATGCCATCTTCCATCATGCTCTACCACAACAGACTGGACACAGTTCCCTCTGCCATCCAGTAGGACCCCACTGCTTATCCATTACAAATGTAATAGTTTGCATCTATCAACCCCAAACTCCCCACAAATCTGCTCACCATGTCTGTGTTCTGTTTCTGTTTTATAAAGAGAATTATTTGTGCCATATTTCAGATTCCACGTATAAGTGATATCATGAATGGATTAAGAAGATATGGTACATAAATACAATGGAATACTGCTCAGCCATAAAAAGGACGAAATACTGCCATCTGTGGCTACATGGATGCAACTAGAGATTCTCATTTTGAATGAAGTGAGGCACATGTGTTGTTCTCGAATGTCTAAGAAAAGTAGCTTTGCTTGTTAAAGACTCCGAGTTCCTACTTATTAAATTTACGTGAGACACACTCTAAAGATAATAGGCAGAAAAAAATTAAAATGATGGCTGAGGAAAGTTAAAGGAACAACCTAGTAGATAAATGGGTAAAAATTTGAGTAGGCATTTCCACCCAAGGGAAAGAATTATGGCCAAGTAATATATGACACAATGTTCGGTTTCACTAGGATTTATAAAAAGGCAAATAAAGATCATAATGAAATAACATTTTACACCAGCTTGGCAAATAGCTTTTATCAAGGAATATTTTAATAGTGACTGCTGGAGAGAATGTGGATCATCACACTACTAATGGGAGTGTGAATTGGTGAAATAATTTTGAAAACCGTCTTGCTTAATCGTGTAAAGAATATTCGTCTACTCTACCACCTAATGATTTTTTTTCCTGAATAGTCACCAAGGAAATGGTTCTGGAGATCTGAACTAGGAAACTAAATGAGAAGGCTTGGGACAAAACTATTTACATGAGCAGACAATAGTAAACAAATAAACGTCTGGATGTTATAACTAAAAACCTGGACGTGACACAGATGTTTATCTACAGAAAAGGGACAGATAAATCATACTGTACAGCAGGGAAAATGAATAAGCCACAGCTCTGTAGATAAATCTCACAAACACAATGTTGAAAAAATAAAGTACTTTGTAAAACGTTACATATGCTTCGACATAAATTTTATAACTCTCCAAATAAAACAACATTGAAGGATATATTATTTGTAGGCGTAGATCTGTGTAGGTACATTAAAGAACAGAAAGGAAATGATAAAACAAAAATTCAGGAGTTCCTGTCGTGGTTCAGCGGAAACGAATCTGACTAGCATCCATGAGGACTCTATCCCTGGCCTTGCTCAGTGGATTAAGGATCCGGTGTTGCTGTGAGCTGTGGTGTAGTTTGCAGACATGGCTCGAATCTGGCATTGCTGTGATTGTGCCGTGGGCCAGCAGCTATAGCTCCTATAGCTCTGATTTGACCACTAGTCTGGGAACGTCTATATGCCACAGGTACAGCCCTAAAAAGGCAAAAAAAAAAAAAAAAATTCAGAATTCAAGAAAAGAATTATCCCAAAGGGATGGGAAAGTGATTTTAATTTGTAATGTTATTTCTTCATATGAATGGCAGTATAAATGGCTGCATTCATTAATATTTAAAAAAATGTGTATCTACCTCATGTTTCTGTTAGCTTTTGCTGTGTAAAAGAATACACTTTCATCTTAGTGGGATTCAACAGTGATTTTTTTAGCTCACCACTTTGTGGACTGGTCATTTGGACTAGACTCCAAATGCGATAACTCCCCTGATCTTGCCTGGATTCACTTCTGCAGCTTCACTCGGCTCATGCATTATCTGGGCTGGAAGTTCTAAGAAAGCTTCATTCCCATCCAGTGGCTGGTGCAGGCTGTCAGCCAAGACTCATAGGCGGGCGAGGCCCATGGCTCTAGCAGGCTAACCTGGGCTTAGTGGGCACACGTTCTTAGGCGAAGTTAGACAGCACAGGCTCATGTGCCAACTCCTTTCAGGGTCTGGTGTCACATTTGCTATTGTCCCTAAAGTCAGAGCAAGTCACGTGATCAAGCCCAGTGTTCATGTGGGAGGGAATAAATTCATGCTCTTAAGAATGAATATGTATTCACGCATATGTATACACATGCATGAACAAATTGAGGGTTATTATCACAACAATTTATCACAGTAATTTTTCTATATTACCTGCATATATTCAATATGCCCTAATTAAAAAAGAAAATCACTAGCATTAACAGAGAGATGCAGGTAAAGAGTGCAGAATGCTTCATGGCAGAAGGGTTGTCTTAGCTGAAGCCATCAGGTCAGGCAGTATAGCAGAGGGAGCATTTGATATGGGACTTGATGATGGCGGGACGCAGGCTTGGGGTCTGGGCAGGTGAGAATGCATGACAGTCCAACAAAATAAATAAGCTTGAAGCCAAAAAGGAAAGTCTGAAGGGGGATTTCTTTATTGTTTAATTGTACCGAAACAGTCATGTTTAAAAGAGAGCAATTGGAATTATTACACTTTGTGTAGGAAGGGGTCAGATAGCACAGGGATTTGACTAATAGCGGAAAGTATTTGAAAATTTTTTTGGTAGTTAAAATAATGGAAACTAATATTAAACAAATGAACAAAAAAACATTTAAGGAAGAAGTCTGTGTCTTCCTCAAATCCCTTCTCCTCTTCATCTCAGACACACAACTGCACAGTGGGAAATCATATTTCCCAGCCCAACATGCAGCCACTTCTGGCCTCATAACGACGTTCTCAAGAAGGAATGGAAGTGGGAGACGAGTTTGCAACGTGTTCCCTATTCGAATGTAGGAAGTCCACAGCTCTGGACACCCGTTCCTTCCTTCCCCTTCAACTGGAATGCTGGAAAGAGAGATTTTTTTTTTTTTTCAGGTAAATGGGGGGTGCTGGGGGGAGAGAGAGAGAAAGATTAGTTTATTTTGAGTTCTGTTTGTTACAGAAGTTAGCAATTATTGTAACTAATAGATGCTATCAGGGAGCAACGTGAGAGGAAATATGGTGGAAAACCCATCTTGGCGAGAAAGAGTAGCAAAAACATTTTATATGCATGTCAACTCCTCATTTGTAAAGGCGGAGATTTTTTGTTGAGAAGGGTCTTATGGTGACTTGACACGTGGTTAAAAAGGGAGGCCGTGACAGTCCACAAACAACGTCGGTGTCCTTGTGATTTCTTATCACTCCAGCTATAGTTACCTCCTAACAAGCCTCTGTCTCCATTCTTATCTGTGAGAAATCAACCCAGGATTAGGAATGTTCTGTCCCCAGAATAATCTTTCCAAAATGTAACTCTGATCATATCAGTCCCTTGCTGAAAAGTGATGACTCTTGATCTCCTACAGAATAAAATCCCAGGTCCTTAACGCATTATCAGAGACTGCTATTGTTCTAGAGTCGGTCTCCTGCTTTTTCACTGGGAATAATAACAGCAAGTCTAGTCGTTCTTGGGAATCTTGGTAATAATATTTTCAAATGATAGATCAAATGTTCCTGGCACAAAGAGAGAGGTTAGTAAGTGGTAGCCATAATTCTTGTGGCAAAGAACCCCAAGCAAACTCCATTAAAAATTACCATGAGGTATGACTGTCAGAAGTAAGAAGTTACAGAACCATACAGATTAGTTTAAAGGGTTCATTGCAGACTGACTGGCCTTGCAGAAAGATATTTTAACCATGGACAATAACATAAAAACTGTTTTAAGCAGCTTGATATCTTAAAGATGATCTCTGAATCAAGGATCTGATAAAGTTTCTTGAATTTCCAGGTGTGTCAGATTTGTAATGGTATTTTTTTTTCTCTTTTTATAGCCGCACCCACAGCATATGGAGGTTCCCAGGCTAGGGGTCAAATCAGAGCTGCGGTTGCCAGCCTACACCACAGCTGCAGCAATGCCAGATCTGCAACCTGTGTCAAAGCTTGAGGCAATGCCAGATCCTTAACCCACTGAGAGAGGCCAGGGATCGAACTGGCATCCTCATGGAGACCATGTTGTGTTCTTAACCTGCTGAGCCACAACGAGAACTCCTGGAATGGTCATTTTAAGATAAGTCTTTCTCTTACAGCCTGAACATGTTCTTAAAACTTTCCTTCTGTGTCCCTGAGTGCCCAAGTCCCTGTTAAACGGGCCAGTAGAGGGAAACGGAAGCTGATTCTTTATTGCCTTCTAATGAACCACCCCGATCCTTGAGAAATAAAGATGACTTAAAGAGACAGAACTTGTACTTTGACAAACATTGTACGAGATGATGCATGAAATGATAGGAAATGAGAAAAAACCTGATATGTAATTTTATTCATGATTACTATTAGGATTTGGGGAAAATTATAAGCTGATTTTAAAAACTCTGAAATTAGAATCTAAACAGTTCAGAGGGAGAGTTTATTGTTTAGATAACGGTGAGTAAACATTTAAATTTCTTCAAACTAAAAGTAGTTGCCAAAACAATTGACGGTGGTTCATCTTGGTTGTTTACCTTCTATCATATCAGATATTTAAGGTTCTTAACAAAGAATTTTAAAATCAACAGGGTGATGCATTAAATAGAAAAGATTAAATATCAAGATCACCTGGCCGCAATTTGGAGAATAGATGGGAGGCAGGAAAAAAATCTAGGTGAGAGAAAGTCTACTGCCCACATCCTTGTCATCCTTTGCCACGTGGTTGTTACATTCATGCTGTTGTGCTTTGGTGTTTCCCAGAGTCCCTCATTAAAAGAAGATGCTCAGATGTTGGCATTGTTTCCTCCAAAGGTGAACCTCAGATACCCCTTCCCCCTAGATCACTTCCTCAAGTAGATTTTTGGAAGGGATATTTTCTTAGTGGCATCCTTATGGATCGAGAGGGGTTTGATTCTATTTAAATTAATTGTGACTTGCTTAAACAGTACATGGTGTATCTAAAAGCAAATGAAAACCACCAGTAACACATGTGAAGGTTCTTAGGGACCACGGAGTTAAAGAAGAGGACAGAAAGCCACAGAAGAACCTGGAGCAGATTTCTGTGGTACAGCAGGGGTTATGGTAGACTGTTAATAGACCTATTATTCACTCTCCTCTGTATCCAGGTCCAGTCAGTGCACTGTTAGGTTCTCACTAAAAGGTGAAATGCATTTCTACGCTCCTTGTCTTTGAACTTGAGCCCATGACTTATTTTGTCTAATGGAAGAATGGTGGGTGTGATATGAAAAAAACATTGGAAAGTACCAACATGATACCAACTGATAAGTTGCACTTCTCCCAAAGCCATAAGGATATGTTTAGGCTGGCTTGCTGTTGTAGAGGAAGGATAAGAAACTCTTGAAGGCAGGGCTTCACCATCCGCAGGGCTTCTGAATCTTTCCCAGCTTCCATCAGCTCACCGACAGGCGACCTGATGATTTGTGAGTAAATACATGCTTATTTCTGTACGGTATTAGATTTTTGATTGTTACACAGCGTTATTGTGGCCTTTGTTTACTGATACAGAACTATAAACAGCAGGTGGAGTTTTTTCCAAGGTATGTCTTCTCTTTTTCACTGGAGAAACACACTTGGTTGATTAAAAAAAAGCCCCGAGTATGGGCATCACTATGCGCTGGTTTCTTAAAAATGTCAGAGCTGGGCGAGTGCAGAGCTCTGTCTCATATGGCCTTTTCTAGAATGAATATAAACATCTGAGACCTTTCATATGCTTATTATTTTTCCAAGGGAATTAAACTCAAGATCTACTCAGAATTACATCCTGTGTTACATTATGATAAAAAGAAAGAAACCAAAGTACCAAAAAAAAAATATTTTTGTTGTACACATCAATTTTCCATGTGGCTATCCAATCACAAAGGTAAATTGTTATTACAGTTTTTAAACAAACAGCATTTCTTATAGTTGGAATTATTTTTAAAATTTCTTTTTCTTTAATTTTGCAGCCAGTTTATATGTTGTACTATACCACATACTTTATTTCCCATTAGTCCTCTTGGCAATAAAGAACAACCAGTGAATTTATGTTGAAAATTCCCCAATTTCAAATTGCCACTCTAGGAAGCTGAAGGTCAAGTTTTTCCCAAGCATAGTAAAAAACTTTCCGCCTTATTTTGTGTCAAGAGAATACTACTTGGTCATCATTCTTTTAAATAATTTTTTAAAAATCTAAAATTATTTTTTTAAGACTTTGTTACAGTTACAAAAATTTATTTATTTATTTAATTTTTTTATGGACACACCCATGACTTACGGAGGTTCCCAGGCCAGCAACAGCAATAGAATTGAAGACAAAGCTGTGACCTACACTGCAGCTGTGGCAACACCGGATCCTCTAACCCACTGTGCCAGGCCAGGGATGGAACGAGTGCTGCCACTGAGAAAAGTCAGATCATTAACCCACTGTACCACAGCAGGAGCTCCTAAAATTTTTCTTTTAAAAGGGGGTGGTTTGGGAATTTCTGTTGTGGCTCAGCAGGTTAAGAACCTGACCGGTATTCATGAGGATGTGGGTTTGATCCCTGGCCTTGTTCAGTGGGTTGAGGATCCAGCTATGCTGCAAGCTGTCCCGTAGGTTGCAAATGCAGCTTGGATCTGGTGTTGCCACAGCCGTGGTGTAGGCTGGCAGCTGCAGCTCCAACTCGACCGTGTGCCACAGGAGCAGCCCTAAAAGGACAAAAAAAAAAAAAAGTGTAATTTGTAGTTTAATTACATGGTCGAAGGGGCGTGATACTTAGGTACTGTCTCCTACCAGCTTGTATATTTCGTTTTATGAATCTCTGTTCCTTATATGTTCTAGTGAACCTAAGGTTATTTCTGGACAAAAATCTCTATTAATTCTCTCATGGTGGCATATAAAACTTTCATTTTAGAATCCTTATAATGGGAAACTTTCCCATAGGAGCATACTGTGGTGAATACAACACGTTAGAAAAGTACGTGCTGTGTTATGTTGGTTGATCTTAAGAAATACGGTAGAGTAGAAAGACTACACTGCCCTTTGCCTGTCTGCATTCCTCTTCCTGAATATTCCCTTCTGAATGAATCATACCAGTTCTGGTTACTTCTCTCTCAGGTAGCAGAAAGGCTCATATTCCTCAGAGTCCAGTTTGGACATGTTTACATGGGTCCCTGATGCCAGAAATCCCTTTGTCTCTTTCTTGCTCTGCTGAAGCAACCAAATGCCACGGACTACTGGCTACCTTTTTTTTTTTTTTGATCCTGTTGGTATATTTATGTCTGGGAAGTCTTAACGGTGGTGTCACTAGTTTAAGTAACCCTGCCTCATCCGAAGTCTTATCTTGGCTCAAGTAATATATTTCAGATTCAACATATTAAAGATTCCATTTATAGATACAAACTGTAGTTACAATTTGAAAGGAGTTAGTTTGACAATAAGAATTACCGAAACTATTCAGTGAGGAAGATATTTTTATATAGGTGGGTTGTATGTTGCTGCTTACTTTTCTCGTCCAGGTCTTTTCTTGTGTAGGGCTTGACTTTTCTTGTCCAGGGCTCAACTCTCAAGGACTTATATTTTGTAACACTGGCCTTGGACCCCTGACTACTGGTCCCCCATAAAAGTGTGAGAAAATGGCATTTGCCTGACATTTTCTAGGACAAAAACAATATTAGCAGCAATAATAACCACAAATAACTTCCCAAACAGCAGCAGTAATAATAAACTATTGAGAACTGATTAAAAATCCCATATACCATACAAAACCAGTTCAATAAAAGGAGTCCAATAAAAATAAATGCTCTTCTCAGTGTTTATATTTCCAGAGAAAAATAGTACTGTATATGCTAAAGAGTATTAGAAACAATACAAAAAGATCCAGGAGATACTGATGGTTGGTCCACATATCAAGTTTGCCAAGCACCTCAAAGTTTAATTTAGATGCAGGTCTTTTACAAATATTGTATTAAAGTCTTAAAATTTTGACTAGAGTAGTTTGGCTCACAAAGAGGATCAACCTAATTTAATCACAGTTTCTCTCATCTGGATTTCAGCATATCTAACAGAATTGAATCAGACCTCTAGAGCTGATTTTATAAAAAAATTTTTAGGACATTAAAACCTTATTGCCACCCTAGAACCTTTGTATACAATTTAAACTCCAGGAAAACTAAGTGCTTTAGATTTAGAATTTAACCTTGAATATCTTCAAGGAAAATCCTAGTAATTAAAGAAATGTAACTTTTAATTACTCAATCACACTAAATAAATAAAAGTAGACGGTTTTTTTTTTTTTTGGTTGGAATATAAGTGCCTATAGTAGTTCATAGGGTAGAAAATAATTTCACTTTGTCAATGGGATTCTTACTTTAGAATCAACAATTTTAAATCTAAGATCATATAAAGTGTTGATATGAAAAATTAGGAGTTCCCATCAAGGCTCAGTGGTAATGAACCTGAGTAATATCCATGAGGCAGTGGGTTTGATCCCATGTCAGTGTGTTAAGGATCCGGTGTTGCTTTGAGCTGTGGTATAGATCAAAGATGCAGAGTGGATCTGGTGTTGCTGTGGCTGTGGCATAGGCTGGCAGCTGTAGCCCGGATTCAACCCCTAGCCTGGGAGCTTCTACAGGCTACGGATGGGGCCCTAAAAAAAGACCAAAAAAAAAAAAAAAAAGAGGAAAAAATTAATTTCCAACCTCATCTCCTGAACCAGGGGTTTTGAATTCCTACCATGTGATTGCCCAAGTTGCATATTAATTTAATGGGAAGGAAATGGAAAATGGGTGAAGGAGTAAATAGCTAGGTAAGTTTTTACGTATTTAAGTACCACATTGATGTAATGAAATAGGCAATTAGTTTTTCACGTGGTGAAGATGATACATAAGATGCTTTTTCTACAAAAGCTAATTGGAAACGTTTTGTGGAATCAGAAAGAGTGTGTAGGTGGGAAGGAGTTTGGAAGTAGATTGGGTACTACTTTGACCGTCCATAGCTTCAAGGTAATTCTTTAACAAAATACGGTTATCTCTTGAGCTGATTGGTCTTTAATGATCTGATTCCAGAATTATATATTTTTTATCAGTGTTAGCCTAGTGAGGTTCAAAGCACTTAATTCATATGTTTACTGTATTAAATTATGCATGTACCTTACATTTAGGATTCTATATCTGTCCTACAGAACGGGACTGTAAGCTTCCAGAAGGTGAAGAGAGAGAGAGAGACAGAGAGAGAGAGAGGGAGTGTGTGTGTGTGTGTGTGTGTGTGTGTGTGTGTGTGTGTGTGTTGAATTACCCCTGTTATTTCTAGCAACTACCCAGGTGCCAATATGTTATAGACATCACTCAAATATCAGTGAATAGATGAAAGCAAAAATGAACGGAACAATGTCATTTAGGTTTTTTCACTTTTTAGGTAAAGAGCAGTGGTTTAGACTTTAGGATGTGTGTTAATGGAATTATTCTTTGAGCTTATAATTTAGTTTTTAGATTTGTGAGTTTTTTTCCTGTAAACGTCCCAAATTCAGAAATAATGACTCACCTCTCAGTCTTTATTTTTTTTCTACACCATTTATACCATTCCCTAGTACTTGACTAACAGTACCCCAGGTCTTTGCTTCCAAAGAACATTTGGTTACTGGTGATCTTAGATAATACCTTCACTCGGGTGCCATCACTTCATGTTGGGAGCTGTTTGATTCCCATCTTGAAATAGTAACGAGACTTTTGCTGCCTTCTACCTTAGTTCGGACAGAGGACAAATGTCAAATTCCGTATGGTCTCCTGAATGTTCCTTCCTGCCATGTTGTTCAAATCTTATGTTGCAAGAGATAGAAACTGACGTCTGGACAGTCTCTGACCCCTGCCTCCTTCTGGCACTTTCGAGGTTCCCTGTGATTGCACTTGGCCCACTTGGATAATCTAGGTGATCTCTGTGTTGCAAGATCCTTAATGCAATCACTGTAAATTTCCTTTTGCCATGCGAGATAGCATATTCATAGGTTCGAGAGACAGGCGTATTGTGTGGGGTTTTTTTGGGGGGATGGGTATTATTTGCTTATCAGATTTGGCATCTTCCCTCCCTGCCTCCCCCCATACTAGTTTCTCTGAGCAGCAATTCCTCAATAAATCACTTACATACAAGTCACAAGGACATGTTCCTAGGGAACATGACCAAACACAGGGCATTTGGAAATAAAAAATGACGAATACCTGGGAAAGCCAAGGTCTGTAATTGATTCAGGGACGCTTCCTGTTTGCATGCTTACCTCTCCTCCTCTCCTCTTACCTGTAGTTTCATTAAAATGATCGGGACCAACATTTTAAATGAAGGACTCAAACACAATAGTGTTGGAAAACAGGAAATGGAGCTACCAGTGGACCAGAAAGTTTAAACAAACCCTAAAAGCGAAAAAACAGGTGGGATGGAATTAATGGAGAAAGCAGAGCAGAAGAATCGAAGCCAAGATTCCAGAAGTGAAAGCAATCAATCCTAATGGAGCCCATGAGAAACTCGAAGATCAGAGACAATGCAAAGACTAGGAGAGGGTCCTGGGAATCATCAGGGAAATTAATTAATTAAATAACTGCTTTAGTAACAACGGGGCCTGAAGAGACCTATTCCCTCTCTCTCCCCCTTTGCCATATTTGCAGATAACATGACTGACAGCAGCAGTTTTCGCCTCCCGGCTAGAACCTAACACCTGTCTGGGGAGGTATTCTAGAATGAATTTGGACCTGTGGGAGAAGTAGAGAAGGTTTGGAAATAACTCCAGACTTTGACATCAGACACTGAGAAAAATAGTAAAAAAGAGAGAGTGAAAGAGTGTGCGAGAGAGAAAAAAAAGAAGAAAAAAGAAAGTTCGATCTGGTAGTAAAATACAGTAAATTATCCCCAGAGTGAAAATATCCTTAATTTGATAATTAAAGGGATCTCTAGTCCCACCCCCCTCAAGCCTGCTATAATGTATTGATTTTTTGACATGACCCAATCATCTAACAGAAACCAATCACCGGGTCTTTTACTTTAAACTCTTGGGAAAACAGGCAACCACAATCAAGAGAAAATCCACAAACCGTTTTGTGTTTTTTGTGTGAATGTGAACAAAGAGCTAAGGCCAGTGCATATTTGGAAAACACACACACATACACAACATAAATAGAAGGAAGAAAATATATCCGCTAACTCCAAAGGAATTAAAAGTGATATATGAAACAAAGGGAATTTTAAGTTTCTAACAGGTACATTCCCTGATTTCTCAATTTCAGTATTATTGACATGTGGGGCCAGATAATTCTTTTAGTGTTACTGTGAATTGTAGGATATTTAGCAACATTCCTGACCTGTACCCACTAGATATCCGTAGCAAACTTCGTAACTGCAACAGGCAAATATTGCCGAATGTCCCATGGGAGCATAATTCGTGAGAAACCCTGGGAGAATTTGGAGAGATTTGAGAGACTATTAAATTGATGATTTAAAAAAAATTAAAGCATAGGAGAAGCCGCTGCGGCACAATGGGATCGGGGGCATCTCTGGAGTGCTGGGATGCAGGTTCAATCCCCGGCCCTGCACAGTGGGTTAAGGGCCCAGCATTGCTACAGCATAGGTTGCAACTGTTTTTATTCTTGTTTTGTGTTTTTTTGTCTTTTTGTCCTTTTTTACGGCTGTACCCATAGCATATGGAGGTTCCCAGGCTAGGGGTCTAATCGGGTCTGTAGCCGCTGGCCTACGCCACAGCCACAGCAATGCCAGATCCAAGCCGTGTCTGTGACCTATACCATAGCTCACGGCAACGCCGGATCCTTAACCCACTGAGCGAGGCCAGGGATCGAACCTGCAGCCTCATGGTTCCCAGTCAGATTTGTTTCCTCTGCACCACGACGGGAACTCCTGTTTTTATTCTTTATATATTAAAATGAATAATATCATGTCATCCTCAAACGGTGAAAGTTTTCCTTATTCCTTTAAAATTTAGATTCCTTTTATTTTCTCATCTCTGATTGCTGTGTCTAGGATTTCCAAAACTGTATTGAGTAAAACTGGCGGGAGTGGACGTCTTTACCATGTGACCCAACAATTACATTCTAGATGTAATGCAGACACACACACACACACACACACAATAATTCAAAATGCTAATTTGAAAAGACACATGCACCGCAATAATCATAGCACACACACACACAATAATTCAAAATGCTAATTTGAAAAGACACATGCACCGCAATAATCATAGCAGTATTATTTACAATTGCCAAGATTTCGAAGCAACCTGTGTCCATCTACAGATAAATGGATAAAAAAAATATAATGTATATATGTATATAAGTACATATACATATGCAATAGAATATCACTCAGCCATAAAAAAGAATGAAATTTTGCCATTTGCAGCAACATGGATGGACTTGGAGGGCATTATGGTAAGTGAAATAAGTCAGACAGAAAAGAAAACATTGAAGGCTATCACTTGTGTGTGAAATCTAAAAAAAATACAACAAACCAGTTAGTGAATATAACAAAAAAGAAACAGACTCACAGATACAGAGAACAAACTAGTGGTTACCAGTGGTGGTGGGGGGAGGGAAATATAGGGGCTGGGGAGTTGGGAGGTACAAACTACTGGGTCAAAGACAGGCTACAAGGATATTTTGTACAACATGAGAAATACGGCCAATATTTTATAATAATTCTAAATAGAATGTAACCTTTAAAAATTGTATAAGAATACAGCAGAAATGACCGCAGCATTGTACATCAACTCTGCTTCAGTAAAAAATTTAAAATATATATAAAATTTTTTAAAAATTAAAATAAAAAATAAGATTAAAATGAATTACCTGTCAAATCAAAAAATCTATAATGGAATTTTGGACTGGAATCCCGAGACCGTAACACTTAACATAAAATATAAATACAACTGTTCCTGTTACCTACAGCTGACCCAAACCTTAGTTAAGCTTAAAGAAACAACACTCATGTTATTATTATCTCTTGTGGTTCTAGAGATTGACTTGGTCCAGCTGCTCTGGGTCTCTCAGTGGCCGTATTCAGGTGGTGGATGGGCTTAGTCTCATCTCCAAGACTTCCTCACATGTCTGGAGGTTGATCCCAGCTGTCAGCTAGGACCTCAGCTGGGCCTGCTGGCTCGAAAACACGTACACACGGCCCCTCCCTGTGATCTGGGTTTCTTCAGAGCTGGGTGGCTGGGTTCCAACAGTGAGCAACTCAAGAGAACTATGAGAAAGCTATGTTGTCTTTTATGACCCACCCTTGAAAGTCAAGTTACAGCGCTTCTGCTCTTTTCACCGGCACGTGAGATTCAACGGGAGGGAGTGAGTACCCCAGGATCTCGATGGAGACGACACTCAACATCACACTGTAAGAGGAGGGGGGAAAGATCTTATCTTGGAAAATAAAATCTGCCACGGTCACCAATTCACTTGGGATGAAGGCGGAGGAGGATAATGAAGTGTAATTTTGGTAAATGCCTCATTTTTACAGTGGCTTACGCAATAGGCACATTCTACATCGAAAGAGAGAAATATATTATTTAAAGCCATAAATATAACATTGGATGATGTAAACAGCAGAATTTGCCAGTTCTGGGAGAGCATCTGGGGGTAGGGAATGGGGCAGTGGAGTATTTTTTTTTTAACTTTGCCAGTATTACTGTTTTTAAAATTTATATGGATTTTTATTTAGATATATAATAGAATATAATAAATTATATTAAACTTTTGTTAATACAGTTTTATAAAAGAAAACAAAAAAACGAGACAAGGTCAGTACTCGATAACATCAGCCATTAAATATTTGTTTATCATCAAACAAAAAATATTCATTTTTTAATAAGTGAAAGCTTGTCCTGTGCAGGAGATTTTAGTTATAGATGCAGAACTGGAAAGAAAGTTAATATTTCTTTGGTCTAATTTTTTAATTTTGCAATAGGAAACTGCGTCTAAGGGGAGGTGCTTTTTTTTGCCCAGGATCACACAATTTTTTCCTTGTAAAACTGTTATAGGCAGAATTCCAAATGTGCCCTCTCCAGCCAAGTTTTCCTTTCCTGGGTTATTTAATCACAGACTAATTCAGGCACTTCTGTTAAGGGACTTTGCAGATGGAATTTTGATTGCTAGTCAGGTGACTTGAAAGTAGGGAGATTATAGTGGATTATCTTGTGCCCAGTGTAATCACATGAACTCTTGGAAGCAGAAGATGGAGAGAGAAGAGGCAGACAGATAGATGCAGCAGAAGAGGGAGGCTGGAGGCGTAGTGGGAGAGGGGAGGTGAAGAGTGAGAAGGACTCTGCTGACATTGCTGGCTTGGAAGATGAGGAAGAGGCCATGCGCCAGAGTATATGGGTAGCCCTCAGAAGCTGTTAGCAATCACAACGGACAATCAGCAGAAAGGTGGGAACCTCAGTCCCACACCCACAAGGAACAACCTGAATGACCTTGGAAGCGGCTTCTTCCCTAGAGCTTCCCAGTAAGAGCTCACTCTGCTGACATTTTGATTACAGCCTGTGAAAAGGAGAAACCGGCTGAGACTTCTGACTTAGAGAACTAAGGATGAATAAATTTGCATTGTTTTCAGCTGCTGTTTGTAGCAATTTGGTATTGCCACAACAGAAAATAAATACGGACAGGGAAAACTGAAATCAAATTCTTCTGACACTTTGTTTTATTCTTTTCAATGGACAAAAACTAGAACAGAGGGCATCTTTACTCAAATTGTTTACAATTTAGTTTGCTGGAAGCTGTGTGTACACCTGTACATCTGAAATGGAAATGTCAAACAGGGGAGTCCCACTGACAATCCTTCCCATGCTAGACTTTCGGTAGGTTACCCCTTCAAGTTTCTTAAAGCCAGTCTTGGTCAACAATACCTTCAGTACCCACATTCAGTGACCGTTCACAACCTTTCCAGCTCTGCCACCACATACGTTCCCACTGTGGTTTCTATGCTTCTGTGTTCTGATATGTCCTCTATTCTGATATGTCCTCTACTTCCCCGATTTTGATTCACTTCTAGAGATTCCTAAACCCTGCTTCTGGCTCAGATCTTCCCCCATTAAGCATCTCTTGTTTCAGTATCCTTCCCAGTTTTTGGTTAATTCCTTCCTCCCTCTGCCCGTCCTCTGAAATCCAGTGAAACACTGCCCCACCCCCATCTCAAGTGTGAATATTGGGTCAACACACCAAGTTGGATCAAAGCTGCCCTTCTAGGATTATAGCCAACATTGTTAAAAACAGAAACAGCCAGATTGTAGAGTGAAATTTTAAGCCAGCAGACTATTTCTCATACAAGTTATGTTTTCCTTTGTGAAACTGGCATTTTGGTTTATTTTTATTTTTTTGCTTTTTATGGGTGCACGTGTGGCATAGGGAAAGTTCCCAGGCTAGGGGGAGAATCGGAGCTGCCTACGTGACAGCCACAGCAATGCAGGATCCGAGCCACGTCTGCTCATGGCAATGCTAGATCCTTAACCCACTGAGGAAGGCCAGGGATTGAACCTGAATCCTCATGGATACTAGTGGGGTTTGTTTCTGCTGATCCACTACAGGAACTCTTGAAACTGGTATTTTAAAAAAACAAGATCCTAACCTACAGATCACAGGCACTGCAGTGAAGGGCATTCTATGTTGGTGTGGTTTACAGTCAAGTCTACATCTTAGTACTGTGACTCTGTGTGTAAATGCACAAAAATGAATATTCAGTGTGATTTCAAGTCACCAGTCTTCCAAATTTAAAAATGTAAAACCAATTTGTTCGATTTAAGTCAAACTCTGTAAATTGTTGAAATGTCCACAGTGATAATGCTGTGCATATAGAAATAAGTATCTGTGGCTTTTACTACATTCAGGGTAAATTGCCACTAATAAATAATTCAGAAAAGCTATCCAGTGGAGTATTAAAATACATGTGTGGACTCCACTATGTTTGAAAAAAGTATTGCATCTCCCAGCATTTAGAAATAAACTCATCTCTCCTTTTCTCCACCCATAAACCTCATTTGTTAAATATCCTCCTCTAGTCCCAGTCTGTCTTTATATTATTCATATAATTATGATTAATAACATTGGTGCCAGAAGAAAGCTATGTGGAAAGCAGTTTTCAAAAAGCAAAAATGTGTGGTCTAAAAATCTGTACGAAGTTAGAGGTATTTTTCTTTCTCGGCCCATCCTTTCTTTTCCGCCTGCTTCTCTTTTATCTGATACAGAGAGTTCCTTATAGATAGTTCAGGATTACAAGAATGCCTGGTATTTCCTCCTAACTTGTGGTGATTTTGGTCATTCATGTTACACCTGTATTGATTTCAGATAATTTAATCACTCAAAAGCGTAGAAAAATGTAATTCTTTTCCCATTATTAGAGAACTTCTGCTTGTTTCTGAGGCTCCTTTGAATGGAAGTATACTTTTCTTTGACCTTGTCTCCAAAGGAACAAATGAAAATACACAGAAAATTGAGAATTACCTCTTCTCTTCATAGTATTGAAGGTTCCCAGGGGAATACAGGGTTCAGTGTTTGTAGAAGCTATATTAATGCATTTGGATAGGGTCCCAATCAGTGGCATAAAAAACTCCAAAGCATTGTGGGTTGGATTCTTATGTTTCTGTGTTTATTTCTGCCCTCCTTCACTCCCCATAAATCACATGCTTGAGATTGAATAAAAAAAAATTCGTTGTTTTCCATGTGAAGAAACACCCATCAGATAATACTTTTGGCACTAGAAAACGTAAAACTTTGAACTGGTTTGCTGTCCGCATATATACTCTAAGAAATAATATTTCACTGACCTTCATTTTGTTTTGTTATAAAGATATCTGATACCTTTTGAAGGAAGATAGTAATTATTTATAATTTATTTTAGTACTTTATTCACCTAAAAGGTATATTATTTAAGTAATCTTTCTGTGCTAATAAAATATATAATCTTAGAAATATCACAAATTATTCACTGCTAGATTCATATAGAACCATCCCTGCCATGGCAACTATTTAGAAGAATGGGACTGATTTTTAAACCTCAAATTTTGCTTCAGGAAAAATGTTATTAATTTCATTTTTTCATTTACCCAATGAAATCCTCTTCAGTAACTTCACTACTTAAAAAGGTTACACCATTCGAGAACAGATTTTCTTTAGAATAATAGAATAAAAGAATTGAAATCCAAATTAAAAGAATAAAATTGGTGGTCAAATTGATAATGCTCTTTGAGGCAGAAATTTAAAAGATGGTACAGATTTGTTTTGTAGGTGGTAAACTATCCTTAAAAATACTGAGCACTGTGGGGGACAACAGAAAACTGTTGTGCTGGATTTCTGAGTTCTCTTGATATGCATATTCTAAAACCACATTTTCAAGCCATTATATTACAGCCATTTTTAGACAAGTCAAACTACAAAACTCTCCCCCTTTAAAAGTGTACATGGAATAGAATTTACCTCTCAATTTAGAACATGTGTTTTTAATATAAACAAATGACATAGTTCTACATGGGTAAATAATTTAACTATTTAGAATTCATTTCCTTTACTTTAGCTGCAAACAGCCCACTGAATTACATAAGTATGATTATAGCTCTTCCCCCACCCCAGTGCTTTCGCTGCATGCACATTTAACAACAGAAATGTTGTAACAAAGCATTCTTAGAGTATTATTGCATAGAAAACCACTTCCACATTAACATGTCTTCTGGGGGGAAGAAAAGGGAAATACTGAATTGGTATAAGAACACAGGTTTGTATGATAAAGGACATGGAATTTTAATACTTGGATAATTAACCTGATAAAATTGGTTTTCTTACCACGTGGTTAAGGGCAAGAAATCCAAATTTAATATTTCATGTGATGATAGGAAGATTTTTACACCAGTGATCTCCAAACTTCTAAAAATCATCCACTCATTAAAATTTTGTAGCATGAATACAACATAATACACAGTATCTCGGAATGATGAAGTCATTTTCTAAAATGAATTTTCAAAGTTCTCTCTCATGTTCTTTTCAAAAACGTTGTCTTTATTTGAAGGCCACACAAAGCATTTTCCTCACCAGGCACTCCACATGTACCTTTAGCAATGTATAAATGTGAGCCAGTTCTATTGTTACAGAAATGGTCAGCAAATTTGGAACACTTGCCTTTTTTTTGGTAAAAAACCAAAATCAAAACCAAATTGTCATTCATTCTCATATTCTTCTTTTTCCCTCTCTCCTCCCTCTTTGTTTGTTGTGTGTGTGTGAAATACCTTTTTTAAATTATGAAAGATATCACATGCACAAAAAACAATGAAAGTGTACATGAATAATTTTAAACTGACAAAAAGTATAGATCCATATAGCCACTGCCAAAATGAAATAATAGAAACTTATCTCTAGAAGCCTATCTATTACTTTACTAGCCCTCTTTCAAAGTCATTCCTCACCCCCACCAGTTAATAATCATCCTGCTGAATTTCCTGCTTTTCTCACAGCTCTTATACATGTACAATCTTGATAAATTATTTTGCTTTCCATGTTTTTGACCTTTATATAAATAGAATCATATTATGCATTTCACTTATGACTTCTTTTACTCAGTAGTGAAAGTATTTTTGAGATTGTAATTTATTGATGACTGTTGTGATTTTTTTTTTATTTTTAATTTATTTTTTAGGGCTCTGCACCCTTGGCATATGGAAGTTCCCAGGCTGGGGTCAAATCGGAGCTACGGCTGCCGGCCTACAAACACAGCAATGTGGGATCTGAGCCCCATCTGCGATCTTCACCCTAGCTCATGGCAATATCAGAGCCTTAAACCACTAAACTAAGCCAGGGTTCAAACCCGCATCCTCATGGGTACTAGTTGGGTTCCTTACCCCAGAGCCACGATGGGAACTCCCTTGGTGCCTGCTGCAGTTAATCAGCTCTCACTGCCATACGGTGTTCTATTGCATAAACACACCACAACTTATTTGTCCATTTCCTCAATCTGTTCATCTGGCCTTCATTTCTACTCCAGCCCACAAAACCCTATGCTTTCTTAGAAAAAAAAAAAAATAGTAACAGTTATTATCAGTATTCATTAAGGGAAAATACCTATAGGTCCCCATTAATCAAAACCCTGGCAACTAGCTTTTTTTTTTCATTATCCTTTTGCAGTTTCTTTAGAATGCTTAAGCTTTTCTTGGATAAACCCATTGACAAATAAAGTTTATACTGACATATACTTACATTTTTAATAAGGGTTTTCTTATTTTTCACTAGTCTGATGTATGAATTATGTTGTACACATCTCTTCACGCACCCATCCCGAAATATCCTGGGACATGTAACTCCCCTATATGATTCCATTTTGGCTTCCTCAAATCAGACATTGTCATAACCCTGTGTGCGGTTTCCCTGACTACCATTGATTGGTACCAAGGAGGAGCCCAAGCCTCACACACCAGCCTGGCGATGGGTTTAAAGATGAGTCTGGCCAAAGTTTAACCAATCAGAGCTCTTTCCTCTGCATTTGGGTCCTAGAGAGTGGAGCCATTGTCTCTTCAGTGAGTGAATTTGTAAGAAGTTAAGCTCCAAACCTGTTGGCAGCCATATGGGCCAGAGCAGCTGAGGCCTTTGGTCTCCAGAGAGAATCAGAAAAATGAAGCAGTGAAGCAATAAAGACAAAAGGAACGAAGTTGTGACATGGGCTACAACGTGGATGAACCTTGAAAACATTAGGCTAAGTGAAGGAAGCCAGATGCAAAAAGCCACATGTTATATGATTGCATTTATATGAAATGTCCAGAATAGGCAAATCCGTAGGGATGGAAAGTAGATTATTGGGTGACTAGAGCTGGAGGGAGGGATAAGGGGGAGCCACTGCTAATAGGTATGGGGTTTGTTTGGGGTAATGAAAATGTTCTGCCATTAGATCTTGGAGAGAGTTGCACAACCTCGTGGATTATATACTCTAAAAGGATGAACTTCATGGTATACAAATTTTATCATAAGAAAATGTTTATTAAAAAATGAATGAGGGAGAGATTTGGGGGGAGCTAAAGAGTTCTGATAACAAACAAGTGGCTGGTTTTAGGTGAATTCAAAATTTAGGGGCTCTTCTGATTCAAGATTGTGCCACAAATTTCTCATAAAACAGCCGATTTTCTATCATTTCAAGTGAAAGGGTCTAACGCATATCATTTTTATTACCCCAGTTTTGAATATGAGGAAATTGGACATGGAACATTTCATACACTAGCCTAAAATAAAGGGGAATGTACTTCACTCCACATCTTTATTTCAGTTGACTTCTGTTGCCCCTTTTGCAAGTTTAAGCCTATTGTAAAGACATTTTTTTCACATTTAGTATTCACTAATAATTTAATTTATCTTTCCACTTCCCAGAGTAGAATTTGTACCTGGGGTTAGCTTTTTTTGTTTTTTGTTTTTGCTTATGCTTCAATCAGAAAACCTTCACTTATATTCTGAACAAAATGTACAATTTCTTGGAACAACTTCTCAAAGCACATTTCCAAAGAGAGACCTAGTTTAAGCAGGAATTAAGACAAGGATACTATATAATGCTTCCATTAGAGCCAGAGGTAGGAAGTTGGCCATTCCATCAAAGTAGAGAAAACAAAGACTGGGAAGCTATTATCTTTCCTGTGTGTACTTCTCTTGAGAAACTCTTTCTTCTCTTGCTCTATAGATCAACTCCCCCTGCTCTCCAGTCCACAGAGATCACAGATCTCATTTAACTCCAAAGATTGTCCATTTCTTATCCTGAGCCAGGGTTTCTCATCCCTCATGCTATCAACATTTTGGATTGGATAATCTTTTTTTTTGTTTGTTTAAATTGAGATAAAATTGACCTATAACATTATATTAGTTTCAGGTGTGCCATGTGATGATTCAATATTTTTATATATTGCAAAATGATCACCACAATATGTCTAGAATCTATCACTATACGTAGTTATAATTTTTCCTCATGGTGAGAACTTTTAAGATGAACTCTTTCAGAACTTTCAAAGATAAAACACAGTACTCTTAACTGTAATCACTGTGCTGTAGATCACATGGACTTATTTATTTTATAATGGGTAGTTTGAACCTTTTGACCCCCTTCACCCATTTTGTCCACTTCCAGATCCTCGCCTCTGGAAACCCCCAATTTATTCTCTATATTTAAGAATTATATACTCAAGGTTTTTTTTTGTTTATGTTAGATCAGTATGGTATTTGTCTTTGTCTGATTTATTTCACTTAGCATAATACACTCCAGGTTTATCCATGATGCCACAAATGCAGAATTTCCTTTTTATGGCTGGTTAATATTCCATTGTATGTATGTGATATGTGACATTTTCTTTATTCATTTATTGATCAATAGACACATTTTGTTTCCATATCTTAGTGTAAATAATGCTGCAGTGAACACAAGGGTGCATATACATTTCAGAGTTAGTGTTTTCATTTCCTTCAGATAAATATCCAGAAGTAGGATTGCTGGATCACATGGTAGTTTTAATTTTTTGAGGAACCTCTATACTGCTTTCCATAGAAGCTGCATCAATTTACATTCCCACCAACAGCGCACAAACGTTCCCTTTTCTCTGCATCCTCACCAATATTTGTTATTTGCTGTCTTTTTGCTAAAAGCCATTCTGACAGGTGTGAGGTATTATTTCATCGTAGTTTTGATTTGCATTTCTTTGAGATTATCGATGTTCAGAATCTTTTCATATAACCGTTCGCCATGTGTATGTCTTTGGAAAAATTAGGTCCTGTGCCTAATATTTTAATTGGGTTGTTTGGGTTTTTTGCTGCCCAGTGTAAGCCCTTTATATATTTTGGATGTTAGTCCTTTATCAGATATATGATTTGCAAATATTTTCTCCCATTCTGTAATTTGCCTTTCATTTTGTTGATGGTTTACTGTGCTGTGCAGAAGCTTTTTAGTTTTATGTGATCTCATTTATTTTTGCTTTTGTTGCCTTTGTTTTTTGTGTCAAACCCAAAAAAATCATTGCCAAGGACCTTTGTCAAGGAGCTTACCCCCTATATTTTCTTCTAGGAGTTTTTTGGCTTCAGAAATTTTTTTTTAAATAAAAGTGAATATTGAGAATTGTGTTAAGGTCTGGTAGTAGGATATTTGTTATATAATTGTGGTTCATCAATTATAATCAATAATTCTGTGTCTTAGCAGAATAGGAAATCTTATAAATTGATTATAAGGAAAAATAAGTAAATAGGTGGTAAGAAAGTAAGCTGACCTAAAAAGGCTTTTTATCTGGAAAGTAGAAATCAAGATACTGAGTGTGGTTATCTCTGGGTTGTGGAAATACTTATGAAATTTTCATTTTTACAAGTCATATATTGGATTTTTTTTTTATTTTTCGGTCATACACATAGCAGATGGAGGTTCCCAGGTCAGCCAGGGATCAAATCCAAGTCAGAGCTGCGATCTATGCCACAGCTGTGCCCAAACCAGTTCCTTAACCCACTGTGCCACAGTGGGAACTCCTATACTGGAATTTAATTAGCATAAAGTTGATAACTTTGGTAAGTTAATTATTAATATTAACTTAATGAATTTTGGGTAAAATGCTATTAATTTCTTTGGGAATGTATTGCTTGGGTTTAAAAAATATATGAATCCTGAGCTAGTTTCAAGTCAGGTGTCACCTCTGGATGGTCAAGAGAGAAACAATTGGACTAGGCTCTCATGAACAACTGGAATAAAAACGACAGAGTTCCTGAAATACTGCAAATTTATTTTGTCTGTGTCTGTGTGATACCCAAGTAAAGGTAGTTCTGGCAAATCAGACAATCCAGGAGCCAAGCTCAATAAAATGTAAAAATCAACCCCAAGAGGTTTTTGACAGTTGTGAAATCAAACCTGAAATTTCTCTTATCACCTTGTGCTTCACAATAGCTGGAGGAGAGGAAAACAATTTTTTTTTTCGGTTGGATTATATGTTTCTTTTTCAAAACAAGAAGAATCTGTTAAGTGATTTTTTTAAGCGATTTTTAAAAAAGGGTTCAGGAGTTTCCGTGGTGGCTCAGTGGTTAACGAATCCGACTAGGAACCATGAGGTTGCGGGTTCAATCCCTGGCCTTGCTCAGTGGGTTAAGGATCCTGCGTTGCTGTGGCTGTGGTGAAGACCGGCAGCTACAGCTCCTGTTAGACCCCTAGCCTGGGAACCTCCATATTCCGCGGGAGCGGCCCTAGATAAGCCAAAAAGACAAATAAATAAGTAAATAAAGTGTTCAAATAGGCCTCACTGTACCTATTATTTTCTTACTTATTCTTTAACTTATAAAGAGAAAGTTCTAATCTTTCCATGCCCTCAATGATCCTGAGGGAAAAGGTTCCAAATGTGCTTAGGAAAACCCCAAATACGTGTAAAATGAAGTCAGGTCTCCTTACTGTAGCCCCTAAGGCCCTGTGAAAATTAGTGCCTGCAGGTTCCCTGAGCTTCTGAGCCCCAGTTAGGCTGGCTTTAGGTCTGGTCCTTGAACACATCATGCTCATTCCCCCACAGGACCCTTGCACTTGCTGCTTATTCCACCCGGACAGCTTTTAACCCTGGTTCTCTCATGACTGATTCTTTTACATCATTGAGTCTTACTGCAGGAGACACCAGTTTCAGGGGTGTCTGCCTTGACTGGTACTTGATCTACAGCAGGCTGCCCACCTACTCAGTCACTCGGATATTACTCAGTTCTGTTTTCCTATCATCAATCACCACCAGAAATTAACTTGGTAGTTTATTCACTTACTGCCTGTCCTTTCTCAGTAAAATTTATCTTCCCCTGGGGCTGTAGGTACATTCTGTTTTGTTCACTTTTTTTTTTTTTTTTTTTTTTTTTTTAAGGCCATACCTGTGGCATATGGAATTTCCCAGGCTAGGGGTCAAATTGGAGTTGCAGCTGCTGGCCCATGCCACAGCTTCAGCCACAGCAACACCAGGTCTGAGCCTCATCTGGTGACCTACACCACAGCCCATGGCAACACTGGATCCTTAACTCATTGAGCGAGGCCAGGGGTGGAACCCATGTCCTCATGGATACTAGTCATGTTCATTACTGCTGAGCCACAATGGGAACTCCTGTCTTGTTCACGTTCGTATCCTCAGTGACTGGACTGTACCCAGCAGGTAATAGACTCTAAGTGATACTTATTGAATAAATGAATGAACAATTTCTGAATAAATGACATATAAAGGCATCAGCAATAAATAGAAAATTTCCAGAATTTCTACTGTGGCACAGCAGAAATGAATCCGAATAGTATCCATGAAGATGTGGGTTTGCTCCCTGGCCTTGCTTAGTGGGTTGGGGATCTGGCATTGCCGTGAGCTGTGGTGTAGGTTGCAGGCGTGGCTCAGATTCTGTGTTGCTATGGCTGTGGCATAGGCAGGAAGCTGTAGCTCTGGTTTGACCCACTCCTGGCCTGGAAATTTCCACGTGTTGTGGGTGCAGCCCTAAAAAAAAAAAGAGAGAGAAAAGAAAACAGAAAATTTCCCATGAGATATTGAATTAATGTGGTTTATTTTTCCTAAAAATCATGTTAATAACATTACTTATGGATGAGAAGGAAAAGTAGAAAAACCAATGTAATTATAAAAATTAATTTCATGAATTAACACTTTTTGAATCACGTTCTTGTTTTAAACTTTTGGCATCTTTTTTGAATATTAGTCTCTCTGTGGACAAATGATGGAAATCTATATTAAAATTACTGTGTGTGTGTGTGTGCTGTTTTTAGCCTTCATCTTCTGATAGTTCAACTGTTTGATTCCGACAGATGGGAGATTTCCTTTTTGCATTTCGGCCACATTCAGCCCTGATTTGTTATTGTTTGAAATTCTGAGAATGTTTTACACACGTTTACAAAAGAGAAACATTTGGCCTCTGATAAACGAATGACAAGCGTGATATAAACGCTCAGGGAAGGTCCTTCAGGATCCGTGCAGGAGACCCGCCCGCACATCTGTCTCCAGCTGTGCAGCTACTCAGAACTGAAATGACTCACCCCTCTTTGGCCACAGTCAGTAATTATTTTTACTGTTGATCTGCAGATCAAAGGTTATTCCCAGGAAGTAAGGCGAGGGCGTTGGACTTTGCTATCTAACGACAGTGGAGATTTATGAAGCCGTCGTGTGGCTCATGGCTTGCACTTAACCTGGCGCTAATGCATATGGATGACAGCAGAAATGTAAACAGCCTTGATGCAATTTTCATTATAATTGGCTCAAAGTAAATTAATCTACTGGTTTTGAATCATCTTTGCCCTTTTGCCTGGCCTTACAAGCAGACCCCAAATGTTAGGAAAATCTACAGCAACTACGTCCCGCGTTTAAAAGAGAGTGTGTAGCTCTCTGAATCCTTGCTCCTATTCAAGATTTTTTCTACCCTCTCCTTATTAAAATCATTTAACCCTGAAAACTCTTACTTTATACAACGTCCACAGGTGAGGACCGTCGAAATATCCTTGTAAATTCATGAGAAATCTTTGAAATATGTGTTCAATGTTATTTTTTCATCAAGTATTATACCTTGCAATCTGTGTAATATATTCTATATTTTCATGGTTCTTTGATATCAAGCCAGACCATCATGCAGGAGATGCTTCAATGAGAAATAATAAAATATTTGTCAAGGACCACTATTAGGGCCACATTTATGAATGTATACATATACTATGTCATGGATATTTTCAAGATATATGTACACCTAATTATACATTATATTCAAGAGGAAAATCTTTTATGGCTGAGAACAAATGTATTTTAAGCTTACTGGTGTATACTTTGTGTGTATACTGCAAACCCCTCTTAACTTTAGCAGAAACCTTGAGGGCCTATGTACACATTGAAAAGAACATACGGATTTGGGCCCATATTATACTTAATAAGAATTTTTTTTCACTTGAATAAATTGCCTTAATGCATTCATGTTTTAATTTGTCATCCCTGAGGAGACAAATTATTGTCCCCAAACTTTCATGGCATGTTCTTTCAAAATTACTTCTACGCAATGGTGAATACACTCTTAAGTGCCTAGTTAAAATATCCATATTTAACTATCCCAGAAACGATGCCAATAGCACTTAGTTCTCATAAAATCTCTGTCTCTTTGAAGTAAAACACTTGTAGAGTCAGCACCAGTCTTGATGTCTGTAATATGTCCAATGCAACAACCTGTGCAGCGGGTACTTCTCAGCACTGCAGCTGGCTAGAGCTGTCATCTACTAACAGGAGGAGGGTTAAAGCCAATCTAAAAGCCTCGCCTATCTACTAGTCACTTATCAATCTTACTGGCTGTATTATTTAACCTGAAAAGTCCTTTATTGATGAAACTGGTAGCGATAAAAGAAAGATGGCCAAGCAGCCAATTCTCTGAGTTCACCATTTCCACCATAATCGTTGCTGAGAGAAAGGCTGAGATTTAGAGCGTTACAAGGATTTCTAGCTACTTTCAGGCATTTTTGGCTCTTGTTTGGCAAGGTGCTACCAGTTAAATGGACAGCTAAGTATTTATGTTTCAAGAATTAATGACAGATATATTCTGTATTTATTTTTCTCGAGGTTTCTTTCTTTCTCTTTCTTCCTTCCTCCCTCCCTTCCGTCCTTTTCTTCCCTTCTTCATTTCTTCTTTTCTTTCAAGCAGAGGATGTGGAAAATCATTTAAATGCTTACCGGTATTATGGGTTTTCAATCGTTGTGAAAATTTGGCATAGTCCCATGATTTCCTTCTCATTTTGCTTATTGGCAGTACAGTTATTAAAGATCCCAGGGCCACAATCAGAGATGTAAATGTTAATGTGTAGCATTTATTTAAATACTAGCATGCAGGCATGGAAACGGCTTCTTTGAATGGAAAGCCACAAATATATGGAGGTAGCCGGTTTCCTCCACCATTTCTCTTGGTGTGACTTGTTACAGAGGCTCTGAAATGTTCTTGTCCTTTTTGAGACAGAGAAGCTTAGTGGCAGATCTTAACTAAACATATCAGATATTCTGCAATACAGAATTTGATTCATAAACCTCGTTTTTGAATCCTTAATAACCCCGTTAGTCTCAAAAAAGAATTCAATTTGATTTAGATGAAATACAACCCTGAAGGGAGTTATGTTTCAGAGCCACTATGTGTTCACTCTAGCTGCTCTTCCTTTGTTGTATTTCTCTCTCCATATTCTCACCACAAATTATGTTCTGCCTCCAGAGGCTGATCAGTATCTCAGACATAGCATCATAAACGTTATCAAGTAGGTGCTCAATGACGACAGATATGGAGAGTTTTCCCTTTTCCGTATCTCCCAAGTCTCCAGATACTAGGGAGTAATACATGGGGATGGGAGCTCTCACTGTGGCTCAGAGATAATGAACCCAACTAGTATCCCTAAGGATGCAGGTTCAATCCCTGGCCTCGCTCGGTGGGTTAAGGATCTGGCATTGCCGTGAGCTGTGGTGTAGGTCACAAATGTGGCTCGGACTCCTTGTTGCCATGGCTGTGGTGTAAGCTGGGAGCTGTAGCTCTGATTTGACCCCTAACCTGGGAACTTCCATATGCTGCATTAGCATTCCTAAAATGCAAAAAACAAAAACAAACAAACAAACAAACAAAAATACATGGAGATGAAATTCTCTAGTGGCTCAGTGGGTTAAGGATCCAATGTTGTCATTTCTGGGGCTTAGATCACTGCTGTGGTGTGGGTTTGATCCCTAGCCCAGAAACTTCTGCATGCCTCTGGCTTGGACAAAAAAAAAAAAGGTGGGGGGAGAGAAGAGAAGGGGCTCAAAGTCTCGGTTACGTGTTCCTGGATGCTTTGTGCAGCCCATATACTAACCATGGGTGCAGAGGCCCAAACGCTTTCCAAAGTGTCCATCACTGACTCTGTGTATCACAGAACAGAGTCCCTATTAGTTGGCTGTATTTAGCCCTTATATGTATTAAATACAGTCAGTCTTTATGACCTCATTGGGAATATCATTACCTCCCTCAACCATCCTCCCATCTAAGAAAGAAATCTTTACTGGGGAACCAGACTCATAAACATGCAGCCCACTCTAAGCACCTATTCCACTCCTGCTTCTCTACCTCTTCTGGCATAATCTCCTTGAAATTCCGTATACAGTTTAGGAGCAACACAGCTTACTCTGAAGAATCTGCAGCTGAGGTCTCACATACAGATTCAGTTTTGGATCTACCTGCCAGTCTATTAATTACGGCTAGACATTTAATACTTATGTTTCCTTCAGTTTCTACAACTGACAGTGGGCATGACTGTCCCTTTCTTTTTTTTTTTTATAGAGACGTGGATTGAGTCCTCCGAGTGATAAATAAAGGACAGGATTAGCAACTATATTTGCTATGATTCAAAATAAGCCCTTTATAAATGATACAGTATGGTCTCTAGCAAAGACAGGATGATGATTTTAGTATTTATAGTTACAGTGGGTTAGAAAATCTAGTCTGCTATCTTTAGTCTTTTCGTTTGTTTTTATATAGTTACTGCTCTGTGATTGGGAACATTCCATGAAGGGTAAGACTTCCACGGGTGGTTCTATTTTTTTCCTCAAGTCACTAGAATATAAAAGTCACTTATATAAGCTTACACATGAGTTTCCTCTTCTTGGGAGGGACATTCTTTTATTTTGAATAAAAATTTTATTTTACAGCCGTTATAGAAAATTGCATATAGTAGATACAACAAATAACAATTCCGGTTGACTTTAGCAATAGGTCAAGTAGTTAGAAAACCATTTGACTTTTTTTTACAAAATATTTCTCATTATTTCCATAGAATGAGTATATATGGGCACAAGATTTTGTGCTTCAGTCTATAATTCATAAGTTTAAATCACTCTTCCAAGGGCCTTTCTCCATGAGGATTTTTTTTTTGATTTTATTAAGTTCAGTGATCTATGGAATCTTTTGTGAAAGTGTGGAAGTATATTGTTTGAGAAAAGGGTTTGTGTTGGTGATGAGAATAGAGAACAATCGACTGAGGTAGAGATGAGGCTGCATGAGAAAAAATGCTCACCATGGAACTCACTGCCTAGTGTAAGGATTTATTAAGCAGCCTGAGATGTCTTCCTAAAGAAGTAAGAACATCTTATGTCCCCTTCTCCTGTCTCATAATCCACGCCCACACACCACAAACCTCCTTACCCAAATGCAGAGACACCACAGATTTTCCCAGGTACACATTTGCTTGAGCCAGTTAACTACCCCTTGGGATGTAGCTACGCTCTCCTTTACCGTTCAAGATGTTTCCATTCCTAAACATCTTTTAAGTAATGTCTGATAGGTCCTTTGCAGAATCCTGGGGGTTGCAGGATGGATGGTTCGAGGCTCTCAAAGAGCTCACGGTTCCACAGAGGAGACAGGACAGTAGACAACTACATAAAGGTACAACTTAAAAATGCCGATACTGATGCCCAAAAGCTCATGAAAATATGCTCAGTATAGCTAATTATTAGAGAAATACAAATCAAAACTACCATGAGTTATCACCTCATACCAGTCAGAATGGCCATCATCAAGAAATTCACAAACAGTAAACACTGGAGGGGGTGTAGAGTAAAGGGGACCCTCCTACACTCCTGGTGGGAATGTAAGCTGGTGCAGCCACTGTGGGGAACTGCATGAAGATTCCTCAAGAGCTAAATATAGAACTACCATATGATCCAGCAATTCTACTCCTGGGCACTCCTGGAGAAAATCATAATTTGAAAAGATACACACACTCCAGTGTTCCCTGCAGCACTATTTACAGTAGCCAAGACATGGAAGCAAACTGAATGTCCATCAACAGATGAGTGGATTAAGATGCGGTACATATATATAATAGAATATTATTTAGCCATACCAAAAAATGAAATAATGCCATTTGCAGCAACATGCATGGATCTAGAAATTATCATACTGAGTGAAGTAAGTCAGACAAAGATGAATATGAGATCATTAATATGTGGAATCTAGCAAAAATCATGTGAAAGAACTTACAAAACAGAAATGGACTCAAAGATTTTGTTGTTGTTGTTGTTGTTTTTCTCTTAATGGATTTTATTTCACTTATAGGTGTGCATAAATCATCACAAGTCAGTTTTACAGATTTTGTATCCCAAACCCCCAGTGCATCCCCCCACCCCACCAGATTGTCTTATTTGAAAAACCAAGGTTTTCCAAAGTCTGTGAGTCATTGTCTGCTCTGTAAGAAGGTTCATTGTGTCTTTTAGTTTCCACATGTAAGCGGTATCATTGGGTGTTGCTGTCTAATTGTCTGACTGGTTTCACTTTGCATGATAATTTCTAAGTCCATCCATGTTGCTATAAATGTTGGTAATTCGTT
>PVHT021183524.1:10867231-10879065 GCA_004024745.2 Catagonus wagneri | reverse complement strand
CAGAACTCTCAGTCCTGTAGCTGAGTCTCTGTGATGCAGTTACTTTCCAGTCTGTGGGGCTTCCCACCCGGGAGGTAGGGGGTTGCTTCTATCGCGTAATCGCCCCTCCTACCTCTTGATGTGGTCTCCGCTGTGTCTTCTGGAGCAGAGTATCTTTTTTGGAAGTTTACAGTCCATTTGGTTGAAGGTTGCTCGGCATCTGGCTGTATTTTTGCTGTTTTTCGGGAGAGAAGTTGAGCTCCAGTCCTTCTATTCCGCCATCTTAATGCAATCCCTGGACTCAAAGATTTTGAAACCAAATTTACGGTTATCAAAGGGGAAGTGTGGGGGTGGGGAGGGATAAATTAGGAGTTGGGACTGACATATACACACTGCTATACGTGAAAAAGATACAAGGTAGGGAATAGAGCCAATATTTTGTGAAAACTGGAAAGTAACCTTTAAAGATTGTAAAAAAAATAAACTTTCAAAAAATCATAAAATTGAAAACAAACAAAATGCTAGGAGAGATGATAACTGGAGCATTCATCGAGGCATCTTACCCAGGATCATCATTCAAGGAAGACTTCTTGGAGGAAGCAGACTTTAGGCTGAAATTAGAACCTGACTTAATCAGGAGTTTACATTGCCACGTTCAGTGGCTTTAAGTGGCCTCAGCAGGTAATAGAACTTTCGTGACAGAGAATTTTAGCTCCAGGAAAGTGAGTGCTTTTAGGATATGAAATGCCTCCCCAAAGCATCTCTTCACCTCCCACACTAGTTTCCTGGACGCGGAAAACATCTTTCCTGCTAGACTCTACGTAAGCCTCCTAACTGTTGTTTGAGATCCACTTTACCTCTTGTTATCTGTTTTCCACACTGTACTCAAGAAATGATCTGGCATATCCATTCACGTTCTTTCCTGATTTAAAAACTTTCAGTGACGTCCTTAAGAGAAATCTCCTTCCGACAGCTGACAAGCCCCTGTCATCTGCTCCCTTCCCACCTCTCCAGCCCCATCTGGCACCGTATTCTGTTCACTTTCTGCAGGTGGCACCCCTGTCCCGTTAGTGCATTGTATTTATTAATGCAGCAGATGGCTGGATTCAAGCCCACCCCTGCCATTTACCAGCTGTCTGTCTTTGGGCAAGTTGCCTAACTTCTCTGTGCTTCAGTTTCCTGTCTGTGAAATGAGAATAACGATATCCGCAGCTAGCTCATAGTGCGAGGACTGTGTAAGTAAAATGTGGATAGGCACATGATAGGAACTATGTCTTTTAAACTGTTGTCATTTATGGAGAGCCTGTGATATGTAAGAAACTGTATGAGACATTTTGTATATTCTACACATTGTTACATTTAATCTTGCTCCAATCTTTCTTCCTTTGCGAGCTCTCTGAATGCCAAAATCACCTATACATTGCATCTCTCCAAAGGGGGCAAAAACAGGCCAAAGAAAACAAGACCAAACAAAAACTGGTCACACTGTATTTTTTACAAAAATCAGATGAATCCCCAGGCATTAAGCCAAAAGTTTACTCAACGTATTTTTTCACAAGTTACAAATTTATATCACCTATATGGTCTAAAAGTAGATAAAATAAAAAAATTTTTAATATCACAGGCTTCGGGATCCAAGTCATGGGACCAACACTGGCAACTGTTCTGGGCATTTAAAGAATGTTTTCAAATGATTGTCAACCTGTCCTTCCATAAGTGTGTTAGGTATTTTTCAAACAGATTGTCCACTGTTATCCTTGAACTTCATTATATAAAGCTTATTCAGACTTTCTCCTGACCAATATATACCTACATTTCTGAAAAATAAGCATAGATTCCTAATTAAGTATCAGGAAATTTGAAAGATATTCTCTGATTTTTTTCCAGGCCATGTCAGGAATTTCCTGAGTCAGGGATCGAATCCAGGCCACAGCAGCAACGCCAGCCACTGCAGTGATAATGCCAGATATTTAACCCACTGTGCCAAAGGAGAACTCCACTCTCTTATTTTTTAATAGAAACAAAAAAGCCTAGTTACAAACCAATCTACCTGCTAAAAACTATCCTGAGGTTTCTATGAACTCATGCATTTAAGTTGAACACTTTTTTTTTATTTTTGGCTTTTTAAGGGCTGCACATGCAGCATCTGGAAGTTCTGAGGCTAGGGGTTGCATTGGAGCTGCAGCTGCCAGCACAGCCACAGCAACGCCAGCCAGATCTGAGCCACTCTGTGACCTACACCACACCTCACAGCCATGCCGGATCCTTAACCCACTGTGCGAGGCCAGGGATTGAACCCACATCCTCATGGATACTAGTCAAGTTCATTACCACTGAGCCACAGCGGGAACTCCTAAGTTGAACACTTCTTAAGAAATGCTTTTGTACCTGAGATACAGCAAAAAGCAAAGCCCAAATAAGGAGAGTGTCATAAGAATGGACCATAAAAAAGTGACATAACCCAGCATTAATTTCAAAGCTAACTTTAAAAGAGACTAAAACCATCCTTAAGAAATTTTATCGGTGTGTGTGTGTGTGTGTGTGTGTGTGTGTGTATAATTGTGCAGCAAGCTTGACAACCACTTACAGGATTCTAAGAAACAAAAGCACGCGTGTCCAGACCTTCTATGTGCCTCTTT
This sequence comes from Catagonus wagneri, assembly GCA_004024745.2. Taxonomy (NCBI): domain Eukaryota; kingdom Metazoa; phylum Chordata; class Mammalia; order Artiodactyla; family Tayassuidae; genus Catagonus; species Catagonus wagneri. The sequence continues at coordinate 10,876,447 of PVHT021183524.1, read as the reverse complement.
GCCTTCCTCTTTCAGCTTCGTGGAGCCCAGCAGTGCAGGTGCCTCTGTCACTCAAGGCTGAAGTGGGTCCAGCCCCCGGGAGTACTTTCTCACTCCTCTTTCCCATTTGCGTCACATCTCCCATCTCCCTGCCAACCCCCCGTCTTGCTCTCCTGCCTGGCCTGCCTTGCCCTCACTCCTTTAACTGGCCTCAGGAAAATACTTCTTGCTGATTTCATGGGTGGAAGGCATTGATCAAACTCTTTAAAAACACAGAATTTTCAAGAAGCATGAATTTGGCTCTGTCGTTGCTGTGGAACAGAACGGTAGTGTATGAGGTTTCACATTAAGGCAACACGAAAGGGATCTGGAATGGGCCAGTGGAAGGACTTATGAATGTGGACCTATATCTACATTTCAGAAAAGTCTTCCCGCTAACCCTTTAATCGTGGAAATTTTCAAGAGAATCAGTGTATGCTTCTTCTCTCTAAAAAGATGGGATCCACATATGTTATGTTTTCCAGCTCCTTTGAACATGGTAGTGAATGGCTTTTCTGATACTATTTGTCTTGTGGTAGAATTTTATAAATTCTACATAAAATGCATAAACAGACCTTTAAAAATTGGAAAAGTGTGGAGAAATTTCCTTTTGCTTACTGTTTTTATAACAAGAACAACCCTGTCTCTTGTTCTGTGAGTTTTGTTTTTACTACCATCTTGCTCAGGTGATCACTTCAAAGTTTTAAGGCGATGATACTAGCCCTTCTTTTCTTTTCTTATCCCTTTTTTTTCTTTTTCTTTTTTTTTTTTTTTTTTTTTTTTTTTTTTTTGGTCTCTTTATGGCCACACCCGTGGCATATGGAAGTTCCCAGGCTAGGGGTCAAATCAGAGCTGTAGCTGCCGTCCTGTGCCACAGCCACAGCAGTGCTGGATCCTTAACCCACTGAGCTGGGCCAGGGATCAAACCTGCATCCTCATGGATACTAGTAGGGTTCAATACCACTGAGCCACAATGGGAACTCCTTATCCTCTTTTGACTTAAAAAATCTAGACTGAGGAGTTGCCCTTGTGGCTCAGCAGAAAACGAATGCAACTAGGAACCAGCAGGTTGCACGTTCGATCCCTGGCCTTGCTCAGTGGGTTAAGGCTATGGTGTTGCTGTGAGCTGTGGTATAGGTTGCAGACATGGGTCTGATCTGGTGTTGCTGTGGCTGTGGTGTAGGCTGGTCACTGTAACTCTGATTATACCCCTAGTTGGGAACCTCCATATGCCACGGGTGTGGCCCTAAAAAGCAAAAAAAAAAAAAAAAAAAAAAAAAAAAAAAAAAAAAAAAAAAAAAAAGAAAAAAAAGAAAAAAGTCTAGACTGAGTTCCTGTTCTTAAGCACACTACAAATATTTCAAATTAAAAAAATAACACTGTGTTAAATTAAATTTTATATACTTAGGTGGAAAAGAATCACAAAGACGTGTACTACAAAAATACTCCAATACAGAGAGAAAATATTAGGTCATGTGAAAGAGGTCTCTGAATTTACTGAGGTTAAACCCAGTCAAGTGCTATAATACGAAAAGACCTTGAATTCTGATAGATTGTTTACGGTTGTTTCTAAAATAAGCAATCTGTGAGGTTCTCATTTTATGAATGAGATTGTCTATTGTCTTCTAATATAACTTCACAATGTCTTTTAGATTTGTGAAAACTACAAAATTACCTTAAAAAGTCAAGATTTTGGTTAAGTGATAGTATCAGGATGGAATGGTAGAGAAAAGACTGTGTCATGGGCAGGGGAAGTAGATAATAGCCAAGTAGGAGAAGGAAATAATTGAAATGTTCTAGCTTCAGGAAGAAGGCTTCCATAAGGAATGAGTACCATCTACCAAAAGACAGCATTTCCATGTCGTATAAGTATTTCTAGGTTAAATAATTGATCCTGTGTATCTTTATTCTTTTAAAATGGTTTTTATTTTTTCAGTTATAGCTGGTTTAGAGTGTTCTATTTTCTACAGTACAGCAAAGAGACCCAGTCACACATACATATATACATTCTTTTTCTCACATTATCCTCCATCATGCTACATCAAAAGTGACTAGATATAATTCCCAGTGCTACACAGCAGGGTCTCACTGCTTATCCATGCCAAAGCAATCGTTTGCATCTATTAACCCCAGATTCTCAGTCCATTCCACTCCCCCCTCACCCCTTGGAAACCACACTAAGTATCTTTAAATCAAGTTCATTTCAGTGGGATAGAGGAAAGGCTAATTTGTAGTCTCCGTTAGTACACTGAGGTAGGAACACTCAACTGTGGAATCTGACAAGCAATGGGAAAACTGGAAACACCACCAATATGATATATGTCTTCTTATTTTAGAGGCTTAAAACAACACGCATTTCTTATTGTTTTATAGGTCATAAATCCAATATGAATTTCACTACGCAAAAATGGAGGTGTTGCTGGCAAGGCTCTTCCGGGGGAGGGGCCATTTCCCTGATCAATCAGGATGTGAGCAGAATTCAGTTTCCTTCCGTTGTGGGACGGAGGTCTCCATTTCCATGCTGGCCATTTGTAGGTTCTAGGCCACCTGCATTCCTTGGCAGTGGACCTTCCTTCAAAAAATCAAAGGACAGTTAATTTACAATGTTGTATTATTTTTAGGTGTATAGCAAAGTGATTTGGAATATATATATATACACACACACACTCAGCTTATATATATGTGTATGTATGTTATATGTATGTGTGCATATATATATAAACAGATGCCTCTTTCATGTGACCTAATATTTTCTCTCCACTTCAGCAGTATCTTAATTTTGATTACTAAACATTTGATCTATATATGTTTATATATATATATTCAGTGTATACACACACACACACACACACACATATATATTTTCTTTTCCAGATTCTTTTCCATTATAGGTTACTACAATATATTTAATATCGTTCCGTGCTGCACAATCGGTTCTTGCTGTTTATCTGTTTTACATGTAGTAGTCTGTATCTCTTAATCCCAAGCTCCTAGTTTATGCTTTCTTGTTAAGCATTGCCCTCTTTAGAAACCATCAAGTCATAAATAATCTGGAGGTATCCTTGGTAAGGAGGGGGTCGCGGAGCCACACGTGGGACGCTGCAGTGGTGACCTGCTCTGAAGTGGACCGTGTCAGCTCCAGTCACTTGCCTGGAGGTTTGGACCAGGGTTTCCCCTGCTGGTAGCAGGTCCCGAGTCTGACTGGCTGTTAGATTTTTTAATTCCTATGCCTCCTCGGTAGGAGAAGGTGTACCTCGATGTAGCCTTTGAGTTGCCATAAAAGAAGGCAATTCTGCTAAACAGAATGTTCATTAATTTATTGTTTCCAAGTCACAAATATGGAATTAAAGAGTAGAATTCATTTTTGGATTAGAAGACACTTTGGAAAGATTTAGTCTAAGAAAACTTTTTGCATTATTAGGAAGAAAGATATTTTTGTAAAGGAAATGTTCAGAGTGTCATAGCTTTGAACCTGGGTAATAATAAACAGACAGTTGTGATGGTTTGGGACTAATTCAAGAGTTGAAATGGAAAACAGAGGGGAAAATAGCTCAAGTTCCAGATTTGCGGTGTTTTACTACGTGAAATGGCCTAATACCACGTAGGTATGAGAACCAATACTCTCATTATGATTTATGTGAAAAGGAAGGTTCTGAGTGAGCTAATTTTGCTCCATAACAGAGCCCAGTTTTTCAGTGATTATCATCAACCATCCATTTTGTTCCTTCACCACCTGAGATTTACAGATAATAGGCATAATCGTAGTACTTTATTCTCTGGCACTTTTATCCTTACGTCTTGTAATATAATTGCAGTTTCTTTTCTTTTTGAAACCAGGAAGCGTTCTCTATTGTATCTTGCAAGAAAGAGGTGAGATCTTCTGTTGACTTTTTGTAATGCTTCTTCTTTGCCATATAATCAATTTCGAATAATTTTAATACTGTTCTATGTAGACTTAAATCAAGAAATATAGATTAGATGCTTGCTTTTTTATTTTACACATTTGAAGATTCAAGGGTAAGCACACATTTAGCTGGTCTTTCTAAATTCTAAGTCTTTTTATGCTTTGGGAAATGGAAAAGAAACTTGTGTTGGCATTTATGTGGTGTAATTTGGATCCTTGATTTTCTGGCTTCAGTTTGCATGCTAAGGATTTGGCACAGTGATGCCAAGTCTATTATAAATAGGCCCCTGGCTTCTGAAATACTGGGAGCATTATGTTCACAATGCTAGAAAGCTTAAAACATTGCTTTCATTATAATTGGAGCTGCTCTAACAATCCTGTAGATGTACTGTTTATATCTGGATTTATTTTTCTCAGTATTTCTTTGTAAAAGCCTTATGCTTTTATTTTGTAGATGGATGAAACAAAATGGTTAAAATGAAATCAAGATGCGTTGATGCCAGAAAGATGTGTAGGCAATGAAATACGATGACCTAAAAAGTATGTTTTGTTCCTACATTATCCAAGCTTACCACTTACACTATTCACACACGTTGGATACTTGCCATATTTCTACTTTGCAGTAGGAAGGACTGGCCCAGAAGCTTCCTCTTTATATATTTATGTGGGTGGGAAAGGAAATCCTCTGGAAAAGTTACTTTGGTACAAGTTATTGTAATTTCTGTGCAACTGATTCTCAGTACTCATAGAAAAATTTTTGTTTTATAAACCGATTTATTTCAAACTGAATTGAGCTATTAATTGCATATTATACAGACAGACCCAGTAACAAATTTGGTCACATTCTAGGTGCTTTACTTAAGCATATTTCCCTATTATTGCTGACACATTATTTCCCACTGATCAGTATTTACATAGTCTCCTCTGACAGTAATCCTCTGAACACCAACTAGGTTTCATACAATTCAATGTAATTCTGATATTGACTACCCAGAGTTAGTATTGACTCCAAAGATTATGGGCAAAGTCCTTCACAAGGACTTCAACGTCCTTCACAAGGCTGCCCCCCGCCCCCGCCCCTTCAGACTGGCAAGTTTCAGGGTCACCTGCATTGCTGAGTAACTGGCTACAGGCCAGAGTTTCCTACAACCCCCACTCAGATTCGACAGTTTGCTAGAATGACTAAGGGAACTCACCTAAAGCACTATATTTATGATTACAACTTTGTTATAAAGGGTTTAGATCAGGAACAGCCAATGAGAGAGATACAAATTCTGAGGTGCAGAGTGCAGGGTGCAGAGCTTCCATGTCCCTTCTTTATGAATCTAGGCATGTCACCCCCACCTCCAGCATATCAATGCTTCACCAACCCAGACGCTACAAGGAGTCATCCAGAGTTTTTATTGAGTCTCATTTGGGAGGTATCGACTGAAATAAAATTGCAAAATATGAGAGCAATTATTTGACTTGCTGAGGACTATAGCCCAGGAGATAGCCTCTCAGAGAGCTCTGAGAAACTGCTCAAAGAGGGAGTTGAGAGGTCAACATATGTGTGATTTTGGAGAAGAGGTTTGTGCAATCGAGCACACATCTTGGTAGAAGGTTGCTGGTAGTCATGAGGAGCAGATGTCTCAGTTACTGGTTTTCATGTTTTTCTAAATATGGAAGATGCAAGAAACTGGGTTAGTAAAATATTCTCCTGAAAATATCTAACCCTCTTATGACCTGTTCTGCCAGTGTTTCCCAGAGTAGAGTGACTCATTTCTCATCTCCACCCTGAACTCCTTTCAGAGTATGTCGAAGGTCAGTGACTGTAGTGGCTAACGGCTCAACCTTTGTGGAGTCACATTCATTAGTTGGTCTAGGCTGGACTGATGAAATCATTAAATCATCTGCCACCTGATGAACTCACACTCCAGCTCCCTTCTTGCCAGAGTTTGGGCTGGCTCAAAATTCCAATGCTTTTAACACGTACTTAGACTTTCGGGAGACTAGCCCCCATTTTGAAACCTTCTAGGGTCCTACCCTGAGTCCCCTCATTAACATAAACAAAGACACTTCTACCCAAGACATTCCAAGGGTTTTTGAAACTCTATGCCAGGAGCCAGGGACAAAGACTAGAAATTCTTTATTACACCGTATATAAGTTTAACTGAAAGTTACTTGGTCACTATTTTCAAAACATTTTTTTTTTCTCAAGTGCTAGTTTATTACAAAGAGAAGAATAATAGTTTTCAAGTAGGTTGTCTGAAATTATTTTAATTTGATTGAATTATGATAATAAAATGGAAAGTTTGGATATAAGCTTCAAAATAAGAAACACAGTATTTTACGTTATATAGTAAAAATCATTGAAGAATGGCTGTTACTAGAATGTGTTTATTGTGTTTAACATCTTTTTCTTTTTTTCACAAGTTTGTTCATTAGATATACCAAGCCATTCTACCCTATTCTACTCTGGCTACTACATTCACAAATGATGTCCAATAGTTATTGGGATCCAGTTGTGGTTAAGACTATGGACTTTGAAATTAAGCTGTGTGGGTTCAAATCCTACATCAGACACATGATGGCTGAATAACTTTGGACAGCACTTACCTGTTCTCAGTTTCACCATCTGAATAATGGGTTCAACAGATGAAATCAGCTAACCATAGGAGAAGGAAAGAGAAAACTTACATTATGAACACATCATAATACACCTGACTCACCCCCAGCCAATTTATTTATTTATTTATTTAAAATTTTTTTTTCTTTTTGCCTTTTTCTAGGGCCGCACTCGCGGCATATGGAGGTTCCCAGGCTAGGAGTTGAATCAGAGCTACAGCTGCTGACTATAAGTCTGAGTATATACATCAGTAAGGAAATTTGAAATAAGCAAAGAGATTTACTGGATGTCTCCAGTGAAAAACTATGTGTTGTTCACAGCATAGCAGCTTCTCCTATGTTATTCTGTTTCTATTTCTGTGGGTGCTGCTCTGTGCTTCTCATAGCCTTTGGGTTATTTCATAACTCTATAAATCGTACCTAACAATTCTTGTCTATAGACATGCCAGTAAATTCTGTCAGATGGAAGTTCAAGCAATTTTCCAACTCCACCATGGAGAAAGCCATCTTTGTGTCTATTCACAAATTCGTTTCAATGCTCCTAATATACACATGTACTTGTTCTTTGGCTTCTTCTTTGAATGGATTTAACATCTTCCGACTTACCTCATTAGCAACACGTTAAGTAAAAGGTTTTACAGATGTTCATTTTATATCTCTATGAGAGTCATTATTTTACTTCTTTCTTGAAAATTATTCTTTTAGAGAAATTGTTAAGCGATTGATTAGGTGGCTTAGATCAAGGGGGATGAAGAGTAAAACAAATGTGGTGAGTTTAATGACCTTCAAGCTGTGACCAGCAAGCCACTTCAGATAATCTGTGCTTAGCAGGGTAATTATTTGGTTATTCATATTAAGGGTTTTGGTTCTGTCTTTCCTTAATTATTAATTTATTAACACTTTATATCAATAATTGTTTTTTAATAATTCACTGAAAACTCAATTATGACAGGTTGTCGTGAAGATGTAGGTAAGAAATTCATTTGTATTGAAGAGTGCTGTTTGTAACAAAAGGGATCCTTTACATAATTATCCTGTTAAAGATGCACCAAAATGTAATTTCTAGGGAAATTCCTTGAAACTCGTCTATGATAACCCTAACATTAATATCTGTAGCCTGGTTTTCTAGCCTTAATTTCAGATTCCAAGGTTTTTAGCCTAAGCTACTGAAAGAATGGGCTTGTCCTGACCAAGTCATAGAAACTGCCTTCTTACGTAGACCCTGCCATCTGGGTCTGAGGGTGAGTATCACAGATCATCAGATATATGAGGTTTGAAATCAATAGCAACCTCAGGAGCAATGGAAATTGGGAACTGTCAGCATTTCTATGGTATTTATAGCCAGGAGACTGGCTGAGATTATCCAGGGAGTCAGTGTCGATGGAGAAAAGAAAATGAAGAATGAGCTCTGGGATTCTGTACATGAAGTGTCTGAGGATGGGAGTTGAAGCCAGCCATGAAGCTGGGAAGGAAGAGCCAGTAAATTAGGAGGCAAATGAAAGGATTGTGACATTCTGGAAGCCAAGGGAAAAAGTGTATCAAGGAGGTCAGAGGTGGATTAAGATGAGGACCCAGAACTGACCATTGGATTTACCTGTGTGGAGGTCATGCTTACCCTTCATGGAAAAGAGGGAGGGTGAATGTTTGGAGTGTTTTTTTATGTTTTTATTTTTTGTCTTTTTGGGGCTGCACCCGTGGCATATGGAGGTTCCCAGGCTAGGGGTCAAATCGGACAGCCAGCTGATGCCACAGCCACAGAAATGCCAGATCCAAGCCGTGTCTGTGACCTACACCACAGCTCAGGGCAATGCCGGATCATTAACCCACTGAGCGATGCCAGGGATCGAACCTGCAACCTCATGGTTCCTAGTTGGATTCGTTTCCACTGCGCCACGACGGGAACTCCTGGAGTGGGTTTAAAAAGAAGTGGTGGCAGGGGAGAGACAAGGGTAGTCACCTCCATCCATAGCTGCTCTTTTTGTCTGTGCCCTTGTCTCCTGGCTGACCTTCCTCAGGACAGAAGCTAGAGTGATCCCTTTAAAACGGAGGATGCAGTCAATCTCTACTGCAAGCTTTCCCAATTTCTAGAGAGTGAGAGCCAGCACCCTTATCTGGCTCCTCCATTATCTGCCTGACTTCATCTCCTACCCTTTTCTCCCTGGCTCCCTTCCCTTCAGGCATCCGGGCATCCAGCCTACAACCTCAAGCTTCATTCAGTCTTTGTTCTTATTCCGCTTTTTAGCTGAGATGCTCTTCTTCCAAATATCCACAACCGTCAATCTTTTCATGAATGTCATTTAAGGGAGGCTTTTTTTTTGGGGGGGAGGGGCTCTTCTATATGTAAAAGAAAGAAATTCGAACATTCTCTAACACCATATACAACAATAAACTCAAAGTGGATTAAAGACTTAAATGTAAGATTGAATACTATAAAATTCCTATAGGAGAACATAAGTGGAACACTCTTTGACATAAATTGCAGCAATGCTTTTTTTTTTTTTTTTTGCCTTTTGTCATTTTATGGCCGCGGGTTTATGGCCGCACCCGCGGCATGTGGAGGTTCCCAGGCTAGGGGTCTAATCGGAGCTGTGGCCACTGGCCTGCGCCACAGCCACAGCAACGCAGGATCCGAGCCGCGACTGCAACCTACACCACAGCTCACGGCAACGCCGGACCGTTAACCCACT
>PVHT021183524.1:10828502-10866231 GCA_004024745.2 Catagonus wagneri | reverse complement strand
TAGGGGTCTAATCGGAGCTGTGGCCACTGGCCTGCGCCACAGCCACAGCAACGCAGGATCCGAGCCGCGACTGCAACCTACACCACAGCTCACGGCAACGCCGGACCGTTAACCCACTGAGCAAGGGCAGGGATCGAACCCGCAACCTCATGGTTCCTAGTCGGATTCGTTAACCACTGCGCCACGACGGGAACTCCAGCAATGCTTTTTTTGAGTCCATCTCCTAGAGCAATAGGAGTAAAAACAAAAATAAGTGAATGGGCTGTTCTATAGAAAAATCATACTCCCCTCTGTCACCTCCCACATAGATAACTCACTTTTCAGACTTAACTTTTTGTACAAGGCACTTATCACTAGAGAATATATTTTACATATTTTTCTTCTTTATTGTTTGCCCCTCTCTCACAATGTCAGCTCAGTGATGGCAGGAATTAAAAGTATTCTGTATCCCAGTGTATTCCCTGTACTTAGGGTACTACTCATCACTCAGTGGGAATGCAATAAATATTTGCTAAAAAAGTAAATGAGAGACATGCCATTCATCTCTGCCTAAAATAAAACAAATCTCTGTTGTAGTTTTCCCATAGCAAAGATAAACACCAGCAAATAACATTACCGTCTATTACCAAATCTCCTAGGTGAAACATTTATGACTACCTTAAAAGGCATAAATATGAGTATATAACTGATGGACTTATTACAGAGGATCTGTATTTTGAAAGAAATTCAAAGGTAAAACAAAAAGCAGATTAAGGCGCCTTGACATACACATGTGTAAAACTAGGAAATGATGTATTGAAAATATTTATTTAACGTGAAAAGATGTTGAAACATAAGGCACTTGATTAACTTTGCTTCTATGAATTAGTGAATTATTAGGGGGTAGCATTTTTTTTTTTTTTTTGGAGACAACACTCAGTTACTCATATTCTTAGACTGAAAATGATCTGAAATATTTTCTTAATCAAGAGGACTGCTGTCAAAGAAACACTATTGGATAAGTATTACAATGTATAAAACAGGATAAAGAATATAAAGATCTCTGTAAGTCAATAAGAAATATTTTAAAAATAAAATAAAAGCTAATAGAAAAGTGAAGGAAGAATGTTACAGCCAAATTGCCAAATAGGAAAACAGAATAGTTAATAAACTATTGACAGAATTCTCGGCTATCCTGGAATTCAGAAAAATACTTATTAAAACAGTAATGAAATAGCACTTTATATCCAAAGTGACAGATATTTAAAGTCTGGAAATGCCAAGCATTGACTAGGTTATGGAATAAAACTGTCAGAGGAAAGAATCCTGAAACAATCAATTTGACAATTCGTGTAAAAGCTGGAATATGCATATCATCTGATCCAGCTTTTTTATGTGAATAAAGCACTGTGCCACACCTAAAACTCTAATTAACTGGACCTAGTTCTATCCCTAGGGAGCAGGAAAGGAATGTGTTTGGAACCAAGAAAGCTGAAGTCTAATGAACTGTGTTGTAGCCTGTTTGAAGGCTTCTGAATTAAGAGATGATCGGTGGTCAGCATGGAGTTTAGAAAGAAGGAATATAAAGTTAAAAGATGAATATACCTCCAGTACTTCCTATGAAAGAAGATGGAGTGTCAGTTGGGAAAAACTGCCTGCATCACTGGGCTAGTGTAAGCCTCTATTGCGTGTTTTTTAAATCTTAGCTCTTTGGACTTTGGGACTGAATCATTCTTTGTTATGGTTGGGGGAGAGCATGTCTTATGCAACGTGGGATGGATGTTTAGATGCACTCCTGGTCTTCACTCTTTAGACGCCAGTAGTCTGGCATTAAAATGGCATTCAAAATGTCTTCAGGAATTCCTGCGCGGCTCAGCGAGTTAAGAACCTGGCATTACCACTGCAGCAGCTCAGGTCACTGCTCTGGTACAGGTTTGATCCCTGGTCCAGGAGCTTCCACGTGACGTGAGTATAGCCACCGCCCCCGCCCCCGACCCCCAAATGTGTTCAGACTTTGCCAAATGGCCCTGGGAGGTGGACGAATTCAGTTCTTCTGTAGAGAGTTGCACTGATCAAATGCCTTGTGTATTTCATTTGTCATGAAAGTAATAGTTTGGACTCCATAAATTGGCCTTCCTACTAAAGTTGATATTGTTCTCTCTGAACCTTGTGTTCACTAACAAAAATTCAATTTCTGGACTTTTAAAACTGAGGGTCAGAAACGAGAAATGACGAACACACCCACCTGTGGTCCCCCTTTCAAACCCTGCTCATATGGCTGGCTGTTCTCCTGGATAATTACGTCACAGTTCTTTTAACTGCAGTGGTAGCCAGTAAGATTTTGACATACTCAGTCCTTTCTAGGAATCTGCTATAAGGAAACAGGAAGAAATTAGGACCGAGATTTTTGTACTGAGAATTCATTGCTATGTAATCCATAATAGCGATTACAGTTGTCTCTTTCTACCACTCTGATTCAAATAATACAATCTCAGTTAAATCTACATAGGATAAAAACAAAAGAAAACCAAACAAAAAACAAAGTGTAATATATTTGTATATTTAACCAAATTGTGGCAAGAGCAACAGGGAGCTTGATTTATGAATGGCTGGATCTGGAAATCCAAATGATGTCAACACATCCTTGTTCTAACTTTGTATCTCATCCTTGTTTCTTTTTTTTTTTTTTTGTCTTTTTGCCTTTTCCTAGGGCCGCACCCATGGCATATGGAGGTTCCCAGGCTAGAGGTCTAACAGGAGCTGTAGCTGCTGGCCTTCGCCACAGCCACAGCAACGCGGGATCTGAGCCACGTCTGCGACCTACACCACAGCTCATGGCAATGCTGGATCCTTAACCCACTGAGAGAGGCCAGGGATCAAACCCAAAACCTCATAGTTCCTAGTCGGATTCATTAACCACTGAGCCACGACGGGAATTCCTCATCCTTGCTTCTTGTAAATGGGCTTTCCTCAAACTGTAGTTGAGTGTTCCTATACTGTTGAAAAGTATCATTAACTCATCTAGCATCCAAAGATAAGCATTACTAAGCATTTCCTTCCAGGACTCACTTAATCGTGTGCATGCATAGCACCCTTGAACACACACACACACATAAGCATAATTATTTGGGGAGCAAACTGGGTATGTGTAATTTTGTAGCCTGCTTTTTTTACTTTACTTTTTAAAAGAAGATTTCCTTGTTATTAAACTTTAGTTGAAAATGATACTCAAAGATTGTCTGGTGATTCATTCTACCCACCTTTACCATTTCCTGAAAGGTGTGTTCAACATTTAAGATGCAAGAAATGCTGAGATAAGAATAATCAGGTATGCATTTCCAGCTATAAAATAAATGTTCTGGGCATCTAATGTACAGCATGGTGCCTATAGACAACTATATTGTAATGCATATTAAAAAGTTGGTAAAGAGTTGCTCTTAGAAGTCTTCCTCACACACATATCGAAAAACAAACAAAACAAAACAAAGTCCTTAACTCTGTACAGTGATGGACGTTAATTTATTGTGGTGATTATATCACAATGTATACAAATACCAAATTGTGATGAACACCTGAAACAATATAATGTTATATGTCAATTATACTTCAAAAATTCAGAAACAAATTTCTTATTGTGTCTTAGAGCAAATTCTTTGGTAGAGAATTAATGGGTCAAAGAATATGTACATTTTTGAGGTTTGTAAAAATTATTGCCAAAGTGACTTCTAGAAAGTTGTTCTGATTTAAACTTTCACCAACACTGTATGAGAATAATTTTGTTTACTATAAATCTGTCAACATTGGGTGTCATAATTTACAAATATTTTTGCCAACTTGACAGATGCTTTAATTTGCTTAAATAGATCTTCATGTGTTTGTTACTAATTTTTTTGTGCCTTATTTTGAGAATTGCCTAAGTCTGTGTTTGGCAACTTTTATTGGGATTTTTTGTTTATCGATTTATTTTTTTTTCTGGATGTTGTTGTTGTTGTCTTTTTAGGGTAACACTGCGGCATATGGAGGTTCCCAGGCTAGGGGTTGAACCAGAGCTGCAGCTGCTGGCCACAGCCACAGCAACGCGGGATCAGAGCCGCGTCTGTGACCTACACGACAGCTCACGGCAACGTCGGATCCTTAACCCACTGAGCGAGGTCAGGGATCAAACCTGCAAACTCATGAGTACTAGTCGGGTCATTAACCAGTAAACCACAACCGGAACTCCTAAAGGATATATGTATTTAGTAAATTTATTAACCCTTCATTGTATAGACTGCAAACATTTTTTTCCCTGTTTTTGTATTATAATTTTGAGATGTTTTGATATTAAATAACCTGAAATTCTTATGCGGTCAAATTTTCACTTTTTTCTTTTCTGTTTACCACAGTCACCAATACTGCAGTATCTGCGCACATCTCATTTCAAGCATGCTTCCCTCTTCAAATTTCCAGCTCACTCCCTCTAATACTCCAATGCTAGTGACTCTCCTTCCCCACAGGGCTTTCTATCCATCAATCCCTGTACCTTTCGCCCTCCTTCAAGTCCTGACTGCCCTCCTTCCCCAGCAAAAAGCCCATCATGATGATAAACCACTATAATACACCTTAAACTCTCTTGACCCTCTTATCCTACCTTCTGCGTCTTCTAAAAACAAGTTTCGCAAAACTGACTAGTATCCATGAGGACACAGGTTCAATCCCTGGCCTTGCTCAATGGATTAAGGACCTGGCATTGCCGTGAGCTGTGGTGTAGGTCGCAGACATGGCTCGGATCTGGCACTGCTGTGGCTGTGGCGTAGGCCGGCGGCTACAGTTCCAGTTAGAGCCCTAGCCTGGGAACCTCCAGATGCCGTGGGTGCAGCCCTAAAGAGCAAAAACATAAAAAAAAAAATTAAAACAAGTTCTGGTTGGATTGGACACTTGACTGTGCCACACAACTCAATGTGATGGGGGAAAAAAATGGCCTTGATAACTGGTTTCCCGTTAACTTGATGACCACCAACCCCAACAGGGCCTTTTTGCTGCAGTCATATTAGACTTCCTTAGACGGTTAGCACCTTTCTGCCCTCCAAGCTACTAGCGTACGATCTTGCTTCCTATTTCACTAGGGAAATGGAAGAAATGGGCAGAGAATGCACTCTCCCTGACTATCACAACGAACAGTTCTGCAAAACCTCTCTTTCTACAGAAGTCCTGTCCTCGCTCCTGTGAAAGGCCAATGTCTTATATTTCGTCACTAAATCCCAGCCCCTCTCCCCGATCATTGCTTAATTCCAGAAACAGTGCCCTCTTGTTCTTACAATTGTAACTAAGTGGTTTCTTTCTGGGGGACAGTGACTTTTCTAGCGCAGACTTTTGAATCTGCAGAGAAACTAGCACGCTTTCAGAGGGTACTGTACGGTCACAGGGCTGGCGTTTCCTCCACCTTGAGGTAAGCCAAGCCCCTCAGTCCTTCTATAGTTGAAGATAAGACACTGGAGAGAACCAGGGAGGGGTGGGAGAGTATTTGAAAATTTCCCCTTTCCCCTGGAGTCTGAGTCATCTGTTAAAAGCCACATAAAGCAGAAGATACCATCACCTTTTTTAAAAAACACTTGGGTCATATTTTTTTCTATTCTCTTCTGTTAGCTTGGTGCAGACATTTTTTGTTAGCACTTTTGAACACTGTAATAACTCTTCAACACACACAGTGAATTTCCAGTTAAAGATGGAGGGAGGTGGCCAGCTTTCTTACTCTGTCTGAACAGTCTCAATATGAACGGGTGAATACAATGATGTAGGTGCCCACATTCCGTGAATGCAAGTGAAGCAAATCCACCCGCACTTCTAATTCCTTAGCTAGCAAGCACTTCGAAGAAATACTTGGATGCTGACGTAGAAACTTGATTTCTCTAACAGTCAATTTGAGGCTCTTTATTACCACACGTACTCAGAACAGAGTCTGTTATGCTTATTCTTTAATACCCGCAATGAATATCCTCTTTCAGAAGTGCGTATGACCTACTAGTATGGCCAGTGCAGGAGTCAGACAGAGTCATTTGTAACAATAAATAGGAGGCAGAGAGACAGAACAGTGAATTTTGCTTACAGTGAATTACAGTAACTAATCCTGTAGAAGCTTCTTCTTCCTTCCCTCCGGTGTGGACTGGGGGTGGGTGGGAGGGGCTGTTTCGTTTTCTTTCTGAGCTGGGTGGAGTGAAGCCACGTCCCAATCTCCCCAGCACGTCCATAGTGCTTTAAGCTGCATCCTGGAAAACCTTTCACTTTATGATTGGTTACCGTCTGGAGTTTTCCAGACCCAGGACCCCCAAAGATACTACTCTTCCCCAGAAGAACCTGCAGAAAATCTGTTTTGGGGTGCATGCCTTCAGTTTGCTGCCTTTCTTTTCTCCATATCACCACCACTTGACCTGTAATTTTATGAGACTTTTCTCAAAAGTTAGTGGCCATTACAGGGGATCAAAACAGAGGAGGGAGTTTCCGTCGTGGCTCAGTGGTTAACGGATCCGATCAGGAAACATGAGGCTACGCGTTCGATCCCTGGCCTTGCTCAGTGGGTTAAGGATCCGGCGTTGCCGTGAGCTGTGGAGTAGGCTGGCAGCTACAGCTCCGATTGGACCCCTGGCCTGGGAACCTCCATATGCCACGAGTGCAGCCCTAGAAAAGGCAAAAAGATAAAAACAAAACAAAAACAAAAACAAAACCAGAGGAGAAGAAAACACAGGATATTTAAGTTTATTGTTAAATTGCATTTCCCCATACACCAATGAGTCTACTTTTGGGGGCACCCAGTTTTTTGAAGTCAGTTTTCTCCACTGCCAGCCAACTTCAGCTGCCCAACCCCACCTGGTGTGGTTTTTCCTCTAACCTCTGCTGCGCAGACATCTACTGCCATTTACCTTCTGTCTGCAGGACTGATTTGCCCGAGGGCTCCTCACCTTCTCATCACTAAACCTTAATCCATCTAGAGATGAATGAGTCCAAAGCTCCATGTGATTGGTCATTAAAACCCACTTCTTCCTGAATGGCTCTGGGCATGCTGGGCTTGGTCCTTCTATGTCTCATCAGTGAACCCGGACATGCCTCTGATGCCACCTACATCTCTCCACTGGTGTGATTCTCAGATACTGGTTGTTCTCCGCATAGGCTAGAAAATAACTGTAGACCCTCCTCATACTCCCTCTCCTAAAGATACATACTAATTCTCAAGGCAGCAAAGTTTGATTCTATAGTGAGGAAAGAAAATTATCTAACTGCTTCATCATTTTTAAGGTCTCTTCCCCATAGCAGTTCATCCATCTGAGGAATAGGTGATGATGGATATTTATAATGTAAGCTTTTTGGTTAAGCTTTTGAAAAGTTATTAAGTTTGAACCTTCCTTAAGCACCGGTTATCTCCAGGGACTGGGATCTCAAGGTGGAAACCTTGGTGAGATGCTCTTGCCATGGACACCCCCAGTCTCCTGTACTTAGGCCGGCACAGAAGATGCCACACTGCAGTTGCCCCTTTATTTGCAAGAATCTTCCATCCGATTGTATACATCCTGAGGGAGGGGATATATAGGTTCTTTTCTCTCCCTTGTTACCAGCATTTAGCATAATGTGCATCATACAACAGCGTAATTCCATGTACACAATTAGTGCATTTAGAGCAGTTGCTTAACATATATTTTTGAATGAGAGTTAGAAATCTCAGAATAAGGTCACTGACATTTTAGAGAGAAAAACAGATAACTATCTACATAACAGGTTAAAAATTGTACGGAGGGACAATATATTGATAGATTATTTTGTGGTTTACTTTTGTTGCCTTGGAGACAAAAAAAAGCATTCCGGGTACATTTACTTCCTCGAAAGAGCCCAAAGGCGTCTATATAGATCCGTGTCTTGAATCCTAGGCTCCCAAAGTACGATGGGAAACAAGAACGCCTTTGTGTTTCTCGAAACTTCTTGATAATAATTCCTACCCAGATCGTATCTTAGAGGTTGAGGCTTACTAAGAAACTCATTTCAGGAATCAATTAAAAGGGATCCTCCCTGTCAGGGCTGTGGAGGGACAGCCCTGTCCAGCACCTGAGGAAGCTGCATACTCAGTCATGGTCAGAGGGCTCAAGCCTCCTTCTCAGCATGGAAGAAGAGCCGTTTGAGCGATTCTGAGGACCTGTGCCTTCTCAGGGAGGGGAAGATGACTCTGGACCATCCCGTCAAGTCCCTGCAAAGTCCCTTACAACCTCAGCAACTCTCTTCTCACGGTTTCTACTGGGATCTCCTGGCGAGTGAGGGCTTGGAACCAAATTTAATGTGCTGCAAATTGTTCTGGGGTAATCCAACCTCATTAACTACAGATGAAATGATTTAGGAGAGGGCAATGAACAGTTTTTTCCAGAGAGGGCTGTGAAACTTAAAAGGAATCCTTAAGCTTTGATTAGCAATGCAAGAGGAAAAGAGCATTTGAGGAAAAATGAAGAGCATAAGCAAATGTGTGGAGGTAAGAAAATGCATGTTGGAAGACAAGCACTTCTTTTGGTGTGACCAGTGCGGTGCTTGCCGATATTTGCTGGGCCCGAGAACAATCTGCACTGTTCTCAGACATGGGGAACAGGCCAGGGACCTCACCAGGATAGCCTGAAGCGGGTTTCGAGTGGGCTCTCATATGAGGACATTGAAGTGCTTCTACGGGGTGTGTTTGATGCCTTCAGAAAGGTGAGAAACCGAAGGAGAAAGGGGTGAACTATCAGGAAAGAATTATGGGACTTTAGCCAGAATCTAAATAGAACTGGATTTTGAAGAATGTCAAACAACTTGTTCAGAAGCTTGGACCCTGAATGGAGGGAATTGCATCTTCCTCTGTGTATCTTTTATTATGCAAGCATGTGCCATATATATATATATATATATATATATATATATATATATATATACACACACATATATATTGTCTTTTAGGGCCGCACCCACAGCAAATGGAGGTTCCCAGGCTAGGGGTCCAACTGGAGCTGCAGCTGCCGGCTGACGCCACAGCATCAGCAACATCAGATCTGAGCCATGTCTGTGACCTACATCACAGCTCACAGCAACGCCAGATCCATAACCCACTGAGTGAGGCCAGGGTTCGAACTTGCGTCCTCATGAATGCTAGTCAGATTCCTTTCTGCTGAGCCGCCGTGGAAACTCCCCCATTTTTATATTTTATATTGTTATTCACTTTGTTGAAAGTGCCACCACCCCCTCATTCCCTCCTTCCTTCATTTAGCAAACACATATTGAGCACCTATTGTGACTTAGACACAGATGTATGGATGTGGACATAAAATAAATAATCCCTGGTTTCAAGAAGTTCTCAGTATGATTCCCTGAATACTTTACTAGATTTTTAGTAAACATTTTACCTTTTATTTACAATGTAGAATTTACATCCACCAGTTACTTGTGTAGGGAAGCTTGACTTACTGGCGACAAAACCCGTATTTTTCCACAAAGACATTGAACATTCTTACCTCTGAAAAGAAAATCCTGCCTTTCACAGATATTTAAGGAGTAACTAGCCTAATTAAATCACAAGATAATCATAATGAAGTTCTAAATGAAATTTGGAAATCCTTACTACTCTTGCTGGCCTTTCTAATTTAAACCTTTTCTATGCGTCATGAGTATCTTTAAGAAATTTCACTCTTAGTAGTCTTTCAAAGAGTGGTGATTGAATTAGTTTTAGATAATACTTTACATAATCTGATATTCGATATGTGTGTACATGTGTGTGCACATGTGTAAGTGTGTGTACATTTCCAGGTAGAATTACGGTTACAAATAGTTTTGGCTTTAGATTCAAACCTCAGAAAATAACTTAATTCTCTATACTCTGACACTTTCTACTGTTAGAGGTTAATCTTCTATAAACTTGTTTTGAAAAGGTATGTTATGGTTCTTCCAAAATTCCTTCAAGTAGAAATATTTCAAAAGTATAATCATAAAAGAACTAAAAAACACATTTCTTCCCTCATAACATTTTGCTCAGTTATGAAAAAGCCAAAGAAATATTTCCCATAAAAACCCAAAGTAAGGTATGGAAACTATGTGAAATGAAAACCACCACACAGTTGAAGTTAACTGCCCCCATTTCTTTGTGCAATGAGACTGACCCGCAGTGTACAGAAGATACCATTACTGATGACGCTTTTCTCGTATGCTGGGATGCTGTGTGGCCTGTTGTACTTAGAAGCACTAGAAGCACAGATGTTCAATGGCCCGAGCCCAGCAGCGTGCTGACATCAGATGAGCGGGCAAGGCCACCTGCTGGCTCCACTCTTGGCTCCGTGGGTGATTTGCATTCCTGTGGCCTGTTGCTCCACATGACCCCTCTCAGCACTTCCCAGCCCCGTGGCCTGTTTAATATCGTGAATGCCTTCCAGCCATGAAGTCTCTCTTCTGTATTAACAACAGCTCACAATAGCAAGGCTCCTTCCATGATTTTTCTGCTCAGAGTATGATGTTTTTACTTCACTTAGGCCACATAAAAGACGAGGAAATGCTTTTCTACGGGCTGGATTAAGATAAAATAAATGTCTTTTTGCCCCAAATCATTAACAGATCATTTGTTCTTTCATGAAGATAATGCTCCTCATTTGAATTTGCAAATTGTCTAAGTCAGACCAAAAAATATATAAATCTTGACATTATTAATATCCACAAAATGTTTCAATTTCGTGGCTTTAATTTTCTTTCTCTCTTTCTTTCTTTCTTTCTTTCTTTCTTTCTTTCTTTCTTTCTTTCTTTCTCTCTTTCCTTTTTTTGTCATCAGAGCAAGGAGCGTGAGTCTGCTAAGATCAGATGGCCAAGGCTGTGAGGGGATCTGTATATAAACCTACGACATATCAGGTTTCAGAGAGGAGAAATAGTAGGTGGAACCAGAGGTGAGGGGATGATTCATAACTGCAATGTGAAGTATATTAAGAACACAAAGAGAAAAAGGAGCTCCTCCCATTGAAAGGAACTTGCCAAAGAGCTGATTTTAAGTTATCTGAAGAACAGTAAAACTAACGGGAATGTAAGTAGGTAGACTTGGAGGCTTGCCCACGAGAAATTGAAACAACTGGCTTACACCAAGCACTAACAGAGGTACTGCCATAATGCATAGGACGCATCTTTGTTGTTTTTGTTAAAGAGTTTATATTAAAATGGAAAATCTATATTTCTGTACTTATAGGTTAAAATAAAATATGTCTGGTTAATAAAATAATAAAATATTTTGCTTCTACCTCTCAAGGTTGAAGGTACAATTATTTACACTGAATCAACATTTTTAAAGATATAACAAGTAGTTGACTGGGGAAAACTTTCACAATTTTGAGGTTCTTAAACATGTCAATGGATTGAGAATTCAAAGGTGATAGAAACTGGGATTTCCATGAAGACTTTAAAACTGACTGAAGCTTGATTTTAAGCAATGTCATCTGTGACCTAAACAAGCACGTGTTCTAATAGAAAAATGATGCAAAGGAGTTCCCATCGTGGTTCAGCGGAAATGAATCTGACTAGGATCCATGAAGACGCAGGTTCGATCCCTGGCCTTGCTCAGTGGGTTAAGGATCCGGCATTGCCGTGAACTGTGGTGTAGGTCACAGACATGGCTTGGATCTGGTGTTGCTGTGGCTGTGGTGTAGGCCAGCAGCTACAGTTCTGATTCGACCCCTAGCCTGGGAACCTCCATATGCTGCAGATGTGGCCCTAAAAAGACAAAAAGAAAAGAAAAAAGAAAAATGATACTATAAATTTAACAGTTCAAAATCTGTTTATAAGATTGTTTTTAAAATAATCACTGTTATTTTTTCCAAAGATAACTCATTTGAACTTTACCATCATGGAGTAATTTAGAACATTTTCAAATAATTGAAAATTTTAGGTTATGCTATCATTTATATTTATTCCATAGAATATTATCATATCTTAAAAGTGAAAATTATTTTTCAATGAATTGTAATTTATTCTGATTAAGAATTATTTTAAAATGTTTACTCTGAGGTATTTCATTGTAGTTTAGTCACACATTTTTCTTTTTGAAACACTAAGTGGTTTACTTGTTTTCTTTTTCATTGTTTTTTAAAATAGTAACAATGAGATTGCAAGATATATTTTTAAGTAAGGCTATCAAAAAACCCGTAAATGACATTTGGCCCTAAAAATGATTTATTCTTCTCTAGTTTAATTCTGTGCCTTTCACTTATTTCTTTATGGGGTTTTGTTTTTAATCTATGGTGTCATATAGGAAACCAAACTGAATTCTGCACACATGGTGTAATGATTGAGGCAGATAGTTTTCCCATTCTACAAATACAAGAAATGTTGGATGAACTTAAGTTTCTAAAAGGCGCAGCTGAAATTTCCACTTCCAGCCAAGATGGAATATTAGGAACTGCATTTATGATCCAATCTAAACAGCCATAAATAGACAAAACGAATGAAACAATGCTTTTTAATAGAAGTGTAATTAGAGAAATATATGATTAATAACCTCTTAAATATGCCAATGTGAAGATTAAAAGGCAGAAAATTATAAAATCAACCATAACTACGACAGTGAAGGGATAAACGTGAAGATGCAAAATATGACATAAAAAACACAAAATGTAGAGGAGAGGAGTAAAAAAGTGTAGATCTTTTAGAATGTATTTGAATTCAAATGATTACCAGTTTAAAGCAAATATCTATTGTTATAGGTTGAAAGTATGTGAACGCTTTGGTAATCACAAATCAAAAACCTGCACTTGATACACAAAAATTAGAGAGAAAGTCACACAAAGCATAGTACTAAAGAAAATCATCTAACCACCAGGGACAGATCTAAAAGATCTGCACTTGATACACAAAAATTAGAGAGAAAGTCACACAAAGCATAGTACTAAAGAAAATCATCTAACCACCAGGGACAGATCTAAAAGAAGAAGAAAAGAACAGAGAAGAACTGTAAAAACAGCCAGAAAATAAGTAATAAAATTGCAATATGTGCATACCTATAAATAATCATTTTATATGTCAATGGACTAAATGCTCCAATAAAAAAATATAGGATGGCTGACTGGACAAAAACACATGACTCATCTACATGTTGCTTACAAGAGACTCCAGAGCTAAAGACACAGCGACTAAAAGTGAGGGGAGAAAAAGACATTTCACACAAAGGGAAACAACAAGAAACCTGGAGTTGCAATACGTATATTGGACAAAGTAGATTTTAAAGCAAAAACATAAAGGCATCAAAATGAGAAGAGGATACAACATTC
This sequence comes from Catagonus wagneri, assembly GCA_004024745.2. Classification (NCBI taxonomy): domain Eukaryota; kingdom Metazoa; phylum Chordata; class Mammalia; order Artiodactyla; family Tayassuidae; genus Catagonus; species Catagonus wagneri. The sequence goes on along the minus strand of PVHT021183524.1, from coordinate 10,852,978 downwards.
ATTAATATATATGCATCGATGTATAATATAGAAGCACCTATTTATAAAGTAAGAATTAACAGACATAGCAGACATGTAGAGATAGAAATTTACAATAATACAATATTAGTAAGTGGGATTTATTCCAGGAAGGCAAGGGTCATTCAATATCTTCAAATCAATTAATGTGATAAACCACATTAATAAAAGGAAGGACAAAAATCACATGATCATCTCAATAAATGTAGAAAAAAGCATTTGACATAATTCAACATTCTTTAATGAAAAAATTCTCATCAAAGTTGGTATAGAGGGAACATATCTCAACATGAAAAAGCCTGTTTATAACAAATCCACAGCTAACATCATATTCAATGGTGAAAAGCTGATAGTTTCTCTTCTAAAATCAGGAAAAAGACAAAGATGCCCACTATTGCAACTTCTGTTTAACATAGTGTCAGAAGTCCTAGCCATAGAAATGAGACAAGAAAAGTAAATAAAAAGCATTCAAATTGGAAGGGAAGAAGTAAAACTGTCACTCTATACAGATGACATTTTACAATATAGAGAAACCCAAAGTTCTCCTCCAAGAAACCATTAGCACTAATAAAATAAATTTAATAGAATTTCAGGATACAAGATTAATATACAGAAATCAATTGCTTTTCTATACACTAATAATGAACTGTCAGAAAGAGAATTCAAGAAAATAATCTCATGTAAAATTTTATCATAAAGAATAAAATGCCTAGGAATAAATCTAATTAAGGAGTTGAAGGACATATACTCTGAAAACTATGAGCTATATTTGAAGAAAATTGGAGATGATACAAATAAATGTAAAGATATCCCCTGTTCATGGATTGGAAGAATTAACATTGTTGAAATGTCCATACTACTGAAAGCAATCTACAGATTTAATGAAATCCCTATCAGAACATCCATAACATTTTCCACAAAACTAGAACAAATTTATATGCAATATAACATTTATATGGAACCACAAAAGACCCTGAATAGCCAAAGCAATCTTGAGAGAAAAGGACAATGCTGAAGTTATATTATGCCCCTTGACTTCAGACTATACTACAAAACTACAATCAAAACAGCATGTTACTGGAAATAAAACAGACACATAGATCAATAGAACAGAATAGAAAGCCCAGAAATAAACCCAAACAGCTATGTCCAATTAATCTATGACAGAGGTGGCCAGAATATACAATGAAGAAAAGACATTCACTTCAATCAGTGATGCTGGTAAAACTGGACAGCTACATGTAAAAGAATAAAATTAGAACTTTTCTGTATATAAAATAAACTAAAAAATAGATTAAAGAACTAAATGTAAGACCTAAAACCATAAAACTCCTAGAAGAGAACATAGACAGAACACTCTGACACAGGTTATAGCAATATTTTTTGGATCTGTCTTGTAAGGCAACAGAAATGAAAGCAAAATAAACAAATGTGGTTTAATTAAAGTTAAAATTTAATTAAGGAAACCACTGACAAAATGAAAAGACAACACACTGAATGGAAGAAAATACTTGCAAATGGTATGACTTATAAAAGTTTAACTTCAAAAATATATAAATAGTTCATACAACTGAATGTCAAAATCGAACAAACACCCAGATTAAAATATGGGCAGAAGATCTGAATAGAAAATTTTCTGAAGACATACATATGGGCAATAGGCACATGAAGAAAAGATGCTCAACATCACTACTCATCAGAGAAATGCAAATCAAAACCACCATGAGATATTACCTCACACCTGTCAGAATGGCTATCATCAAAAAGTCTACAAATAGCAAATATTGGTGAGGATGTGGAAAAGAGACAACCCTAATACACAATTGGTAAGAATGTAAATTGATGTAGCCACTATGGAAAACAGACTGGAGGTTTCTCAAAAAAACGAAAAAATAAAACATATCACATGATTCAGCATTTACATTCGTGGATATATATCTGAAGAAAATAAAAACACTAATTTGAAAAGATATATGCACCCCAATATTCATGTCATCATTATTTATAGTAGCCAAGACATGGAAGCTCCTAGGTATCCATTGACAGATGAATGGATAAAGAAGATGTGGTATATAGACACAATGGAATATTAGCCACAAAAATAACGAAATTCTGCCATTTGCAACAACATGGACAAATTTAGAGAGTATTTTGCTTAGTAAAATAAATCAGACACTGTACGCTATCACTTATAGTTGGAATCTAAAAAATAAAATGAATGAATATAACAAAACAGAAACAAATTCTTAGATATAAAAAAATTAACTAATGTTACACATGGGGAGAGGGAAGGGAGGAGGGGCTAGGTAGGGGTATGGGATTAAGAGGCACAAACTACTATGTATAAAATAAATAAGCTACTTGGTTATATTGTTCAGCACAGGAAACACAGCCAGTATTTTATTACAACTTTAAGTGGAGTATAATCTATAAAAATATTAACTCACCATGCTGTACAGCTAAAATTAATATAATACTGTAAATCAACTATACTTCCATTAAAAAGGATATCTCTAATCACAAATCATCACAACAAATACAAAAATAATGAAAAAGTTTTAAGCTGTGAGAATTACTGAAATGAGACACAGAGACATAAAGTGAGCAAATGTTGGAAAAATGGTACCAACAGATTTGCTCAGTGCAGGATTGCCATAAACCTTCAATTTGGAAAAAAAATGCAGTATCTGCAAAACTAAAGCAAAATGCAATAAAACAAGGGATTAGGGGTTCTGGTGGCCAATCCAGTACAGGAGCTGTAGTGTGGGCCTTTCTATGGCAGGGAATTTCAGCCACTTGTAAAGAAAAGCGGGAGAGCAAAACTGAAACTTTGGTAGTTGAACTGTCATTCATGAGAAACAGAGATTTCCGTCATTTCTGATATTTCTCTAGAGTCTGACGTTACTCAATGACAGGGAATCAAAACCATAAGAATTTACTGTAAGGTTTTTTTCTGCACCACAAAAATCCTGAAGGCTTTTGACAAGAGCAAGCCCCAAATAATTCTGTAGTGATACTTTCATAGTTTAGAATACAGTCTTACTACGTGCTACCTTCAAATTTAAAGGAGAAAAAAATCCTGGAAACATAGAAGTCTATACCCAGTTAAGCTATCACTCAAGAGAGAGAGTGAAGTAGAGGCATTTTCAGACAAAGTCAAAATGCAAGAAATTACTGCTCCCAGATTGCAACTGAGAGAATGACCAAAGCAATACTTTAGATGGGAACTGCACCCAGAAGGAATGGGTAGAAGGAAGTAAGAAAGTACAAGTTATAAATATATAGTAAATATTGACTATATAAAAAAATGCCTGAAGGTATAAAACAAAGTAAAAATAAAATACTAGACAACAAAAGCATCTGGATTAGGATATAGGAGTTAAAACTTTTTAAGGCCCTTGTATTCAGTAGCAGGATAGAGATATTGCCTAATTTTAGACTTTAAAATTTTTTAAAAATTGATACATTTTAGAGCAATTACTGAATAAAAAGAAATATGTATAATATACAAAATTTTATGTATGTAATAAATATAATATATAAATGCAAAGGAAATTAAAAATTTGATCCAATAAAAGTCAAGAAGGTAAAAATAGGAAGAAAAACAGATTGATAAATAGTTCACATATTTATCGATCGTAAAAAATGTAAATTGATCACAGGTATCTGTTAAGAGATGGTTTCTCAGACAAAAAAAAGAGCAGTAGGTTGGGATACAGATGGAAAAAGTTTTAATAGTTGCTGATACTGGTTGAAGGTGGGTGATTGATAAATGAAGATGAATTAAATTATATTATTCTCTTTATTTTTATATGTGTTTGAAATTTTCCCAAAGATACTTAAAAATTTTTAAATTTCCCTTTATAATATTTTTGCCATGAACTTTTAAATTAAAAAAAAAGACAACAAATAGATTGGCTTTTTTAAAGTTTTTGTTGAAGTTTAATTGACATTACAATATTGTGATAATTTGATCGGTTTATTAAAATTTAATTAAACGAAAAACTTAAAAAATTTTTTAGTCTTTTTTTCAGAGGCACCTTCAGAAGGTACTTCACAGGTTGTAAGAAAAAGGAAAAAATACCAAGGTTGTAAGTTGTAGAAAAATTAATTTTTGACAAAAATGATCGTAAAGTTTTATAAAAAGGTACAAAGGCAGTTGCTATTAAAAAAGTAACAAAAATTCAATAGAAAAATGCATTTTGCTAGTGAAATTACCTCATAGCAATGCTTTTACTTGAAGTAAATACAATTCTTAAAGGCAAAAAAGTCTTGGTCTGCATTTTCAGATCAAAGCAATCTAACAGTTAACAGCTGATTTCCTTATTTCATCCATCTTCATGGCCACTTGAATATTTACTGAGCCTATGGATGGGAAGAAAATGAAAACAAACAAGGAAAACTACCTTCAGGTAATGATTACGGATTTCCTTGGGTGTTTACAGGACACCGGTATTATTTTGAATGGGCATTAAAAGATCGGAGGTTCAAACTGGGGGAGGCAGAGTGTCACTTTGCTGGTGTTTACTTTTTCTGTTTTTTTGAGACCCTGATTGAGGAGAAAAAATGTGACATGCTGGCTAAGAGCTGTGCAGTAAGACAGGCCTCAGCTTGTATTTTGAGTGTATCATACACTAGCCCTGTGACCTTGGACCTGTCACTTAACCTCACTGACCCATAGTTTTCTGCTCTGTGAACTAGGGATAATGTATCTGTTTTAGAGACTTATTTTGAGAACTGAACAAGAAAACAAGGCATTTAGTAGAGAGTCGTATTAAAGCCGTGATATTTTCCTGAACAAAAAGAGGCTAAGAAGGTCGGGGCGTTAAGCACTGACCCAAGAACTGGTGAAGCTGTTATCGTACATTTTTGTCTTTTGTTCTCTTACTTTTCTACTTACAACTATTTTGAGGACAATTATTCTTACTCTGAGCTGTTTGTAGTCATACAATTTTTAAAAATATGATTTTCCAATAATTGGGAGTTGGCTGAATAAATTATGACATAACACCACAGTGGGATAATTTGCAATGTCTTTAAATTTCAGTTGTTTTATCTGAAAAATGGGGATAACACCTAACCCTTGAACCCTTGAAATTGTTCTGAGGATCATATGAGGTTATATAAGTAAAATACTTAGCACAGTGCCTGGGACAAAGCCACCCTCTATTTTATATATTCATGTGTAGATGTATAGAAATGTATTTGGAAGTATATAAAAATAGATGTAAGTAATGGTTGATTTTGTATGAAGAGCTTTATAACTTTTATGTATTCTTGTATTTGCCAGTTTTGTTATACTTATGATAGAACTGTGGTATTTTATTTTTACTTCATATTTTAGTAATTTGGACAACAATGATGAGTGTAATTGAATGGAATCAATAAACCAAATAATAAAAAGTTAAGTTAAAGCAAAGGATCTGTTATTTAAGATATCTTATCCAAACTCTCCCTTCCTTTTTGTATTTGTCAGTCTATTATCACACACACTCTGATAATGATTTAATATGTTTAAATGTATAAATTTTCATTTTATTTATATTGAATTCATATTTTCTACTCTTGCATATAACATATATTGATGTATAAACTAACTTAATACAAAAAAATATAAATAGGGAAAACAATAATATTTGAATAAAAATGAAATTGAAAGAATCAAAGAATAAAATCCTTTAAAATCAACAAAAAATCTGAGTAAAAAGTCAAAAGATTATAAAACTTCTCAGCAATTCTTCAAAGTAACTAGGTTGTGAGGAAAAAAGTGGCTTGATTAATTTCTTACCAAATATCATTTTGCCAAAAAAACCCCTTATTTAATTAAATAGTTTCTTCTCAGTTTCTTTCAACCTAATTGCTTGATCTTATTTTGGAGTTGGAGAACATAAAACAGTATTCAAGAGATTTGTGTTGTAGAGTAAATTAGAATGCATGCTCAATTCCAAATCTTTAATATCGTGTTAATAAAAATGTGCTGTTTTTCTAAAGCAGTAGGAAGCACTGAAGGTTTAACTGGGCAGGAGAGTAACCTCAGAAATGTGATATTTAAGCAAAATCACTGTTGGCAATATGGTCAATGGACTGGAAGGGACAGAGTTAATTGAGCTGAAAACCAGTATTGACGAGCAAAACTCATTTTGTGGTTTGCTTTACCATGAGGCCCGAGTTTCAGGTTTGGTTTAAGGCAACAGGGTACTTTTCTACGAAAAGGTGTTTTTACATAAGGGGGCTTTCCCAGAGGTATTTGCAGACTTCCTAGCATCATTAGGCAGGGACATTGTCTGAAGAAAAGCATTCTCTTTCCCGTTTTCCTCTTTCCCATGTTTGGATATTGGCTATAGAGAAGGATGCGGGGTTTTGCTTGGAAAAAAAGATAATTGCTGCTTAAAAAAAATCTCTATTCTGTAGATTTGTGTGTAGGTAGATGGACCTATACTTTTGTCACTTTTATTTGAAGATTCCGTTATGAAGCCACCTGCTTCACATCTATCTTGACGATATCAGGGGGTGGCTGCTTATTACAACGTGTTTCATTTTGGCATACGTCGCTTTGATCTGCTTAGAGTGGGATTTAGTCTTTGAGGATGTATGTCCTCATTAGAAGTTTATTTAGGAAAAATATTTAACCTCTTGATTACAATCCATTGTGCTAAAGGAAGGCAGGTGCTATAAGACCTTCAGTTTATGCGAATTGCCTAACAGTGCTACTCACAGTATGATATCTGGACCAGCAACACGAGTGTCTCTTGGCAACCCAGGCCCCCTACACTGCACGTTAATTTAACATGATGCTCCTGAGACTCAGTGCCCTGTAGAGTTGGATAAGCTTGGTACACACGGGCACCTGAGTCCAGAGAGTGACATGCATAGGCGTACATTGCCATGTGGGTATTAACAGGAGAAACTACACCGAACTTAATCTTGGAAAATACTAATAAATAGTTACTAACACTTAGGAGTTGGATATCTGTACTTCCTTTCCTCCTTTCTCCTCCCTCACATTTGTTTCCTGACTAGTTAAGACAGAGAATTCTGTCAAAGCCTTGTGTCTTTTTTTAGATGTTTATTTCTAATGACAATAACAGAGAAGTCAACAAGATGATTATTTTTCTAAATGATATAAAACTAGTTTGTTTTAACCTAAATGACCATGAATGAGATCTCATCCCATAGCCCCCTTCTCTTTGTGGCTTCTCTTTTTTTTTTTGCCCCATGTCACTAATCAGGTCCGATTTCACAGCCTCTATACCTGACAACACACGTCCACTTTACTGTTACCTCACTTCCAGCCATTGCATGTAGGTTTGTCCCTTTAAGACTATAAATCAGATTTATTAGGAACTTCTTTTTTTTTATTTATCCCCTGTGTTTCCTATTATTCCACTTGCTGATTTTCTTGTGTGTATAATAATGTGCATTGAGGCTCTACAGTTAGTGCTCAATAGGTTTACCTGTCCCAGTAAATCAAAAGTCTTTGCAACTATATCTCTATTTTTAATTTAGGTGAGGAATAATGATAAAGGATTTAGAAGGGAAAGACAACGATAGATCCGGAATGACTTTTCCAGAGTAAATATATTGGATTGTGCCAACTATTTAAATCCCCACTTAGTATTATCTCAGCCACAGCTCTTATCTCTCAAAATACCAGCCATCCATGAACTGATGCTCTGACCCAGAGTGGTTAATAATTCTTCACGGGAGCTTTTCGGTTATTAACATACTATGTAAGTGTTTTCAGCATAGTATAGTGGGAAGAGTGTGGAGGCTATTGTGGGCCCCTGAATCTACTCTGAGATATAAGGACATAGTCTCACTGTGTTAGTCTCACTGAGTCCAGCATCGTCATCATCATCAGTAGTCCTATTGGAGTTTCCTGGTGTCTTAGTGGGTTAAAGATCTGGCATTGTCACTGCAGTGGCTCAGGTCACTGCTGTGACTCAGGTTTGATACCTGTCCCAGGAACATTCACATGTTGGACGCGGCCAAAAAAAAAAAAAAAAAAAGCACCATCATTGTCAGACCCAAATATTAAGGGTCTGACATGACAGATGGAAGCATTGGATCAGCCAAGGTGCCTAAAATTAATATTAAGGGTCACATGACAGACGGAAGCATTGAATCAGCCAAGTTGCTTAAATATATGCCTTCTAAAGTACCTCATTGGATAAATGTGAAAATAAGTCAATGCCTATGAATGGCCTTTGGAAACAACATTGCCACCTTGAGGTTATCATTTGATGTTTTTTTCACCCTCACTCCCAATTATTAAAGATCGAAGTGTAAGTAGATGTGATTCGATTGTCTGGTAAAATCAATAGCTTTCTATGTAATCATGTGATAGCAAAGATAGTCTAAAGTAGGGTTATAGCATTTGATGACACATTTAAGGCATTATTAAAAATTTATTGGAGTCTACTTGACTTACACAGTTGTGTTAGTTTCAGGTGTACAGCAAAGTAAATCAGTTACACAAATACTTTCCTTTTCAGATTCTTCTCCCATGCAGGGAAATCTACTCCATACTGTGTTATAACCTAGACGGGAAAAGACATCTTAATTGAAGAATTACTGCAAGTTCCAATCAGAAATTTTGAACATTCTTTTGATTCTAAAATAGTAGCTCATATGTATTAAGCAGTTTTTAATGTTGTAGGAAAAACAATCTCGGGTTTAGGTGCGTGAGTTTTAAAGAGGGAAATTTCTCCTGCCAGTATATCTCAGGCTGCAAAAATATTATATGGGATATATTTTGTAAAGTCATGTTTTTTAATTTTTCTGTTATCCGGACTTGATAAAGCCTAGAAAATAATAATTAGATGGCATTTGCTAATACTCAGATTATATCTACCACAATATTACCTCTCTCCATTATTATAACTATGTGCTAACTGCTATTGTGTCCAAGTATATGAAGTTTTAAATAGGCCCCAAGTGCCTAGCGAATACAAAAGCAGGCAAAGCATTTTCCCCTGCATATGGGAACCATCTCTTATGAACTTAATTTCGATCAAAATAGGCAGTTTAAATTGTTTCTGTATTTCCTTTGTTAAGAAACTGTTTACAGTCTTAAAAATAAGCCTTTGCTTGTGGTTGCTTGTGTATGAAAATAGTGGACAACTAAAACATTTTGCAAACTGGAGAGTTTTAATACACAGTGTTTGATGCAAGCATTTTTGGAGAAAAAGTGTGTGAAGATTATTATGACTTTGAATATTTCAGGTGCTGTAAAGATTAGTCTCCACATTAGGAACTAGGCTGTCCCTGAACTGAGGTTATTAAGTTTAGGCAAATGTGTATAGTGAGTGAGGGAAACTTCTGGAAATGGGCCATGAAGCAGAAGGGGTGAGGAAAAGGCAGACATTTAGGCTACACTGTTGCCATCAGCACTTCTTCAGTGCCAGGCTATTTAATGAATTTAGCCTTCACAGACTTTTAGTAGTGTCGAAATTTTGGAAGGCATCTGTTTGCATATTCCCACAGTCTTGCTTTTGCCATTAAAAAAAAAAAAGGAGAAAAGAATTGGAGGAGCATTTTCTCCACCTCTCTACTGCCAATTCTTTACAGTAGCTGAGGCGTAGCACCTTGTTTTTTGTTTATCTTTGCCTGTTTTTATGTTGTACAGTAACAGAGTGTAAGACTATCATTTCTTTGACGTGTGTAGAATTGTGCTTTGATGGTCATTAAAAGTTTGGAAATGAGTGGTGTTTGGTATTAACCAGCTGTGGCCTTGAGTGATGAAATTCTAAAAATATGTAGTGTGCCTTCTCAAAAAGCATGTGCCTTAAATATGTAGAAGTAATTAAACACATAAGACCAAGCTTTAGGCAAAATTGGCTGTAGGTGGTATAAGCATCCAGTTCTTAACTCCAGGGGTTGCATCCCAGGAGCTGGAGACTTTGATATGTAAATAGGAAAAATTGCATACTTAACAATTCTTAAATGCACAATAAAATAAGAGCATTTCTATTTTATTTTATATTCAGATATAGTAAAAATGAGCACACACACACATTCAAGGAAGGCTGTAATTAGGTCAGATCTTAAGAGAGGATTCTTAAGGATTTCAAAAAGGATGATGTAAGACAGAAAAATAAAAATAAAAAGAAAGCCAATGACCTTCGCTATGTATGTCTCCTGCCTAATTCACTGACTGCTTGTTATTTCATACTGTTGCTCTTTCAAGTGCCTTAGGAACCTAGGAGTTCAAGAATTAACAATAAGATAGCTCGTCATGACAGCCTTAAATAATCCTGAATACCTTAGTCAGTTAGAACATAGCCACTGACACTTGAGAAAATTCATAATTTATTTCAAGAATGGAAAACTTTTTACTAGTACAAGCAGTGTTGGTATCAGTGTAATCAGTAAGAATAAGAACAGAGCAGAGAGAAATCCATTTCCATTTTTTTCTTTTGCCTGTGTGCAAACATAACATTTTTCTTGAAATTCCCCCTAAACAGTTTTTAGTACATTTTATACCAATTCTGGTGATTATGTTCCTCCTTATGCTTATGTTTCCATTGAATTTTTCATTTAGGTATTTTAATCAGAAGTATTTGTTTAGCATAGTATCAGGGGATGCAACAAAAAATACTTCTTAGGCACAAGCAAATGTTTTTGTTTCCTTCCTGGAGAAGGTATTGGAGTGACTGGATTTTCATCTTTTATGAAATTATTTCAAAATATTTTCAAACATTAACTCGTGGATTTTTTTTTCTCTTCCAAAAAAATATGGAGTCACTATATCAGCTCAGCACATGTCAAATCTAAATTTCTCTTGCCACAATTGAAGCCTGTCTTCTCTTCCTCCTGGTTCACTGGCAAAAGAGAACAGCTGTTGGACATCACCCTCTTACAATAATAAGTCCCTTCTTAATTTCTTTTTTTCAGTTCATTTGAAATCTGCAAGCCCTAATTTTCCTCATAGGTCCCATTATTCCGCTAAAATTGTTGGATGCAGTCTTATACTTACACTGCCATGGCCTCATGGCCTCACATGTGTGGAGCCCCAAATTGGGAAGAATAGCTTCGGAAAGACCACATTTCATCAAAAAGGTATGGTCCCCTAGGTCATTTGCATAACATTTCCAGTAATTATGATAATAATATAGAGAAAAGGTAAATTAATAAATTTGTTTTTCACGATTTAACAGTTTTTCCCCATTAAATAAGACTTTTTTTCTTTTACATTCATCATCTATTTACAGTTTTTTTCTTTTTTAATGATTTTTGTTTTTTCCATTATAGTTGATTTACAGTTTTCTGTCAATTTTCTACTGTACAGCAAAGTAACTCAGTCACACATATTGATTTAATAGTTTTGTATTGCATTTTATTTCAGTTAATTATTCTTGTGACTTATGACCTAGATGAAGTTAAATACTTTTCTTTCTTTAATTTTTTTTTTAAATGGCCACACCCATGGCATTTGGAAGTTCCTGGGCTAGGGGTCGAATCGGAGTTGCAGCTTTGGGCCTATGCCACAGCCGCTACAACACTGGATCTGAGCTGCATTTGCAACCTATGCCACAGCTTGCAGCAATGCCAGATCTGTAACCCGCTAAGTGGAGCCAGGGATTGAACCCACCCACAATATCACAGGGTGGCTGTGGGAATTAAATGAGATGATACATTTGAAATAGTGTGTAAATACCTGACACAATGAACATTCACTAAGGACTAATACTAGCACTGCAATTGTATTATTTTTATTATCATCATCTAAGTGACATCACCACCAAAATAGAGTTTTCTGGTGCACATTAGTCATAGCGAAGTTGTAGCATATGGGTGACCTTAGGCATATTGACTGCTTTCCAATCCTATATTTTTGTTATTATTTTTTATTTTCTTGTTTAATTCTGTTAGTGGCTGTTTACTATCTTCTCAAGCTGTTTATTTGCACTGATGCAGTTTAAAACATTATTTCTGGTTTGTTGTAATTTTTTTTTTTTGGTCACACTGCATCATTTATTTTTACATGGATAGTTTTTTTTTGTTTTTTTGATAATCATAGAACACAAAGAAAGGACAATCACCATGTAAAACAACTAATACAGGCTCAATGAAGCTCACAGTGGGAAGCTGGCAGGATGCACAAGACTCTCTACAATATGTCTACTTTGTTTCTAGACAATACACTTAAGCTGAATGTAGCTGGGTTCCCCACTAAGAGAGGAAACCAGTTTCCTGCCTCCTTTGATATTTATGCAGGAGCTCTGAGGAGACAGAGCCTCACCCAACAGAGCTGGAAAAGTCTGGACATGCAAACTGACTTTGAAATCTTGCTGGCATGAGAAAAACTTTCTATTTGGACAATGACTCCCTAGGAAGTTTGCATATTAATATTTATATCGTTGGGGGCCTTGAAGCCCACCCTGGTAAGCTATCTTTTTCTAGAGTTTCTGAGGAAGAGCAATTATGGTCATCCAGTGGCTAAACTGAATTGTCAATAATGACTATCGATTGAGAAAACTGGAAATCTTACTTCTGCACAACTTAAAAAAAAATTCCAAAATTTGCATGCCTAAGTATTTTCATGCTCATACACAATATGCAATTATAATCAAATAGTTATTATGGCAAATCAATCATTTTACATTTAGCATGCAGGAGTACTAGTAATTACTAACACAAAATGGAAAATCGAAGTAGGATATAGGCTCCTATAAAGAGTAAAATCTATAGGCTATCATAATGCTACACAAGTACATAACAGTAATTTTACTGCAGTAGTTCTTATATTCAAGCTGATGTTTGATAATAAGACATTTGGGTGAAAGTCGATTGCAAAGTATCTGCATCTCAACTTGTTTACATACCCTTGGTCTCTGAAAGAAACAGGGTTTTCCAGGAGAAACAGATTATGTGGGCCCTTTGGCAAGAAAATGAAAAATGTGTTCAAGAAAAGAGGAAGCTGTTCTGTCTGATTATAAGAGGATGCTTATTAAGGAAGACTACAGTGTAGGTTAGGAAGAAAGATTAGGCATAAATGATGCAGAATCTGGAATGCCAAAACAAAGAACTGACTTGACTCTTCAGGCTAAGCATTTGAGCATAATACATGTATTTTTATTTTATAAAGCTGAAATTCATAACATTATTTTTTATGTTCATTCTAGAAAACATGGAAAACAAAGAAAAGCACACAAGCTAAATTCTAAGGAATTAGAATTCTTAAAAGTAGTATATTTACTTCTCTTTTTTCTAGAAATATATTTTTAAATACACTGTACGACTGGGATAATATGGATTTTTAAAAAATTAAAATTATGTATTGACATGTGAAAAGGTAATACATTTGCAAAGTTGAAAATTCAAAAAGCACAAAAAGAGTATACACTGAAAAATTCCCTCTCAACTCTGTTTCCTAACACCCAGTTCTGTCTCGCAAAGAATCACCCTATGCTCCCTCCAAGGCTGATCACCAGCCTCTTCCACACAAGCACACGTTCACACAAACACAGGTCCTTACCTGCTAACAGATTTTTTTCTTTCTTTTGCACCATATCTTTTTTAAATAACAATGTATCTTAGAGATCATTCCACATCAGTGTGTAGAGAGCTTTCTCATTTTTCTAATGTCCATATGGAATTTTATTATATGGATATTTTGTAATTATTTAAATAGGACCCTGTTGAGGGACTGTACTGACCAAAGAAGCTAGATATTACTGCAGAACTAACACCCAAAAGTCCTCAAGTTTCAGTTGCTTATACAACAGAAGTTTACTTTCACTCATGCTCCATGCCAATTGTGTGCTGAGTCCCTGACTCCATATATTCTTTCCTCAAAGGACTGAGTTGGAAGCCTCACCATCAAAATATGAATAAGTGAAAAATCTCAAGACTAAGTTCTTACGTATCTTTGTTGGTTCTCTGTCTACTAGATCTACCTATTACTAAGAAAGTGTTGAAGCCTTCAACTAGCGAGTAAAACCTTTAATTCTCCTTTCAGTTCTGTCGGTTTTTGCACTTTGTCAGAACTCTTTAGTTCAGCGCTGGTATTACTTTTTGATTGCTCATAACAGATTACAACAAACAGTGGCTTAAATCAGCTTCCATTTATTACCTTGAAGTTCTGGAGGCCAAGGGTCCAGGAGGGCTCAACTTTTTCCAGAGAGAAGGGAGGTCAAGTTGCCACAGGTCTGGTGATTTTCTGAATTCTGGTGCGTTTTCCTCTGTCCACTTGATGTGTCCACTTTTCCAAGTCCTCTAAGTGGGTCACATTCAATCTGTGCAGGTTTTAGAACTGTGCTCGGGGAGGGAGACTGCGTGGTATGTGTTTACTCCCATTGTATCTAGAACTGGAGTCCCCAACTTGAGGTTCTTATAAGTGAGAGAAGCTGACTCTGGCTGGTTTTCTTTTCCTTTCTTTTCTTTTCCCTTTTTTTTTAAGAGCCACACGCATGGCATATGGAGGTTCCCAGGTTAATGATCTGATCAGAGCTGTAGCCACTAGCCCACGCCATTGCCACAGCAACACCAGATCCAAGCCGCGCCTGCGAACTACATCACGGCTCACGGCAACACCAGATCCTTATCCCACTGAGCGAGGCCAGGGATCAAACCTGCATCCTCATGGATACTAGTCAGATTCATTTCCACCGTGCCATGACAGGAACTCCCTTCTTTCCCGTCCCTTCCCTTGGCTACCTGTCCCTTTCCTTTCCTCTCCTTCCTAAAGTTATTGCTGCAGGAGCAATTCTAACCCTGTCCCAGAATCTGCTTCATCAGGGAACAGCTGCCACAACCATGAGGGCCCTTACCGGAAACTTCAGATTTTGGCTACTGCCAGCAGGAGGAAACCAGTCTCCAAATCCAGAACCCAAGCCAGTATTCATCTTTGCCTCCAATGCTTTCTCGCTCAAGCCACTCCCTTCTCAATCCAAGCCTCTCACAAGTGAACCTAATTTATGAATATCATGCCACATGCCTATATGTGCAAATCAAGTCTCATGCCCATATTCTTAACATTGAAAGCCCATGGAAATGAGCTCTATGGGTCCCACCTCAAGGAAGGAAATCCCTCAAGCATACCCAGGGTGTTCAACGTGTGCTGGGCAACCAAGAAATGAGACAAATGTCTACTGCATTTTGACTATGTTGTATTAGACCAAAGAAATTTTGATCTTTATTTACTAACAATGTGTAATCAATTTTGCTGGTGAAAGTACTAGTGTGTTTTATATGCCTGGAAGTTTTAATGAAATTAACCAGTATTTTTAAGTGCTTTTATTGTGACATTGAGCAAAGGTAGATAAGAAAAACATCAGGTAGATAATGGTACCATTGCACTTACAGTTCATAAGGTCATATGTTTCTATTATAGGACTGTGTGATAAACAAAACCCAACAAACACACACTGGTTTTTTTGTCCTCAAAGTAGTTACATTTTAAATCGTGGTGGTTAAGAACATAGACCCTGAAGGGGAAAAAACTCACCTTGTACCGTCTCCTGTTACTTAATAGCTGAGTAATTTTGGGCAAGTTGCTCATCTTTTCTGCATTCATGCTTTGAATATGTAAAATGAAAGTGACAATATCAGTCCCAAGCTCACAGAATTACTGAGAGAATGAATCAAGGTAAAAGTGAAGCCTGGTACGAAATAAATGCTCAATAAATTTTAGTTATGCTTAACAGTATTAAGGCTTTTTTCCTTGAAATGATTATAAAATGTATTCATTTTATCTTCTAAGTTACTCGAGAGTATCTTCAATGTCAAGTAAAACAAAAGCTACCTGTTTACAACTAGTGGATAGATCCTGATTCATTGTCCACTCTTGGTAAGAGATTAGAAATAAATTAAAAGGCTTCTAAATGTTAAACAGGTCCACCTTCTTGTATGTGGTGGTCTTAGCAGGTACCTCGAATCTGGAATATCTCTGCTGGAAACCCACTTATGCTTATCTTCAAACACAAGTCATGGGGCTCTTCAAAGTTAAGAAGGCAGGGCAAAGGTCAGTGGAAACTCAGCTCATGATTTTTATAACCGAGTCTGTGTAAGCACATGATGTGCAGAGGTCCAAACTTTTGAAAAAAAAAATTGTGAATGTTTCTTGGCTTCCGTGTCTAATGTTATTATAAAAGAGACTTGATTGCAATGCCTTTTGGTCCTGCCTCCATGTCTGTTTAAGGCTGTTCCATGCAGCTTTGGCAGATAATGTTTCCAGAATTTTGAAATGTTTAACTGGTGCAGCTTTCTGAACTGGCTGCTACCCATGCAGTAGGATTTGCTTCCTTTCGGTATAAATCAAACATTTAAGATGATAGCTTGGAGAAAATAATTTGAGTTTTATTGCTTTGGAAAGAATATCTGTGAGTCCTTCATGCTCTGTTAGTTAGAAAATATTAATGTAAAATGAATGAGTCGTGCTCTGAATCTATGATAATTTGTGGCCTGGTCTCCCATAATAAAAAAATAAAAACTCTAATCTTTACAAGGCTTTAACATGTAACATTAGATGTAATAACATGTAGAGGTCCCCCCCCTTCCCTTGACAAGTGAAAAAAGACAATGTAACTGCTTTTGCTTAGGGTCTTAGAAAAATTACCTCCCTAACTCAGGTACTTTGCAAAGTAGGATAGCTGATTTCTAATACTCTGAGTGGATAAAAACGTGGTTTTCCATGAAGAGGGTTACCTCATTACTGAGGACCCTGTGGGTGATATGGGTCCTGTTTCTGACATATTGCACGGTTTAGTTGATGCTGTTTTTAGGCTCTATTTGTAAAAGTTATTTACATGGTTGGGTCACTCTGGTTTCATTACTTTTTACTTTTTTACATACAGTTGGGACTGCAGGCTTATGCTTGATTCAGAACCAAACAAGAAGGTTTATAAACATGTGTTTCTATAGAGGGAAAGCTTGGGCGCTGAAATCTGTGAGCACAGAATTTCCTTTCCTCTGCTTCTCTGTGCCCCATGGTTCTCAGAAGCTTATGTTCTAGTCAAGGGAGCAGTAGTTTCTCATATGGTTATTGTAGAGTCATGGCCCTTCCTGTAGGTTTCAGTTATATAATAATTTACCAATTTGTCCTACTTCGTAAGTGCTAGATTACGTTGTTTTTTTTATAATCAAATAATTTAGAGCTCAGAAAAACAAGCATTTCATTGAAATATTCCACTAATTTACCTTGAGAGCTTTTAGAATTGGCTACATCAAGGATTTTTAACAATTTCAATAACTTCCTCCTGTAACTAGATCAGTTCACAGGACGATCCTTTGCACCACCGCTGAGATTTGAGACAGAGGACTTTCCAGTAATGTTTGAATTCCAGTTAAAAGCTCAGGAGGATTTCCCAACAAGAACCAAAGGAAGGGTTTGGATGGGGAGGCAACTTCTCCAGCTGCAGGGCTGGCGCAGGAGGAAAGCAGGCAGATCACGTGCTAGTGAAATTATCACGAGGGGGCACCCGTTGTTTCTGCCTTGGAATCTCCTTCTAAATCAGTCAAGTCTAATCTGATGAATGCTTCCCCGTCCACAATATAATACAACAGCCTAATGAAGAAAATATGCATGCTTGAAAACCACCTTGTGGTCCTGGTGATGAATGAAAACCTCAAGGACCCCACAAGGGAGTGTATTCTCACTTTAGAGTCACATCCTTATTTGGAATAAATCATATCCACTCACTTGATTATCCGCCATACTTTTCAGCTTCTATTTAAAGAGGTAATTGTGTGCTTCTAAAAATCAAACCAGGAGTTCCCGTCGTGGCTCAGTGGTTAACCAATCTGACTAAGAACCATGAGGTTGTGGGTTCAATCCCTGACCTTGCTCAGTGGGTTAAGGATCTGGCATTGCCGTGAGTTGTGGTGTAGGTTGCAGATGCGGCTTGGATCCCGCGTTGCTGTGGCTGTGGTGAAGGCCTGCAGCTACAGCTCCTGTTAGAACCCTAGCCTGGGAACTTCCATATGCCACTGGTGCAGCCCTAGATAAGGCAAAAAGACAAAAAAATAAAAAAATTTAAAAAATTAAAAAAATAAAAATCAAACCAAAAACGTCACAGGGCTTGCTCTTGAAGACAAAATTAAAATTTCCTTGCATGCCTTAGATGCATGTCTGTCCCTCCCTTAACACAGATGTGGTGGAAAACCATGCAGTAGACAGGTTCTAAGAGGCTTGAGCAATTCCCATTTCCTTGCACTCACAATCTGGTATAATCGCTTCTCCTTGAGTACAGGCT
Organism: Catagonus wagneri; assembly: GCA_004024745.2. Taxonomy (NCBI): domain Eukaryota; kingdom Metazoa; phylum Chordata; class Mammalia; order Artiodactyla; family Tayassuidae; genus Catagonus; species Catagonus wagneri. The sequence continues at coordinate 10,834,763 of PVHT021183524.1, read as the reverse complement.
AAATCCATCCACTCACTTCTAAAGAACGGTGCACGAACAAGAACTAAATATTGTTAAACTTGAACCACAATTCTAAATCTGTGCTTTCTAGCATCCCAAGCAAAGACTGCCAAATGGTTGTATTAACAACATCTGAAAAATAAACGGACTTTTTTTTTTAGTTAATATGTAATCACTCTGAAAATTCTAATTGCAATTACTAACAATTATTTAAACTTTCTTTGCTTCCATTTTCTTATTCATGGAATGGTAATTAAACCTACTGAAAGGATAGTTGAGCAATCGAGCTCAATAATATATATGTGCTGGATGTATAGTACAATCTTACTAAATACTAGCCATTGTTATTACCAACAGCAACATTTAGAACTATTTAGTATAACATTAGTGCTTATTATACTCTTGGCTTTATTTTCCTGTTCCTATTTTCCGTTTATCTTTAATTTCCTCATCTAATTAATATGTTTTACTGTATATATATATTTGAAAGCTATCGAGCTACCTAAAAAAGAAAATAACAACTGCATGGTCAGGGGTACAGCAAAATCAGTTTTTCCCTTGCCCTATTTCTCATCACTTGCACAAGAACTTATGCATTAGGCAGACTTATCAACTGTACTTTACAAATGAAGAAATTATGTTTTCGAGAAGTAATTGTGACTTTTACAAGACAATAACAGCCGAAAAGGAAAAATCCAGGACTCAATTCAGATTGAATTTTCTGTCTTTACTTTTCCGTTTTGTTTTTAGGTTGACTTTTCTGGCATTGAACTGCCCTTTGTCATTTAGGTTAGTTTGGGGAGCCAAATATTGCTAAATTCTTTCTTAATGGGGATAAAATTCTTGTTTCTAAATTACTTTTTATTTCTACTATCTAAAACCACTTTGTCCTATCTATACCCCTAACAAACGTGCAGTACAGTGATCAAGATTGCGGTAGTGATATAATTGCATCAGTTTTAAGTGGGAAATTCTGGGCTTGAAGTTCTTTAGGGCACACACATTTAGAGTGCTTTGTAGTTCTAACGTCTGGCCGCTGTTTGGGTACGATAAATGATGCTTTGGGTGGCCGCTGAGCACTCTTCCCTATATGCCTTTTCCTTGCCCTTTACCTTGAACTTACAAAGCCACCGTTGAGGCAAATGGTTTTGCCCATATTCTCTACTGGGCGATTTTGTCAACCATGCTGTATGTTTCTGTACGTGTGCGTATCGGATTGTAGAAGAAAGACCAGGGGAACATACGAGTCATTTTAATGATCCTCCTGCGCCTTCATTATTCTAGGAAGAATACTGGAGGCTGTATGATAAGATGTGGTCTCTACACAGAGGGCCCCCTTACTAGTTTTCTGGCTGAAACATTGAAATGAGTATTAACAGAGATGTTCAGAGAAGAAATTTCTAGAATATGTGTATTTTTAAAAGAATTATCTCTGTTTTTATTTTCCAATTGCGTTTTTCAATTTCCAAACGGGTTGTTGTGGGAGAAGGAATGTTATTATCACACTTCTTTCCACTTTTGAGGGACAATTGAATCAGGGTTTTAAAAGTTTGCATCACTGCAGGAAGCTCCTTATAGCATCTCTCACCCCAGGGAGTCTGTCAGAAATGAGTGATGGTACCAGGAACCCCCTTCCATCCACCTTCTTTTACGGCACTTGTTTCCTTTCATTAAATTTGTTAAACAGTTCATCACCTTGGTCTCTGAACTTCCTTTCTTTACTATTGCACAGATTTTAAAATAATACTATTTTGTCTGTAATTGTAATGAGAAAGATACCCGGGGGACCTGGTGTGAATACAAGGCACCTCTTGGTTTGAACTCTCCGGAGGCATATAACTCACATGTTAGTTTAACACATCCCCACAGGCAACAGCTCATTGCTTAAACTTAAGAAATATGAATCCTTACACTAAGCCATAAGCTATTTAGCTTACCAGCCATTGAATGGAAAAGATTTAGGTTTGGGGGTGTGCGTGTCTAGCTGTAACACTGGAAACAAAGCACTTACAGTAAGAAGGACATATGGAAATACGAAGGAGCTACCAAAGGCAAAGCCAGGAACCTCCACCGTCTCTTCTTGGTGAGAACACGCTACTTACTGTACATTGTACGCATTATTCACATTATTCTTCAGAGTTCCATTGCTACCTCTACTGAATTCCATCAGGATCTCTGTCTGAAGACTGATGTGTTTGCTAGGCCTGATATTTATAGAATATTATTGCCACATTAACCTTTTAAAAACGCTCAAAATGTTTACTTCTAATTTCAGATGTTTTTGATCATTCCTCACTTATATTCCCCCCTGGAATGGTTCTCTGAGGCATCCTGAGTTACATTACTGATTGACTGGGAAGGTGCAATGTGTATCCTAAAAACCATCGCTGCCCTCAATGATGAGATTTACAGTTCAGCATTTCAGAGCGGAGTCTGGTTCTACCCAGGGGTTCAGCACACCTTTGAAGGACTTCCGGGTGCCTCGCAGTAGACAAACATCTGGGTCAGATGGTAGGCAATGGTAGGCAGACAAGCTGGATTCCCAGAGCAGCTTCTGGGCTCCCATCTCTTGGCCACACCGATGCCCCCCAACTTTTCACTCTGCTGCTCTGATCACAATCCTTACTACACACCACTGTTTCTCTGTGTTCAGGGTCAAAAAGCTGGGATGAACAATTTTTCACTAAGAGTTTCTGCCCTAGCACTTGAGCCCTCTTTATTCTGCCCCTTCACTTTCCCCTAGGGAGGTAGTAAAGAAGAAATGCTTCTGTAGATGCCCGGCAAAGAACTCAAAAGTACATACCTTCTTCACAAACTTAAGCAAAATTGAAAATCGCCCCTCCGTAAAAATGGCATCTAACTGACAACTCATGTGCATTTTGGAAAGAAGCTACATCGTTTTAGTAATTTGAAGCGATCATCAGGTCAACCACAGAAAAGTAAATTATAAATATATGATGTGGGATTTCCCTTGTGGCACAGCAGTTAAGGATCTGCCAGTTGTTACTGCTGTAGTTCCAGCTACTGCAGAGACGCAGGGTCTACCCCTGGCCTGGGAACTTCCGCATGTTGTGAGTGTGGTCAAAAAAAAAAGAAAAAAAAAAAGAAATTATTTCCTTGTTTTCAGCTGGTATATTCCATTAAAATGAAAGATGCGTTCCTCACCGAGGACCCTTGGCAGGGCTTGTGACAGTTCATTCTTCATCATAGCTACCTTCCGATTGTCTCAAGTTCTCTGATGTCTGCTATTTCAGACCAAGTTACGGGTTGGCTCTTTACCTAATCGCTGATTCCCATAGCAGTATAATCACGCGAGTTCAAAGCTAAGTCTCAGTTGTCTGTTTATTTTACTTTGGACACAGCCAGGGAGAGAAACTTTACTGAAAAAAGTTTCATGTTTCTATTTTTGTTATCAGGGCATATGGTTTTTTTCTGCTAAGTTACAGATCTCAAGAATGATGTGAGTGCACTTGTATTAGAATCAGATCACTTTGTCTCACCAGATGATACTGTTTTAAGTGTTTTGTCCAGGTCACTTTATTTCCAATTTGTAGGAACATCCAACTGGCCCTTAGGGAGACTAAGTTTTTGTATTTGGAGGTTTGTTTACTTGGAGACTCTGTCTGAACAGATAATAAACTGCCTCAGTTATTTTTAGAATATTTAGAAATCCTCATCTCCAAAGACCTTTTTTTTTCTTTCTTTCTTTTTAGGGCTACACCTGTGGTATATGGAAATTCCTGGACTAGAGTTCAAATAGGAGCTGCAACTGCCCACCTGCACCACAGCCACAGTGACCCTGAATCCAAGCTGCATCTGGGACCTCTGCTATAGCTTGTAGCAACACTGAATCCTTACCTCACTGAGTGAGGCCAGGGATTGAACCTGCAGCCTCCTAGATTCTAGTCAGGTTCTTACCCCACTGAGCTATAAACAGGAACTCATTCAAATACCTTTACAGGGCACAATTTTCTTTCTTTTTTTTTAATTTTTATTTTTTTAGGTTTTTTTTTTTGCTTTAGGGCCACACCCGTGGCATATGTTGTGGGCCACATGAGAAGTCCAACACCCGCAGCATATGGAGGTTCCCAGGCTAGGGGGTCCAATTGGAGCTGTAGCCGCCAGCCTACGCCACAGCCACAGCAACGCCGGATCCAAGCCGTGTCTGCAACCTATACCATAGCTCACAGCAACACCAGATCCTCGACTCACTGAGCGAGGCTAGGGATCAAACTGACAACTTCATGGTTCCTAGTTGAATTCGTTTCCACTGCGCCACAACTCCTTTCTTTTTTTTTAAAAAAGTTTTATTGAACTATAGTTAATTTACAAGGCTGTAATAATTTCTGCTATACAACAAAGTGACCCAGTCATACATACACACATATCCGTTCTCTCTCTGATTCTTTTCCCACATAGATTATCACAGAATACTGGGTAGAGTTCTCCATGCTATATAGCAGGTCCCCATTGCCCACCTGTTCCGTAAACCTCAGTGTGCATATGCCAACCCCAAACCCCTGGTTCATCCCTCCCACCCCCCAAACTGTCCCCTTTGGTAACCATAAGTTTTTCAAAGTCTTTGAGTCTCTTTCTGTTCTGCAAATAATTTCATTTGTATCCTCTTTTTTTTCAGATTCCACATATAAGTGATATAATTATTTTTCCTTGTCTAACTTCACTTAGCATGATAGGTTCTAAGTGCACCCATGTTTCTGCAAATGGCACTATTTCATTCTTTGGTATGGCTCCATAGTATTCCATTGCATATATGTGCCACATTTTCTTTACCCATTCCTCAGTTAATGATTCACTAGAAGGAACCAATAGTAGATCACAGGAAGCAAGAGAACGAATAAACGAGGTAGAAGACTTCCAGGATGCAATTTTCCACCCTCACGTTAAACAGTGTTGGATTTTATTCACAAAAGGCCCGATCAGGTGGTGAACAAGAGAAATAAAAACCTGTTCTAGGGACTTAAACGCTCTTCCACCAGCTCTTCCTTTTGCAGGATAGGAACTCTGTACCACATATAAATGCGTCATTTACTCAGGGTGCCATGAGGGTTTCTACGACTTCAACCAAGCAAGGTTATGGAATTTAGGAACGATCTCAACAGACTGATCTACTTGGGAAGGGGGTGTGATGTGTTTACTCATTATCACAGACATTCGGCTGCAGGAATGTTGGGAAAAGCATGTTAGTCTTTTTAGAAATGTCATTTATCACTTCTGGCTACGTGGATTAAGATTCCAAGTCATTTTTCCAAATCCTCTTTGTCTTAAATTCCTGCTGGGTTCGCGGTAGTGATCTTGAAGAAAGTGCTAAAGTCAAGTAGCAAAAGCATACTCAGGGATTCTGAGGTTTCAGACATAAAGCTTCTCTTTTATCCTTCTTTCCTTCCCATTTCTTTTACTCTTGCTGGATGCTGTAGCTGAACAGATGTTTTAGCAAACATTGCGCATACACACACATTGCGACCTACACCACAGCTCACCGCAACACCCGGATCCTTAACCCACTGAGCAAGGCCAGGGATCAAACCCGTGTCCTCATGGATGCTACTGGGTTTGTTAACCACTGAGCCACGATGGGAACTCCCATTGCTTCTCCATTTTAAATATAATAGTTTGCATCCACTAACCCCAAACTCCCAGTCAATCTTACTCCTCCCCCCTTGGAATCTTCCTGGCTGGCTTGCCCTGGAGGTCTGCTGATAGTATACTTCATCCTGTAACAGATCCATTTTTCCTGCAATACATGTTGTCTCTTTTTCTGGTTTTATCTTCTCTTTGGCGGAAACACCTCCTCTGGTAACTTCCTGAGAAAAGTTGAGTGAGAACTTTGTATGCCTGAGAATGTCATTAGCTCCTTCTCACACTGGAGAGAGGCTCACTGGGTGTATAATTCTGGTTGAGAATTATTTCCCTTCAGCATTTCCAATGTGTTCAGTTTTCTGTGCTTTTAAACTTTTGATGGTTTCTAGCTTTTTGATTTCTAAGACACAGAGAAGTTACTTTTGTTAGTAAAATAACTGAAAAGGTAACTAAAATTTTCCTTATTCAGCAGTCATGTTATAATCTTACTCCAAATATTTTGTATATGAACTTTTTTTCCCTTTCTTCTTCCCTCTGTAAGCTTTTAGGATCTTTGTTTCTAGAGTTATAAGGTTTCATATACACCATGACTATACCCCAGGCCTTTTTAAAACTATTATGCAGCAATCTGGACTATTAATATTAACTTTTAAAAAAATTCTT
>PVHT021183524.1:10796275-10827502 GCA_004024745.2 Catagonus wagneri | reverse complement strand
TAAAAAAATTCTTGAATTATTTATTTGAAAGTGTCTTTTTTTCTGCTTTCTCATTCTTAAATGTCTATTGTACATAATGGGATTCTTAAACTCTCAAATTTTGTTAGCTTTTCATTTCCGTTTTTTCTCTCTTAACTGATTTTGATTCTGGAGAGTTTTCTCAATTGTATCTCTCAATGTTTCTATTCAGTTTTTGTTTCTGTTATTAGATTTTAAATTTCCAGTAGCACTTCTGTTCTTAAAGATTCTGTTTATGATTATTATTTCAATTCATAAGTGTATTCATTAGACTATAACATTTTTCCATCTAACATTTGATAGAGAAACTGACCACATGTAGGGATATTTGCTGCTGTTGTTTAAACTCAATGATATGTATTTATTATAAATATTATTGAAGTTTTATAATAATGCCCTTAAGATTAAATACTAGGAAATGAAATACTAAACAATGTATAGAATTGAAAACACGATAAACACTCAAACATCAGGCTAAGATAGGTCAACAGTGATTAAAAAGTACAAAATCCACAGTTATCTCCAAATCTGGAATTAAATTTTTTTCTTTATTTCTTTTTTTTTATGCTTTTTAGGGCCACACTTGGGGCATATGGAAGTTCCGAGGCTAGGGGTCAAATTGGAGTTATAGCTGCCGCCCTGCGCCACAGCCACAAAAACACAGGATCGGGCTGCATCTGTGAACTACACCACAGCTCACAGCAATGCCGGATCCCTGACCCATTGATAGAGGACAGGGATGGAATCCACATCATCATGGATACTAGTTGGATTCGTTTCTTCTGCACCATAAGGGAACTCTGGAATTAATCTAAAGAAAGAAGTTTAACAGAACTTTAATAAACTAGATAGACTGTTTATGTGCTTGAGATTAGAATTGGCTTGTAATAGGAACACTCTTTAAAACGATGGTATCTTAGCTCAGGCTGCAGTAACAAAATATCTTAGACTGGGCAGCTTAAATAACAGACATTTATTTCTTACAGTTCTGGAGGCTGGGAAGTTCAAGATCAAGATGGCAGCAGGTCCGGTGTCTGGTGAAGGCCTTTTTCCTGGTTTGCAGACAGCTACCTTGTTGCTGTAACCTTTGCATATGGTGGTGAGGGAGGGAGGAAAGGAAGGAGAGAGAGAGGGAGAGAGAGACAGAGAGATAGAAAGAGGGGGAGATAGAAAGAGAGATGGAGAGTGGGGATGGAGAGAGGGAAAGAACTTGTGTCTCTTTTTTATGGTCATTAATATTATCATGGGGGTCCACAAGGGACCCACCCCTTCTAAAGGTCCCATCTCCAAATACCATCACATCGAATGTTAGGGATTCAGTATGTAAATTTTTGAGGGGACACAATTCAGTCCACAGCACAAGATCATTTTAAATGAAATGAATCTATACAATACATACTCACATTTTCATATATGAGGTTGCATATAATGTTAAATAGAAGATAAACATGGAGAAAATGTGCGTATTTAGAAAAAATATTACATTAAAGTCTTATAAGTATTTTGTCATACTTACTATCTTTTAGAATATCACCTATTTTTGTACACTAAAACAGAAGTGTTTGTACTTTTCAGTATCCTTAAATGCAACTTTAAGAACTGTTGTTCGAGCAAATTGATAATACTCTAGGGCTTCCATAGTGTGAGCTTTAGAGATTATTTAGGTGAGACTGGAAAGAAGACAGTTATTTTTCTTTAATTTCCGCACATCCATTGGTTGAAAAAAGTAGGAAAAGAGAAGTTATCTTACCAGAATGAATTAGGCTTTTTTTTTTCTCTTTTGATGCAATTTTTCTGACTAGTCTTCTTGCTGCAGTAAGATCAGCTTTGCATCAGAGTTAACCTCGTGCTCTTCTAACTGCTTTTCCGTTCTCAGTACCTTTGTCTAAATTATCTGATTCTCTGGAAGAAATACATCAATGCTTAGGAGGGTTTCCTTCCAATCTGGAGCGGGTCAAGGGAGAAACTAAACAACCACAAATTTTCTGAAGCTACTGACTTACCCGTGAACTTAGAATTTATCTCTGGCACAGACAAGTGCAGGGTGTTGACTCTCTGTAGAGATGATGTACGTAATGTTGTATTAATGTGATCTCATGAAGGAGGTAGTAAAAGACACTCTAAGACTTTTAAAGGAAGGTCAGAAGTTAAGTAGCAGCAGTAGGTTCTGGCTGACCAAGGATGTGTTTAGAGTAGGACCAACTCTGAATGATAATGGAGAAAACTGGGGAGGCCGCCAAGATTTAGATCCAAGATGTTTACCAAAATAAGAAGTAAATGAATGTGTACTAAGAAGATAGGAAATGGCCCCGGTTGAGCAGGAAGGGGGACGAGAGTTAGCTGCATTACAAGAACAAAAGCGTTTATTAAAAATATTGCTTTTCATATGAAAGCAGAAGTCAGAATCAGAGGGGCAGGAAGGATAACTTTCTCTTCCATTCTCAAATGTTTAATGGCAGAGCTAGAATGAGATTTCAAAGCATCTTCTCTCTTGCAGGTTGGATTTTGAAAGAAGCAGAGTTTTGAGGGGGAGGTGAGCATGAGAAGGTTTGTTAAGAGCGCTCTTGGGATCAAGCCATGGAAAAAGGGAGGAGATAAAAACAAGTGAACGGAGGGAAAAGTCAGGCCTTGTGATAGGCATGGGTGACTCCAGGGAGCTCTGGCGCTGGTGAGCTTTGCTTTGTCTCCAGCTGGCTGACATGCCAGGCCTTTATACTCACGCTTCAATGTAGAAGTACAGATCAGCCTTTTGAAAAAATCCTTAGAAAAATTTGTTTAACTCTTAGATTACACTGTGAAGACTATTAAAGGGAGGACTGTGATTAGACAGTCTACGAAAACTGATTAACTAATGAAAGAGCATTGGACAAGGAATCAACATATTTGGGTTCAAATCCTTCCTCTGTCACTAACTGATTGTGAAAAGGCATGGTTCCTGGTTTCTATTACTAAATGTAGGTGGTCCATTAGAGGTATAAAATATAAAAAGACGTTTTTCTACAAAACTCTGATGGTTTATTGTCTGAATATGGCAATGAATCAGGTGCATAAAAATCGCCTAGATATTATATTTTTTAGTCTTAATATCATTCGCCAGAGCTTTAATCAGAGGGATGAACTTCATTTAGTAGCTTGAATCTTGTTTATCTCCTTTACTACTCCCTAGCTGACCACAAAGCAGAACTTAACAGAGCAATGAAATATTCAAAAGGCAGTAATAGAAATACATAGAAGGATGATCTTTGTGTTGGATGATCAGCCCTTCAAAAACTTGTAACTTTTTAATCAACCTAAAAGGAATACTCTCAAATAAAGACCTTCTACTATGTCAAATGTTCCAAAAAAGTAAACATTAAAAGTTGTAGTGCTTTGTTACTTTGCTGGAGGAACATTGCAAAGCACATGTGATATTGGCGAAAACCTAATCTTAAGGTTTATATAACAGGAATGATTTATAAAAAAAAATAACAGTACAACATTTGGAACTGATTTCTAAGTCAGGGGCTTAGGGAGGTGATTCAGAAAATTGCTACGGTGGTGATGTGGATCACTCTCTACTGCAGAAACCAGTGCTTAGTAGATAAAGAGCTCATTAATCTTAAACGATTTACTGTTGGAGTTGCGGAGACATACAATTAGAGAGTTATTGTGACTTCTGTAAATCAAAATAGGATAAGATTTTGGATGGGTTATGAGATTCTAAACTGAAGCAAAATTAGCCATCAAATTAAAAAAAATCATATCCATTTGGGTATGAATTTTCACCAATATCCTCAAATATACGTACAAAGGTGTTTACTGAAACACTGTGAAGAGTAACTGGGAAGGCGTATTCTAGGCAAATGTGTTTCATTATTATGCAGATACAATGTTCTAGGGTAGATTCTCAGAGAAGCAGATTCTGAGATGGAGTTTAGCTCATAACATAGTTATTCAGGAGTGTTCTCAGAATCAGTATCTGGGAGGGCAGTGGAGAGGAGCAGGACTGATCACTGTGAATAGTCAAGCTGCAGTGTCTGCCTGACTGTAGCCTCTGGAGCTAATATGAGTGGTCAGAGTTGGCCCATCTCGGATAGAATGGCCAAGTCTCTTTACCCTCCTCCCTCCATCAATCACTGGACAGAGGCCACCCCCGAGGAGGTGGGGTGGGGTTGGGGGGCAAACCTGGCAGCTGAGACAATCCTTGCAAGTGCTGCCAGCTGAAGACTTTCTGCCAACAGCTTTTCTAGCAGATGGGGCTACAAATTCTTCATTGGGAGGATCTGGATGGCAGATCTTCTTGTCTTTAAATATTAACAAATTCAGTGCTCTAAGTAGCAGTACATGATCTATGACTAACTGATGGTGGACTTTAGTTTCCTCATCTTTTAGTGGTCACTTCTATGCCAGATCATTGAAAATCAATACAGGTAAATATACTTAGAATATTCACTGTAATGTGATGCCCACTGTATGGAAAGAGTGGTTTTAAAATAGTAATATAAATTCCTGCATTCAGAGTGGGTGAAATATTCATAGCTTGTATCATCCTAATAATTGCTCTGTACATTTAGATCTTCTGCCACTTGGAATGTTTTCAAGGAAAACTTTTCATTTATTATAAATTTAAAAACCAGGGGGAAAAAAAAACCTTGAAACTGTGTTTTATATACCAGTAGCCCATGGAATTTCCATTACATTTATAATATGTGGTCCTAGTGTAAGTTTCAGTGTTTCTACACTAATATTTTAGAATTTCTTTTGTCTTAATCACAAGCTTTAGGGAACTAAATGTATAATCTTTGAAAATACAATTTAAAAATTATAACATACACCCTTAGATAACCTGAACAACACGAAAGTTAACTGAAACTAATCTGGAAATATAAATTCAGTCTTAAGCCTTAAAATGTGGCTAGTTATGTGTTTGTTATGTACTTTGGCAAAAGTTGAAGGGGTTTGTTTTGTTTCAAAATAACTATGGAAGTTAAAGAATGTGTGTGATTTTCTTTTCCTCAAACTAATTTATATTTAATATTTGTTTTCTGATGAATTGACTTAAAGGTTCATATTTCAGGGCTTCTTTGTCAGCAGGAAACTTGGCAAAGAGTTCTGCAGATAAAACATTCACTGGTGGTGAAGCCGGCAGCAAGGGGCCAGGTCCCTGCTGCACTTGACTTTTCTTTTATTTTAAAAGGCAAAGGGGGAAGGAAAAATTTGTAGGAGACAATTTTATGAATGACCTTTTTCCCCACCAAACTCTCTAGACGCCCTACCAAACTACTTTTCCATGGAAATAGATATTGAATAAATATAAATTTTGTATGCCCTTATGGAATAAAAAAATCAAGTTACTTTTTTTTTTATTGAATGCTTCTTATGCTTCTGCTGTTCAGTTTGCCCCTATTAAAAAAAGTAGAATGTTCTTGTTGAAGAAATCATAAACTACAATTGAGATCACTGACTTTTTTTAAAGATAAAATTTAGAGGAACATAAACATGCTATATAACTTTTGGTTTTTCAAGTTCATCAGGCAACCTGGTGAGATGTCATAAAAGACTAAAGTTACTGATGGGTCATAGGAAGGATATCACTGATTTTTCTGAAAGAAGACACAAAATTGATTAAGCTTGTGGCATGGTTATTTATGCCTATTTTTCATTAATTCTTTCTTCAGCGTGTTCAACAAGTTCCTAAAGGAGCACTTTGGTAACATGGTTTGCCCTTCTTTCAATTTACAAAAACCCATTTTAAAAGAGATATTCTAGGGTCCACTTAATGGATTATTAAAAATGTCATAGGAGTTTGGGGGGCTTTTTCTTCAGAATTAAAACACGTTTCAGAGTTTTCATGTAAACTGAGGATTCTCTTAACTGCATATGACAAAGAGACCCCTAGGGTTTAGAATGTGAGAAAATTAAAGAATGCTGAATACCAGCCTAATCACAAAAAATTCTTTAATCCTTAACTTGAACAGGACAAATGTTGAAGTAAGGTAATTTTAAACAATGACTTCAACATCTATAGAAGGGACAGGCAATGACGGAGAGCATTACTATAGAATGGGCAAGACTGCCAATACCTTCCATAGAATCACTCATGCTTTGCTTCAACTTGTAATAAACACTGTCTACCCCATCAAGCAAACATTCACAAATTTACATTTGTATTCCCTCCCACAAAAGCACTATGTATTTTCTCATTAACTGCTAACTTAATAAGAGAATCTCTGCAAAATATTCTACTGTTGCTCATGTCTTGTAAATAAGACTTTTTATATTTCATGGGCAAAGGGGAATTTTTTTTGCATTATGATCATTTGCATCCGTGGTTTACGCAGTAATAAACTTACATGTTTATATCATTGATAATCCCTGTAAGAGTAAATGGAGTTAGTAATTAAAAAAAATGTTGCAGTAGATTTTGTCCATACCCTTGAAAATTTGCTTGCAGTTGGGAATAAGAATATATTTCTGGTAGTAGTACACTGACTGCTGTGTTCAGTCATTTGAGCTGGAAGACTAAAACATTCATTGTGGAAGACCATTGCAACTTGTTTATCTGAATTTCCCTTCATAAAATTTTTGGTTATTTATTACTTTCTTTGGTGCTAGTTGAAGATCTAGCTGGACTATATTATGTTTGTACCTGATTTTCTATCGTTTTCAATATTGAATTAACCAATGCATACTGTTCATGGAATTTCAAGAGTTCTTTTTCCTTGTTTAATAAATATCTGCTGTTCAGAAAACTTACCGTGAAACTTACCTTTGCATTCTTTGGTACAAAACTACACAAATAAAAAAATGGATATTAGCAATGACTTCAAGAATTGAAGTTTCTATTTTATAATCTCCCAGCCACCCCAATGTCTTGTTAATTTCACATGACAAACTCAAAAATTGTGATCAAGGATTGAGTCATTGAAAGAGTTGCCAATTCACAGTAAGTGACTTTGATATCGGATACAAGCAATGGTTAACTTCTGGTTCACCTGCAACAGACAGCTGTAATTTAAGAATGTAAAGCCAGAGTGGATCTGGTTGGGGGACTGGTGGACTTTTAGAAGTGGGCTGGTTTTGACAGACTTCAGTGGTTTGAATGTGGATCCTGAGAGTAAGGCTGCTATTCACTGGCTGACTTTCAAAGTCACCAAGTGAGGCACTGGCAGATTTGCTGGTCTCCACTCATCACTGATTGGCTTTTAACAGTTTGGGGCTCTCATTCATTTGCTAACTTTCAGAAGTGAGGCTGTCTTGGACTGGAGGATTTTGGAAATTGTGTAGAGATACAAAGTTAATCTCTCCCTCCCGCCTTTATGGGGGGGGGGGGGAAAATTAGGATTTTGGAATTAACACACACACACTACTATATAAATATATATAGTATTCTATTCAGAGAGTACCACTAGGTATTCTGTAATAGCCTATATGGGGGAAGAATCTGAAAAAGAATAGATATATGAATATGTATAACTAAATCACTTTGCTGTACACCTAAAACTAACATCACATTGTAAATCAGATAAACTTCAATAAAAAATAAAAATTAAAAAAAAGTTAATCTGTATTTAGTTGTGGTTACTTGTCATGACTTAGAACTCTGACCAAAACAAAGTTCTTTTCTTTCCCTCCTTTGAACATGAAAAAATAAGTACTTTTAATCTCAATTGCCTCTGTCCATCCTCCCTCAGTCAAAACTATAGGCAAAACCATAAGAGACTGCCCAGATCTTTATTTGTGAAGGTTTGGCTTTCAGCTAATGTTCTCAGTTTAAATGATTTAGGTGCCAAATTACTGTAGCAGAAAAAAATAGGCCTGCCATCTTTTTGTAATTTTTGAACAAAATCTGAATAAAAGGCGTTTGGAGTATCCAACCAAATTTAGTACACGACACAGAACAAAATAATTAAATACTGGGTGTGTTCTGTAAATACAGGACACGTGACAACCCTAATGACAATGGATAACTGATAGACTCTTGACAGCAGAAGTTAGGTTTTCATTGTTGTTGATATTTTTTCTCCTTGTATTGGAACATATCCAGTGAGAAGGACTTAGATGTCTTACATGTGAATACCTGCAGGTTACTTGACTATGATCTTATTACTGGAAACCTACTCTTGATTACACTGAACCTGGATTTCCACCCACTAATTCAAATTCTAATCTCTGTAGTCACAAGCAACCCATCTCATCCTCCTACAATAGATTTTCCTGAACATATCCTTTTAGTTATCATGTTCCTTTCTAAAGTTTTGTCTTAGGTGAACTATCCAGATATTAAACTCCATTTCTGTGTCCTTCTAGGCTAGTAAATCTGCAAAAAAAGGAAAACGTTTAGTTTAAAAGACCTTATTTTGGTAAGTTGTGCTGGCATGATTCCATTTCCATTTTCTATACTTACAAATTGTCCCATTTATAATTTCGGCTAGCGTCTTACCTGGAATTAATATTTAAGCCCTTAGTTTTGAAGATGATTGCTTCATTTTACCATTGTCATTGGTGTTCATTTCCACCATTCCTCAAAGATAATGGAATAAGTGGAGGGATCTGTTTCTTTGGATTTCCATGGAATCCAGACATGTAATTTTCTGGGCTATGAGCCCTGAGTTCTTACAACCTCTTCCTTTTATGACTTTTTAATATATCTTGTATTTCAATTCCTTCTTAATAACCTCTGTATCCTTTTCAATTGTAGCTTTGAAAATCTGGCATTAATTCTTACATAAGAACTGTTTTGTTATGGAAGAAATTATGTCTTCACAGATAGAAAGCTGTTGTAAATCATATTTAACCTTTTATTTTAATATGCCTTTAGTATTCATGTGATGAAAGGAGAAGTCTCATAGAGGCATCATATTTTGAGCTTTATAAAATAAAAGTACATATGATTCCAAGATTTTTTCCAGAATTTCATTATTATTATTAAGTTCATTGACATGGTGTTTGTAAAGAATGCCAAAAATCACAGTATTTTTACTTCCCTATTAGGTTCCAAGGAATATCTTATGTTACTCATAACTTCTAAATGTTGCAACTTGACCTTGAGATAAAACTCAAATGAAAGGTGGAAAAGTAAATGATACCCACATTGTGTTGCTGAACAGGAATCATTGCATTTCACACATAACATTGTACTTTTATACATAACATGTTATTTTAATATATTTTTCATTTTGTTGGTAGTATTTAATCTAAATATTTTTCCATGTTGAGAAGTTAACAACTGGCTTTAGTTATGAGCTATGTGTATTTTAGTATTTTGCCATTGATTTTCAATATCTGCATACTAAGTAGAATTGTTACAGCTGTTTTAAATGTAAAATGCTTAACTTGGCAGACAATAGTTTAAGGCAAAATTGAGCTCCTAGTGATATAAGCTTCATGAACTAATTTCTAAAAAGATTTTTTATTATAGTTGATTTCGTGAACTAATTGCTGATAACAGATTTGAAAGAAAAAAATGTCAAGTATGTATGTAATGTATTAAGCATGTGTGTATGCAGATAAAGAGTAAACAGTTGGTTACCAGAGGATGGGTACAAACTTCCAGTTACAAAAAAAAAAAAAGGAAAAAATGAGTCACAGGGATGAAATGCACAGCATGGGGAATATAGTCAGTTATATTGCAATATCTTTGTTCTGGTGACTGATGGTAATAGACATATCATGGCAATCATTTTGTAATGAACAGAGATACTGAGTCACTACGTGGTATGCCTGGAATGAACAGTGATGTCTGTCAATCATAGCTCGGTTTTTAAAAACATATGAAGACACCAAGAGGAAATGCATCAAAACACTAATGATGGATATCACTAGGGAGTGGGATCATCGGTGACTGTGATTTTGTACTTTATGCTTTTATGTATTTCTAACTGTCTGCAATGAACATATCTTATAAAATTAGAAAGAAAATAATAAATGTCCCTGAAATGAAAATTAAGTTAAAAGTATGTCATTTAAATTTAAATGTCTGGGGAGATATACTTGAAAGGACTTTATAATACAAATCTGTGAAATTCCCAAACTTTTGCTATGTTTTTATTAATAGTTTTGCCAGACATTTTGAGTTACAGCAGAATTTCCTAATCTTATGGTTTAGACAAAAATTACACGTAAGTCCTCAATATGTATATATATTCTAGTTACTGTTGGTGTGAAACAAACCAGCTCACACCTATTAACAACAGCCACTTTACTGCACTCATGGATTCTGTGAATTAGGAATTAGGAAAGGGAACAGAGAGGACAATAGTTCTTTGCTCCACAGTGTTTGGAGCCTCAGCTGGGAACACTTAGAGATGGCTATGGCCTTGAACAGCTGTGGCAGAGAAATTTACTTCCAAGTGGTTTCTTCACTCCATTCTGGCATCTGGACTGGATCTGTTGACTGGAGCACCTATGCGTGGCTTCTCCACGTGATGGGGACTCCTCAGAGCACAGAGGGCTGGGTTCTGAAAGGATCTGTCTTCCAAGGAGCAAGCGACTGAATCCAATTGGGCAAAAACTGCAGCGCCTTTTCTGACCTAGTTTCAGAAATCACAACATATCACTTCCAGAAGGTTCTGGAAAATAGTCAACCCAGGTTGGCCCTGAGTCAAGGAGAGGAGCACAGACACCACCTGGCAGGGTTAGGGGAGCAAAGTACTTGTGGCCATAGTTTAAAACCACTGCAGTGTATGGGTAAATGCAGTCATGCACCAGTACATTGTTTTTTTTTTTTTTTTTTGCCATTGAAATATCTAATATCATTTTGTCATGGACAAACCCTAAGAGGGTTTCTCACCCAGTGAGTACCACCTCCTGGAGTCGCGTCTTTATGAGCATGGGCGGAATCTGTGAGTGGCTTCTAACTGACAGAGCAAGGTGATGGAGTGTATTTCTTGTGGTTCTATCACACCCTCTGAGGTGCTGCCTCAAGTTGCCTGGAGCAGACTGCTCCGTGGTCTCGGTGAAACCTGCAGCCCTGTTGGAAAAGCCCACCGGACAAGGAACCACTGGTGGTCTCTGGGACTAGAGGACAGCCTCCAACCTCCAGCCAGGACTTGAATCATACGGCCACAGAGAAATGATTCTACCAACACCCCAAATGAAATCAGAAGTGGATTCTTCCCTCGCGAGCCCCCAGTTGAGAACACAGCCTACATAACTCCATCACAGCCTGAGGAGAGGACCCAGTTAAGCTGTGCCCAGACTCTTGACAAGTGAATCTGTGGGGTGGTAAACGTGTGTTGCTTTAAGCTGCTTTGTTTCTGGTAACTTATTACAGTGGTAGAAAACAGATACGATCCTTTTTTTTTTTTTAGGGCTGCTTCCACGGCATATGGAAGTTTCCAGAGCAGGGGTTGAATCAGAGCTGCAGCTGCCTGCCTACACCACAGCTCATGGCAATGCTGGGTCCTTAACCCACTGAGGGACTCCAGGGATTGGGTTCACTGATACCAGCTGAGTTTCTTACAGCTGAGCCACAAGGGGAACTCTGCAAACTGATACAGTCTTATTGCTGAGTTCGCACCTGTGCTGTGGTTTTAGTCATATAGAGTGACCATGTAATTTTACTGTCCAAATTGAGTCCCTTTGAATTTGTAAAGGGCACAAGAAATGCTTCTGTTTAATAAAATAGAAGTTTTACCTCTGTTGGACTCTTCTCAGTGGGTCATAATGTTTTTTTAATTGAGAAAATATTTTTATACAGTTGCTGCCTGCTAAGCACAGAAAAAAATCTTAATAGAAAGTACTCCTAATTCCTATGTTTTATTAAAATTTTAAAATAGTTTTGATCCAACTAACTGTAAAGTACTATCTTTTTAATTGCATTTAGAATATGTTTGCTCTGACAAAATATTTTGCAAGATAAAATTCAAGTAAGTTGTTTCTATGAATATTTGTTATTCTATTTAAATTCAGAACCTATCTTTCAATAAAAATATCAATATCCTACTCAACACCAATTTTGTTGAATATTTTCCAAATTAAATGTTGGGAAAGTATAAACTTTCTCATTTAATTTAATTCCCACACAGAATATAAATTGATCCAAGAACGCATAAGAATTTTATCAAACCTTCCTGAAACACAAGATATCACAAAACTCAGTTATTCAATTTCAGGCTTAAATCTTATACTTCATTTAACTTTCACTATTTGGCTTGAACTAATAAAGATAAATATTAAAAATTCTCTTTATAAGATTTTCTTTTCTTTTTTGGGGGAACTTTTAGGCCCACACCTGAGGGATATGGAAGTTCCCAGGCTAAGCGTCGAATCAGAGCTATAGCTGCTGGCAATTGCCACAGCCACAGCAAGTGGGATCTGAGCTGTGTTTGTGAACTACACCACAGCTCATGGCAACGCCGGATCTCCGACCCACTGAGCGAAGCCAGGGATCGAACCAGCCTCCTCATGGATACTAGCCGGGTTTGTTACTGCTACACACAATGGGAACTCCTAAGCTTTATTTTCTATAATTACAATTTACTAAAATATTCAACAGTTGAAGTCTTGGGCACTCTCTGAACTGACATAGGTGTTAAAGATTTCCAGCTCATTTTGAACAAATGCTATCACAATTCAGAGGGATCTTTTATGAAAACTTTCAGTACATATTAGAGATTGAGACCGATTTACAGAGTTGTTTGCAAAGGCTCTAATAGTCTAAAATCAGATAAAAGATGATCAATGAAGAGGGAATGTTATATTGTTATGCTGCCGTGCTTTTTTTTTTTGTTTTAGAAAACATCACTTCGTTGCAAAAAAATTGTGATTCAAATGGTATATTCATTGATATGTGTAAATTTTGACATTTATGTTTTCAATTGTGATTAGCAGCATATTTCCCCAACTTGACCCCATTCATGAATTATTTGTGCTTCATGACCAGTTCCAAGTACATTTTTTTCTCCATAGGTTGTCTAGTAAGAACATTGTTTTTACGATACTGTTGTGCTCCACCAATTTTTTATTTATGTTGTCACACAAGAAAAAAAGGTATCTTCAACACTGAACTTTTAACTGAGCTTACAATAGCATTCACAGAAAAGTCAGATCTTTGACCTTTGGTAGAATGAATTTCAACAGCTTTACTTTGCTTCCATGAGTCAGATGAAAAACAAAATCAAACTTTTGTTGGAATTAACTGAGCTGCTTTTCTACTTGAAATTTCTGAAAACAATGTAATTAATGTAAGGCATTGCTTATTAGTTCTCTTCCTCATGGGGTGACTATATTAACAGCTCTCTCTTCATTCTTCTCATGGTCAAACACACACACACACACACACACACACACACACACACACACACGCCAAAAAATTCTTAGAATAGATTGGCAGGATTAATTTAAAATAGTAAATTATCCAAATGAAAAAAAATGCTTTATAGATCGATATATATTCCACTTTTACACTTGCATGTGTTTGATGTTGTCTTTGGGCATCTTCTTCTTAAAATGCTGCTGCTTGTATTGCAGATTTACATTTTCTGATTGTCGCCGGGTCAGTTCAGTCCTCTTGGCAGATGGCAAGTACTGAAATACATTTGCTCAAGTTCTGAGAGCATCACCCACTTTCTTGAGAACTGGAAACTCAGAAACTTACTACTTTAAATTCCCATTTCTGTTTTCTCGTGCAATTGCTATCTGAAGATTTTATTCAAAATAAAATGTATCAGCATAAATAAAAGGCCAACAGACTATAGATTTACATTACACAATACAGTTTTTAAAACTCTCACAATATCTAGAGTGTTTATTCCCTTTCTGTATGCCCCGTAGCAGGATTGTCCAGACTTATTCCCTTACACAATGCTTAGCCTGTCATTTTCAGTATTTCCCTCTGACCCAGATGATTGGTATCCTAAAAGCTTCAGGCTTCGCACAGGACTAGGAAGGGGTCAGGGGACAACTAACCAGCTGCTAACACCAAGGGAACAACGGAGCAGACGGGCAGATTTCTTCTCTCACCATCATAATGCAAGACCACAGGGGATTAACTGTCCGTAGCTGCTTCTTCCAAAGCACATTTTGTTTTATCAGCTGGCACCCTGCATGCTCTCCTGGAAAGGGAGATAGTAGTTATCTGTTGCATCTGGAAAAGATCAAATAAAGAGAGAGGTTTGTGGCTGGTCATCTTACAGATTTCACCGTGTGTTCAAGTGAGAACTCCATTCTCAGAACAAATGTTTCTCACATACTGCAAGATGAAATTACGGCAGAAGCTGGAGGTAAAAGGAAGATTGTCTTAACTCATACTGGCTTATTTTAATACAATCATTATATGAAAGTTTTTTCAAATATGAGAAATTTGGGAAACTGTAAACAGGAAAGGACACCAGAGCAAGTATAATCCAGGACTGAACCAAGCAAACCGGGAAACTTGGTGTCACTGGCACAGACGATGCGAAAGGCATGGAAGATCCAAGTATTTGAGCTAATGAGAGGGGAAGAAGGAAAATCCATTAACTGTGTATAAGTCATCGTTTAGAATCATTGGATTCAAAACCATTTTTATAATTTTATTAAGTCACTTCTTCATAAGACACAGTTCTTATCCTCTGCTGCCAAGAATTTTACAGATGGTACAATTTTTAAGAGACCAAGTACATTTTTCCTACAGTGTCTAATTTAATTCATCTCTCCACCTATAACAATGATGAATAATATTATATGTGATGATAATTCCCACACTTTAGGAAAGCAGTATATGTAAGTGATGCCAGCACAGTTTTCTTGCCAAATAAACCAGCTAAATCATTTCCTAGCTATGTGACTTTGATCAGGCTCTTTAATCTCTCTGGGGTTCTGATTTTTCATCCAAAATAGAGATATTAAAGGTACCTACCTAAAGGTTGTTATGAGGATTAAATGAGTTAATATATGAATAACTGTTAGAGTAGTGAATGGCATATAGAAACAAATCCATAAATGTAAGTTAAATAGTATGGGTTATTATTATTATTTCAATCAACTTCCCAAGAAGCTTGAAAGGAAATAATGATATCATGTATTTAATATTATATAAATTAATTGTTTGAGTAGATATAAAACTTTGGTTATTATACTGTGTTCCTTTTAAACAATTTATAGGCAAACTGAAACAAATCGAAAGAAAGTTTTAGAGCAAGAGAAAAGCACATTTTACGAAGACACAGAGGCAAAACTTTTGTCAATTACGTAGCATGATAGTTTTTATTTTGTATGAAAATAGTACCTCTGCCACACATAGTTAAGAAGGAGAGGTAGAAAAAGAAATTTAATTTTTGCTGGTTACTCTCTGTAGAACAAATGTGTAAATAAATAAGATAAAATGGTATTTGAATGCCAAGAGACGTAGGATAAGTGCTTTAAGCTAATTTTAATTATTTTCTTCTAATAAAAATAAACAGACCGTCATTATTCAAATGATGACTATAAGGTAGTAAAATATATTAGCAGCCTTATGATATTCATGGATCTCATCCTCATGACCATGGTTTTGTTAGCATGTCATCTCAGGAATCTAATTCCCTGACTTGAACTTTACGTCTCTGCCTGGGGAACTTGGCCTTTGATAGAATTTACCAGTTCAGTGAACAGGACTAAGGGAATAAGAGAACCTACTTATCTGGACAGATTTTGAATTTGTAGGAAGTCTATTTTCCAAGGTTTAAATGTTTGACATCATGAAAAAGAATTTAAACCCCAAATGATCCATGTTTTTGCTGGATTTCAGTGTTGCTTGTGTGATTTCAGAAAAGCAGCTGTAGCCTGACAAAGGAAAATACAGGCTCCGAAGTCACTCTCCTTGAGTCTGAATCCCAGCTGTCTTAACTCACGTGATGCTAAATGCCCTAGGAACTTCTCTGTGCTTAAACTGTCTCATCTGTAATGTGGGGATCATGAAACCTTTCTTGTGAAATAGATAATGTGCACTTAAAATACATAGGATAGTTTCTGGCACATGATATGGTCTTGTTATCATCATCCTCATCATTTCAACAAGTGGTTCTCAACCAATGGTGACTTTTGCTTCCCAGGGGACATTTGGCAGTGTCTGGAGATAATTTTGGCTGTCACAACTTGGGGGAAGACTTTTGGTGTCTAGTGAGTAGAGGCTGGGGATGCCGCTAAAATTCCGGCAATATACAGAAGGGGCCCCCACAACCAAGACTCAACGGGCCCCCAGAACACTAACAGTGCTGAGGTTGGGAAACACCAGTATGAGTAATTCTCTTGTCTGAAGGTCAAGTTTAAAGACCAACCAACTGGAAGTTCCTGGTATGGCTCAGCCATAATGAACCCGACTTGCTTCCACGAAGATGTGGTTTGATCTCTGGCCTCCCTCAGTGGCCATGAGTTGCCATGAGTTGTGGTGTAGGCTGTGGATGTGGCTCGGATCCCGTGTTGCTGTGGCCATGGCTGTGGCTGTGGCCAGCACCTAAAGCTCTAATTAGACCCCTAGCCTGGGAGCTTCCATATGCCATGGGTGCTGCCCTAAAAAGAAAAAAAAAAGAAAAAAAAAAGAAAAAAAGAGTCCAACAAACTTTTGCAAAATGTTGCAAATAACGCCGATGATCATAATATTAACCGTATCTTCTAAGCCTCTGTTAAACAAGCTATGAATTACCAAGAATTAGAAATCTCCTTGAATATATAACCTTGGAGTAGGAAAAAGTTTCTGAGGAAATAACAAAATAAATAAGGCAGCAAATGAGCTCCAGTAACACAGCGTAAGAAGGTGAAATAGAAGATGTGGAGGAAAACTAATGGTTGCAGGGACTGATTGGGAAAAAAAGGAATGTCATGATTTTAAGCCTCCTGTTTCACCACCCACCCAGGCTTCTGGTATAGGTTTATAAGTTTTTAGTTAATTTTGAACTTTATAGGAGTGAGTGAAAAGTTATCAAAAGATCCCACATGAGTTTTTGAAAGTTATAAAATTAATATTATATTACACAATAACCATAGATTATTGCCTTGAAAACATATGATTCATATGAATGCATTTCCACTTGTGAATTAAGTGGAGATTTGAGGCTAGAAAAATGCAGGGCATTGGATAATGCCAGTTATTAAAGCAGTCTTACGACTTTCTGTCCTTATAATTTTTATTTAAAATGTAGTTGGAGAAGTTCAACTAGTGGTTAAAGATTGGGCTTTATCACGGCTGTGGCATGGGTTTGATCCCTGCGTGGGACCTTCCCCATGCCAAGGGCATAGCTAAAAAAAAAAAATGTAGTTGGAGTGATGGCATTTTAGTAAGAAAGGGCCTCCATTATCCAATCAATTGTGAATTCTATAGGGATCTGTACTTTCAAGAGAACTCTGGGAAATCATTGGCAAGGCAACTACTTTTTTCCATGATGAAAACACTTCCGTAAGTGGTAGGGTAAAACATAATTAGTTCAGAGAACAAAGAAACAAACCAACATATGATATGTGGGGAAAGATACTATTAAGTATGCCAGGTCACAGAAGAAAAAAAAAGAAAAGCAAAAAGGAGATCAGGAACTCAAAAATTCTGATTCCCATCGGATACACATATGTTCGGATAAACTTAGAGCCATAATACGTGCATGGCTTGAATGGCTTATAGAAAGAGAAATCCCACTTCCACACATGGTTAGCAAGATGAAGCACTCCTCTGCACATTTCCTTCGCGGACTTAGGGCTGAGGTTTAGATCTTCTAATAAGCCAGAGCATGCATGGCTGCTGATGTTATTAAGCGAGTTCTTTAACCTTATAATGTTTCCGTGGACAGTACTTTTAATGTTGTCAAACCTGAAAAGGAAAAGATTGATTCCTCCATGTATTGCGGAAATCTCCTGGAATGCAGAGTCGGGAGGCTGTGCTCGAGTCCTAGCTCTAAAGAACTTTGTTGGAAAAGTTTTAGCCTCTGGGAGGAAGGGTTTCCATTTCTAAACAGCGTTATGAGGAACACACAATGGGGTGTGTGAACAAGGTCTTTTTACTATTTACTTTTGAAAAACATGAGGTGACAAAGAAAAAGCAAAGGCTTGGACAGGCACCCATTTGTGTCCACTTCTTAGACTTCCTTTTGACAATGATATTCAAGGTCTCTGAGCCTCAGTTACTTCACCTGTTCAACAGGGCCGATAATTCATGCACCAAGGAAAATACCCAGCAAAGTGCTTCATAGGTCTATTACTTAATAAATATGATTTTTCCACTCCTGTCCATGGAGAATAGAGAGGACACACTTAAAAAAAATCTATAGCTGTATATAAAAGTCCTGCTTGCAAGATCAAGACTTTTAAGCTGGTCTCTTTAGCATCTATCTGATGCTAAATGGATGGATTGATTTGTTTACGTTCATCTGTGGCAAAATTGGAAATGATCATTTTACCTATAATATTCATAATGAGGGAGTTCCCATCATGGCTCAGTGGTTAATGAACCTGACTACTATCCATGAGGATGCGGGTTCAATCCCTGGCTCCATCAATGGGTTAAGATCCACTGTTGCCATGAACTGTGGTGTAGGTCACAGACCAGGCACAGATCCCGCATTGCTGCGGCTGCGGTGTAGGCTGGTAGCTAAAGATCCAATTCGATCCCTGGCCTGGGAACCTCCATATGCTGTGAGTGTGGCTAAAAAACAAACAACAAGGAAACCAAAAAAATCCATTATGAAATTATCATGGGCATAAAAATATCATTAAATCAGGTACTTGAAGATTTTCACTTGAAAGTTATTTCCATATCTTTCATGATAATTCCTGGTGGTGATGCAGGGGTTAATACTAATGTTATCTGTCCTCTCCCCGCCCCTTCCCTCCATCTGCCCACCCTCTCAAGTGTGACCTCCTTCCTGATTTCTTCTCTTGTTTTCCTAACTGAACTGGGAGTTTATTCCCTTCTGCTTTCATGGGTCTAAACTTATCACTTAGCACTTGTCAACATACAGCTCTGCTGTAAACATTTGAGTGGCAACATATTTCACTACTAAATTAGAAGTCTTGTGTTTAATGACTGTCTTCTTCATCATTACTTTCTATACAGTATGATACTGCCCTATACTTATTATGCAATTAATTACTCAATGAATATTCGATAAACATGCAAATTCTGCTATAAATAATGTTTTCTTATCCAAATTCAACAACTTTGGAAATTAAATGCCTTCATTTCTTTCTTTCTTCCTTCCTTCCTTCCTTCCTTCCTTCCTTTGCTTTTTAGGGCAGAGCCTGTTGCATACGGAAGTTCCTATGCTAGGGGTCAAATCGGAGCTGCAGCTGCTGGTTTACACCACAGTTCACTGGAAATGCTGGATCCTAAACCTACTCAGCAAGGCCAGGGATCAAACTCGCATCCTCATGGATGCAAGTCTGGTTCATTACTGTTGAGCCACAACAGAAACTCTGGAATTTAATTTCTTTCATTCCTCTAAGATATATCTGCTACATCTAACATTTATAATTAGTATTCTCCAGATGTTGCCATGGGAACATAAGATCTTTAAAGTCAGAAGGCACATCTTATATGTCTTTTCATATTTATTTTCCCATTAGCTATTGAGTATTAGAGTTTAAAAAAACCCAACATTTCTGTAGCGGATTAACTAATGTTCTATAGGAATCAGTAAATTTGGGTTTAACAGATTCCCTCTAACTGGGGTAACATATATCTATTCTTAAAACTGAACTGATTTGATTTGTAAAGAGGAAAAGATAGAAAACTAAGATTTGTTGAGAACCTACTATATGCAAAGCAAGTGCTTTCTGCTTGTAATTACTGTTGACTTTTTTCTTTCAATAGTATTTGCTTCAGATTCATAGGATGATACTGTCCATGGGTAAGAGTTAATGCAATTTATCTATTAAGGTCACATTCACTATAACCCATCAAAACGTATCAACCTATTGATAAAAACATTTTTCAAATAGGGTCTGAGTTTGTAGGTAGTATAATAAAAAGACAATTTTATATCTACTGGCAAAAGTGATGCACACTGCATCAATCTAATGAACTAATAATAATTAATGAGCAGTCAATGGCTGTATCTTTTATTTTACAATAAAAGTTGGCAAAGCTAGTGCTTTGGGATCCTTCTGAACTAGTGAAAGAGTAAATAGATTCCTACATCTGGAGAAATGTGGTTTGCAGCTTTGTTCTGATTTCTGTGTCCTATGCCAGGTATCCATCACCTGGGGTGGGGTGCTATTTGGGTAAAATATATCTCATTACTTATTTTCAGAAGAATGTACTCTTTCAGACCAATGCTATTGTTAATGGAACTTTGATTTTAGTGAGCAAACGCCAAGAAAGTTTTTAAACACTCTGTTATCCTTCCCATCAATTTAGATCAGCCAGACATAACATATGTGAGAAGTTATCGAAATTTTTCAGCAATAAAACTGAGATGATGAAAGCTTTGCTTCCCCTTAGGTATCATCCAGTATCGGTAACCAAGCTGTTTTCATTCTCTCTTTTTTATTGTATAAGCCTGGAGCATATTGCTCTTGGTTCTTGCCAAGGTTCTATGGCATTATTGTTTGAGACTCACCAGATGTGTCTTTGATCCCTGCCCAGTAGGTACCCTGGCCACATGCCAGTCTGCCATTTATTCCTATTACAATTTTGATTTTTTTCACTTGTTTCTGATTCTACACATCCTGTCTTCTTACAGACCCTTACATTGACATCTTTGGGACCAAAGGGACTCACAATTTAACCTGTTTTAACAGGAACCTTCTCTCCCAGGGACTTGCCACTGTTTTTGAGACTCTTTGCTTAGGATATAAGCGATGAACAACTCTGTAATTTATTATTGTCATTTTAGATGGAGAAGAGATAGGGAGAATGATGGAAGAATGTGGCTTTGGTCTAGTTTTCTCTCTTGTAAATTAGTCAAGGCATCTAAACTAAAGTGTAAGATTCTCAGGCTCTCTGATTTTAGTTCAGATCAGCGTTTCCTGGGTCCTACCTTTACTTTCTTAAAGGGTATAAGAATTTCAGAATGTATTGAAAAATTTGGGAAATTCAGAATGTATTGAAAAACGTTAATCTCTGAACCATACTCCCTTCAAACACTAACATCGAGGACATAATGAGGGACTTAATATTGCCAAGAAGCTCACGGGAGGTCTTGATAGTCAGAGGCTGGAGCTTTAATCACATGGGAAGGTCCTTCTCAACCAATTGCCATCTGAGGGCAGGAAGCTAACTGAGCCAAGGTCATGAACTGCTGGATCTCCTAAGGCGGCTCCATGTACGGGAGATGGAAAAAGTTCACCTGAGCCTGTGAGTGAGAAGTTAAATCCCTGGAATAAATCTGAAGCCAAGTTACACTTTGCCTGGTTTTAAGTTCCAGATTCATAATATCCAGTGGTACCCTAAGCTAAGATGTTAGCAAAAAAAGAATCCTAGAATTGTCAAGGCAGACTCATTAGAAATTCTGGCCAAGCAAACACGAAACCATTCTCTAGGGGGCATTCCAATCGTTCATACAAGATTGCCATAGAACTCCTTCACAAATAACAACCCCCTTCCCCCAAAAAACCCAAGAACCTTCACCAAAGATAAGCTTACGCAAGAAAAATCACCAAGAAAGGAAATACTGTATATAAGCAAGACTTTATTAAAAGTTTAAACAGAACTGACAGAACTACAACTGTAGGGGAAGAATTCAACTGCCACGCTATTTTGGGAAGATTATTTAGGTAATTATTTATATGAACATTCATAAGATCACATTCTAGTTGCCAATTTCCCTTTCAAAAATAATTAAGAGGGTATACTTTAGAGGATTATTGAAAAATGACTTATATATACATAGATATGACCCCTGATTCGACATTATTATCCTAATTTTAAAGAGTTTAAATCAATGTTAAATTAAAAGGAAAATATTAATTTATTTTTTCCCTAAAAGGAAACACATTCAAGTATTGCCAGTATTATAATGATAGGTGATTTCCTTGATATCTTTATGCATCTTCCGTATTTCCCAGAGTGTCTATAATGAAGAACAATATTAGAATTACAGGATGGCAGGCAAGAGCCTAAAACTTGGGGAATTACACATAAGCTGATATTTCTGGAAGGCAGTTCTGCTCACCGCTATACCGCCAATGCTGCACAAAAGCTAGGATTTTTGGAGTGAAGGATGGGTTTAGAATATGGGCAGGAGTTAAGACTAGAAAGGTAACTAAATGTCTCATCAAGAAAAAGTCAGTGCATGATTTTAAGAAACAACTTTCCTGCAAAAGTTAGGGAAACTCTCCAAGAAGTCTAAGCTTAGAAATATTGACCAGATATGTATTTTCAAAAATGCTCAGGCTTTCCAGTGCAGATTTGTGAATGCAAAGCAAAACAGAAAACCAGGCTGCAGTGGTAATTTTAGCTAACATTCATTGGGTGCTCCAAACCATGTGTTGAACACTTGATAGATTCTAGCTCTTTAAATCTTTGTAACAGCTCCGTCAGGTAGGAACTTTTATCATCACCCTCTTACAGATAAGAACTGAAGGATAAAGCACTTGCTAAGGTCACTCAGTTGGTAACTGGTGGAGTCAGGCTCTCTCTCATCTCTGGTAATCAAAAACCAGCACTTAGGCTCTTCCCACTGCACTGTGATGGTGCCTTTCCAAGAGGAGTGGGGGTGGCGGTGTTGGCGGTGGAAGTCCACCGGAAAACAGAGAGAGACAATGGATGGGCGGGCCCAAGATGTTAACTAACTTCTCTGACTGATTAGATTTGAGGTAGGATTAAAGAGAGAAGGGAGTCAAGATAATTCAGGAGAAGCAGGTAAACTTGAATGGTTTCACATGTAACATGACATAGCAACATGGGTGGACCCAGAAATTATCATACTAAGTGAAGTAAGTCAGAAAGACAAAGATAAGTATCATATGATATCACTTATATGTGGAATCTTAAAAAAAATGATACAAATGAATCTACGTATGGAGCTGAAACGTAAATTTATGGTTACCAAAGGGGAAAGGGAATGGAGGGAGAGATAAGTCATGACTTTGGAATTAGCGTATACACACTGCTACATATAAAATAGATAAATAATAATGTCCACTGTACAACACAGGGATCTGTATTTAATATCTTGTAATAAACCATAATTGAAAAGAATATGAAAAAGAATATCTATATCTGAATCACATTGCTGTACACCAGAAACTAAGACAGCACTGTAAATCAACTATACTTCAATTTTGAAATAAATTAAAAAAGTGAAAGTTACTCATTAGCAAAAACAGGAAATTTAATTCCTTTCTATTTCCAGTGAATTTTTGTATCTCCTTACATTCGAATGACTGAAATGAAATGACATAAAAAAAGCTTAGTCCTAAAATTCAATGATCATCATACAGGGTGCAGATCAGGATATGCCAGAAGTTGGGTGATTTTTAACAAGGGATGTTTGCCTTTTTGGTGGAGCCCAGGTTTCCTTTTCTATGTGTGGGGACAGAGAGCTAATTGCCTCCTTCATGGGTTGCTGCATCTAGTCTCATTTTACCTGGAGCTTCTTAGATTTGCACTAACAGGGGCACGTATTGAGAATTTTCATTTTAATCATAAAAACACGAAACACTAACTGTTCAAATTTATTATTTGAAGCTTTTTGAATTTCTACATTTTTAGCATTCGTGATTAGATTTAATACAGACCTACTCTGCAACAAAAACTCATCTATTTTCCCTCCCTTTTATATATGAGATTAAACAGTCCTTAAGATGGTCCTTATTTGGACCTTATTATTACTAATGGGTTTTGGTATTTATAGGAATCATAGTTTCAGTTATTGAGATGATAGCATTTTCTATATGAAATGCGTGAAAATAAAACTGTAGGAAATATTTTCATGTTTATAAATATTTCCCTGTTTTAAAAAAACTTATAGGAGTTCCTGTTGTGGCTCAGCCATGAAGAATCTGACTCGTATCCATGAGGACATGGGCTTGATCCCTGGCCTCCTTCATTGGCTTAAGGATCTGGCATTAATGTGAGCTGTTGTGTAGGTCACGGATGTGGCTTGGATTTAGCGTTGCTATGGCTGTGGAGTAGGCTGGCAAATGCAGCTCTGATTCCACCTCTAGCCCAAGGAACTTCCATATGCTATGGGTGCAGCCCTAAAAAAACAAAAAACCAAAAAACTATTAAGCACAGCAAAGTTTATTTCTGCTTTTTTTATTAACAGCAGAGGCTCGTACAATATTTGCCTTATCTTAGAAGTCATATTCTCCAAAAGTTTACATTTCAATATTAATTGTCAAAACTTTTTCAAGTTTTGAATGACTGACATCATGATAAAAGTCACCTTGCTAAATTACTGTTGTTCAGATTGGGTCCTTTTAAATTCTTTCAAATACCATGTTCCCTGTTACAGAATTATAAAAAGGAGAGAGAAATGGTAGTAGGCCTTGATGCAACCTCTGTGCTACCTTTCAGTTGTGCTGGAAAAATAGCAGTTGAGTTCTGCTGAAAACAACTTGTAATAGAGATTTAACCCCATGAATATGTCTATAAAACAGTCATGTTAATATAAACAATAATTGGAATTTTGGATGTATTAGAGGGTTTTAAAGGTTTCCAATAGTTGGATGATTTCGTTTTGGCAGCTCAGATCATGTTCTCCAAATTTAGGATACTCATCACTGATCAAAGCAATGAGAGGTCTAAGATCCCTTCATCCTCTTTGGCTTCCCAGTGGGGTTCCACTAAGGAGACACAGCATCGCTCTCCCATTCTTGGCCCTTTCCTGTCCTTAACAGCTTTATCTCTGTTACCAGTGGAAGTCTCACTACCCTCACAAATATTAATGATGGTTTGTTTATTCTGGGTGTTAGATTCCTTCTAAGTGTGTTTATACTATGTTTTTACAAGATAATCTTTGAATCCTTTCATCTGGCTGTGCAACTGTATAGGCATTGGGGAGCTCCTAATTTATATTTCCTGCAGCAGCCGGTAGGTGGACTGGTACCTGGGCACAGCTGGCTGCACAAGTTTATACTTGATGAATGTCAGTTCAGTCGCTGGAGCTGAACTCATGCTGGAGAGTTTTAGAGCTGGTGGCTGTAGGGGTGCTGTAGGGAGGCAGGGAGGACAGGTTACCCAACACCCTCCTCACCCAAGAATTTTCAGCTGGCATGACTTTAACCGTTAGGGTTTCAATGATTTTGTGCCCTGTGTCTCTTTAAGCAACTCAACTCCATTTCAGCGCCTTAGCCTGTAGAACCCACTTACTGACAATTTACTGACTTACCAAGCTTCCTGTTGATATCGCCCCTAATTTACAAGCTTCTATCATTTCTTCTTTATTAGACAACTTATATGTGTTCTAACCTTGCAATCTGCATCATAATATTTATTTTTTGTTCATACTTTGTAATTCATTGAAATACAGTTGACTTACAATGTTGTTATATAGCAAAAGTGATTCAGTTTCTCTCTCTCTCTCTCTCTCACACACACACACACACACACACACACACACACATATATATACCTTTTCAGATTCTTTTTCCTTATAGGTTATTATAAAATATTGGGTATTGTTCCCACCTCATGATATTTAAAAGTCGACTTTTTGTCACGAAGATAAACTCAAGTGAGTTCAACACTGGACACATCTACACTGAGCACAAAAGACTGTACCTGGGAAAGAGCAAATGCATCAACAAGGAACCAAAGGCCCTCGTTCTTTTCTATTTTTTTTGAGCCCTGACCCTTGCCTTCCCGGTGCGATCCGAACCAGACGAGAGGTCGGTCGGTGAGGTGTGTGCGGTGCAATCAGCTGTGCGCGCTGGGCGCGGTGCAGGGAGCGTGGCAGCTGTGAATGTGGTTCTGCCCAGGGCATCCCTCTGGGCTGGCTGCCGGCTTCCGGGGGGCCCGCGTGCGCGCAGGTGCCTCCCGCGCCCTGTCCTGGGCGCTCCGGCGCGGCGCCGCCGCAGTACGCAGAGCGGCCCGGGCTGGGCGCGCGCGGGAGGCGCGCTCAGGACCGCAGCGCGCGCCCGCCGGCCCGCAGCCCTCTCCTCCCCGCACCCTGGCATCGCCGAGCGCCGTCGCCCCGCGCCCCCCGCCATGGGGAACGTGCCGTCCGCGGTGAAGCACTGCCTCAGCTACCAGCAGCTTCTCCGGGAGCATCTCTGGATCGGGGATTCAGTGGCAGGGGCGCTCGACCCCGCGCAGGTACCACCTTACGGCCCAGGGTGTCCCCACCCTTTCTTAAACCGCCGGAGGCCTCTCCCCCGTCACCGCCCTCCCTCCCCCATCCCTCAGGCCTCCTCTCCCGTTGAGCGTCGCCTCCCACCTCAGGGCCCTTCCAGCGGCCGTTGTGTCCAGTCAGGCCTCACCCCTTAAAAGGATTCCCACCGTCTGTCTGCGGTGAACTTGCAGACCCGCCCCTGCAGCGCAGACCCACTGAAATTCCTCCCTTGGCCGCCTGCGGGTTGCCTCAAGGAAACCTTTCCTTCTCTGTTTTTTTTTCCTTGGAGAGGATGCGTGATGTTGTGTACCGCACTCCTTCGAGGACAGTGCCCTTCTTTTCAGTCCCCTCCTTTTTGTGTAACAAAGACGACAAATTTGTCAGAATGTGAGGCAGAAAGAGGAACAAAGCCAACACAGAAGGTTAGGAAAACACGGCGGGATGAAATCATCGTCATAGCATTAATTATCTGTGGTGTATTTTAAGCTTCAACACACTTGAACAAGCTGGGAGAATAATGGTAAATAACAGCGATTTCGGACCGAAATGTGTTCCCATGTGATTCCTGAAAACCCTTTTTAAGGCACCTAGCAGGCGAGTTATTTTTTCCATACTCTTGCGTTTTGATGCATTCCCAGCCAGAAATCGTAGATAAATGAAGTGAATATATATAAAAAATTTGCTTTTCCCTTAAAAGAGCTTAACATTTAAACTTTCACAAAGGAATGGCAGTGATAATTAAGTGAATGTTAAAACATGGGAAAAGGGAGGGACGTTATGAGAGTTTAGCTATTATTGTTTTGACTTTTGCTGGGTGCAGAAATGTTTATTCCTGATTCATCTGTGAACAAAACAATAACTTGTGCTTTGTTATAAATAATATTTTAGTGGATAAGCATAATTCAACTATGTGGCTTTAAATCAACTTTTCTAATGTTAAGCATCCATTTGCCTATAGTTTTACATTTAGTGTATTTTCAGTTCAGTGTACAAATATGTGACATTGAATCTCAGTTCTACAAACTGAAGTTTAGCATTCATGGATTCTTTAAAAGATACTTTGCTCCTTACTAAAAAGATGGCAGTGGTCATCTGACTCAAAACCTGTTGCTGACAATGCCAGAAAAGGAAAGTTATTATTTATCTTCTCGTATGTTCCCTTGTCTTTAATTTTCCTGCCTTCTAATTGATCTTCGTATTATAACGTTTCTCTTAACTTTCCTATTCATTCTGTTATGTAATCAGGAGTCCTTACCTTTCAGTCCCAACGTCTGAAAGTCATATGACCTTATATGACTTTCTTTGCTGGGTTAATATTATTTTCCTCTCTCTCCCTTCCTACCTTGGTATTCTGATTTCATGGGCTTTGGGACCACTGATAGAGGCTAGGCTTCTGGTTGAGGATGTCTACTTGGCCCTATTAGGATGTGGAAGCAGGTTAGTTGAAAATGACTAGGATGACTGACCCAGGCATGCAAGGAATAGGACCTTTGGACGTTCATCAGCCCAGTGAAGACCTTTTTTGGAGGATATACTTCCTCTAAATATTACCTTTTTTTCCCCTGGATTGCTTTGCCTGAGAAACTCCTATTCATTCCTCAGTCCCAGCCTAAATAGCACTTCTTTTGACCATCTTCTTTCTCCTTCCAGCGTTGCTGTCCTTTTTCTCAGTTCTTGTGGCATTTTATGCATAATTCTGTTTTAGTTCCAGTGTGACCAAACTGTAATGTTTTATGTCCCATTGTATTGAATTCACAGCAGCACTGACACCTGACACTTCACTCTGAAATTTATCTCCTTCCTTGGCTTCTGTTTACCAACACTCTAAGACTTTAAGCCCTGCCTCTCTGGTTCCTCTGACTGGAACCAAGGCGGACCAATGACTTCTATCTGCCTTTTAAATATTCGGATTCCTTATGACTTTTTAACCATACTCCTAGTTTTCGTTACTATTTGGATATCCATGTCTTCCAGATTTATATTCCCATCTCTCTCTTAAGCTCCAGTCCTGATGTTCACGAGCTCATCTGACGTCATCACTGGGATATCTCAAAGCAATTCAAACTCAGCATTTGCAAACTCGGATTTATGTTCTTCCCCTTCTAACCTCAGACCTTTCCTAGAATTTCCTACTACAGGGAATGCCATCACAGTTCATTCAGTCCTGGAATCACAAGCCAAGAGCTCCTTTCCTTCTTTCCCCTACATTCAAAGTATCACTTAAGTCCTGCCACTTTACCTCTTAAATTTCTCTCAGATGCATGTATTTGTCCAACTTTACTGCTGCTATCAATTTTAAAATTGTCTTTCAAAGGTACTACCAGACTCTTGGAATCCTTCAGCTCACTGTTTCTATAGCTCATTGGGACACGTGCTGTATTTCAAATAGAATCATGCTATTCTGTTTCACAGCCTTTTGTGAATTCCCATTGCTTTTAGGAGTGAATAGCAAGCAAAACTTTTTATGTGTTCTTGGAAGCCTCAGATGATCTTTTCATTGCCTTTAAGCTGTGTTATTTTGTCCCTCACCGCAGTGTCTTTCTTTGAGTTTTCTCATCATCTTTCCTCTGGAAACGTGGTCTTTACCTGTTTTCCTCTCTGCTAGGAAGATTCTTTTCAACTAACCAACGCCGAGATCTCAACTCAGACTATTTCTCATGAAATCTTTTCCAGACTCTCAAGGCAAGCAGCTCTTGTTATCTTATATTGCACAGTGCACTATTCATTACAAATAGTATGAATTATGTAGAGATCATTTTATGTTTAATTCCCCACCAGATTCTTGGCGTTATAAAAGTAAGGTAAAATTCCACCACAGGACTCTCAGCAGTGAACAGAGTGTCTGATTAGTTTTTGATGACCAATAAATACTTGTTGCGTGAACAAATGAATGAATGTTTGCCCCCCCATCTCATGCTTGTGGGGAACCATGAGACCCTTATAAGCACTTTTCAGGGTCCATAAACAATGATGTAATATAATGCTAACTATTTGTGAATGACAAAGTGATAATTAACACAGGTATTAATAAAGTTTGGTCTTAGTGCTGGTAAATGGATATTATTACTGTTTGTATCTTATTTCTTCACCTCATAGAACTGAGTCATCCTTTGATATGAAAAAGAGTTGAAAATGGATTCTTGAGGCTCTTAAGAGCCACACAGAGCTTAACCATTGTTCCACTGTTAAATCTGGCAGGAGGATTCAGAGAGAGGACCCCTAAGTTCTGAAATAATTTGGTTGCAGTTGGGACAGACAGAATGCTCTGTTTTGAAAGAACCTTATGCTAGACAATACAAGGTTCAAAACCTAGACCTTTTCCTGCTACCAGTATATTATTAAGAAAAAATTAAATAGTGTGTGCATGTGTGTGTGTGTGTGTGTGTGTGTGTAAAAATACACATTTGAAGTTTAGCAGTTTAGTACCAGATATAAGATAGGTCAGTGTGAATTAAAGACTTACACTGCCACAGCTCCACTAATTAAATTTTTTAGTTCTTTCTCTCTCTCTCTCTTTTATTTTTTTTGCTAATGGCGTTATTTTTGCAGAGTATCTCCTTAATAGGCGAGAAGGTTAAACTTGATCCTTCTGTAGTTTGAACTGTCTCTTAGTGCCTGTTTCGTTTTTTGGATTTGTTCTGTTAAAATGGCTATGATGAAGCTGGCTTAACTGGTGTTTTAAAGTTTTGAGTAAAATTAAGTTTCCTTGTAAAATAGTCCTTATTTTATTACTAAGAGCTGCTTAAGCAGTAGCTAAAGCTCTTCAAATAGTAATCACAACAATAAAATTCCCAAGGACCTAAATTCTGTCACATTTTAAATATATTCTTTTTCTAAAATAAAATTGTAGATTATGTGAAATTAAACTTATGGCTATTTTACATTATATCCTGATCCTGTTATGTCAGCAAAAATTCTGATTCCAAGTATTTAGTGTTAAAGGGACTCTTGAATTTAACCAGAATGTGTGATAGTTTTGCTTACATTTAGTAAAAAGATTAAGTGACTTTATACTTTTTAGTTTGCAACTCTGTAGCTCTTGGTACATTTACTAAGTACCTTAGGATGAATGGGGAGGAGTTCTCAGAAAGGAACAAAACTACCATCCCATTGTTCGTTTTCTGTTTGTCTCAAGGGTTCTTTCATACCCTGCCCTGCCTTTTTCTACTTTGACTTCTGAAATTATGTACTTTTTATTATTATATTATTTTCCCCAATATTAGCTTGTTAGTTATGTACTGTTTTTTCAGTACTGTTAGTTGCTACCCATAAGGTGTCAACATACTACCTTGACTTATTAAAAATATTATATAAATTAGTACTGTTGCAACTTACTAAAAATATAATTTATCCCTTTTTACTGCCTTCTGCTTTTCATATTGTATATGTTAATTCTCTATATGGTATATTTGTGAAATATATTTATACGGTCAACATACATTTATATTTACACATACATTTCCGTTTTCCTCTGCTCTTTACTTTTTTCAGCTTCATTCTTTCATCTGAAATTATTTACCTTTTGCTTTAGTAAAAATCTGGTGGTAATAATTTCTTCCAGTTTTTCTTTGCTCAGAATTATATTAATGCATATATAATTGAGCATCAAAATAATGAATATTGAGTATAAGTATATATTCTATATAAAGAATTAAAATACATGGCATGACAGCAGTACAAAATGTACATTTCTCAACACATACAATGGAAACCAGAGAAAAACTAGAGAGAGATTGGTTATTAGTTTTATTTTTGGTTCTTTGATGATAATTTATCTTTCATTCTCTTGTAATTATCTTTGACTTCCAACAGTATGACTATGATGTGTCTAGAGGTAGTTTTCTTCATATCTGATAATGGTTCATAGCACTTCTTGGATCTTTGATTTGGTGCTTGTTGGCTTCAATATGTTTTGGAAATTTTTTTTTTTATTTTTATTTTTGCATTATAGCTGGTTTACAGATTTCTGTCAGGTTTTCCAACTGCACCATGTGGTGACCCGATTACATGTACATATATGGATTTGTCACATGTAATTAGATATAGTTCCCCGTGCATTACAGTT
>PVHT021183524.1:10761289-10795275 GCA_004024745.2 Catagonus wagneri | reverse complement strand
TGATCCGCTGATCGTTGTTTAGGTTTCTTCCCAGGAAACTTTTCTTTTTCACAGCTCCCTCCCTGGAGTGCTGGTTACGGTCCTAATTGCCTTTCTCTCTCACCTTTTTTTTTTCTTCACTTGTTCTACCCAGTTATTTCAGGGGTTTCTTGCAGTTTTTGGAGGTTTAAATTGATCGGCATTCAGATGATGATTTGTCCAACTTGTTTTATATTTAGATGCGTTTTTTGATGTATTTGTGGGAGAGGGAGAGCGCGACCTCTTACTCCTCCGCCATCTTGCCGCCTCTCCTGGAAATTTTTCAAGTAATTATCTTCAATGATTGGTTTTGTTTCTTTTTTTTTTTTTTTACCCCTCTCCCCTCGACTTGGGTCTTAGAACATTCCTTATGCCCCATTTATTTCTTATACCCGTTTTTATATCTTTCATCTTTTCTTTTCTCACCATGTTCAGTCTTAGTATTTTTTCTCACCTATATAGCAGTTCACTAATTTCCTTTTTGGCCTTGTCTAATTTGCTGCTAATTTAATTTGAGTGTTTAATTTTAGTTATATTTTTGAAAATGCATTTCCATGTGGTTTTTAAAACCAATTTTTAGTTTTCTGCCATAATTCTCCATCTTACCAAGCATTCTTGAGTCTTTATCAGTTATTTTAAGTTCCATGTCTGATATCCCAAATATTCAGATCTTCAGTGGGTCCTTTTTCATGTACCTTCTCTCTTGGGATGCTCACTCATTTTCTGTTTAGATTAGACAACAGATAGGAAAATATTATGGATATAATCTGAGGCTCTGAGTGATACTGTCCTTCTCCAGAAAGGATTAACTCCCTGTCACCACACCTCATTTTGCCCACCCTCTACACTCTGCCTCTGACAACCACCAGTATGTTTTTGTACCTATAGCTCATTTTTTTGATTCCACATGTAAGTGAGATTATACAGTATTTGTTTTTCTTTGACATTTTCCTTAGCTTAATGCCCTCAGGGTCCACCAGGTAGCAATGTCAGGATTTCTTTTTATGACCGAATAGCATACATATACATATATACATATTTGTATATATACTATAGATATATACCACATTCTCTTTATTCATCTGTCAGTGGACACTTGAGTCTTTTTTATGTCTTAGCTATTGTAAATACTGTTGCACTGAATATGGGGCTGCAGTTATCTATTCAAGACAGTGATTTCATTTCCTTCAGATAAGTAGCTAGAAATAGAATTGCTGGATCATAGGATAATTTTATTCCTTATTTTTTGAGGAACTTTCATGATATTTTCCATAGTGGCTGCACAGTTCACATACTCTTGATAGTGCACAAGGGTTTCCTTTTTCCACATCGTCACCAACACTTGTTCTTTCTTATCGTTTTGATAAGATCCATTCTATATGCGTGAGGTGCAGGAAGCATTGATTATCTTTTGCTTCTAGCAGACGAGTGCGAAGGTAGCTTACCTTAAGCCAGTCAGATGGTTCTCTGATTTGACGCTCGCCCTACTTCATTTGTGAGGGTCTGTCTTTTCTCTTCACCCTTATTTTTATTTTGTCGCCCTTTAGGGGTTCTAACTAAAGCCCTAAAGTGTTTACTAGGATGTCTTCTTGTTGGGACCTGAACCAATCTCTAAGGCTTCTAGAGCTCTGATGCTCATCTCAGCTTCTCACCTGATTACGTAGAACTGGCAAATGCCTCCAGAGGAAAGGTCATGCTGAATGTTCATCTCACCCCTTTATGCTTTTCTTGTGCATAGTATATTGGCCACTAAAGTAATCCTTTCCTTGGCAACCCCTAAGGCTACCAAACAACTGTTTTTCTCTAATATTTTCACCAGATTTTCCAGTTCTCAAAGAGAAATTTGTTCTGAACAAGTTGAAAGATTAACAACGTAACGGGAAATATAAAAAAATCAATTTTGCTGTATAATTGGAATGGTAAAAATATATTCATTTACCATGTTATAAAGCTGTTGAAGTGGTTACATTCCAAGTAATATGCAAACTGTTGAGAATAAAAATTTATGTATTTATTTTTCCAGCCTTATTGAGATATAATTGACATAATAATGTTATGTAAGTATAAGGTGTACCGATTCGATACCCTCATATATTGCAAAATGATTACTACCATGGCTTTGGCTAATGTCTGCATCACACCGTATAATTACCATTTCTTTTTTGTGGTGAGAACGTTTAAGATCTACTCTCTTAGCAACTTTCATGCATGCAACAGTATTATTAACTGTAATTTTAATCACTATACTATTTAATAGTACATTATTGGAAGTTTGTATAGAGTAACCATTTAAGGTTCAAAAGATAATTAAAAAGATTGGTTGCTTCGTGAAAAAGTAATATTGTAAGGAAGACTGATTTACACTATAAGTAAAAATTGTGGAAGATAATGAATTATTTTTCTTTTTCTTGGCCTTCCTGAGGCATATGAATTTCTCAGGCCAGGACTCAGACCCAAGCCACAGTTGTGACCTACACCAGATCCTTTAACCTACTATGCTAGGCCAAGGATCAAACCTGTGTCCTGGTGCTGCAGAGATGCTGACGATCCTATTGTGCCACAGCGGGAACTCCAAGATATTTTTTAAACATAAAAATTAATATAATGCCTAACCTCAGTATCTGGCTTTAGAGAAACAATATACTATTTACTCTCTCTTTATGACATAGGTTAATAAAATTTGTTAAATGAATGAATGAATCAATGAGTGATTAAACGGATAGATTCTTTATAATATTTTATTTCTAGGGTTTTAAAATTATCTTGGATCTTTCTGTTTTAAGAGCACGAAGTTGGTAAAATATTTTCTTAATTTTTAACCTTTTCTTTATAATCTCATCTTTTGCTTTGCCGTGATTCATTCTTGGTTCATATTCAATAGGCAATGGGCACTACTGAACTGTTTTACTTGCAGTTACTCACTTAATCCCCACAACAATCCATTTTATAGATTTAGTAGATTAGCAGAAAGGATGAATGACTTGTTCAATCGCTAATGATCTAGGAATTGAATTCAGGCATTTGTAGTTTCGGAGGCCCCATTATACCAGTGCTTCCTGATCTTTCTGGGAATAGGAGTCAACCGAGGTGTTTATTAAATGTGCTGGAAATTATGATTCAGTAGCTCTGAGTTGGAACCCAGCTCTCATTGTTTTTGCTTCCCCTGAATTTTGGGAAACGCTGTGCTGGGTGCTGCTGTCACATCTTCATTCCTGTATCTGTTGTTAGAGGGTCTGCTCTGGGCTCGAGTTTCCTCTAATCTGTCTTCCCAGAGCTCCTGGCTCCAGCCCATGAAACGACTCCTATGAGTTTCAACTTCCCTTCTCTCCTCTTTTGAGGGTGAGACTAGAGTTCTGCCTGGAATAGAATTGCATTGGCTACAAAAGGAAAAACAACTTGGTCTCCAATACATTTCCTGTTCCCTTCAATCTCCAATACTTTCTGTCCTTGGATTTCTGTTGGCTCCCCTATTCCTTGCTTTCTCCTCTTCCAGCTGGCTTTCACATCCCCCCCACCCCGCCCCCACCCCACGTTCGTGTTTTTTTCATTAGCTCTGAGCTCCTCCAAGTCTTCTGGCTTACTCTGGGCTGTAACTTTTCCTGACCCTTTCTTCTTTTCCTCGTTTTCCTCTTCCAAGTGTAGCATTTATTTTTGTTTCTTTTTATTTTCCCTCATCAACCCAGTGGCTGGACAGTGCAGACCCATAACTTGATGGGTCATTCTTACGTAGCAGATGGTATTTAAAACAGATAAGGCAAACTCATGTATTTGAGAAATACCATTTGAGCAGAAATTCTGATTTGAAAGTGATTGTCCAGCCTGCTTGAAGACCTAGAGTAAAAACTAGGAAGCCCAGTTTCCTGGTCTCAAGCCTCTTAGTCTAAGTAGGAGATGCAAATTGGCAGCTACACACATGGGTCATTTAACCTCTGGAAACATTTTGTTTGGTCGAGACTACACTTAAAGATAAATACGTATGAATATCTTAAACAGGGCTTGTAGTCCTTACTCATATACTTAGCTGCCTCAGGCATCCAGCTTATCTTCCTGTGTGTATGGATATGCGATTCTATGGTCCTTACTGGACAATTACTTGGAGATACTGGAATGAGACCGTCCAGGACATTTCTGAACTTTGGCATGTCTTTCAGCAGTGGAGAGCTTAATCATAATCATTCACTAGGCAGGAAGTTGTCTTTAAATTACCAGGAGCTTACAGTTTTCGCTTTGGGACCATCTTCCTTTTCTTAGTGATCAGAATTCATTCCTAAGTGAACACTCAGATGTGTTGGGATTTTGTCTTCTGGATACAGCCATATTTACAAGCCCATTTTTATGTTCTTTTCTTATAGAAAATAAATATTGATTATCAGAGCTTATCGCTAAACACATTCATTTTGAAATCAGACTGATTTTTACTTGATTTTACTTGAGGATAATTTTTTAAAGTTATTCAAGTTCAGAGATGTAGATATTTTGAACTGTTTTTTTAAATGTGATTTATGTAAAAGCCAAGTAATAACGAGAATGGAAAGGTTCTCTGAAAAATATAAAATATAAACAAAAATGGTCGTTTCTAGGCAGTGATGGAAGGGCCGGAGCTGTGAGTTCCCATCAAGGAGGAACTGGTACTTCTTTCAAAGGAAGAGCTGTGCTCTGGCTCTGCCACTTGCCAGGTGGTGAGGACATGTCAGGGCAGGAGGACAAAATGTCATGGGAGCTGGAACCACTGGAGATTCTGTCTCAGGGGCTCAGCCCAGGCCATATTTTCATTCTTCATTGCTCTGCTCCTCTGAAAGCTCATTTCTTTGTTTTGCTTTTTATTTGGATCACTACCACCCCCTCACCCCTCCACCCTGCAGTCCTTTCTTGCAATTCAGTTAAAAACACAGCCAGTACATTTGTTCTAATTCAGTGCCAGGGGAATTAGTGATGACGATCGTAGTCTTTCTGGTGAAGATGGATTTCAGGTCAAGTGGGATCCAGATAGGTATTCCTCGTCAGAATAAGATAATTGAAGGTAGAATTAAGATAGTGAAGTCATGGAGAATTATTCATTGAGTTATAAATGTATATGTGTATGAATGTAACATATCAAGCCACATCTGCATTTGCATTTTCATTTCTGTTCTATCTATCCATCCATCCATCTATCTATCCATCCATCTATCTGTCTTTCATAGATCCAGTCTACCCTGTCTTATATGAAAAAAGATAAAGGCCCTTAGTCTTAGAAATGACCACATTGTTTTTTGGTCACACTCGATTTGAAGTTGGATGCTCATCTTTTAAGTGGTGAAATTTTTTTTTGCAAGTGTTTCTCTTATGTCCTTCACTGCTGCCCCCGTTCTGTGGACCCATTGTGGTTTCTACATTGAAGCCGAGTTCCCTACCTAAGATGATTGGATAGATTGAAACATCTCTTTATTAAATATATAGTGTTTGTAGTGCTAGACTGAGGTCTTCTCAAGGGGTGAATCCATATTTTATTTACCTTTTTGTTATCCAGAAGACTTAAATACTTAGACCCTGTTGAATGTGTATAGAATTAAATAGTTTGTATATGCTCAGAATTCATTCAGAGTGTGAACTTCAGGTGATTTAAGCCAAATTTACTGACTTTCTGATTGGCAAAGCTATCTATCCAGTTATATAAAAGGTACTGTTTTTGTAAACTAGAATTAGTACCTTTACCTGTTATTGTTTTGTATATTGGATTATAATGTCTGTGTTTAAACTCTCGTATTAGTTTTGGAAGTTTCTGAGTCCATTAAAAAATAGACTTTTGTGGTTGTCATAAAGTCCCCCAAAAGTAGAACCTCGCTTTTCATTCACTTTCCATATCTCTCTTTTCGTTGAATTAATTCACACAGTGTACAGCCTGAATCTTCTCGTGAATCCATTTTACAGGAGAAGGAGTAGAGATTGAGGGGTGTACTGATACCCTCAGGGGAAGCAGACTCTCTGTTGCAAGTGTGTCAGCTACGGGCTCCTGTTTAAGATTCAGAGTTTGGGCTGCATGTCCCACTGATAGCAGGCACGTCACGTGTCACCTTATGCCTGTAACTTTCCAAGTCACGGTTCCCTGGATTTGGGAAGTAGGGAAAGGCAGATGGAAGGAAACTCCAACTACATAAAAATCTCTTTCATGTAAGTTTCACTCTGTGAAATCAGCCTTTCATAAAGTCTTTTTGGTGAACTTTATTAACAACCGATGGGGTCGAGGAAGCTTAGCAAACAAGGAAGCAGGAAACCCTAGAGAAACATGTCTGTCAGACGTCTTTCCTCCTGGGGTTTCCTTCCAAACGGTTTTGGATCTTGAAGGAAGTGGAGTGGCTCCCTGCCACCACTTTTGTACATCTGTAACCCACTGGGTGTACAGAGTCTGGCATCCACTTTTTAAAAGTCTTTCCTTGATCTGTATTTATTTCACTGTGAAATAGAAGCCGCACATAGGTGAAAGTTGAAGTTAAAATAGGAATCTTATTTTAGTTAGACATAATGTCTACCTTGGGGGGAATTTTATTTTGAAGGACCAGAAAGTCTCCAATTTTTTAAAATGCTGTGCCACCGTTCAAATCTAGCATTTTACAGGTAGCTGTGGGCCTGGTCAGGCACAAAAGCTGAGGGCCATTTGGAACTCTCTTTGCCTTGGTTTTAGGGCTGGGCTTAAAAGACATTTGCAGAAACAGATGTAGTAGTTATTCGGAATTTCACTTGTGAATGTCTGCGACCACTTAGTTCCCTTCCCAGTATGACAAGATTTTCGTGTTCAATTCAATATAATTCTACTGAATGTATGCATGAGAAAATATTGAGGAAAACTTGAGCTAAAGGAATTGGAACATAAGCTTGCAAAAACACTTATCTCTCGGGAGCTGGATTTCTTAAATTTATTTGCTCTCTGAAGCATGTAGACAGATGCTGACCTTTTGTTGGGAATGCCATAGTGATAACTTGTTAAGTAAAATGTCAATCATTTATTTTAATAAAAAAGTATTATTTAGGGGCAGAAGTATTATTTTAGCCTACCTGCACTTGATTTGCAACTGACTTACTGCATGGGACAAATTTAAGAGTAAATGAGAGACATAATATTATGTTAACTGTTAAGAGAACACTATTTTTTAAAATTAAAGTGTAGTTGATTTACAGTGTTGTGCCAATGACTGCTATGCAGCAAAGTGACCTAGTGATAAAT
Source organism: Catagonus wagneri (assembly GCA_004024745.2). Taxonomy (NCBI): domain Eukaryota; kingdom Metazoa; phylum Chordata; class Mammalia; order Artiodactyla; family Tayassuidae; genus Catagonus; species Catagonus wagneri. Next base: position 10,788,056 of record PVHT021183524.1, on the reverse strand, counting down.
ATATATATATCACTTTTCTTGTATTATCTTCCATCATGGCCTGTCTCAAGAGATTGGGTATAGTTCTCTGTGCTTTAGAGTAGTTTTCATCTATCAGCCCCAAAGTCCCAGTCCACTCCACCCACTACCCCCCTCCAGAATAATATGAACAAGAGTTTAGGAAATTATTTGATAATGATGAAGACGATGATACCACCAACTACTCATTTTTTTTTCAAATTTATTAACATATAGTTGACTTACAATGTTGTATTCATTTCTTTTGTACAGCAAAGTGATTCAATTTTACATATATATATTCTTTTTTATATTCTTTTCCATTATGGTTTTTCCCTGGATGTTGGATACAGTTCCCTGTGCTATACAATAGGACCTTGTTGTTTATCCATTCTGTATATAGCAGTTTGCATCTACTAACCAAAATCCCAGACCAGCCCTGCCCTAGCCCCTCCTCCTTGGCAACAGCAAGCCTGGCCTCTATGTCTGTGAATCTGTTTCTGTTTTGTTCATAAGTTCATTTGTGTCGTCTTAGATTCCACATCTAAGTGATATCCTATGGTATTTGTCTTTCTCTTTCTGGCTTACTTCACTTAGTATGATAATCTCTAGGTCTATCTATGTTGTTACAAATGACATTATTTCATTCTTTATTATGGCTGAGTAGTATTCCGTTGTTTATAGGTACCACATTTTTATCCATTCATCTGTCAATGGACATTGAGGCACCAGTCACTTTTTATTAGCAGAATTTGCTGAAGGCTTTACATAATTCTGAGCTCTTACAGTTCTGCATAGAAGATCCTGTTATTTTCACTTTTAGTATGAGGCAAGGGAGTTAATGGGACTCTTTCTAGGCCAGATTCTAAGAGGCCAGATACCTGGTAGAGTTGAATCTATGTTAGGTTACCAAACCTGTATTTATTCACCACATCATGTCACTTGATTGAACAGTAGAAACTTCAATTATAGGAAGATTATTCTGTGGTCATTTGTTGTGACTTTCTTTCTTGTAACACATTAGTAAAGTTCTGGATTAATCTGTCACTTTAAGGAGGCAAACTGCGGTTAGTTACACATCTTAGGATGATTTAGCTCAGCTTCCATTATTAGTTTGAGGCCCAACACTTAAAGCCTGAGTTGGATGGACCTGAATATGCATCACTCTTAGTTCAGAGGCAAGTTATTCAAACTCTTTAGGATGATTCCATAGATATGTGTGACCTTTCATGGTCTCCTTTTTTCATTCTAACCTACCAGCAGCCCTTCCCTTTCCCTGCACTCCGGTAAATAGTTTTATAGGATACTGTATGCATATTGAATGTCCCTGGATAACTTCTGTTGAAAAATTTATTTACTTTACCTCAACCATAAAATGGCCATCCAAAACCGTAGTGTGTAGAGAAAAGGCACACTACAACACAATACATGGAATTAAAGAAGAAAAAAGATTGATGACCTAAAATGTGCTGAAATGTTCTTGTGAGGTTAATACAAGTTTTTATTAATAAGACATGGGTTGTTTGAAAGCATAGACATAAAGGTAATGACAAGCTGTACACAATGGATCATAGAATAATTTGAGAAAGAAAAGTGATGACAAAGCTGCTGTTCTGACACCCAGAATGTGCCCTGAGAAGGACTTCTGCATCTACCATGTGAAAAACTCACCCAGAGCAGCTTAGGAACCAGAGGCACGTTCCGGCTGAACACTTGAGTTGAATTCACACTCTCACAGGTGTGCTTTCCTGTGCCTTTGCCAGCCTTAAATTTCTGCTCAGCATTTCTAAAACCTAGGCTGGGAGTACACACTGGTGAGGGGCCAGGAGTCCCCGTGGTTCCTTTCAGTGCCTCTTGACTTCCCCTCTCCATGGGGCTGACTCTGTTAGGAGGGGGCTGCAGGTTGAGGCTGTACCACCCACCTCTGGGGAAGCCACACATCCCACAGTAGTTGATGCCACTTGGGGAAGGAGAATACAAATATGATCCTTGTCATTTGTTTTGTGTGAATTCCTATCTAGCTGCGTTATTTATTTATTTATTTATTTATTTATTTATTTATTTCCTTAAGGCCGCACTCACAGCATATGGAGGTTCCCAGGCTAGGGGTCAAATCGGAGCTATAGTTGCTGGCCTACACCGCAGCCACAGCATCGCCAGATCTGAACTGCATTTGTAACCTAGATACTCACTGAAATAGACACCATCCGTGTCCAGACGTGTTTGCAAGTGCTTGAATGGAGGTCTTCGAGGGTGTAGGCTTATGTCTATGAGTATATGTAAGTACATGGTTGTTGTTGCTGGGTCAGTGGGGTATATCGAAGCATACTTTTTGAAGTCAAAGACCTTGGGGAGATTCAGACCTGACACAGTTGAGGGCATTGTTCATGACACTGATATCATAACAGCTGAGCGGGACCACTGAAAAGTGGGCGTGTAGGACGAGGCATTGATTAGTATAGACTCTTTCATGATGCTGCTCTGTTCGTCCCACCTACATTGTAGTTGACTGTTCAGCCTGTTCTCCTGTCATCTTTGAGTGTCCTTGAGACTTCAATATATTATGTCAAGGAAGTTTTCAAATGATCATTTTAAGTTATTAAATTTGTATTATGTGATTTTGGACAGCAGGACCCACCTAAGTTGGCCATTAAGGTCCCAGTCCCTCCCTTCCACGAGGACTAAAAGGAGGCCCTAGTGGGCAGGTGGCCTGATGGGGCACGGGGCAGCAGATCCTGAAGGCTTTTCTGAACAGCCCCCTCTCATTCTCTCAAACTATCCATAAAATGTCTCTGTGTGTATGTGTTTCTTCTGGGGAACTCAACTGTACGTCGATGTTCCTGGTGTTGGTATTTCTAAAGCTACCACTGGACTTTTAAAAAGTGTTAGGAAAATGTTTAAATGATGTGTGAACTTTGTAAATAAATATTATGGAATTGCTTGAGAATATAGTATTGTGGTTTAAAATCTCTTTCATTTTTGACTCTAGTGTGTGCTGAGAAGACCAACTTGGAGTGGTCCGAGTAAGGAAAATCATTTCCACTTGGGAATAAAATAATGACATTTGAAAGGAAGGAGTGAGAGAGTGCTATTCAAGCTACAGAATTAGGATGGATATTAATGTAACACTGGGACGTTTTATTTTTATTGGTTTTACATTATATTGATGGAGGGGTTATATCAATTTTATAGTGGAAGGTAACGGGCTGTTCCTTAAGTATAAGCATATAGATTTTTAGAAAGTCAGTTAGAGAGCAGTGGATCTCAAATTGTGCTCCTAGGATCAGCGGCATCCCCATCATTCGTGAGCTGGTTAGAGATGCACATTCGTGGACCCAACCTGACCTATTGAGTCATTGTCCCTGGAGATGGTCCCAGGAAACTATGTTAACAAGCTCTACAGGGGATTCATATGCACATTAAAGTTTGAGAAACACTGATCTAAAGGAATTGTCTAAAATGAAGAAATGACTAAAGGCCATTATGATCTCTACAGGAAACAGCTGGAATTAGGAGGCCTAGGGTTTGGCTCTGTCCTGTATTATAGGGGCCTTCCCTTGTCATTTCTAAAAGGAACCTGCATCACTGAGATTGTAGAACAACTAAGACCAACGTTTTAAAAGTGATTTTTATAAGATAAAGCAGTAATGATATATTCACAGTTATTAATATTAGAGTTTGGGGGAATGAATAACTTTTTTTCTTTTTTGGACACCCTGTGGCGTACAGAGTTCCCAGGCCAGGGATCAGATCCGAGCCGCAGTTGCGACCTACGCCACAGCTACGGCAATGCTGGATCTTTAACCCACTGTGCCAGGTTAGGGATTGAACCTGTGTCCCAGACCTCCAGAAACTCTGCCGATCCTGTTGCACATCAGCCAGAAATGTGAGGATGAATAATTTTAATAAACATTGCATATTATTAGTTTAGAATAAGCAGTGTATTGGGATATTTCAGTTTATTGACTACATTAAATAAAGCTGCTGAAAATAACTGTTTAAGCACAGAATGAAATTAATGGATCTCCAGCAACCTGATAAATTTTGTTAGTGACGAGGTTTCCAAATAGAAGCTAAGTTTGCTTAGCTGGAAGGCAGAAGGACTAATTAGTCATTGCATATAACCTGTTTGTTAACTATTCCTCTGAGGGGAAATTGAAAATCAGCCACTCTGGTTTTGTTTTTTTTAATAGAAATTGAAAGGAAGAACATTGATTTATTGCCTACAATGGCCGATAAAGTTTGCATCCAGCTCCAGCAGAGCTGTGCACAATTTTCTTTTCGTTTGTTTTGATGTTTCAGTCTGCAGATGTTAGCTGTTTTTGTGAGGAAATAATGGTGTTAGCTCTGAGTTTTCTTGGAAAGAAAGAGCTTAAAAGCTTTGGAGCGCTGGAACCACATTCTGCCCAGCCAATTGAACATGGATGGAATGTTAGGTGAAGCCCACGGGGAGTCATTCTACAGCAGCATCTGGAAGGAAACAATAAGTGGCTGGAAGGTTTACTTCTCAGGCAAATGATTAAGAGGCGATTAAGTGAAGGTGTTAGGATGTGAGGGAGGGAAGGAAGCACTGACGGTGTACATATAATATGGAATGGAGGGATTATGGAAAAGACTTAACAGAATGAACCATAGATCACAGCTGGACTTATGAAAAGCTGGAACTGGAATTTGGACAGAACGGCTTATAGGTATCACGTGGAGCAGAACATGAGATTCATATAATACAGAACATCCTGGGACGTGTTTTTTGGGAACAGTAAAGGACAGTGATGATGTCTAGTTATTCAGAGGCACTGGAAATCATCTCTTAGAGTTGGAAAGACACCCTGCTATTACACCTTTAGAGTCTTACTCTGATTATACTGGCCCTGCTTTAAAGTACTCAGAAAGTTCTGGGCTTTAGAAATGGAAATCCTAGGCTTTGATCAAGTGAGTGGTTTTACTTTAGCAGTGTGATGCTAACTCATTCATAATGTGTAGACAGCATTGCTTTAAATTGTTTTATACAGTCCCGTCTTCCCGCCCAGTCCTCTTGCCTACTCACTGTTCCCCACTCCCAGTTACAATGAACGAATAAATTAGTGAATAAAGGGATGAACGAACGAATAAATAAATAAAGTTCTATGTTTAGTTTCAATGATAGGGGATGACAGCTAGTTTATTTCTCCCCCAAAGGCTCAGGTTGGTCCTGAAAAACAAAATCAAGTTTCCCCTGAATACTCATTATTCTTCTTGATGCCAGATAATTGAGCATCTGGAAAAATTCAAAGTTAGAGAGAAGGATGAGGCAACCTTATGGAAGCTAGTGCTTGACTTCGTCCCCAGTTATTCTTCCCAGCAGTCATTTAAAGGTCCTTTAGTCTCAACGTACGGAGACTCAAACATCAGCCTCAGTCTCTACTCAAGGCTTCAAATCTAAGAATTGGGATTAATTAGCCAGTATACCTAAATACTGTAACATTCAACTGCACATTTTCTGTGCCTTAAAATCATCACAGGTGGAGTTCCCGTCGTGGCTCAGTGGTTAACGAATCCAACTAGGAACCATGAGGTTGCGGGTTCGATCCCTGGCCTTGCTCAGTGGGTTAAGGATCCGGCGCTGCCGTGAGCTGTGGTGTATGTTGCAGACGCGGCTCGGATCCCGCGTTGCTGTGGCTGTGGTGAAGGCCGGCGGCTACAGCTCCTGTTAGACCCCTAGCTTGGGAACCTCCATATGCCGTGGGTGCGGCTCTAGAAAAGGCAGAAAGACAATAAATAAATAAATAAATAAATAAATAAATAAATAAATAAAATAAATCATCACAGGTGATTTCTTGCTCAAGTTCAGGGTGGATGATTTGGCCCTTCAGGGCCCCAGACTTGCTTGGATCTTGCTCTGCCCTGGGTCCTCTCCACTTCGAGGACGGGGAGAGAGACCATGAGAAAGACCTCCGCTTTTTCCCACTTCACTGCAGAAGTGACACACTTTACTTTACCTCATTGTCCAGAACTCACTCAAATGTTCCCGCCTGGATGGGGAGGTTGCAGGGAGAGTGTGTTCAGGCTCTACCAGAAAGACTTTTTTTCTGGATTAGAAGAAAGTGTAAATCTAATTGGGCACGTTCAGGGACTAATGGGGCAAATTAAATAGAGGCTCTCTTTATAGCATTGGTTTCACAATAAAACTTTGGAACAAAAAGTCCCATTGAATTCCAACTCCAACACTTCTCTGGCTTCTTCTGTCTAGTCCTGGACACCACCTGGCTCTTTAGACCAGCGTTCCTTAGAGTAATCTCTTCATCAAGTCAAAACCTAAGGAGCTCCAGGTTGCTAATTGTGCCTTAGGTTTGGTTCCACTGGTAAGTGAAAGAAGTGGGAATGTCTCTGCCCACAGTTTGTCCAGGGCTCCCTCCACATCGAATAGCACTTAGCCAAATTTACAGTCCTGATAGATTATGTACAAGGCCAGGCAAATTTTGATGAAATTTGGGAAGGAGCAGCAGTTTGGATGGTCATCCACTGAGGGATAGAAAGAACGTTTTTTAAAAAGGGTCAAGAGGAAAGCAAGGTCGAAAACAGGGCTCCTTTTTCACATTTCCTGGAGCTTATCCTCATTTCCAGAGAAACGTTCTCTAGAAACACAGAGAATAGAAAAGTGTTAGGCTTGGGAGGGTGGGGTTCCCATGGGGTCTAGGGGCTCTGGGAGGGGTGGCTTTGCTTATTGATGATTGCTCTTGGTCATTGTAGTCACTTGGAGGGACTGTGAGAATTACATGCGGGGGCAGAGGCAAGAACCTTGGTCTTTGCTCTGATCACTTGATCACATGGTATGGTCAAATACAGGCACATTTCGGGTATATGGGGACAGTCTTAATTGCCCTAGGACAACAGGTGTGATTGAGGCAGGGACCTTGATCTTTACTGTGAAAGCTCTGGTAGGGGGAGAAGGGATGTGGACTATGATCAAGTTGTATTTCTTCACAGTAAATTTATAGGCAAAATTTAAGTGAGGTGATCATATAGTATGGTCCAAACACAGCCACATTGAATTCCTTTTTTTTTTTTTTTTTTGTCTTTTTAGGACCGCACCCAAGGCATATGGAGGTTCCCAGGCTAGAGGTCCAATCAGAGTTGTAGCCACCAGCCTACACCGCAGCCACAGCAATGTAGGATCCTAGCCACGTCTGCGACCTACACCACAGCTCATGGCAACGCCGGATCCTTAACCCACTGAGCGAGGCCAGGAATCAAACCCGCATCCTCATGGATGCTAGTTGGGTTTGTAAATCACTGAGCCATGATGGGAACTCTAAAACACACCTACACTGAGAGTAAAAGGGGAGAGTATTAATTACCCTCAGATAACAGGTGTAAACTAGGATCACTTCACACCAAAAGGAGTGTCTGACCACCTTACTTTTAAGAAAGTGATAATGAATGTATCTAATTATCACCCTTCCAAGTATTTAATAGTCCTCACTTTAAGAAAATTTCATCTTCGTACTCAACCTACTGTTTCAGTTAATTCCTGCGTTAGATAGAAAGCAACGGAAATCTACTCTTTGTAGGGTAACCCTTTATGCAGTCGGTTAGAAACCTGCCACTTAGTTGTCGATCCTCAAGGCTAAATATTCCCCGTGCTTTTCACCCTCCTTCACCTTTCTGTACACTGCCCTTTTGATCGCTTTGTAGACCTTTTCTAAGTGCTCCGTCTCTTTAAATGGAGACTAAGGTGGGACTGTTCTCTAGCTGGGTTCCAGCCACACCCTAAGTGAGGCGGGAGGGGTAATGCAGACTGATCCCCACGGAGGACACTTTCCTTTACTATCCTGTTGATCACTTGTTCACCTGGAGAACAGAAGGTTGTGGCATGCATTAGGCACCGTCCTCCAGTATGTGAAATCCTGTTAAGTGCAGTATGGACGCCCGTGGTGCTATTCAGGCAACATAATCCATTGACTAATACCCTACCCCCTGGTAGACGGAGAACATTTATGCGGGACTAGAGCTTAGCTTACATGGAATGAACAATCAAACACATGACATGTTTGAGGAAGGATCAAAAATTCGGCAGCCCCAGACCACCTCCCACCAGCTTGCTCACAACCGCATCATGAAAGACATCTCTGAGGTTTGAGATAGAATGTCTCTAAAGGGAATTAGCCATCTAGAAAGGAACGCATATATGACAAAACCAGTAGCAGACTCAAAGCCCTCAGGACACACAACATCCTTTTTTCTTTAATTCATTATCGTTAAAGCCTAGTTGATTTACAATGTTATGGTAATTTCTGCTGTACAGCATAGTGACCCAGTCATACACATACATTCTTTTACTCATACTATTTTTCATCATGTTCTATCCCAAGAAATTGGATATAATTCCATGTGCTGTACGGTAGGACCTCATATCTTATCCATTCTAACTGTAATAGTTTGCATTTACCAACTCCAAACTCCAAGGGGTCAGGGGGTTTGGACAGCATGCATTTTAATTGGAGTTGGAGCCAGGAGGGATCGTTGTGTTGGTAAGTGCAGCCCTCTAGCAGTTGGTGGGAGAGAAGCCATCTAGAAATCAAGGAATGCAGAGCTGAGGTTGCGGATGATGAGTGCTGTCTGGGAGCGTGGAGATGTGGCCAGGTGACCTGACAGTGACTTTGTGGCTGCGGGCTGGCTTGGGGTTAGCTGCCACAGGAATCGTGACAGAAACGCGTGCGTGCGTGCCCTGGCTCCGGAGAGCATCCTCTATAGCGGGAAACAGATTAAACACAGCCATATGGTACTTTCAAGCTTAGTAGATGGAAAACAAATAAATCTTTATATAATGCTATTTGGTATCAATTAGTGTGTGTAGACGAACTCTTTGCTTTGGGGACTATGGAGTGAAACTGAACAAAATATTGATATCCTTAGGGTGATTATGTTTAACTCTGCAAAGTGTGAGATAGCTTCTTGTAGGAAAGTATGTAGTAGTATTTATTCTAAGGGAGGTTAGAAAGGAGTTTCATGGAGAAGTAGATTTTGAATACATTTGACAATTCACTTTCCTTTTTCTTATATTTGGGGCTCTGTATTTTCCTCTCGTAAGTGTTCTGACTTTCTCTGAATTTCATATTGTGTGACTTCCAGGGAGAATCGGATACAAGGTTCTCACCTGTCCTGCTCAGCCCAGTGAGTCTGGAGACTGACTTTATCAGGGTGAAAAGTTCTGGTACCTTCAGGATTTCTTCCTCCCCGTCTACCTAAACCTTCCTAATCCAAGCCGCCATCATCTCTCACCTGGATTATCGCTGTAACCTCCTAACTTTTACTGTCGTTGTCTCCGCTCTTACCTCGTTCAGCCTGTTCTCAACTCAGTACAGCATCAGAGCCAGCCCAGGACAGTGCCCCTTAGGTCTTTCCTCTGCTCCGAAGACCTCCAGTCCCCTCGCATCTGCCCTGGACTGTCTTTACCTGGGCTTTCTCTATGCTTCCGGTCCCTTTATCTTTTTGTTTTACTGCTTGTTTTCTCTTCTTCTAGCCCTTCCCTGGAACAGTTGATGCATGAGACACATGTCCCAAAATCAATTCAGAGAACGTTTCACCGGCTGTTAGCAGGCTTATTTCCAGGGTATCTGTATAACTTTGCACTCAGCCCCATCACCCACCTCCTTCTGTTCTGTTCTCAAAGCACACCTTTTTAAGTAAAATTGCAGCATATCTCCTGTCCGCCCCAGTTCCTCTTTCCCCTTGATTTCTGTATAACACTTATCACTATATATTTTACTTTTTTTTTTTTTTCCTGCAATCTGTAAGCTCTGTGAAGATAAGACCTTTGGTCCGTTCTGTTTGCTGCTGTTTTCTAGTGTTTCTCAAACGAACGGACAAAAGAAAGCTCAGCTTATTAACAGTCACAGAATTCTGTGGGGCCCTTAGTAAGTTGTTGCTGATGACAATGATCATAGCCCTCCGCCTTCCAATTTAGGGAGCCCCCCAGAGACTCAGCCTACTGGCAGATGTTTGGACCCTCAGGGTCAAACTTCTGATATATCATCTTGATATATCAGAGCCAGCAATGCCAATAGAGAATTTCTCCTCTACCCTACCCTGCCCTAGGGAATCTGTGCAACAGAAAGATGAATATTCCTTTAAATCACAGGGTATTCTATCCTTTAGAAAAGCAGAATTCCAGGTGTTTGGTCCACCTTCCTTTGGTAGAAGCGTTCTCACCAAACCCAGCTCCCTTTCCAAATGCTTTTGTAGGCTTTCCTTGGATAATTTGAGTGCAGACGATGATTCTAATTGTCCTCCTCGAGGTTTAAGGGAGCACTATGAGTGGTAAACTTGTGTTAATTTTCAAACGCTATTAAGTGACTAAATTATGGGAACTCTGGTTGCTTGAATCACACTCATTTATTTATTCCACAAGTGTTCACTGAGCATGTTCTATACGCCAGGCTCTATTCTAATGAGGGGGATGCAGCACTGAGCCCTCAGGGGGCTGCTTGTCTAATAGGAAGAGATGGACAGTAGACAAGCAGATTTATGTAGAATGTGCTAGTTGGTGATGAGTGCTGAAGGTTAAGTTAGGTGAGAGAGTGGAGAGTTTTGTTGTGGTGGATTTTTCTTTATAGTATATAGACTTTTTATTTAAAAATTTTTTTTTTCTTTTTTTGACCACCCCATGGCATATGAAGTTCCCAGGCCAGGGATCAGATCCCAAACACAGTTGTGGCCTACGCGCCACAGTTATGGCAATGCTGGATCCTTTAACCCACTGTACCAGGCCGGGGATGGAACCTGCGTCCCAGCACTGCAGACATGCCGCTGATCCTCTTGCGCCACAGCTGGAGCTTCATATGTAGACTTTTTAGAGACTGGATGCCTGAAGTGAGCCCATCCCCCCCCCCCCACAGTCCAGCGGAGGGAGGCGTAAAATGCCCAGGTGTTCAAGAAAGAGCAAGGAATTCAGTGTAGCTGGAGCGGGGGTGTAGGGGAGTGGGCGGGGAGCTCAGGAAAGGGATAAGGTACAATGTCCTGGGGGACCTGCAAAGCCTAGTAAGGATGGGGTTTTCCTCTGAGGAAAGTGGGAAGTCATGGTGGATATTGGACCTGAGGAGTGATGTGATTGGGTTTATGTTTTAAAAGAGTTAGCCTTGAAGAGTAGGTGTCAGGAGTGGAAGCCGATAGACCACTTATAATGCTCTTCCAAGCATCTAGGGGGGAGACGATTGTTTTGAGGCTGGAACATGGTCGGCTGATTGGCTTGATAAAGGGTGTAAGAAGAAGAGCATCAAGGATGAGTCCATGCATAGACTTTAGAAATTATCTTACTTTGTTGGCGCTGCCATAATAGAACACTGTAGACTGGGTGGCTTATAAACAATGGGAATTTATTTCTTACACTTTTGGAGGCTGAGACGTCCAAGAAGAGGGTGCTGGCCGATTCAGTGTCTGGTGAGACCCGCTTTCTAGTTGACAGATAGCTGTCTTTGCACTGTGTCCTTACGTGGCGGAAGTGGAGAGGGAGCTCTCCAGGGTCTTTCTTATAAGAGGATTAATCCTGATCATGCGAATTCCACCCTTATGACCCAATCCCCTCACCAAGGCCCTGCCTCCACACACTATCACACTAGGGATTAGATTTTAACATATGAATTTTAGGGGAGATACAGACATTCGGTCTTTAGAAGCAGTTTAAAAGAAAAGATAGGCCATTTTCTAAGATAGGAAAGTCTGCAGGAAGACGGGTTGCAGAGGCAGGAACTAAGTCTCAAGTTTAGACTGAACTGTTCTTGGACCTTAGCCTACTGTTCTGGGGCCACATGCATTGTGGTAACTTTGCCTCCACTGTTTTGGCTTTCATAATTTATTTCATTGCCCTTATATTTTGAATGTTCCAAATGGTGTAATTTCTGAAAATTCTGACAGATTTTGAGGTCCAGAAGCTTTTCCATTCCATTACCTGTCGTTGCGTTTAGAGTAATCAGTGTACTCCAAGAAAAATGACAAAATGAGTAAGTGGGTTACTGTACGGCATTGGGAAGTCTCCTTTGCTCAAGGGTGTGGGTCAACTTAAACCTTATGCTGTGGTGTGAATGTCTAACCATTCATCTGCCAGCTCTGGATTCCACAAAACTACTCTTCTGTAGCCCCAAACTACTCTTTAAAGTTGAAAGGAAGCTCCTTGGGGTGAAAAAAGAAATGAAAATATAGCTTGTGAAGAGGATAGGGGGCTTTTTGGGGACGCTTGCCTCTGAGCGTGTGATGCCAATCAGAATTATTAATGTATTTAATTTGCCTTTTAAATTCATATTCTTTCCATAAAAACATTTCCAACAAGTAAATAGCTGTGACCGCCATGCTCAATTATGGCATCAGGCTGCCAGGATTTGAATATGAGCTCTTATTTACCCTCAAGATGAAGTGAGTGCCCTTCTGTTGCCTCTTAAAGGTTCAAACTGAGGTTGACGTTGCCAAGTGGAATAGGATGGGTGGAGTTGGTGGTGTCAGCACTGGGGGTGGATAAAATTATTGGCAGGCTCCAGAATGGGGTAATATCTCTAAAGTGTTTTGAGCTCCTTACCCAAAGACCTTGAATAATTTCCATGTATTATTCGGATTGAATAAGGTAATCCGCTCTGCTGTTGACAATGGGTCCTTTCATTGCACATTTTAAACAAGTAGTCTGTTTTAAAATGATAAATGGGATCAGTTTAAGCTCTCCTTCTTCCAAAGTATTAGAAAATACTTTTCATGTTTTCAAGTTAGCCGTAAGGAAGGCAAACGATACGTGTTGATCCAGTGTTAAACTCCTCACCAAGCACTGTGCCAACTTGCTTTATGTTTATATTCTCATTTAATCTCCACACATGAAAAAACTGCAGACTGAGTGCCTTTGGGTCAGAGGAGAGTGAAATTCCCACTTTAAAACAGGGGAGAATGAGGATGAGTATTTAAATGGGTCTCAGGTCCGCACATCAGGACGTGGTAGAGCCGGGTGGTTTGTCTCCAGGGTTTTCTGCCACCACACTGGCTGGCTGACCACACCTTCATCTTTAAGAGACTTCTAAGATTTACTTCAGTAGTGGTGTTAGAAACAAAGCTTCTAGAATAACCAGGGCTTTATTTCATTAATGTTTTCGCCAAAGTAACTCTTTTTAAAGTAGATATCCATCTTAAAACAGACTTTCTTTTCTTTGACCAAGTTCTAGCATAGGGTCTTGCATATGCTGTGTGCAGTCAGAATGAAGTGAATGAATGCATGAACAAAAAATGATTACCAGTACCTCTTATTTGTTTAATGGTTATTATATGCACAGCTGTTTATAGCTACTGTGATCTCCATTTCATAGAGTCCCAGCGAGATACAGGGTAGTAAGACGAACATTTCCGCTATTTCAGTGATGGCAAGTAGATTTTTGTCTTGGGTCCTGGATTTAGTCGTTGATAATAGTGGTTACCTGGAGCTAGGTAGTGGTGCCTTCCTGGATAGTATATTTCTGGAGAGGAGAGACTGGAGGAGATGGCTTTATGGCGAAGCCAGGAGCCCACGCTTGGATTCACTGTGAGAAATTGCCCAAGCCTGAAATGGAAGAGTGGTCCTACTCATGCCTGATATTTTCGGCCAATATAGTGTCCTATAGAGCTGGATTTTCTCTGCTATTCATAAGATTATTTGATGCTTTGAATTGTGTACTGAGTATTCAGCAGTCATTTTTACTTTGTTTTGTTTTCGGATGCCTGCATTTGAAAAACGACCCCAAAGTCTCCTGAATTACTTTTTCTAATTTCTTAATGCACATTCATTGGGTAGCCTTTCATACTGTTAGAATTTTGATGGACTCTTCGTTGATGTATTGGATGAGTGTGATATTCTGTAGAATGTCCAGACAGTTCAGATCCCCTGAACTATTTACAGCAGGTGGTAGAGAGTTATTGCACCCCTGGGGAAGTTCCAAAACGTCTAATGCTATTTGTCCCAAACAAATGGGAATTATTTATGTTCTCCTTTCCACTAGTATAGAAAGGAATACACTCTCCTGATCAGTGGTGTGTACATGTACCAAACGAGGCAATGTTAATTTTTTTTTCAAAGATACGACTGGCACAATTGGTGTTGAGTTTGGTAGACCACTGTCAACCTTCAGAATCTTAACATCTTTCTGGTTTTGGAAGAGGCTTTATTGGTGATTAAACTGGATATATAAGAGAGAAGAAAAGTGGTTAACAGGGGCTAGAGGCTGGGGAAAAGAAGGAGAGTTTGGTAAAGGGTACAAGCATTCAGTTCTAAGAGAATATGGTCTGAAGCTCTAATGAATAAGGTATAACATGGTGACTGTCGTTGGTAACACTGTGTTATGTACTGGAAATTTGCTAAGAGGGTAGAACTTAAATAGTCTTAGCAAAAAAAAAATAGGGAAAAAAAGGAAAAAGGGTAAAGATGTGAGGTGATATATGTGTTACTTAGCTTCACGGTGGAAATCCTTTCAAATGTATATGTATATAAATTCATCACAACATACAATTTAAGTGTCTTAAAATTCTGTCAGTTAAACCCCAGTAAAGCTGAAGAATATGAATGAGTTTATGATGGACTCATTACTCCTACATCTACATCTTTATCTAAAGTAAAAGATGTAGGAGATGGCAGTGATTCCTGCCATTATTCCCAATTCTCCCCAAATTTCTTTTTTTCTTTCTTTCCTTTTTTCTTTTCTTTTCTTCTCCTTTTTTCCTCCTTTCCTCTCTCTACCTCCCTCCCTCCCTTTCTTTCTTCCTAACCATCTCGGCTGAAAGGGTGGAATGAACAGTTTCAGAGGTTTCCACTTGCCCTTATGATATGACAAAAGCAAGCTCCGTGGTACGTCTCATTATAGGTCAAGGAATGAATGGATGTTCAGCCTCTTATTCGGCCACCTTTAGCACACAACCGTTCATCTGTAACAAATATCCAGAGCTGGGTTTATGCATCATGAGGTGTAAGACACCCCAGTTTATTAATTAGTCTATTTTGGCACTAATGTGTATATCTTAGCTAATGTATATATATTAGCTATGTAACACAAATGCTCATACAGTCAATTGATTTTGGCCAGTCAGAAAATGCATATTACAAAAGGGAGTGTTTGGATGGAGGGACTTCATCAAGATCTGAAAAATTATATTCAAAGTTTGAGTGGATTCTGTGGATGGCCAAACAGTGTTATTGAACTTAATGAAGAGCATTATAAATCTGAAAACTCATGGTGTATCTATAAGATGGTTTCCCAATTTTGCTATTGTTCTACAACCAACATGGCATAACTCAAAAGTCAAATGAAGCAATCTAATTGCTTTTTGTCAATAATAATAACATCCCAAGTTTAAAAGACTATTTAGAGCAATGAATTGTGACTTCTTAACCAAATAATAAGCCAAGCTTCCCCAGCAAAAGCCCAGCTTTCACTCCACTTGGGAGTATAAACTCTAAAGCTCTGACAAAAGTATAGATCCCGTAAGTTTTCTTTTTCTTTTTTTCTTTTTGTTTTAGGGCGGCACCTGCAGCATATGGGGTTTCCCAGGCTAGAGGTCGAACCTGAGCTGTAGTCACTGTAGCTGCCGGCCTACGCCACAGCCACAGCAGTGCTGAATGGCCAGATCCTTAATCCACTGAGCGAGGCCAGGGTCGAACCTTTGTCCTCGTCCTCATGAATGCTAGTCAGATTTGTTTTCGCTGAGCCACAAAAGTTTTCTTCAATTTTGTGGCTAAGAGGTTATGCTGCTTGTACAACTAGCTTAATATAGTTAGTTGCATTTTCTGTTTTAAACCACTGTTTTCAGAAATTTATTCTAAAAAATATTTCCACGATGAAACTTGGTATATTATATGACATAATCACATTGCATCCTGGGAGATTTAGCCTTTCCAAATATATATACTTGTATTTTCAGTCACTCTGACTGCTGTGTTTGCAGAAAGCAAAACAATCTTAGTGGTTTCATAAAATTTTATTAGTGAAGACTCTGAGGAAAAGGAAACTTTTCATACTTAAAATATTTCAAGGTCAAACTTTTTCTTTTCACTTTCTAATTAATGCTTTTATTACTATCCTAAACTCAGTGCAATAACACTGATAATAGCAATGAAACATCCATAGATCATATTCGCAAATATTCTATAGTTTAATTCATTTTATTCTTACATTGTCCTGAATGCAAGATCATTTCTTGAAACTAAGTAATGTCAATAACAGCTATGTGTACAGGGTCTCATGCTCTATCAATGCATGGAAGTCTTTTTCATTGAGCTTTTATTTTAATTTTTATTATTATTTTTTCGTTTTTTGGCCACCCCCTGGCATATGAAGTTCCTAGGCCAGGGATCAGATCCAAGCTGCAGTGGTGACCTACACAACAGCTGCATCAGCGCTGGATCCTTAACTCACTGTGCCAGACTGGGGATCAAACCCGAGGCCCAGTGCTCCCGAGATGCTGCTGATACCATTGCACCACAGCAGGAACTCCTCACTGAGCTTTTAAATTTATGTTAATTTTTTTATTGCATGGTTTATTGAATCCTTTTATCAAAAATTATTCTTGATTTCTTCAATTTGTTTCTACTTACATGAGCTTCATCTTTTATTTTGATTATTTTTTTACCATCTCTATTTCATAAACTGTTTATAAAATCTATTTTTGATATTTTCAGCCCTCAAGCACTATCCTACTTAAAATTCAGTTATACTTTTGTATTAAACGGTAATTAACAGATGGTTATTGAATACATATGTATGCATTTATTACTCAAGACACTTTTAAAAATGGAATTTATTTAACTGGGAAGTGAATTATGTGCTGCAGATGTTAAGAGCCCTATTTTTTATTTCAATAAATAATTTCGGATGATTTTATATTGTCCATTATTCTACTGCATTTCAATCCGCCATATATGACAGACGCCCCTTATATATATTCATATGCTTTTTTTTTTTGATTTATCTAAGTGTTTAGAAAATTTATATATTTCCAGAGGGAATTCATATTTAACCATGCCATATATCTACCCTGACACCCAGGACTAATTTTCCATCCGGTGCCAAGAATAAATATTAGCACACATACATACAGAGGAGTGTTCACATTTTAGAGCCTGTTTTTAATCTCTTGTAAAAACGTTGACCAAATGCAATTGGGAACAAAGCACTGCCCATATTCCTTCTGAATGTCCAAAAATTGCTAGAAAGTTAGTGGATATCTTCCTTCATTTTTTGAGTCAGAAAAGTAAAATGTGTTGTTCACAGTGTTTAAGAAGACTTAGTCGTGGCCCACAAACTTATTTTCACGTGACTACAAATAAATTCTTAAACTGCCAAGGATTGCCTTTGAATCAACCTTGGGGCATGGATATGCCGAAAGAACAGTTTTTTTAGATATCAGCTTTGTTGATTCAGTCATTCATCCCAGAAAGCTACCCAGGGAAAGAACCGTCTTTAGATTGCTTCAAAGAACTGAGGTTCCTGTGGATATCTCCTCCGTCAGTGATAATACTTTATGTGTTTCTGACTATCTTTGGTTAGAGGATAAATTAATATCTAAGGAATAACAAACAAATAGCAGAACGTGGAGACTGTAACATTACTGCAGATACACTATGCGCGTATTACAGACCAGATGGCAAAATTAGATTCTTTTGGAAAAGGGAACATCCAAACCACCTTAAAAAGTCCAATTTAATTTGAAAAGAAAATCATGCAATTTCCCTGATTCAGGCTTTTCATCTGTGTAGTGGGAACATTTGATCTGGCCATTGTAGCAGTTCTCCAGGAGAATACTGGCTATGAGACAGGATATCTCAATAATCATAAAGACCTTATTTATACATAGAATTACTCATCAAGAAGTGAAGTGTGTTGGGAGTTCCCTGGTAGTCTAGTGGTTAGAGATTCAGTTATGTCGTTGCTATGGCTCAGGTTCGATCCCTGGCCTGGGAATTTCTGCATGCTACAGGCATGCCCCCCCCGCGCCCCCCAAAAAAGTGAAGATAAAATTCAGTCTAGAAATTTCTACTTTGGATGGTCATTTCCCTAGAGCAAAAAAGTAGTGTTTGTCGAGTCCATAATCAGGAATCATATCTGTCACCACCAGGAGGGTTGGTTGTATATATAGAAGTCACTCATTATGACTGCAGGGAAATTATATATATATATATGTGTATGTTATATAATATATAACTTAAATAATACAAAAACATACATTCAAACCACATACATCCCCTAAAGGTTTCAGAGAAATTTCTATCAGTATATCTCTTCCATTTAATTTTGTGTAAGATTGAAACAATGTGAGTTAAAGCAGTGCGTTTATATTTTGCATAAAACAATGGCTCACTATAATTTTTTTCAACCAAAATTCAATAGTTAGTGATGTATTTAATCTCATCCTCAAGAAAACTAGAATAGGAGCCAGGGAATGTTGTTGGGTAACCTTAGAAAGTCATTTAATCTCTCTTTCAGCCTGCTTCCCTCTCAGAGCAGCTCTACAGATGAAATGTAGATAGAAAAGTGCCTTGGAATAATAAAGCCACATCTAAATGCAAGATAGTATAGCTTTTGTTGTTGCCCTATGAAAGTGAACCATTAGAAATCTGATGCCAACTGTGGGTATACGCTCAGCCCTATAACATGGCTTTTTGAAACCCTCGTTCTGGATAATACATCTTTTGTTTTTCACCAGTATCATACCCTACTCCACATTAAACAGGATACAGTGAGCTCAGTAACAGGGCTTTTAATGCCATAAAAATAAATTTAGACCTAGACTCGTTTAAGGATGATGGTGCTCACTTCTGCAGACTCCTTTTTTAAACGCAACTCCTTGGAAATTTTAAGTCATTTATCCTGTCATATATTCAGTGTGTAAGACAGTAGCTCCACTGTCTCACTCCCAGAAGGTAGCACCCAGATCCCTGTGCCATGAAAATATAATCTGGTCATAGGAGAGATTTTTGTTTGTTTGGGTCCATGGACCTAATACCTATAATAATGCGGGCTGATATGTGTTGTATAAATGAAAGGTCAACCTTAATTTTCTAAATATTAGATGTGAATTCATTCATTCATTCACTTAACAAACGGTGTTAATTAAGTGCTTAGTATGTGTCCATTCTGAACATTTAAGATCAAAAATGGGGAACAAGCAGGCAAGGAAGTATACAGATATATTTTAAAATAAATCCCTACACAGTGTTATGGGATCACAGAAATGAAATTATAGTTGACTCTTGAACAGTAAGGGTTTGAACTGTGGAGATTCAGTCTTAATAATGGATTTTTGAAAGTAGTAAATACTACAGTACTACCTGACGCGACGTGCGGTTGGTTGAATCTGCAGATGCGGAACCACAGATAGGGAGGAACTGTGGCTGGGAAGGAGCTGTGTATACGGAAGGCTTACCGTAAGTTATACTTAGGTATTCAACTGCACAGAGGGCTGGTGCCCTTAACCTCCTGCATTGTTCAGGGGTCAGCTATACTTAATTCTGTATGAAGAGGCCAGAAAAGTCTTGAGTAGATGACAAACTGGATCTTGGATAATGAGTCAGCATTTTGATTGAGGGTAATAACTGAGGTAATCACAGGGCTGAGAAATGATTCTTCATGGGTCTCATAGGTCTGCATGTCTTACTAGCTTCCTTTGCAGATATCTTTTCAAGGTGTTTGTGTAGCAGCCTTGGGTGTTAGAGATAGTGTGTTATTCTGGAGCTAAGGGCAGGCTTGCTTACTGCCCATTTTGAGATGTTCAGGTTCCCCAAGCACCACTCCTGCAACGCTCAGGGGAACTGATGCCAGAAAATGTTGGTGCTCTGCCTGCTGCTATTGAGGTGAATAATAAAGCCTTTTGTCTTTGGTTCAAGAGTCGCATATCTTCTGCCAGCATCCAGAAAACTGTGGAAGGGTCACATGTTTGCTAGCGTATGGGGTAAAATCTCAGCCCTTCATAGGTTTGATAGTATGGTGGATGAAGATGGAACACTGACAGAGACACAACTTTCTGAAAGTGAAAGAACAAGGGCTTTTCAGGGGGTTAAAGGGGTTTGAGGGAAGTTTGTTGGAACTGGTAACAGTCATGTTCACCAGGTCTTACAGTCAACCAAGACACAAATGGTCCTCTGCTCTATTGACTGGTTATGATGAGGATATGGGAAGATGGTTGCTCTCTGGTCTCAAGGTAGTAGGTTCAAAGGCCACACGGTGTCCTGGTTCTGCTAACTCTTCTCAGGGAGGGGGAACTTCCTTGGTGATCTGGTGGTCAGCCTCAGGTCCACCCATTAGAAAAGCTAGCACTAAGATGAGCCCTGGGTGGGCTGGAAGTTCTCTTTCCTCTCTTCATCAACACTTTCTGGGAGTGTAGAAGGAAGACTTTCGGCCAGTACTATGGGAAGAATCCAGGTGACTAAGAACTGTGACTGGTTGAGTTGGAAGATGAGGGGATAGGGGAAGTCATGCTGGCTAATATGGAATAACAGTAGCGGGAACTTCTTACGGCCCAGCTTGTCCTGCAGTCTGTCATGACAAAATTAATACAATTAGAGATGACAGCAAAAAGTCTGCCCTGGCTGCTCTTCAGAAATTTTGAGGAGATTTCACTGGGATGGACAAACTCTTATGAGGAAGCATAGATGCGTCATTGACCTGAAGGTGGGGTCCTGCTCCCCTAGATGATGTTAATGCTATTGAAAGGCAGCCCACTGGAGAATGAGAACAGACCCAAAGAATTTTAGGTAAATTTTAGAGTCAGTCTTGCCACCTTGCAAAACTCCCTTAGCCTTTATATTATAACTGGATGAAGACTCAAGAGATGTTATCTTGACAATGGAGCATGTGCAAATCTAGCTCGTGTCACCAGAGGGAACAAACCTGTGATCCTTCTGGAAACCAATGCAGCTATGGATGCTAAGTCCAGGGGTTCCCAAGGTTTTACTATACATGGCATCAGGGATGGTGATGTTGCTCTTTGATACAGGGCTTTGTGTAGACCAAAGACATTGCGAGTGCATTGGACTGAGCCAGTGAGCAGCTGAGGTGCTGCTCGAAATTGAAAGGCAGTATTCTTTGTTTTGGAGCTGATCCCTCCCTCTTCACCCCATGCTCACTCACAACCTTCTTCCTTCAGCCATTTAAGGAAAAAAGATGACCACTGGTGCGTGGAGATCATCCATCCAAGTGTACTGGGGAATGGGACAGGGCAGGGACTATCACCTTCCTGGTTCTGCCTTATAAAGTCACCATCCTATCAGTTCCATGGGGGTAGGAATCCTGATTTAATTAAGGGGGTTGGGTAGTGTTCCCAGTGGGAAAGGAGAACTGAGGCAGCCTTGTGGGTGGGGCCTTTGGGGCCAGTACACTGTACTGTTGCTTCCATGTCTGAATGCATAGTACAAATTGATGTGTGTTGTGATTGTAATTCTCTGTCCCATAAGGGGCTAGAGGGAATCATAAGTGCTGTGTGTAGTGAAGTGAACTTACCTTTAGGGTTCATCCTTCTGACATCTTTGAGCTCCAGGTCTCTGTGACTGGTGATTTTGCAAATTAGACCTCTGGCAAAGTCACTGCTACCTGGTGGCACTCTTGAGGGCTGTGGACCCCTTACTGCCACGACATAGCCAACCAGGTTTCTTTTGAAAATAAGCTGTTGGCTTGCTATTGAGCTCTCTTTGAAACTGGACACCTGACCCATGGGGGCCTTTTGTGACTCTCTGGCCTATATTTCCATTTTGGGGGGTCAATTTGGAGTCAATGGCTAATGAGGTAGGACATTTTCAACAGGCCTCACTAATCAAATGGAAATGGTATATTCTAGAAAGTGGTCAGCCTGTCTGTCCCCTGTGCAAGCTCAGCTTTACACACAAAAAGTAGCACACTTGCCCCCCGTTCCACTGCCTGGAACAAAGCTATCTGCTCAGTGGGGGCCCTTCTCTTCACGGTACTTTCCCAAATGCATGGGCCTGGTTGGATGACGTTTTGGCTGAGCTGAAATCTGATGATAACCACAGGGCCCCTGCAGTTATATAACCTCCTAGCAGCCATGCAGGACTGAAAATGGATGTGGTCAGCTACTCACTCAGCAGAACTTGAGCCTGTCCCCATGTTCTTACTGACTCTTGGGTTGTGGTTGTCGGCCTAGCTTGTCTGCTGTATGCAAAACTGTAGATAGGATATTAAAGACCCTTTTTGGAGGGCCTGTGAATTATAGTGACAAATTATGGCTGCTGATGGAATCACCTGAGACTTATACTCTGAAGAGGCACATGGGGATCACACTGCTGTTCACGTCTCCATCATCTGGATTGCCACGATTGCTGCCTGGATAAATCATAGCACTGAACACCATAACATATCCACCATCGTAAAATAGGAACAAAGTAAACAACTTCAAGTTTCTCACACAGAGGCCACTACTGCATAGGATTTGTTCTGCTGGATTGGTCCAGGGCCCTTGGAGGAGGGGGCATGGCTAAAGTCAACATTGCAGATTGGCCTTCTCCTGCTCCTTGCAGGTCTGTTGAGAGTAGCCTTAATTAAATGTTTTTTTGAGATAAAGTGAACAGATTTGATCTCAGCTTCTGTTCGTTAGATTAATCAGAGGGCTAACAGAATGGTTTACTAGATGGGAAAATTTGCCGTAAACCCAAGATGGTGTGAAAATGAAGAGTGGATGTTACTGGGAAGTAATTCTTCCTGAATGTCTTGAATTTCTGTATGTCTTGCAAGCACATGCACAGTTACCTTTATTCTGGACTTTTTTTTCAAGGATCTTTGTATAGGGAACAGCTATGAATGATAGAGTTAGTGTCTCCTTCTGGAGCCAAGGGGAAGTGTCTTTCTGTGAGAGAGAAGGCAGGCATACTTTTGACCAAGCATCATAAATACAATGTACACCTCTGTTGCCAAGGGAAAATATGCTTACTGCCCATTACAAAAATGTTCAGACTTGCTGTGCTTGGGCCTCCTTCCCTGTAATGCAACCTATTGCCTATGCAAGCATCACATGGTCCTCTTTTCTTTCTGGGAGTTGGAGTTTCGGGAACCAGCACAAATCCTGATCTTCTAGCTACTGCTGTTTCTATGAGTGATAAACTGCTTTTTTTTCTTCTCTGACCCAGGAGTCTTGTGCCTTCCACTAGCATCTATGGCAGGTTCACTTGTTAGCTTGCCAGAGGAAGAAATCTAACATAATGTCAAGTGAGCGCATAAAACTGGAGCTGGAGCTGCCGTCCTGTGCCACAGCCACAGCAACACTACACTACAATCTACACTACAAATCAGGGCAATCCCAGATCCTTAACCCCCTGGGCGAGTCCAGGGATTGAACCCGCATCGTCATGGGTACTAGTCAGCTTCATTACCACTGAGACAATGGGAACTCTGTCAGCATGTTTTTATCACCTCAAAAAACACTATGTTCTATTTTGGGGTTAAACATTGCTGTTTAATAAAAAGTGCTCTTTATCCATGACTGCTCCGAGCTAATTGCTGTTGAAAATGCAGTTTTAGGAAAGAGTCAGTGATAATGAGACCACATGGCTGAAGGTTGCCTGGTTTTGTTTTTGTGTTTTCATTCCTGCCCTTTTAGGACTGTAAGCAATAAGAAAGAGGCCTGAGTGTCTTCTATTTCTTTTACCTTCCCATGCTGTCCCTTTGCTTTATGGCTTGATGAAATGATGGCCACCCTGAAATGAGGCATGATTTCATGATTGTCCTCCAAAACTAAGGCTAAAATCGTGTGTCCATGCTCAAGCCTCCACTCTGCCAATGGCACACATCACAACCTGCTCAGGAGATGCAGGAATGAGAATTCTTTTTCTTCTTGGTTAATTTTTGCTTATCGAATTGCCAGATTTCATGGAAATTGTGGGAGAGTGGTGTGTAAACAGTGTAACTGGGACCATCTGGATTCCTTCACCAGGTTAGCTCAGAATGCTAGTAAAATCAAATAGCAGCGAAGGACCCTAAGAGGACCAGGGAGCATTTTTCTATGTTGGAAACAAACTAGGTGCTGCATCCAAAGCAGCTACATCATCATCCGTGGCTGCCCGTGATTGTTATAAGGACGGAGTGAGATGGTACAAACGGGTTAGCCCACATGCATCATCCCTTGTGAAAAACAAGATAAAAAAAGCAAAAAAAAAAAAAAAACCCAAAAACCCGCAAACGGTGAACTACAGGTCCTGTTGATTCCATCTGCTATCCATTCGAAGAATTCAGCAACTGGTTATCTGTATTTAACTGTGATCAGATACCAGGAGGTTATGTTTGTCCAGTCTGAAACTATGTGGCCTGCTTCTCCCTGTAACTGCAATATGAAGTTTAGAAAGTCTGTTTCTATTTTTCCTGTTTTATTTATTTATTTTTATTGAAGTGTAGTTGATTTATAATATTGTGTTAGTTTCGAGGGCACAGTAAAGTGATTCTTTTTCAGATTCCCTTCCCTTACAGGTTATTACAGAATATTGAGTATAGTTCCCTGTGCTATACAGTAGGTCCTTGTCATTTATGCGTTTTATATATAGTAGTGCGAATATGTTAATCCTAATTTTCTGATTTATCCCTCCCCCTCCTTCCCCTTTGATAACCATAAATCTCTGGGTCTGTGGGTCTGTGGTTTCTATGTCTGTGAGTCTGTTTCTGATTTGTAAATGAGTTCATTTGTGTCATTTTTAAAGATTCCATATATAGGCTATATTTTATGGTATTTGTCATTATCTGACTTTATTTAGTAAAATGATCTCTAGGTGCATCCATGTTGCTGCAAATGACATTATTTCATTCTTTTTATGGCTGAGTAATATTCCTTTGTGTGTGTGTGAACATATGTAGCCTGCTTCTCATTTTAACTGCAATACGAAGTTTATAAAGTCTGTTTCTATTTTTATATGTATACCACATCTTCTTTATCTCTTCATCTGTTGATGGCCATTTAGGTTGTTTTCATGTCCTGGCTATTGTGAATAGTGCTACTATGAATATTTGGGTGTGTGTATTGTTTTGAATTAGTTTTTTCCAGATATATACTCAAGAGTGGGATTGCTGGATCATATGGCACCTCTGTTTTTAGTTTTTTGAGGAAACTCCATACTCTTCTCCACGGTGGCTAATTTCCATTCCCACCAACAGCGTAGGAGGGTTCCCTTTTCTCCACACCCTCTCCAGCATTTGTCATTTGTAGACTTTTTAATTATGGCTGTTCTGACTGGTATAAGATGGTACCTCATTGTAGTTTTGAGTTGCATTTCTCTAATAGTTAGCAATGTTGAGCAAAGAGATCTAATTTTTTTTTAATGAGCTCTAACAATGGAAAATATATCATCACACATAGAATCACTCAACAGATTGGCTCTCCTAAGTTTCCTTCTCTGTAGTTTTACCTTTGAAATTCATCTTTTGGATTTTAATCCTAATTAGACCGAGTATAACTGGGTTGTAAGAAAAAAATGACCTCATGTTGCTAACCATAAATACTTGGTATTTGGCTTACGTCATTGTATCTATTTCTTACCTTTCTTAACTTTCTATGGTGAGAACTGAATTCAGCAAAGTGAAATTGTTTGACTGTTCAGATAAGCATGTTTGATGATCTAACAGTTATCTCTTTTTCTTGCCTTGTATTTTCCATTTCAGGAACCATTCCAGTTATCTGGACTCCCTGAGTATGTTAAAATAGTTGAAGTTGGACCTAGGGATGGATTGCAGAATGAAAAGGTACTTTTTTTTTTTTTTTGGCTTTATAGGGCTGCACCTGTCGATATGGAGGTTCCCAGGCTAAGGGTCAAATTTGGAGCTACAGCTGCTGGCCTACACCACAGCCACAGCAACGCAGGATCTGAGCCACATCTGCGACCTACACCACAGCTCATGGCAACGCCGGATCCTTAACCTGCTGAGCGAGGCCAGGGATAGAACCCATAACCTCATGGTTCCTAGTCAGATTTGTTTCTGCTGCGCCACGGTGGGAGCTCCTGAAAAGGTACTTTGGTAGCAGTTTTACTCTGTTTACTTAAAATGCTAAATCTAAATATTAATAGTTGTGGAGTCTAAAGACTTACACGGGCTTCATAGAGTAGATGGTTATGTTTGTTCTCAGTTACTACTTGAATTTATAAATCCTGAAATTATTTGCTTTCAGTTAGGAATTAATTTTCTGTTTACACTTCACTAGACCCGCTGCCAGTTACCTATAACATATTTTTTCATGTTTTTTTAGGTTATAGTCCCTACAGATATAAAAATTGAATTTATCAATCAGCTTTCCCAAACTGGCTTGTCTGTAATCGAAGTGACAAGTTTTGTGTCTTCCAAATGGATACCACAGGTATGTAAACCCATAATTCCTTAACTGGATTCTTACTTCAGCATTGCCAAGATTTAGTAAATAGTGCGATATATATTGTGATATTAACTTTTGCTATGTTCTTACAAAATGTTATCCCATGCATGAAGCTGTGATTAAAGAAAAACATCTCTAATGAAGTACATCAGTTAAGTCTAGAAAACTATTCGGACTTAATTGTTATTTGGAACTCCATCCTAAACCTACAAGAATGCATAGTCCAATATGATGATTAAAGGATAAAACTTCATCTGCCTCCTTAGAGCAGTAGGCAATGCTTCAGTCTCGTAAAGAATAAAACTCTTCATAGTAATTTAGGGTCTTGCCCTCCATTTACCATTTCACTGACTGTATGAGTGCTGTGAATATCTCCGGATGACTGAGCGTTTTTGTCTGTTAGAAGGAAATGGTGATGAGTGTGTCCTGGTACCTTCCTCATTCA
>PVHT021183524.1:10709210-10760289 GCA_004024745.2 Catagonus wagneri | reverse complement strand
AACTTCATCTGCCTCCTTAGAGCAGTAGGCAATGCTTCAGTCTCGTAAAGAATAAAACTCTTCATAGTAATTTAGGGTCTTGCCCTCCATTTACCATTTCACTGACTGTATGAGTGCTGTGAATATCTCCGGATGACTGAGCGTTTTTGTCTGTTAGAAGGAAATGGTGATGAGTGTGTCCTGGTACCTTCCTCATTCAGTCCCACATTAAATAGTGAGAAATATAGATATGTACTCTTTTTTAATGCTTATGATGCTAGAGGTTATATATATTCCTATGTATTGATGAAAATATATATTCATTAAAGACAAGGTAAAGAGAGTCATCTAGAACCTTCTCTTGAAGAGAATAGAGCCTGTTCCAGGCTTGGCTGGCATATGCCAGCCATCATCACCTCTGAGGCTCGGCTCAGATCTTTGAAACATGATTAGTCAATGCAAACAGGGAGCCCCTCTCCCTTTCTGTTCTGGTTCTCATTCCCTGGATCCTTCGGTCTCTCCCAGCACTTAACTTCTCATTACTTTTTCATCCCCTTCCCTTTGTTTGCTCTACGATCTTCGTCACATGCACCGCCGTTGCTCTTTTTTTCTGTCACCCCGCCACCTTTCACCACCACCAAGTTTAAGGTTCTCCTGAGATTCTTTCGTGATTTTCTCTACTCGTACTCTCTTCTTTGCCGACCCTTCTGACAGCGACAGTCACTTCTGAGAGATTGAAAAGTCTGTATTTCCAGTCCTGCCCTCCCTGAGAAGCTTCATCTGGGGGTGTCACTAGCAGCTGAAACCCAGGGGGTTCAAAATCACAATCATTACTGTTCATCCTACTCAATGTTCATAGCCCATCTATTCCCTTGGGAATCTTGGATTTGAATTCTCAAAAGTTTGTCTTTTACATCTAGTCAGTTACTGACTCAAAAGTTCTTCCTCCTCAGTGTAGCTTATACTTGTCTCTTCTTTTCAGTCTCCTTGATGCATTAGACGTACACACCCTTTTTGACTAATGGTGAGAGCCCCTTAAATGATATTCCTAAGCACTGTTTCTCCCTTCCTTATGTATTTTTCTTATTGTTTCTAAGTTAATTTCCCAGAAACACCAGCCTTCTCAAACTCACATCCTCAGTTCTTTAGAACCTCTCTTCTCCCTGGTGAAAAAGTCTGAGAACCTGGCCCGGTGTTCAAGGCCTCTCTGCCTGCCCTTTCCTTCCTTATCAGCCTTAACTCTAGTTCCCTATTTCCTTTTGCAGAAGTTCCTGCCAAACCAAACCACCTCTTGTTCCTGCTTCTGTGTCTGTATAGCTTCTTTGTCTCTATTCACGTATGTCTCAATTTCTGCACTGTTTTGCAGTTATAACAGGCTGATGTAAAAAGGCTTAAACATTGAGGCCTCTTAAATTGCAAGGCATTGGAAGGGAATAAACCTCAATAGGATTAATAGTATTAGTTATACATCACTTTTCACAGAGTCAGTATTCAAATATTAGGGTCATTTTATTTATCCTCAAAACAAACTAACTTTTCTTTATCCCAGTTTCCACTGTTTATAATCATAATTTTTTTTTGTAAGTATTTCTTTCTCTCTTTCTCTTTTTTTTTGCTTTTTAGGGCCACACCCATGGCAAATGGAAGTTCCCAGGCTAAGGGTCAAATCAGAGCTACAGCTGCCAGCCTACACCACAGCCACAGCAACGCAGGATCTAAGCCAGGTCTGCGATCTACACCACAGTTCATGGCAATACCAGATCCCTGACCCACTGAGCGAGGCCAGGGAGCGAACCCACATCCTCATGGATACCAGCTGGATTCATTTCCGCTGTGCCGCAGTGGGAGCTCCCTGTAAATGTTTGTCGATGATCTGTTTCCCAGACTACAAGAGTTAAGGAAGCAGTGACGTGTCTCTCTTGTCCCTCTTTGTATCCCTAGTGCTTGGCGCCCAGTAAATATTGTGAAATGAATAATGAATCAATCAGCCTGAAACAATAACACATTACTCAGTTCTTTAGTATGGACAAGTGACTCTCCTTGGTTCGTGTACTGGGTCTTGTGTTACAAAGGCTGCAGATTTTTTCCTTAGGAAGACACGAACAGCTTGATGAAACTAGACGTATTTCCTTGACTTGTCATTTTGTAAAATGCTAGCTAGTATTATTTTACTAGCTGTCATGTAAGACCCTTTATCATCTTTAAGTCTCTGCGACGTTGCCTCTGTATTTGATTTAGTTAGTGCTTTTTTCATGTATTTGATTATTGCTGGAGGGAAACTGAATACACTGGTATAAAGGTTGAGGGAGGAGGACAGGTAGCATTAATGATGACTAACCCAAGTCGTATTTTAGGTTTTGTATTTTACTTGTCCTTTTCAAGATACTTTTATTTCCCAATGGCTTTGTAAAGCTGCTTACAAACGCTGCCTCTTTACTGCAAGTGATGCTCATGGTCACATTCTTTTATCCCACAATACTGGACATTGTTCGATGGATTATTCTTTAGCCCGATCTAGGACACACCCAGTGACTATTAGAAGGATGTGTCTAAAGCCCTTTGCAGAGGCTACTTAAACACCCGTCCCAGAGTCTACTTAAAAGAAGAGAGGGACAGAACGAAGGGAAGGCTGTCCCTCAGTGGACACTACTAGGAAAATGCCTTCTGGCCTCACATTAAGAAGATACATGGGTTGGGACCATAAAATAATACGATTCATTCTGGGCTTACTTCTGAGATGAATTCAGGACTTAACCTGTTGAGATGTAACGAACTCATCCTAGGCTCAAAGTATCAGGTAAATGATACCACAGCTCGCGAGGGCAGCCGTGGGGAGGCAGAGGCACTTCTTGCAATGTGTTCTGTTCACATTCTGCCTGGGGCTGGAGTAAGGGACTTAACCTGACCTGAACCTGGGAAATCCCAGCAATGATGCCTGCAGCTTGGGAGGGTTTAAGGCAATAAAGCCCATGAATGGGTCCCTGTGTGTGGATGCCGAGTCCAGAGCAGCTGGCTCCCGACCAGCCCCACTGGTGTTATCCGGGTGGAAGCCAGACTGACAGATGACTTATCCTGGGCTCCATGCAAGTTAATTAGCTTTTTTGTGATAAACAGCCTTTTTCTTAAAGATTGAAGTATGTGTTTGGTTTAAATATTGGGTCAGGCCCTCATCTGAATCATTAAAGACACTCATCCTTCAAATACTTACAGGGTATGTTATATATTTCATCTTGAATACTTATTTTGCTACATACATTCCAAACCAAACAAACAAACAAAAAAAAAGAGTTTTAAATAAATCACATATCTGCAAAAGAGCAGCGTGCCCAAACCAATAATATTGTCAGATGCAACTTCCAAACTGGCGCTGGACACTTACTGCATGATGCATCGTGGGTTTTTCAAAGGCCAGTATTGAGAATATCCCATTTTTGCAATTTTACTGAGCTTGCCTGAGCATGCATTTTCTGTTGTTGGAGTTGGAGGTTATCTCTTCATGTAACTGCTGATTTCATTGTTCCTATGCTAACAACAAAAAAAAAAAGGCTTTAAATCAACAGGACTGACTCATAATGGCAGTTTCTCTTCTGAAGTTTTATATCCTAACCTCTCATTTTTTAAAGAAAATGTCATGACATTAGGCTTGGTTTAACTCAAAATCATGTCTGAGGCTTGTGAGAGAATGATTTTAGTGCCCCCGCTTCCATGGAGCTCTCTGAAGTGATTTCTGCTTCCTCTAACCATCGTGAGTGTGGCTCTAAATTGGTATTCTGTTCATTCTTTGCATCTTCTGTTTTTTTCCCTTAAATGTGGGTCATGGGAAGAGTCCTCCGGTTTATGTTTAGATTGCTGCTTGCTCACTTATTCCTTTTTTTAGCATTTTAAAGCGTTTTTACAGCTTCCCTCCTACTGTTTTGTTTGGCAGCAGCTTTCTAACTAAAGCATGAAAGAAAAGTTCCACAGTAGCAGGGTGCCATATAAAACAGGATCCCACACCTATAATCTAAATGGCCAGAGATGATAAAATACCTGCCATTAAAAAATACATGTTCTTTACAACTTATCTGGAAAAAAATTTCCTTAGAGTGACATATAACCTAAGGACATTTGAAGTGAGTCCAGATAGCCCCTCACTTCGGTGGAGCAAGCAGCAGTAACAGTAGAAAGAAAATGTGTTTGTAAAACTGGATGGGTTTACTGCAGTTTTGGAATGTGGCTCTCAGTAATAAGCTATTTAAATCATTATACATACAATCATTTTGAAAGTGAACTAGAGTTTTTTCCATTCATCTTTAATGTAGACATTTGGTGATAGACATATTCACATAAGTGACTAAAGAGAATCTCATTTATTTAGAAAGAAGAGAACATTAAAGGTACAAAACACTGTATGTTTCCATCTGTCCCATGGAAAGTCTTGGTTGTAAATATTTGCTCCCTGTTTAATTACTTTGTAACTGTTGGAATGGGTGGGTCACAGGTCTTGACAGGTCAGCAAGGGGCAGAAGTAGATTTTCTTTGTCAAAGTAGAAAGAAGTTACATAAAAGGCTCTAACAATTATTTACAAATCAGTCCAACACTTACAAATATGGCCCAAGCACAATGTAGGCAGGAAGGAATATGTGAACTTCTCCCTGCCCTCCTTTGAGTGTGCAGTACAATTAATTCTTTGTTGGTAATGAAAACACGTTTACTAGACTGAAGTTTAAGATGGAGATTTATGTTGATGAGATGCAGGAGGCTGTAGCTTCTGCTCCTGAGTCCCTCCCTGGCCTCTCAGTCTTGCTCTGCTCTTTTTTTTGGGGGGGGGGGGCTGTATATGGAAGAGGCAAGGAAGGGGATAATTTAGCAGAGATGTTGATTTTGTGTGAGTGTGTGTGTGTGTGTGTGTGAGAGAGAGAGAGGTTGAGGGAGAGAGAGGACATGGGAGAGCTGTGGGCACATAGAGGCCCCGAATTCTTTAGCATGTGAGACACGGTGTCCTGGGAGTGTAATCTCATCCTCCGGGAAGTGTTCCAGTGCGAGTCTCATCCGCTGTATCCCAGAGGAGCTGGCCTCTGCCATTGGCCAGAGAAGATCCTGGTGAAATGTACAAGGCTGCAGTTCCCATTTTGTGGGATTCCAGGAGTCCTTTCACCCACATGGGCTAGTTTGGATTTCCTCCTCTCCCAGCACGGCAGCCTTACATTTTTAGCATGGTAGTTTAGAGTTGCAAAGGTGAGAGTTCCAAGAGGCAGTCAAAAATGGTATGCCCTTTATAACTGAGCCTTATAAATTTCCGAGCATTACTTTTCCATCCTGTATTAGTTGCTTTAGTTACAAGGCCACCCAGTTTCCAAGGTACATGCCACCTCTTGACTGGGGACTGGCATTGGAGAGGAGTGCACGAGTGGAGGAGTATCATTGCAACCATTTTTATAATCTGCAGCACTTGTGTCTTTAAAAACGACCCAGGAGTTCCTGTTGTGTGTAGACCCAACTAATCCATGAGGATGAGGGTTCGATCCCTGGCCTCACTCAGTGGGTTAAGGATCCAGCGTTGCTATGAGCTGTGGTGTAGGTCGCAGATGCAACTTGGATCCCACGTTTCTGTGGCTGTGGTGTAGGCTAACAGCTGCAACTCCTGTTCAATCCCTAACCCTGGAAACTTCCTATGTTGCAAGTGCAGCTCTGAAAAAAAAAAAAAAGAATCTAGTAATTAATCTAGTTATGTATGTGCTTTTTCTTACTAATAATTAAAGAATAAATACAGTTGATAGAAAAGCATGTTCTGCGTTCTGCAACTGCCAAATTCCCCAAAACAAATATTTTAGCTCTGTCAGCTACTATTTACCTCATTCCTGCTCACTCCCTATAAAAAAAATTGTGTTGCCTCAAGTGGAATTCAAGTGAGTATTTGAGTGATTAGCCTGAAATGCAATATTTTGAAGTTGTTCATCCTACATTTGCATCATTGCTACCCTTGTCACATAGGACGAGCAAATTGCCTGAAGACATGTTCACAGATTTTTAAAACATCTTTGTCTCTCTCGGAAAAGGACATGGAAATGTGGAAACGGTTTTCTTGATTAGGATTGTGGCCACTACATTTCTTTTTTCTTTTTGAACTTGATTAAGGTTATAGTTTGCAATAAAATTGGGGAAAAATGAGTTGCTAACATTGTGTGAATTGCTCAGCATTCTACACTTAACTTATTCTCCACCTAAGATGAGGTTTCACTTCTGGGTGCAAAGCAAAAAAAAAAAAAAAAGCTTAGAATGAAGAATAATAATGTCATAAGTTCTACTCGTTAGATTTTCTTATTTTTTTCCCACACTGAAGGTAATAACTCAATTTTTTTTAGACTTTTTCCCCAAGAGGCCAAAATCTATGGTTCTACTCAAAGATTTATGTTAAGCATGCACTGCTTTTCTAATTAGTTAATTTGATCAATTACATTTTGACTAACAAATTGTGTTTTTTTTTGGTTCTTAGATTTATGAAAGGTACCCAAAATGCTAACATAAAACACTTTATCTCATTTTTTATTCAATTATATGGAGTTTATCATATTTTCTCTAAGTTTTCCCATGAAAGAAGGAAACTTTCAAAGGCATTCTGATCATATAAGAATTCCATTTTTGTATCTTATGAAAATTATCTTAACATTTGGCCTTGTAGAGTTATTGGTATATGCACTGACAGTTTGAAAGCTCTGCCTGTAATGTAATTGCATAAAAGCTGGATAGTGACAGTTTGGCAGAGAACAACTTGATTCTAACTTTTTAATGGTCTTTTCTGCATTATTCTGATTAGTATGTTAATAAACATTGTCAATCTTATTTTAGCATAACTAATTCCATTGATATGACTCCTGACTAAGCCTCTTACATGCAGTCCACTTTAAGAGAACCCGAGTATGTCTTGTGGACCAGACTCTGAGGAACTAAAGTACTTCTCATATGCTAACGTTATGGTTCTCTCATGGGAAGAGTCACAGCCATTAGTGAAAACCACATTTAAAGTTTAAAAATGTTAAGATATGAAATGTGAATGGTTTTGATCATCAGTTTTAAGTATGTCAAATAGTACTTGCTTTTAAGAATTCGTGATCCTTATACCTTGAACTTTGACAATGGGACATACACTAATTAAAAACAATAGATTATGGTTTTATTTTATTTTATTTTATTTTGTCTTTTTGCTTTATCTAGAGCCGTACCCGCGGCATATGGAGGTTCCCAGGCTAGGGGTCTAACAGGAGCTGTAGCCGCCGGCCTTCGCCACAGCCACAGCAACGCAGGATCCGAACCGCGTCTGCAGCCTTCACCACAGCTCACGGCAATGCCGAATCCTTAAGCCACTGAGCAAGGCCAGGAATCGAACCCACAACCTCATGGTTCCTACTCGGATTCGTTAACCACTGAGCCACGATAGGAGCTCCAGATTACGGTTTTGAAAGACATATTTTTGTTGACACGATTATAAAGAATTATGATCTCCAGTTAATTTTTAAAAGCGAATGTAAAGTATTTTTTCAAAATTTTTAAATTCACACACACAGACACACACACACACACACACATGCACACATTTACACACATCTAATAGTGCCTAGTTAAATTGCTGGAAAGTTCTCTAGGAGTAGTATGTAGTAAACATAGGAAATTAGATAAATCTGAATGCTGAAAATAACACTACATTCCAAAAATCACATTAAGCAATGGGTACGTTTTATATTTAACTTAGACATTAATTTGAGACATATATGCTAACATTTCACTTCTACATTTGAGAAAAGGAATAAATGTATTGTGTTTTTTTTTTTTTTTTTTGCTTGGAGTAAAGCGTTTCATTTTTTATACTTAA
This sequence comes from Catagonus wagneri, assembly GCA_004024745.2. NCBI lineage: Eukaryota > Metazoa > Chordata > Mammalia > Artiodactyla > Tayassuidae > Catagonus > Catagonus wagneri. The sequence continues at coordinate 10,752,460 of PVHT021183524.1, read as the reverse complement.
AATTTTTCATCCAAATCCATTTATGTTGAATATTCAACTTGTGAAATTAAAGCCTGATTGGAATTATATTTTTAGAATAATAGGCTGTTTTGTAACATCTATGAATTTTGGCTGTTTGTTCATCATCAACATTTAGGCATTATTTTGAAGAATGTTATTTGTTTTGTAAACATCTTAGAAAACTTCAAACTTGTAATGGTAAATGTTTATAGGTTGTAGTTGAGCTGCTTTATTTGTTTCAGGTGTTCGCATTCATGTTCGCTTTTTACACTACTAAGTTTAGAGTACCTAATTAGGAGTTTGCCTCTATGGCTCAATGGGTTACCACCCCTACATAGTTTCTGTGAGGATGTGGGTTCGATCCCTGGCCTCATTCAGTGGGTCAAAAATCTGGCATTGTCAAATCTGCGGTATAGGTCGCAAGCGTGACTTGGATGTGATGTTGTTGTGATGTAGGCCGGCAGCTGTAGCTCCTATTTGACTCCTCACTTGGCAACTTCCATATGATGTGGGTGCAACCGTAAAAAGAAAAAAAAAGAGAGTACTTAATTAAAGTACTCTTTGAAATATCAGCATATTGAAGCAAATTCATGCTAAAAACTTGTGAGCACTAATATACTTACTCCAGACCTTGTGCTGCTGTGATGTGGGACCCATCAAGAAATCTTTACTTAGTCAAGACTGATTCATCTTAGTTGAATTCAGCTTATCATATGTAGTAAGAAATGCATGTCTTAATAGTCCGAAAACAGTTAAGTCTTTCCAAATCCACCAGGTTGCAGGTTTTCTGAGCTTTCAATGACATTATTATATCTGTTTTTTTAGAAAGAGCAACATACACATTTTCTGATGGAACGGTAGAAAATCTGAGACATGACTCTTACTTATGATATGATTTGGCAAAGTAATTTTCATCTCTTTATGCCTTGGATTCTTTCCATTCATGTATTCATCCATTCACTGTTAAAAACTGCACTGAATTTTGTGTTGGACTCAAAAACTAAATAAGGTGTGGTTGCTAACAATGACCATACTATCTACCCAATGAGCCAATTGTACAGTTAAAATGGGTAATGGGAGTGAAATCACTAAAGAAAAAAAATTAGAACTCATATAACGGGCTTTTAAAATCAAGTGACTCTCTGTAAATGAGCTATGATAAAATAGAACCTAATAATCAGAATAAATTAAGCAGTTGGTCTTGAAACAGTTGTCCGTCCAACCTTTTAAAATTCTGTTAGTTCTTTACTGTTTACCAAGGCAGAGATCTTCAGCTCGATGCCAAAACATTGCAGTTTGGTCTTTTGGGCTATTGTTGTGATGACATTGCTGGCCAGGATAATAAGAACCTTTTTGCTACGGTGTTTTCTTATTGCCACAGGGAGATTTCTCCCTCAAACCACTCAAGCTTTCTGCTCATCAGTGCAGCTGTCTGCCATGGGCAGGGGGGCTCACAGGAGGAAGTGCAAGTATAGAGGGGAACCCCATAAACAGTCCTTTAGAATGAGTACAATTAAAATGCAGTATTTTAAAAAATCACTTCTGCTTCCATGCCTGAGAAATAACAACACTGACAGTGTTATTATCAAACACCAAGGCATGATATATGAGAGGCAACACAGTTGAATGGAAAGAAAATTATACTGGGAGCTTTGAGACTTCTTGCCCCGACTTCAGAGTGATGTTGGGAACATGATTGTTTTGACATGGGAAGACCAGGAGGGTGGTCAGAAAAAGCACTGACCTGAACAAAGAATGACTCCTGCATATTTGTTATGTTTGCCTTAGGAAATGGGGAAGTGTTATGGAATCAGGTGACTTTGGTTTTTCTGTCTGGAACACTGGTCTCCCAGTTTATAGCCCACAAATCCGTTGGGTAGATTGGGTTTATTTTATAATTAAAGAGTGAGTATTTGTAGACCTTAATAGGTTATGATTAAAATGGCTTGCAGACATTCATAGTAAAAGAGAGTGGGTCCTTTGTTAATTGCTTGGGTCACTCTTGAGAACCCTGTGCATCCCTTCCCATAGAGGGCAGTCCAGAGGTCCTTGGAACACAAAGGTAATGTTAAATAAGGAAGCACAGGAAATTATACACCAGCCCAAATTAGTTTTAAGGCTTCTGGACTTAAGAAGTCTTGTGAGTGTGGTGTCAGACCATTTTGGCAGTGGTCACCAAGAGAGGGTATTGGGTAGGAAAAAAAAAAAAAAAACCCAAAACAAAAAAAAACCTAGATGTTCAATTTTCCAGAGATTTCCTGTGTTTATTATTGTAAGACTGTGATTTATTAAAACTGTCTTACTTCTTCAAGCAGACCAAGATTTCCTCTGTGCTACTGAGGCTAAGATATATGGGGTTTGTGGAAAGAGTCTGTGAATGAGACAGGGTTATAGTACCCGGGCTGCGGTGCTATTCAGAGCTGATAGAGCATTTTCACCCAGGGTTTTCAGGAAGAGCTCTAGTCCCATTTTCCCCTCATTACTGAACTTACAAATGTGTTACCTTTAAGAGGGGTTACTGCTCAAATTGAACTTTGAGTTATAGGGTCTGAACCCACAATATTTACATTGCTGTAGTCATCTGTGGCATGTCTTGAAGCAATTGCACATCCTGTGTCCCAACCTTCCTGTTGCACTCCTGCATAAAGCATTGCCATCAGTGATGTCTCATCTGGCCAGTGGAGATGGCAGGCGAGTACCTTCTGTCATTGTCTGCTTATTTTGAAAAGATATGAATGCTGTTCTGGGTGATGGTGGCCTCAAAACACATCCTTCAAAGATGTTTTTGAAAAATTATTCAGCAGAATCTCTGAGCGGAAAAGAAATGAAGGTTTTAGGTCCATGAGCGTAGATATGTTTCTTGGCCAAATTCAAAACGGTTTTATGAAGCAAAAGCTTTATAAAAATAAATATACCCCAAAATATTATGGATATACCAAGAAGAAGAGATGCCAAACTGATCTCGCTTGTTTCTTGATGGTATCTCTGGATTTGTAAGGAAAAGAATTACAGTTGACACCATGGATCTTTATTTCAGATAGATCCTTAACTATCTTGATGAGATTGCTAAGAGCAAGGTAGGAAATTTCATCAAGGCTGAGAGTTCCCCAAGTTTTATTTTTTTAATCTGTGGAACCTTTTTCCCCCGGATGAAACTTTACTTAGAACTTCAATATAGGATACACACAGGAAAGTTAGCATGAACGTTTGTGTAGTTTCCTCCCAAGGGGCCCTGCAATGTGCTCGCCTGGTCACGCATTTTAGTAAAATTTATAAAAATTAGGCATTTTTGTTACTTTTCTTAAAGAGACTCCCTCCCAAATTGTAATAATTTCAGGCCTCCCTAAACTTGATTCATCTCTGAATAAAGATAAAAGGAGGCTGCCCGTACGTACTGAAGCAGGGGCGAGGGGCCCAGATTCATCAGTCTGGCCTCCCCCCAGCCCAGTGTCAGCCTTTGTGATTGAATCCATTGTGATTCCCAGACTGTGGATGTCTGACATCTCCTGAGAAGTTTTGGGAACAGTAGATTCCTGGGTCCTTCAGCAGAACAGAATCAGAATCTGTGCGGATGAGTCCCAGAAATATATATATATATATATATATATATATATATATTTTTTTTTTTTTTTTTTTTCCTAAAGAAACTCAAATAGTACTGATGATAAAACCAGTCTGGAGGACCTTGAATTAGGTGATGTAACATGCTCCCCAAACTCTTCAGCCTGAGGGGTGGATCTTTTTAGGAACTGTTCTCTTGACATTGAGATGCACACTTTATCGATGACTAAGATAAGGAGAGAGAAGACATGGAGGATGTTTTTTGTCAAGGAGGAATTAGAGAGCGTGCTTTACAGTGAGGCAGGCCTGGGTTCTTTACATCTCTGCCTTGTTCTTCTGCAGAAACCGTCCCTCTCATTGGGTTGTTGGAAATGTTTAAAGAGATAAGGCACATAAAGAACTCAGCACATACAGACCTGCCATAGAGATGGGCAGAAAGTAAATATTGGCTTTTATCATTATAACCATCATTGCTAACCATAAAATCTTAAAAGAGTTAGCGGAGAAAAAGAATCCTGATTCAAAGTGAAATGAACTCAAAGTGAATGCAAACTAGAATAAAGAGCAAGGAGGAGAGGTTTCAGCAACCATTTATCCTTTTTACATGAAGTCTTCTAGGAACTAATACTTTAGTCATGGAGATATACATAAGTCAATATAAATTATACAAAATTTAAGAGTAACTATATATATAAACACAGAGAACTATGGAGGTAGAAGGACGTTTTTGAGTTGAATATTGTGAATATTGGAGGATGAAATAAATTGACTAAAAAAAGGAGGAATAATACATCATTAAGAGAGATTTTCTTTTCTCTTGCATCACTGATGAAGATTTTTTAAAATTATTGATAGGTTAGGGGAGAGTATTTCAGTTTAATAACCCATAGTTGGTAATGCCATGCTAAGATGTAATCTGGTACTTTGTGATGTGTAACCTTATACACATATATATTGTCTTAGCAGGATTACTATTTTGTGCTCTTCTTAGTGAAGAATTTTGATATCTATTCTATTATCTGTGATTTTAATAAAAAGTAAAAACAAAAACATGAATGATGTATTTATAATCATGTATACTGTATATTGAACGTATTTCTGTTAGGAAAGGACTTTCATTTAATTTATAATTGATGCAGACTGATTCATTCACTTACAATTTTACATATGTGCTGTTTGGAACAATTTTCTGTAGACTAGTGTCTGGCTCTGTATATTTTGAAACTTGTTGCTCTTCAAATATTTACATACCTCTGGTGCCAGGTATCGTAGGACATGATGGATATGGACTTTTGACTTAACTCCAGATGAAAATTTTAATAGGAGGTGTAATTGAGTATTCTATTTTATGTATGAGAATACTTATGCCAATATTATTGAAGAACACAGCGTTGTGAATTCTCCCAAGTGGCAAAGTCTGTGCCTGGATTCACACAAAAAGAAATATGATACAGCAACCTAAATGAATTAAATGGCCTCCCCATCTTTATGTCCATTACTTGAGGACCATTACAGGAGTTTAGAGCAATGCTTTGTATAATTGTCCTTTTGTTTTCTCTTCTCACACTTCTTCACTGCCCCAGAGCAATAAAAGCTTCTTGCTACCCAAACGTATCTCTCAAACCCATCCAGGCCCTCTCCAACTTCATGACTATCTAGATTACTTAGAGTTTCTAACTTTCTTGTTCTCTTTTTCCTGCCACTTATCAGCTTTATCCTTCTATTTCATCCATCATGACAAGAAATCAGGTGTAGGACTCTTGTTAGATGGCAGGGGAGAGAAATAACTTGAGCTCTTTAGCAGGGGAGTGGAGTGAAGGCAGGAAAAGTAGGTAATGCTCACCCATTGATGATGCTTAACTTGGTCCTAGTGACTGGACCAGAGCAGAGAGGAGAAAAAGGAGAATCTTATATTTATGTTACAAGATCCAGTGGTAAAAGAGGTGGTCAATTTATATAATTCTATAGATATTGCTGTAAGGTGGAGTGTCTTAACATTTTTTTCCCATGAATTTTAGTCTAAACACTCTGCCATTTAAATATACAGTGGAATATTACTCAGCTGTAAAAAAGAATGGAATAATGACATTTGCAGCAACATGGATGCAACTAGAGATTATCATACTAATGAAGTAAGTCAGAAAGAGAAAAACAAATACCATATGATATCACTTATATGTGAAATCTAAAATATGACACAAATGAAACTATTTATGAAACAGAAACAGACTCAAAGACTTGTGGTTGCCAAGGGGGAGAGGTGAAGGAGAGGGCTGGACTGGGAGTTTGGGGTTGGTAGATGCAAACTGCTACATTTAGAATGGATAAGCAATGAGGTCCTACTGTATAGTACAGGGAATTATATCCAATCTCCTGGGATAGACCATGACGGAAAAGAGTATAAAAAATGGATATATTTGTATGACTGAGTCACTTTGCTGTACAGCAGAAATTAGCACAACATTGTTAGTCAGCTATACTTTGTAAAAAAAAAAATCATGATTAATGAAGAAAAAATAAGTGAACATCTCACATAACATATGTTCATTTGGAACTAAGCAAAATTTACTCAGTGAATATTGTTTTCTCTATCACCTGGTATTTGCAAGAGAGAGAAAGGGTAGTAGACACTTATACATATCATTTCATTGGAGTTGAAAATGGAAGAATGTTATGAATTTAAAATTAATTTTTATAGAATATGTCACTTTGAAGAATTTTAATAAATAATAATGTTTTAAGTTTCCACTTATGAAACACTTTCCTTTTATAGTACACTAGAAAGTTTAATTTATCATAGAAATTATGTATGTATATATGAGTAGTTTTTCTTTGTGAATATTTTAAATAATTTCATACTGTATGAATGATTTTGCTCCATTAAACTCTGTGGATATTTTGCTCCATTAAAAAGCAGGCCTCTGAGTTATTTACATTTGGCCTAGATAAGGTTTAGCTTAAATATTTGTCATTTTTCTAGCTTAGGTTGTGAAGAAAAAATTTCTTTATCTGCTCCATAGAACCTCAGATCACATGGTATTTGTATTAATTTATATTTTTGGTATGTACACACACACACACACATGCACACACACACACACCTTCCACCACTAGCCTGTGTGTTATATTGTATCGACTGCCTCTGCTTCTTTTATCTATATCGTAATGTTAGATATATACTGTATATAAAATATTGAAATGAGTCAATATTCAAATATTGAAATGCATTTTAAAAATAAATTTTTAAGGTCTCATGATATTGAAAAAGTAACTTTTGTATTTCTGCAATGGCAAATTGTATAGCCTATTTATAAAATACATACTCATATGCATTTTTTATAGTTCATTTACAATGTTGTGTCTATTTCTACTGTACAGCAAAGTGACCCATTCATATATATGTATGTATGTATATATATGTATGTATATGCACATTACCTTCATATGAATTATCTTGAAATTCCAATAATCTCAGAGAATTTGAATGAGATGAGGACACTAAACAATACTCAAAGAGTATTTTAGCCATTGCTGTTGTCCAGAGAACACATTGGAAGCCTAAATGCTTAGAAGAGATTATAGTATTCAGAAAATGACAAAATATTAATGAGATGTCTACATGTGTATAATGTGAGGTGTTCAAAATGATCACCCTGTGATAGTTAGTAACAGGTAAAATAAATTCTCTAAATATATATCTATTACAGTCTAATTTTTGTGAGCCTTTGCATATCTTTAAGACGCTTGCAAATTATTGCAGAAATATTGTGATTATTTGAATCCATATCGAAATGTGGATACCTATGAAATTGATTCACCATGGTGTAGCCTGTTTAGCTGGCTCAATAAATATGGCCATTCCCACACCATGGTCAGAGGATGGCAACTCATGTTACCAACCAAATGATGGGGATTTTTATTATCTTAAATGAAAAGTCACAGCAAAATCTTGAAAAAAATGTTAATTCAAACCAGATGTAGAAAGGTTTTGTTAAAATGTCAAAATAGTCCTGTAAAGGAATAGTTCCTTTATTGTTTGAATAGTAGTTAAACTTTAGACATTAAAATAACATCAGGATTGAAGTATAACATAAACTCCCTAAGAGTAAAAAAATAAAGTAAACCAAGGATTTTATACCTTTAATTGAAACCTGCTCTATTTTATTCATTGTAATAAAATTATATCCTATCTTGATTTCCTAAAGCTCTTTACATAATTGTCTTTATTGACCAAACTTAGACAGAAAATTATTATTTCTTAAATGACCTCATTATACTGTGGTTATTTTTAAAAAGAAAAATGTTCTGATTTGTTGGATTCTAATTAATGTATTTATCATAATTTCATTAAAGTATCTTCAATGATTATCAAAATTTAGCTTTTATGACCCAGGAATTCAGTTACTATCATCTCTGCTTATTTTTCGGTTCTACTGATTGGTAATCTGTTAAATCACTGTTTCATTTCATAAATTTCTGTATAATGTTTCAAGATTTTTGATAAATTACATGTACAGTAAAATAATCACTGAAGGGTTAATATGACCTATATTGCTTGAAGATTCAGACTTGTCTTGTCCCCTTCATGCTGTGATGCACTGTCACACTTTATTCTCTAACTGTAGAGTGGTTAGAGAAGCACTTTTTATTGATTTCTGTTATCATATTAATGTAAATGGGTCTAAAATACTTAAACATACTATATTTAGTTAGACCTAAGTACTAGTAATATCAATTAATATTATTCTCTAGTAAGAGAGTGTTGTTTTAGATTTCATTACGATATCCTGAAACTAGTAATAACTTTGCTTTTCTTTCTCATTGATTGAGATTAGGAATAAATGCTCTAAATTTTTTATAATTTGTGAGTGCATGTTTCCATGTACACGTGTGAGAGTCAGAGACAAAGAGACAGGGAGACAGAGACAGAGGGACAGAGCGCACACTAGCCTCAGGCAGAATGGCTAAATTCATGGATATGTAATCAACAACTTGTTGAAATATACACACACATTAGCGATTTTAAAAAGATGCTCTAAAGAGTGAGGATTACATTTCTGAGTAAAGTCGCCTCCCTTATAGCACCAGCCACTGTGTCCTATTAATTTTTTTCTGGGAGTTCTATTCCCAGTGCCATTTCTCTGCAGTGGAACTTGCTGCAAATTGGTTTCCCACTGTTGCCTGAGAATTCCCCTATCAAAGATACAGATTTTGGTTTGGTGCATGTTTTCACAGCTTTCACCATATTCATGTTGTATACTTTTCATTATTTCTGTATTATTCCTAAAATGTATTGCTCATGTCACAATTTTTTACTCTTCACTATGTACGTAGCTCATGGTGATGTTAATGGTAATTTCTCTACATGATGATTATGGGATTTGATCATCAGTTATTGCTCTAGGAGGCTAAACTATAGACTTGACGGAAAACTGGTAAATTTGATATTTTAATTCAACGTTGAGGTTTTTTTTTTAATAGCTTTATAGAAAATATAGAAAAATAAAGGCTTGGCAGGATGAGTTAAATATTCCTGTTGTGTCCTCCATTGTATTTATTTATTTGTTCATGTTCCAAGAACAAGTAGTAATTCCATGAAGGAACTACATAAAACATCATGACTCTTACTAACTGAAACCAGTATTAGGCTAGGATCTCAGCTTTGTTAAATTATTCTAATGGACATGTGTAATTTATGCCTTACTATAAACATTGTAAAATTTCATACACTGAAAATTATTTGGAGGTAACCTTTTCAATGTGGAAATTAGAGGCTTAGCCTATGGCCTTTCAAACTCAGCCCACACTCTGGAGTATTGGAGGCTCATAAATGAAAGGAAGAGAATCAAGATCAGTCAAGTGAAAACCCCAGAGTGCAGAATTCCTATCTGTAATCGGTCACTTAACCAGATCTTGTTACATGAGTATTTTAAACCCAGATCTAGTTATTATGTATTTATGACATCGAGCAGTACTTATCTTTAGCTATGTGGGCATGGTTTTGCTATTTTAAACGTTAATTTATAGACTACAATTGCCTGTATAATTATAACCTTCCTGAAAAACTAAAATCATGCTTGAGAGATTATTCGGAGTCCCCTGTCTCTACATAACTATTATGTATTTAAGATGGCTGACCACACTGAAGTGATGAAGGGCATTCGTCAGTATCCAGGAATTCGATATCCTGTCTTAACGCCGAATCTCCAGGGCTTTCACCGTGCTGTAAGTGTGCTACTAGGTTTTCTAAAATTGATATGCTTCTTATTGTTGTAAAGATCTTTACAAAGTTAAGCTGGTGTTACGTGTGAGTCCCTGGTTATCCCACAGAAATAGTATCACTAATATATTCATATAGGTGCATGGAGTTCTGTGACCTTACAGCATTGCTGCGATCAACATGCTCCACATAAATGGCTCTTCCAGCCTCACCCCTCAAGAATTAAAACACAGAAATGCAATTATCCGTTTTGATGAAATTCTTTTGAAAGTGCATTTTGTGCTTCCCTCTTAAAAGAAGTAATACAGAATAAAACAAAGATTTCTCAGTACGGTATTATAATTATTAATATTATTGTAGTGGATGATTATGTTTGTCACCTTTTGGGGGTCAGTTTTCTGTGGCTGTTGTTCCCACCGTCTACAGATGCCAGTCACAGTCATTGGCACTGCCTCTGACAACTTTCCTTCTTCATCTTCTGGATTGTTTATTCAGTCTATGTGATTTAGGAATTTATATGCCAAAAAGCTATCATGATTACACATACTAGAAGAATCAATGCCATTTTAAGTAAAAGCTTGAAGTGTTATGTGTGCATGGCTTTAATGTAAAAGTTTGGCAGTGGCTAATTTTGGTGTTAATGAATATTTTTCACTTTTGTATTTGGAAATGTGTTGCATAAACTGGAAATTGTTGGTGCTCAGTTGATGTATCACCTGTTAGTGTATCTTGTGAAACCACTTTTGTTGGATTTGATATATTTTTATATCTCATTGCAAAGAAAGAGGCCCTTAAAAAATTGTAAATATTGCTGCTATCCATGTCCTGAAAAAGTAGGGAATGTTCCCCACCTTGAGAAAGAAATGGCAGGATACTCTCAAGATAATTTAGAATGTAGTTGGATAAGTCTTGGCTTGGGAGTCAGGCAAGCCTGTGTTTGGAACACAGCTCCAGAACTCTGACTAGCCTTGGGACTTTCTACTAGCGATTTAGCCTCTTTGAGTCACAGTTTTCTCATCTATAAGTTCAGCATAATATTTAGTTTAAAAGATAGTGGAAATAGGACATGCAAGGAAGTTCCCATTGTGGTGCAGTGGAAACAAATCCGACTAGTATCCATGAAGATGTGGGTTCGATCCCTGCCCTTGCTTAGTGGGTTGGGGATTCACTTAGTGGGTTGCCCAGAGCTGTGGTGTAGGTCTCAGAGGGACTTGGATCCCTGCGTTGCTGTGGCTGTGGCGTAGGCCAGCAGTTGTAGCTCCAATTTGACCTCTAGCCTGGGAACTTCTGTATGCCACAGATGTGGCCCCAAAAAGCAAGAAAAAAAAGGAAAAGAAAAACAAAGAATTATGACATGTAAGGTGCTAATAAGAACCCCAGCACATAGTAGGTGTTTGATAAATAGAATTTTAATTTTAAAATTTAAAAATTTATTTTGGATGAAGGAGTGGAAGCCATTTTTTTTTTAATGTTGGAGGAGAGATAACAATTTTTTTTTCTTAAGGTATTTGTAGAGTATCAGAGAGAAAGGGGAGTCTAGGCACAGTGCTAGAAATAAATCAATAGAAAGCCTTAAAAATGCAGTTAGAAAACTAGGAGGCTTGATATTTGAAAACAAGCACTGGGGAAGCCTGGGGGGAAGAGGAAAGATGACTAAAGGGGCAAGAGGAAAAACTTAAAAGGTCAACATTTTGGATTTAAAGATTGGTGAGAAGATTAAGGCATTAAATACACAAGAATTTGGTTGTAATAGTTAAGGTAGGAAACAGTGGAAGCCAGATGAAGAAGCAAAATCTAAATGATCACTTGGAAAATCATTTTTATGTTGGACTGTAAGAAGAGAAGAAAAACAGAAAGCGTTTATCATCCTCTATGTTAATAATTGGTCAAAAAGTGATGTTTCCCATAAATATTAAGAGATTTGATCAGAGTGCTAATATTTTCCATAGTTAGGGTTAAAATATTTCTGGGAGTTCCCGTTGTGGCTCAGCGGGTAAAGAAACCAAGTATCTATGAGGATATAGGTTCAACCCCTGGCCATGCTCAGTGGATTAAGGATCCGGTGTTGCTGCAAGCTGTGGCATAGGTCACAGATGCAGCTTGAATCTGGCATTGCTGTGGCCATGGCGTAGACCTGCAGCTGCAGCTCTGATTTGATCCCTAGCCTGGGAGCTACCATATGTAGCAGGTGCAGTCATAAAAAGAAAAAAAAAATTCCTGAACATAGCCTTTAGGAAAGACAAAATTTGAATGTTTTTTCTGTGCCTCATAGATATATGAGTGTTTGCGTGGAATTATTCTGATGTTATAAAGTATTTTTACATTTATAGAGTGTATGTGGCCAGCTGAGAGAAATCTAATTTTAAATTCTAAGGACAATGTTAGAGAACACAAGGATTCCTTTATAGGATAGTTAATATGTTTCCTGCTGTTACCATTTATTTTTTGAAATTATTAGCTTTTGTCTTTTTATTATATTTTTCAGGTTGCTGCAGGAGCCACTGAGGTATCAGTTTTTGGTGCTGCCTCTGAATCCTTTAGCAAGAAGAATATTAACTGTTCTATTGAAGAAAGTATGGAAAAGTTTGAGGAGGTCGTTAAGTCTGCAAGGCACATGAATATTCCAGCACGAGGGTACTTATGGAATCTAACAAATTCCTTTTTTAACATTTAATTTTATTGAAATATAGGTGACTTCTAGCATTGTATTCATTTCAGGCATACAGCAGAGTGAATCAGTCACATATAAATATATCCATTCTTTTCTCCGTATAGGTTATTACACTCTTAAGTAGATTTTCCTGTGCTACCCAGTAGGCTCTCATTAATAGAATCCCAGAAATTCTGTTTCGTTCATTAATGTCTATTGTTAAAACTCCATTTGAACTATCTAGACATTATTTTACCACATTTAACAACGTACATAGGGTATCTTATTTGTACCGTATGTGCTTAGGGCCATCGTTGTATATTCATACGTTTCGTTAATGTCAGTTGAAAATCAGGAGGGTATATCTGGCCTGTGGGGTGTAATGTGTTTGAGATCCGAGGGACTAGCTTGATGTTGTTATTCATTTTATTAATTACATATTATCCAAATGCAGCCATTTTCAGCTCTCCGCCTAGTAAGCTATAGATTATGAAGTTGATAGAATGAGATAAACCTATAGTAGCATTTGGAAAGGAATCATCTAATGTGTTTTCTAATAAATTTTTTTTTTTTTAAGAATCATGCTTTTTCTTCAAAGACGATTTTATGTCTGTTGGGAGTTCCCATTGTGGCTCAGTGGTAATGGACCCAGCTAGCGTACATGAGGATGTGGGTCATCCCTGGCCTTGCTCAATGGGTTAAGGATCTGGCGTTGCCGTGAGCTGTGGTGTAGGTTGCAGACATGGCTCAGATCCTGTGTTGCTGTGGCTATGGCTGTGGCCGGAAGCTGCAGCTGTGATTCAACCCATGGTCTGGGAACTTCCATACGCTGCAGGTGTGGCCCTAAAAGGAAAAAAAGGCAGCAATGTCTTGTGCAGAAGTTCAACAGCATATGTAAAATATAAGACTGAGGTGCCCTGGGGCCTTGGGTCCCTCCTTTCACCCATTCAGCTTCCCTTTCTTCCTTCCTTTTTTTTTTTTGCTTTTTAGGGCCAAACCCACAGCATATGGCATTTCTCAGGCTAGGAATTGAATCGGAGCTGCAGCTGCCAGCCTCTGCCACAGCCACAGCAACTTGGGATCTGACCTGCATCTGTGACCTACACTGCAGCTCAGGGCAATGTTGGATCCTTCACCTGCTGAGCGAGGGCAGGGATCGAACCCACATCCTCATGGATACTAGTTTTGTTCCTTGCCACTGAGCCACAAAGGGAACTCTTCAACTTCCCTTTTTATAGCCGACTTCCATTCTTTCTCTGCATGACCCCAAAGCAAAGGGTTATGGGGAAGGCGAAGAGAGGGAGACCTGGCTCTTGCCTGATTCCAAGCCAGCAGGAGAGCCTCTATTAACAAGCTCTAAGCCCAAGCCCATGTCTGTGAAAGGCATTGCCAGTCATTACTTAATAAAGCAGTTGTTTCTAAGACACCAGCTAATTCTCTATTTGCTATAATTATGGAGATATGATAAACATACCATGTCATCTTCATAAATTAAAACGTAAAATGTATGTAAGAGAAGGCCGAGTGCTGTCACTGGGTTTTGATGCAGGTTGTACTTCCTTTGGTTGAGGTGAGCGAAGTTCACTTTCGTCATTAATGCAAAAGACAAGTGGAACCAAATTTGAGTGACAGTATTAGAAAAAGATTGGAATTCAACCAGGGTCATTTGCAGAGCAAGCAGAATTAGATTACGCCGTAGTTAGCTCTCTTGTTGGTTTGCTTATTATTTTAAACTTCTTTTTCCTTTTTCCTTAGAAAATTTCCAACATGGGTTTCTAAAGATATATAATTTGTCTTGTAACACACACACACACACACACACACACACACACGCATCATGCAAAGCACAAATGACAAATTGGAGAAACAGGATAATCTACTTCCATAGACGGTAAATAAAGGATGTCTATTCGTAGGGCAAATTTCTTAGCCATCTTCAGAAAGAAGAGATGTACTATCAGTTTCTGAATTCACACACATGCATTGTTTTATCTCTTCAAAGAAAGGGGAAAATGAAGACGCTGTTATCCTGTTTCAGTGTTTAAATGTGGAGTATAGGTTTTAAAGTAATTTTCTTTGGAAAGTCGAAAAAACACAGTCTAAGAAGTCAGGTGTATGTGCTGTTTACACTTCACATGGGAAGTTGTTTTTAATGTCAAAAGAAGGATATGAACAAATTGTTAGTATCTGATTTTATCATTTTAGTTTTTATAAAATAGAATAGGTAACACAGTAAGGCTCATAGAAGCCCTAAATTCTCTTTAATACTGATTGTTGAACATTTTATGTCATCCTGTCAGTCAAGAAACTTCTAACCAGGCTATGACTTAAAGTTTGCCAGGCTTTGACAAGAAGGGTAGAAATAAGTACAGGATGGGTACGCAGTGACCCACAGCCGAATGTAATCAGCAAAGTACGTTGGAGACTTCTTATAGAGTTACACTGTAGACAAACATATGTTTTCCAGCGCAGATTTTCTTCCTTTGGAGCACAAGTCCCAGATTTGCTGAAACATAGTCACTTTTAGAAATATAACTTTGGATGGATGGATGTGAATTCATTCTTGGTACAGCTGAAAATTTTCTTCTTCTCCCCCAAACTAATACAGAGTTTGAATTAGATTTTATTTCCACTGACAGTCTAGATGGTAGGTACTCGTTATTAAAAGTCATAGTCCAGCGGGACTCATTTAAGGAAAAGAACCATGCTCAACTAGTTAAACCTGAACTAGATGCTCCAGCAAGTTTTACTATGGCAACAGCTGCATGGACATGGATCACCATCCAGAAAATGTATGTCACCAGCTGCTGTCAGATTTAAAGGCCATAAGACAGGGAACATTACATAAATGCTTACTAAAGCCATTTAAGCTTTTATAAAAACAAGAAACTTTCATATGGTCTAAATGGCAGCTTTTATTAAAGTTATGAAGGCTATTATTTGTTTCCTCCCTGCCCAGAAACACATACATACATGTGTTTTTACGCACGTACACAGTTTTTTTTGTTTTTCTTTATTTTGTGCTTTGCTTTTTAGGGCTGCACCTGCGGCGTATGGAAGTTCCCAGGCTAGGGTGGAATCAGAGCATCAGCTGCCTGTTTACATCACAGCCACAGCAACACAGGATCCAAGCCATATCTGTGACCTACACCACAGCTCATGGCAACACCGGATCCTTAACCCACTGAGTGAGGCCAGGGACCTAACCTGCATCCTCGTGGATACTAGTCAAGTTCATTACCACTGGGCCACAATGGGAACTCCCTAACTTTTTTTTTTCTGTGTACACAATTTTTCTGTGTACACAGGCTCAGATAGCTTAGCTAACATCTGGGACACCGTGGCAGATCACTGACATAAAACGCAGAATCTGCTGCTGTTGCTGCACACGCATTGTCTGTGAGTGGGCAATGAAATGTCCACATTTTAGACTTCCTTCTCTTATGTGTAATTCACATGTTTAAAAAATCCAAGTTATTTTTCTCTTATCCATCTATAAATTTTTAAAAAGTTAAAAAGACAAAAATAATATACTGTTACAAGTTTAATCATTTTCTCTGTTTTTATTGATGGGATTTATTGAAAGAGTTATCCCTTGGTTTATCAAAATCCTTTAAAATTGAAATGCCTCAGATATGAAATAATTCTCTAATATGTTATGTAAGATGTTCGGGTTTTGCTCCTTTCTGTTCAAAGTAAGTATCAACTTCTCTTTAATGAAGTCACAAGAATCATGTGCTCATATGTTCACATGTTTTTGAGCTCACATGCTTTTTGTGACAGTACTAATTTAAAAAAGAAACTATCACTAAGGCACTTTATTAATTTCCCTGTAAGATGCTTATAAATATATAAACTCACAAGATCAGCACTTATATGTATCAAAGCAAAGTATTTTTATGTGATTACATCTCAGGCCTCTCCTGTAAGTGGCCTAGAATGACTGGATCCATGATTAACTTCCTGAAAGTCTGAACCTACTCAAAATTGAAAGAAGTATTATTTGTAACATTTTTTCCTAGGACAAACAAAATTATTCACCCACTGTTAAAAACAGTACAAAATGCGAAAATATTTAAGTGTGAACTGTAACTGCTGAATTTGTTCGCAAATTCCCAGAAAACGTAGAAGCACAAAATAATGTGAACAAGGAGTAAAAGGCAAATAGTTAATTAAACTAACATAGACAACCATAGTTAACTTTTAGGTGTGGAAAAACAAAGATAGTTTTAGGATGCAGTAATGTTTTGCTTTCACCATAAACTCTTTATTTTATAAAATGTGATGAATACTTACCAATATTTTGGAGGAGATGAAGAATCAGGTTTTCATGGAGCCGTAATGAGTGCCTGTCTTACACACCTCTTCATCTCTAGAGCCATCATCACTTACTTTCTTCTTATCCCAAACCAATGAAAACCCAATCTGTTTGTAAATGCTTCCAGATAAAAATGTATCATATTAGTGATCAAATTCTTTGACGAAAGACCCTCAATGTTAGGAAATTCTTTGTGCTTAATTATTTTCAGCTGGTTCCCTAGTTTTATATAACTTCTAGCCTCTAAAATGTCAATTATTGGAGTTCCCAGGTGGCTCAGTAGCCTAAGGATCCGACATGGTCACTGCAGTGGCTCTCGTTACTGCTATGGCATGGGTTCGATCCCTGGCCTGGGAATTCCTCACGCCTTAAGTGCAGTTAAAAATAAATAAAAGGGCAATGATTTCTAGCAGCTATGAAATAAAAGCACAGTCTTCTTTCTCAAAATAGTCAGTTTTCTCTGGTTTTTCCTTTGGGAGAAAATGTATAACTCAGCACGTTTATTTAAGAACTTGCAACGTACTTGTTTGTTAGACAAACCATCTTGGTCATGTTGGACATGTTGTATTTCCTATCCTTCCCCTACCTTGTGTGTATGTTGTTGTGGATCCTGATCCTGTAATAGCAGCCTTATTGAGTGAGATAATGACTCTCCTTGTTTAGGGCTTAACGTTTTACATACACAGCCTGCGACTGGCAGGCAGTGTTTCTCATGATTGATGAAGCAAATGCCTTCCATTGGGTAATCTATCCCGGTGGGATTCACTTGCATATGTGGCACCGTCTTCTTATAAGTGGACAGCTTATTGCTCAAAGTTCCCTTCCAGCTTCTACTGTTAAACTGAGGGCTTTGTGTTGGCCTGAAAGAGCAATTCACGTCATCATTTACTAAAATATGGCACATGAAACTCTAAAAATGAGACATCTGTTAAAACTGTTTTCTTTCATACATATGGTTTGTTGGAGTTACACTTTTTTTTTAGCTTTACACATTATTCTGTCACTGCTGTGTACCAGAATCACACATACCCAGCTATGGTTAATATGTGTAAGTTGTGGTTATGCAGTCATATCTAAATAGGCTTCATGTAGCATTTTTGAGGAAAGAATGTATTTTGTCATTTCTCATGAAATTTGCATTTTAAAGCAAAAGGAGAATGTTAGCAGAATTGCTCATTGAGACCAAGGGATAGTCATTATTTCTTATATCATCCACAGTAATAAATGCATGATAGGCTCTCAAGATTTATTTTTAATTGGCTTGTTGGTAATGGAATGCCATTTTGTATTGTCTATAGGTTGATATATTCTGCATGAATGCATCAAACCTGCTTCTCTGTTCAAATGTCTTTATGACTTTGAGATTACATGTTATCTCATCGCTCTTGGCATTGTTTTTCTCTTCTGAAGATAACACTTTACACTCCAAGTGTTTGTGACATTTATTCATGGTTTTTCATTCTTCTGGTTTCATTTTGCCAGGATGATTGGAGGAACATGGGCTAATTTTGGGAAGGTAGACCTGGATAAAGCCTCACTGTAGGTGAATTTTCATCATTCAGTTCTGCTGGGTAAAGTTGTTAAAGACTTAAATGCTTCTGACTTATTTATCTTTTATCATGACTTTGCACCATGCAGATAAATGGCCTCAGCCAGCACAAATAAAAGAACTCATCTTTCTATCCAGAGGTTATTGTAACACTGTGTTTTTTGTTGGTTTCAGGACAAATGGTTTCAATAGGGTTGGTGATTCCTTTATTACTCTGTCATCCTAAATAATGTTTAAAACGTGGTTTCAAGTCTGAACTCCCAGAATTCTGTCATCTCTGGCTACAGAATTTAGAATGTTAATAACCTGAATCTAGCTATTTGCTGATTGTTAAGCCTAGGAATTTCATAGGAAATTATTCAGAAGATTAAAATGATATTTTTACTGACATATTTTTGCATTAATTCATTCAAGGAATGATGTTTTATATAATGTCCTATCTTGTCATGCTGTGTGGATTATGAAAATGAAAAGCAATCTAACTTCAAAGAGTTTCCAGCAGGTGGGGAAGTAAGATGTATGCAAGGAATAATGATTATATGGTCAAAAAGCCAAATACTTTGAGAGATACAGATAAATACTATTAATGTTCAAAGTAATACTGTATTAAATTTCTCTAGCATTATTTGTAGAAACTTTATGGAGAAAATGTCAAAAAATGGAGTCATTGAAGATGGGTAGGAGTTTCTGCTGTGGCCCAGTGGGTTAGGAATCTGACTACAGTGGCTTGGGTTGCTGCAGAGACGTAGGTTCGATCCCTGGCCCTCCTCAGTGGGTTAAAGGATCTGGCATTGCTGTAGCTGTAGCATAGGTCTCAGCTATGGCTCAGATTCAGTCCCTGGCCCTGAAACGTCCATATGCCATGGGTGTAGCCATTAAAAAAATTAAAAATAAAGATGGGTAAAAATATGGAAACATAACCAGAAATAATGGCCTTTTCAGGCAAGGCAGGAAATCTGCAGGGAGCAAAGGCGAAGTGAAGAGAAATCTCCGGGAATGTTTAGGTAACAGGAAGAATCTCACATTTATTGAAATAGGAGCTTTTGAGGCTGAATAACAAAAGACAGGTAGAAAGTTAGATGAGGTTTCACAAGTTGCTGGACTTGAATACTAAGTTTATTTGGTAGACAATGGCAAGCCATTCAAGTTTATTAGAATGGAAAAATACGTGCTCAGACCCATGTTCTAAGAGTATTATTTGGGCAATAGATATTGGAGTACAAATGAGTGAGTGACAAGAGACTAGAGGCAAAGAAGACACTTAAGAGAAATCCTCCACCATCGTAGAGAGAGCATGCAGTTAACTGTCTGTCCAGGTGGACTGGCAATGATAGAGCAGCACACATGTCCTAGAGACTGGAGAGGAGAACCAGCCAGTGCTGGTTAATGAATGTGTTCTCAAAGGTGACCTTCAAGTGATTTAGCAGCTGAAAATGACTGAGTAATTTTTTTAATTGGCAAATATGGGGAAAATAAGAAAGAGCACCATTTTGGATATATTGAACTTAATATACCATGTAAAGGTGTCAAGCAATCAATTTGTAAAGTCCGTAAGAATACTGGGAGTTGTTTGTGGAATTATCTGTGTAAGGATGAGAGAGAGAAGAGGGCGGTGAGTATTGGGAACAGAGCTGATACGGAGACTCCTTTTTCTGTTCCCATTACAAACATATAAATACAACAACTTGTAAAACATAGAGCCAAGTTCAGAAAAGAAAGTCCTCAGATTTCATCAAAGAAAGTATGGTAAGGATGCCACTAGCTCATAGGGGTATCTATTACAGATATAATCCCTAAACATGGAGCCAAGCTCAGAAAATAAAGTTCTCAGATTTCATCAAAGAAAGTGTGGTAAGGACGCCAATAGCACATAAGGGTATCTATTCCAGATACAATCCCCAGTGGCTTGGAAATGGGATTTTAAAGTCTGTATGGGAAATGATAGATATTCTGCTAAAATGGATTTGGAACCCAGTATTCTTGGAGCCTGGAAGCACTTCCTTGCCAATGCAAAGTCACTGAAACCTGTGCCAGGGTTATAGGTTGTGAATTTATGACATATAAGTATTATGGAAACCCAAATTGTGAAATTAAGGTAGAAATTTGCCTGGGAACTGGTAAAGTCTACAAGGCAAGGGAAAAAGGAAATTAAATCTTCTTTATAGGAACATTTAAATAACTCAAGACTCTCATGGAAGTTCTATAGACACTTAAAATCACTGTGAAAAGTCACTCCCAGTAAAATTTACAGACCACATGAGGAAACAAACTACCCTAAGAAAAATAAATGAATGAAAAAGAAAAAGCAGGGGAACTTTAACATGAAAGAGGGACATAGAATAATCTGAAAAGAAGATTGTAAATTAACCTTTACAATATTTATAGAGGCAAAAGAAGAGCTTAATAAAAGAACCTGTCTTTATGAAAATAGAATGAAGATTTGACAAAAAGAAATGGAAATGAAAAATACATGTATTAAATAAAAACAATTGTATTGAACAACATATTAATACAATTGAAGAGGGGATTAGTGGTCTGGAAGTAGGATTCGAGAAAATTGCAGTAACAAAACACAGAAAGATAATAGAAGTTTTGGATGTGAAATTAAGAGAGAATGCATAATAGAATTCCCAGAAGGAAAAAACAGGAAAATAGTTATGAGAAGTATGTTTGATTAATTCATACCTTGAGGATTTTTCTAGGAAAAAAAGAGAAGCATTAATGTTAACATTGAAGAAGTGTTACAAGTTCTGACGTACTCATGGTAAAATGTAGAATATTAGATATAAACAGATAATCCTAAAGCAGTAAAGAAAGTATTACTATAAAATTACTGTAAAGGAATTATCATTAGAAAAATTCTCATCAGCAAAAACTGAGATTAGAAAGAGTGAAATAATATGTTCAAAATGGCAAAAAACCCTCTCAACTTAGATTTCTATAGCTAGCAAAATTACTACACATTAATAAAAGTGAGATAAAACCATTTGCTTATAAGAGCCTGCTCTTGCTGAATTCTGCCCTTGCTGAAAGAATGACTAAAGGATGTAATTCACTAAAGAGGACGTTGAACCAGAAGTAAGGAATGAAATGGAAAAGGAAATGGAGAGGTTGCCTATTGGGGTTTAAGCGGAGTAGAAGCTATTTGAAATAGGTCTCTGAAAAATTTAACCACCAGCCAATTAAAGATGGATAAATGTCATGAATTCCTTGGGTAGATGTTGTGGGGTAGCAGTGAGGAGATCCCCGAGCTTAGAATCTGTCATATCTGCGTAACATCACTTTTACACCAGGGCATCAATCAAACAATCCAGGTGAGGAAGTATTGCTAGTAGTTGGGTGGTTTTCAGTTTTGGCAGTGTAATGGAACTTAAAAAAATTACATTAAAATATTAATGGTCGGATTCTATTCCCTGAGTTTCTGATTTAATACGCTTGGAGTGTGTCCTATCCATCAGTGTCTGCTTTGTTTTAAGCTCCCTAGATGTATAGCCAAGATTGAGAACCATTGAAATAGATTGTCTGAGAAGAGTAGAAGTCTAGAAACTGACTTAGCCACATTGCAGCCTTTGTTCATCATGATGGAGGCGTTTTCACACATAAAAAATGCCTCACCTGTTTTTTTCTTTTTTTTAACCATTAATTAGCAAGCTTTTTCTGTAATGAGCCAGTTAGTCATATTTTAGGCTTTGTGGTTCAGATGGTCTTTGATGCAGCTACTCAGCTCTGCTGTTACAGTGCAAAATAGCCATGGGTAAAAGGTGGACAGATGGGCATGGCTTTGTTCCAATAAAACTTTCTTTGCAAGAGTGATAAGCAACATTTGATCTATGAGTCTTAGCTTTCCAACCTCTGCTACAGAATGTTAAAGTACAATAAATGAATATAGTTGAGAGCCATTGCATTCACTTTGCAGAAATGACTGGGTGACTTTTATGTGTGAATAGGTTAAAGAAGGGTGGAGACCAGGCAAACCATAGGCTAGGAAGAACTCAGAGGGAAAACTTGAGTGAGTGAAAATGCATGTAAAAAGGGTTAAAGTCATGGTATAAAAGAGTAGCTGTGCCCAGGTATGTACCATTTAGTTAAGAGAACACAAGAGAGTTTTGCTTGTTTTACATTTGCTTTTTTTGTTTGCTTTGTTTTGTTCTTGTTTTTTATTTTTTAATTTATTTTATTTTTTAATGATTTTTATTTTTTCCATCATAGCTGGTCTACAGTGTTCTGTTAATTTTCTACTGTACAACTAGGTGACCCAGTCACACATACATATATACATTCTTTTTCTCATATTATCATGCTCCATCATAAGTGACTAGATGTAGTTACTAGTGCTATACAGCAGGATCTCAAATAGTTAATCCCAAATTCCCAGTCCATCCCACTCCCTCCTCCTCCCCCTTGGCAACCACAAGTCTGTTCTCCAGGTCCATGATTTTCTTTTCTGTGGAAAAGATCATTTGTGCTTTACATTAGATTCCAGATGTAAGTGATATCATATGGTATTTGTCTTTCTTTTTCTGACTTACTTCACTTAGTGTGAGAGTCTCTAGTTCCATCCATGTTGCTGCAAATTTCATTATTTTGTTCTTTTTATGGCCTAGTAGTATTCCATTGTGTATATATACCACATCTTCTTAATCCATTCATCTGTCAAGGGATATTTAGGTTGTTTCCATGTCTTGGCTATCGTGAATAGTGCTGCAATGAACATACCGGTGCATGTATCTTTTTCAAGGAAAGTTTTGTCCAGATATATGCCCAAGAGTGGGATTCCTGGGTCATATGGTGGTTCTATATTTAATTTTCTAAGGTACCTCCATACTGTTTTCCATAGTGGTTGTACCAATTTACATTTCCACCAAGAGTGTAGGAGGGTTCCCTTTTCTCCACACCCTCTCCAGCATTTGTTATTTGTGGACTTTGTGGTTATGACAGCCATTCTGACTGGTGTGAGGTGATACGTCATAGTAGTTTTGATTTGCATTTCTCTAGTAATCAGTAATGTGGAGCCTTTTTTCATGTGCTTGTTGGCCATCTGTGTATCTTCTTTGGAGAAATGTCTATTCAGGTCTTTTGCCCATTTTTCCATTGGGTTGTTGGCTTTTTTGCTTTTGAGTTGTATAAGTTGTTTGTATATTTTAGATATTAAGCCCTTGTCAGTTGCATTGTTTGAAGGTATTTTCTCCCATTCTGTAGGTTGTCTTTGAAGTATCCAAATTGAAAGAGAAAGAGGCAAAATTGTCACTATATGCAGATGATATGATACTATATCTAGGAAACCCTAAGGACTCAATACAAAAACTACTTGAACTGATCAACGAATTCAGCAAAGTAGCAGGATACAAGATTGACATTCAGAAATCAGTTGCGTTTTTGCTTGCTTTGGTTTTCATATTTAGGGGGATGGCATATAAATGGATGGCTTGGATTTCCTTTTCTAGATATTTTGGGTTCAGAATAAATGTACTATTTTCAACATGTTATATATAATCATTGTATCTGAATTGAAAATATTGATCCTTTTTCATTCCTTGCCACCTTCTCCAGTGCTGTGTTCACCTAAGAACGTTTTCTTCTCGCATATCTTGATTAAATTTATACAGATTATTCAAACATTAAGCTCAGGTTATAGTGACTGGAAGAACAGAGAGATGGATTTCCTGTCCAGCATAGCTTTCAAATTTTACTTGAATTTATATCCTTTTCTTTCTTCTCTGCCCTCATAACTGCTTGCCTGGCTTTTGGAACTGCTTAGTTATTTTAATTCCAAAGCACAACTTTTATTCACATTTTAATATTTTTGAAATTAAGTTACATCTCTAGATCAATGGATACGTAGTGAATTATTAAATCTATATTTTATGTTTTTACTCCAAAACCTGTTATGAAATTATATGTATCTCTCAACTGACAGCATCTTTTTTTAAAAAATTGAACATAGTTGATTTACAATGTTGTGTTAATTTCTGCTACATAGAAGGGTGATTCAGTTATACACACACAGACACACACACACACACACACACACACACACATTGTTTTTTGCACTCTTTCCCATTATGGTTTATCTCAGGATATGTAGTTCCCTGTGCTATAAGTAGGACCTTGTATTTATCCATTCTGTATGTAATAGTTTGCATCCCCTAGGCCCAAACTCCCAGTCCTTCCCTCTCCTACCTCCCTTCCCCTTTGGCAACCACTGGTCTGTTCTCTGTGTCTGTCTGTTTCTGTTTCATAGATAAGTTCATTTATGTCATATTTTGGATTCCACATATGTGATATCATATGGTATTTGTCTTTCTAACATGCTTCACTTAATATAATCTCTAATTGCATCCATGTTGCCACAAATGGCATTATTTCATTTTTTTATGGCTAATTTCCATTGTATATATGTACCACATCTTCTTTAACCATTCATCTGTTGAGGGACATTTAGGTTGTTTCCATGTCTTGGTTATTGTGAACAGTGCTGCTGTAAACATACGGGTGCATGTAGCTTTTTGAATTAGTTTTGTCTGAATATATGCCAGGAGTGGGATTGCTGGATCATATGGTAGTTGTATATTTAGTTTTCTGAGGAACCTCCATACTGTGTTGCATAGTGGTTGTACCAATTTACATTCCCACCCACAGTGAAAGAGGGTTCCTTTTTCTCCACACCCTGTCTAGCATTTGTTATTTGTAGACATTTTAATGGTGGCCATTCTGACCAGTGTAAAGTGGTACCTTGTAGTTTTGATTTGCATTTCTCTAATAATTAGTGATGTTGAGCATCTTTTCATGTGACTGTTGGCCATCTGAATGTCTTATTTGGAGAAATGTCTACTTTTCCAAAGAATGTCCAGCTGACAGCATCTTAAAATCAAGGAAACATAGGACTGTCTTCACTCACATTTTTGCCTCCGCCCTTCCTTTGGCAACCACTTCCAGAGTTTGTGAAGAGTTACATTTCTGGAAAACGAATCTGATCTTGTATTATGAATGTCTGAAAATAATTTTGAGTGAACTTAAAGTTTAACCTCGATGGCATAGCATTCAAGGACCTTACTCTCCAAAGCCTTTCATATTCTGGCCCAAAGAACTGAATACCCAGCCTGCTTCCCTCTATCCCTCATGTGAATTCCTTCCTTCCTGATGATCAGACTTTTGATGCATTATTTTAATACATGTGTTCTAAAATCTCTGAGAAAAATTTAATAAAATGGAATTGGTGTTGAGCTGAAAATAGCTAAAACAGGCTTTTCCTAAAGCTTAATACTTTTAGGTGGAAATGTATCATTGTGCTTGCAGGAAAGGCTTAGCTTTTTATATTAAATTATTGAAGAAGCTTATGGATCATCTTTACTTGGAACCTTTAAAACACAGACTAGACACTCTTCTGTTTGGGATGATTTAGGTATACCCATGAGAGATAAACAAGATGAACTTTGAGGCTGTGGCCAGTTCTAGGAGTTTGGGGGTGATTAATGACTGTGTCTATGTGAGGTCAGAACGTCCAGATGGAAATGAAGAGGGAAATTCAGTTAGTCATCCACGTGCTCTCTGTGATTCCAAAGACTTGGATATTTAACTGTTGAATATGTGCACTTATTTAAATAAAACACTATATTATTTCACTTTATTTTCTGCTTTGACTGTTCATCTATAGCTATAGTTAAAGCAACACCACAAAATAAACATTTATCTTATTCCTAGCTGCCATCAGGAAACATATGTCAAATTGTAACTATTAGAAAAAATAAAATATGAATTAAACTGAAAATGTTCCCACTTGTTTTTATTTGATCTGAGAATAAGGTAACAATGAAAGAATAGAGTAAAAAAAAAGTCATCTTGATGACTTTTGGGCGATTTCTTCGTTTTTATAAAATGGAAATTCGGAAATGGCTTAGTCACCATCTGCATGTTTATGTGGCTCTGTATTTTAAATTCAGGTATGTATCCTGTGCCCTGGGCTGTCCATATGAAGGAAACATCACACCACAGAAAGTGACAGAAGTAAGTTACATGTCTATTTTCTGGATCTCGGTAAAATGATGTGTATTATTTTAAAACATGGGCTCTTTTTCCTACTGTTTATTGCATCTGCACAACAAGACTGAGGAAACTGTGGGCTGGGAGGCATGTTTGATCACTTTTATTTTATTTTAACACTAAAGACCTATATATTGGCTATCACTATTCAGAGTTAAGATTTGAGTTTTATCATTTGGGTGCTAAAGATGGAGGCAATAAAAACATCTGTTTTGTTTTTTGGTGGATAGAACACAGGAAGCAAACTTTCTACCTTCTATCACAATGCCAGCGCAGTATTTGCACGTCTACCTAAACTGCCTTGATTTTTTTGCACATCTACTTAAACATGGCCTTGGTTGCTCAGGTAGCCTCACTTTGTTTTCTCTGCATCCCTTGGCATTTGTATCAGTATACATGGCTTCTGTGGTTTTGCTCCTTTGAGGTCTTATAGCTCTTTCTACTGAGATTCTGCTATTTTTCCAGAGCAATTTTACAGCAAAAGATGATAGTAAGGACAACTTATGGAAGTTCATTTTCTACTCCGTCTTCCCTGGTCTTAATTGTTACCAAAGAATATAAAATGCTCAGTCTCTGAGATTATATTGGACTCAGAAACTGATTTGTATATGAAGTAGTATATTAGTGTGCGCTGTTAAGGTTAATTTTTATAAGTTTAGAAATGTGGTGCTGAAGTCGTGAAGATGGCGTTGTTAGAAAATCAAAATTTAGGCAGGATAAACTTCCAGCCTGGCTAAAGCCATTTCCTCTTTTACACGTTCATTTGAACTGTTGATTTTTCAAATGAGAGATATCCCATAGTCTGTTAATTAAGACCTTTGCACATGGCAGATATACCATAAAATATTGAAGCTTAAGTTTTGTGGTCTTTTGCTGGCATCGGACCCTTCTAAGCCCCTGTTATTAGTTTGTATTCACAATTGTATATTCTTTTCTTAAAGAATATTTCCAAAATAGTCTAATTTCAGGCTCAACAAAACCTGAATCCAAATCTGCCTATACACCCACCCCTGATTTTTCTGCGTTTTGCCTCACACCACCTTTGGCCAGACCACACACACAGCCTCAGGTTCTCCATACCTGCTCCACAGTGTCTGGGATGTCGCTGAAGAGAATCATGTAACAAGCAGACTGGAAGAATTAGGAAGCCATGACCAGCGACCTTCCCTGGGCCTTCTGTACTGTTCCCCTGCACCATGAAGCCAGCTCCCTCTCTCATTCTCCAAAATGACTGTTGCAAGCTGTGTTCCCTCTTTTGAAGCCTCAAGCCCTTTCCCTCACTGACCCCTTATGTATGCACCTGCAAAGTCCTTCCCACTGACTTTGATTGAGCACGTTCAAGCGTCTTCCATCCCAAAACTTCCTTCCTTGAGGCAGCATCCCTGTCCAGCAGTGATGTTCTCTCTCCATCCTTCCACATTTAAACTTCTTGAAGGACTGTCTGCAGCAGGAAGGTCCATCTCCCCATGTACCACCAGTTATCCATCACGCTCCAAGGCAGCATCTAGACCATTCACTCTGCTGAAATCTCTCTCTGTAAGACCACTGCTTAGGCACTTGGGTCAAGAAATGTGAGATCATATTTAGTCCTTGTCTTGACTTCTCGGCAGAATTTGGGGCTGGTGACCACTCCCCCCGTTCCTGACACTCTTGGGCTCTTGTATTTCCCTTGACACCACATTGAGGATTTTCCTCCAGCCACTTAGGTGGAAGCTTCATTCTTCTCTACATGGCCATTAAGAAATTCCAGCATTTAATAGGCAGGAGAGGAAAATCAGCATTATGCTTCTTTTTAATCCAAGTTTCCATCCAATAGTGGTCTCCTACCTGGACCACGTAGCCCCTCTGAGTGCCTTCCAGCCTGTTTTCGATGTTGTATTGATACTGCCTTTCTGAAACATGAATCCAGTGGTGTCAACACCACCCCACATTTGGTCAAGGCTTTCTATTGTTCTTATGATAGACTCCTCAACAGAAACCCTACACCTAGTTGACTTGCAAGGCTGTCTGTGCCCTTTGTATGCTCTGCCCCTTATGGAGCTTTATGCAGCTCCATTCCCTCTTGGTTTTTGCTTTCTTGTCACAATTGTCCTTTGTGTTTGACCTTCTTTCCTACCTGGAATGCCCTTTGTATTTCATATTTCAGTTGCCTGGAACACATAACCATTTGTATTTGAAATGCCACCTGGAATGTTCTTCTCACACCCCTCCTTTGCGATTTCATCAAGTTAATTCTGACTTTAATCTCATGTCCCTCCTGTTTCACAGATCTAGTTCAATTTCCTTTACTCTTTGAATCCCATTTTTTTTGTTTGTTTGTTTGTTTCACAATTATTATTTTACCTGTGTTTACACATTCCCAAGTGGTGTCGATTAAGGTCTGTCCTTGCTTGACCCCAGGCTCCATGATACCAAGAGCCATCTCAATGCCTGCATTCTCATATTATTCCAATACCTAGCACAGCTCCTGGCATAAAGTAGGCACTGGAGAAATATGTAAGCTATGAGTGAATGAGTGACCGTGTGTCAGCTTTTGCACAAAGTGATTTTTTTATAATCTCATTTTATTTTCACAACAAAGTAGGTCAGTGCAAACATCATCATTATTATTGCAATTCTGAAAAATTAAGTAGCAAGGCTTAGAAAGCATCCTAAATAAATGTGTTCTATTGTTTGTGTTTTACAGACTACAGCCCAAGGCTTATAAAGGTTAATCTCCTGCCCGGTATCACATGACTAGCATGGGTGGCAGCTGAGATTTCAATCCAGGCCTACCTGATTCCAGAAGCCATGTCTCTGTCAACATACCATGCTGCCTTTATGCAAATTCATATTGCTCCCTGAAGGCAAACATTAGTTACTTGGCTTGAAGGAAATTTGAAATTTACCAAGCTCAAGATCACCCAGTTAAGAGTCAGAAAAGTTAAGCCAAAACATATTAACGGTCCTTACCAATTACAAAGCTACTTGATTGATATCTCTTGACCACTAATCTAATGCCTTGAGAAATACTAATTCCAAAGTAAATTTGTGATGCTTCTGTTTGACTATAGGGTTGATAAAATAAACCTCCCATAATTGAAATTGTAGCTTATAGTTTCACAATTGAACATGTAGATAGATGTGACTCTAAGTTTTGAATATTAGAAAAAGATAGTTACAGTAAGGTCATTCACAGTTTTATATTATGCTTGGTATTTCAAGATCGAGGGAAAGGACTAGAAAACTAAAATAAAAATTTTCCACGGATATGCACTTGATCTTAGTGGTGATGTTACCTCTAGGTGATGTTTGCTAAGGAACAGCAGGGTTTGAGCCTGTTCCTTTCCGTTGTTTGACTAGCATGTCCTTTTTTCCTAATAGGTATCTAAGAGATTGTATGGCATGGGATGTTATGAGATCTCTCTGGGAGACACGATTGGAGTGGGAACTCCAGGAAGCATGAAGAAGATATTGGAAAGTGTCATGAAAGAAATCCCACCACGAGCCCTGGCTGTTCACTGTCATGACACATACGGACAGGCCTTAGCAAATATCCTTACGGCCCTTCAGGTATTTTGTTTTATTTGCATGTATGCGCAAAGGTGTGTACTTGTTTGTAATATAAACATATTAAGAGCTTTAGTGAGACAATATTTATACATTGCTATGACTATAACATTTAAACAGTGCCTGCCACATGACAAGTACCCGAGAAATATTAGTAAATTGAACATTTTTTGGGGGGGCTAATGATGTCTCCTACTATTGTTCATTTAATTTGATAAAATCTCTGAATTTGTTCTTTTTAAATTATTAGTTCTCTTAGAGCTCTGTCTGCTTTTTTCAACTTCAAGTGGCTCTCAGCCTCAAAATTTAATAGACCAAAATATGGTGGCATTTTGGGGAGCATGTACCCTTATAATCATGTAACTGATGCTCTTTTGGATAATTTGGTGCTCAGTGATGAGAAGATATGGTGCCGAAGTAGAGACTGTTTTATTTAAGATGTTTTCCTGGTACTGGCAAGCATACTTTTGAAAGAACCCCTGGTTTTTATCAAGTCTATTCTGTTAAATGAGCAAAATCGAGAGATCGAGAAAGTGGGGGGATGAAGAATTGCTTATTAAATTCTAATAATAACTCAGTTCTTTTTAATGTATTTATTTGAAAGAATAGCTGTAAATTGAATTTTAAGGTTATTATTTTAAATTGATGTTATTTCTTAAACCTGGCTAAAAATAGATTCACTTGATGTTCTTGGAACCCAAGATTTTGACAACTAAAGATAAGAGCGTATGAAAGCTTTTTGGTGTAGCTGAAAATCAATGCATGAAGCTTAATGTCACAGCCCTGCAGAGTACAGTTGCTTGGCAGAAGTTAAAAAACCCTGTGAAGATCAAGCCCCACAAGGGCTTATTTGGACTTTTTAACATGTGTGCATAAATCCTTATTTATCCTCTGGAAGCAGGCAGGGAACATTGTATTGAATTAGAAGAGAAAATGGTATCCCATGGACTTTTGGGTGTGGGAATTTTTACAATTTTCCTTCTCTGTTCTGGTTTCTAAAACAATAGAGAACTAGGCATCGCTTCAGGATTCTGTGTTTCCGCTGCAACTGTAACTTATTAAGTGTTCCTCACCAGCAAGAGGTGTGTGTGTGTGTGTGTGTGTGTGTGTGTGTCTCATTTCTCTATAAGAATATATCCTCTGTATGGTAACACTTTGAGTAATACTGCATTCATGCAGCATATTGATTATATAATGAGTGATGGTTTAGTGTTTGAGGATACAGTGCTACAGTGCAAGTTCTGGGAATGCAAACATCTGATACTGGATACTTTCTGCCTCTTGAAGTGCCCCAATGCAAAATATTGCTGTTACCCCATTGTGGTTGTAATGGTTAAAAAAGGTCTCTCAGAGGAGGTAGTGTATAAAGAATGAGAAGAAACTAACCCAATAAGGTGTATGTGCGCGCGCGTGCATGCATGCGCATGTGCACACTGATGTGTGAAAAGAACGTTCAAGCAGATGAAACACCACTTGGGCAAAAGGCCTTGCAGAGGAAGGATCATGTCCTAGGAGCTGAAAGATGACCAGTATGTTCAGAAGGGAAGCTAAACTTTATACCATTTGTTGAATTTGTTGAACTGCAGAGTCTCCGTTTACAAAGAGGTGAGGCCTGCAATCCTGGGGCGTTTGCTTGTTGTCCACCTGTAACAGCCACCTTGGGAGGTTGGGACAGGAAACAACCCTGGGCTCAAGCAAGATGGGGAGCACAGGGGAGAAGATGTATAAGACTAAGAGCCCTCCCCCTTGCCCCCCAAATTCTACACCCTCAGTCAAAAAGGTTGAGCCGAGAAAATTCCACCCCACAAAGGGAGAAGGCGGCAAGTAAGTTTACGCTCATGGCCTTGGCTGTGGGTGACGGAAAAATGCAAACTCCCCCTTTACACTTCATATAATTTGTTGACCTTTATATGAGTAGGTTTAGAGTTCAAATTCACATTGCCTCCAGAATGTGAAAGAGCCAAGCAGATAAATGATTTTCAAATGGATGTGGGTTAGTAGCGCCTGTAGGTGTCAGGGGGAATATAATTTTTTCAGAAGGGACATATCTTAATTTAAGTAGAATTCTTCAGTGTGTGTGCATGTGTGTGTGTGTGTGTGTGTAAGTGTCTGTGTGTCTCTGTGTTTATCTGTCTCTATGTGTATGTGTGTGTATAGGTGTATATATGTATATATATGTGTGTGTGTGGAGGGGGGGGGGGTTGTTCTGCTCCTGAGCAGCCCCTGTGCAACTTGGTAGGAAGTGGGTCCACCAGCATCTGTTACTGTGTTTTCAGTTCCTTTACTGTGTGCACAAGCTCTGAGTACGCAAGGGAGGCAGGAGGGCATAAGGCCTGGAAAAGCAACAAGTGCACTTCCAGCCTGCATTGTTATATTCTCCAGTCTTTGACTTGTAGTCCCAGTGTAAGTGGGTGGAGGAGAGTTGAGGGGATAAGAGTGGCTTGTTTAAGAAGAGGCCCGAGAGGCCAGATTCAATGAACAATTGCAGAAATGGTCCAAAAGCAGAGACCTTCTGAGAGAGCTAAAAGTTGGAGTTGTTGAGTTTGCCTTTTCTTCCACCCGTTTTTCAGTTTTATCCAATTTCATCCACTTTCATCCAGTTTGATAAGCCAGTGACAAGGTTGGAAAGAAGTATACCCCGCTGTTCTCTTTGAAGCTGTACATAGCTGAAACAGTCTGTAAAATGTTGGTGGAACATTTAAGTCCATAAAGGCAGCCAAGGGTAGTACTGGGCTGGCATTGCAAACACAGGGGTACTGCTCCCAAGCAGCGCTGAGCAAGGCGGAGTCCTCCAGCGCTTTCCCTTTCTCGCCTCCCCAATAACAGCAGCAGCAACAACAAAACAACCAGGTTACCTTGAGTAGATGAGAAACAAGATATATTGAAAAAAAAATGCCAGTGTTTAAATAGAAGGAAAACTAGAGAAAGTCCCACTTCATGATGAACAGGACTAACCCGCCAGCAAGAAGCAGTGGCCCTACTTCATTCTTTACAATTGAATTGTTGAAGTGGCTTCTAGTCCGACTGGGGGTAGAATTGGAGTGGATGTCATTTGCCTTAATTTTAGAGATTGAGAAACAGTTTACTGTGCTCCAAACTGGAAGTTAATATTAAGGCAAGGAGACATGTAGTAAGTGGAAACTTGGCCACGGTGGTAGGAAACAAATGAGAGTTATAAATGGAACATCTCTCCTCAGTCTGGAATGCACATACTAATCGTGTAAAAGAAGGCTTTCTTGGGTTCCCAGGTTTTATTGTATTTTTTATTACTTAAACATATGACTTACAGGACTGTGCCTGGATGTGTGGAAGTCAAGAATTCATAATTATCAGATACTCTTAAGTATAGAGAAATAATTCTGAGACTCTACATTTGAGTGTGGGATATTTATAACCCATTGAACCCAAAAGAGCAAGAAAATGAGGTGACAAAACGTACAGCATTTCAGTAATGGAAAAAGTGTACGTGGCCCAATATACTTGTCTTAATTTTTTATGAAAATATTGAGTCTCACCCCTCTGCATATTCCCAAGTACCTCAGTAAAACACCAGTGAACAAATTGTTTAATCTACTTAATACTAAACAATTGCACAGTCTTTGCTTTTCTCCACTCAAGTGATTTGAGTCTCTATAACTGGATAAAAAGAGAATAAAACAAGTGAGATCCAATACTGCAAATAACAGTACCACATTAATTGGTAGCAAAGAGGCAGAGCAGAATAGGCAATATTTAGCTTTCCCCTAAAGAAATACCACGTGCCTTTTTTTCCTCTTACACTTAAGATATTCAGCTAATGTGCCTCTCCTCATAATGTTTCCCATATGTTTATTTTTCTCTGTTAGAAACACCAAATTATTTACATATTTTTTACAGCAAAGGATTAATTTTTTATATTGACTTTTACTAAATCAGGTTTAAATGCTACCAGGTAGCAAGTACTTCTTCATGTAATTTGTTGTTGAGGTTCTCCAGGAGAAATTTTTTTGGAATTCCAAATTGCTTTCACAATTCTGTGTCTGTAGAGTGTGCACAGTGATGTCTGCATCCTCAGACATCATATCTCATAGAAATGAGATATGATACAGAGTTTATAGTACAGTTGTCCTGGTGACAGTGTATTTGGTTAATACTTGATATTATCATATTCGTTACAATGAAAACTGCTGCTACACTAATAAAAATAATAGCCTCTGTCACTCAAAGTATTTGGGAACCTTTGTTACTCAAAGTTCCAGAGACATAAAGGCATTGTTTTACATATTATAAATCTGTAAAGACATGCACCAGATACTATATATTTCTTAAATGTCTATTAAAGAGCTAAATAGAAATAGACGAGCAAAGAGTTCCTATTGTGGAACAGCAGGTTAAGAACCCGGCATAGTGTCTATGAAAATGTGGGTTCGATCCCTGGCCTCGCTGAGTGAATTGAGGATCTGGCATTGCCCAAGCTGCAGTGTAGGTTGAAGATGTGGCTCGGATTTTGGTGTTGCTGTGGCTGTGGCGTAGGCTGACAGCTGCAGCTCTGATCGGACCCCAGCCTGGGAACTTCCATATGCCACAGGTGTGGCCATTAAAAGGAGACAAAAAGGGTGTATGTGGGGGAAATAGAAGAACGAGAAAGAAAACAAAAGGTTGAAAAGTGGATGCCCCTACAGGGGTTCTACAGAATGCATCGTTATTCAACAAACATTCTTTTTATCAGACCCTGTTTTAGATGTTAGAGTCATCTAAAATCTCTCAGCACTTGCTGTAGAGAAAACTGTTTTAGTTTTAACTCAGTACTTCCAGAAGTTCTTTGATTATGAAATGGGTTTTGGGGGATTTGTTTGTTTGTTTGCTACACGGTTAACTTTCTCCAACACAGTATTATGTTGAAAAAGAGTCTCATAGGAAGGTGGGATGAGATGTATGTAAGTTATCATCAAAAAATATATAAATAAAAGAGGGCAACTAACACAATATTGTAAGTCAACTATACTTCAATGAAAAATAGTTTTAAAACAAAAATAAATAAAAGAGAACAGGGAGTCCAGCAGAAGTTTACCACGGTCCAGTTTTCAAGTGTGTGTAAACAGGGCTTTGAGCCATAAATGTCAAGAGAAAAAGATGAACAAAGTTCCTTTCTATTACTTGTTTTTTCTTCAAGTGGCTGGATTGCATATAGCGGTATTGAAATATGAGGGAACATTTGAATATTTTTTGTGTATATCTCCAACATCTTTTTATTAATATAAACTTCTTTCTGATGTTGACAATAGGTAATCAGGTTTTGTTTTCAGAGATAATATAACTTTTATCCATTTCTAGATGTCCACAGGTAGTGCAGTTGGAAAAAACTGCTTCTGAGGTACATGGCATTTTAAACTGACATTAGAGTAATACATATTTAAAAATAACATGTGAATTTGACTGTGATATGCTAAAAATGAAAATATTTAATCTGCACATAGTGAGTTGTGCTCAAGATCTTATCAAGATCATAAGCTTGATGCTCACCAAGAAAGAACACATGCCCCAAACAGCTCTGCCTCTCCCACGGCAATTAATTCACGCTAGTCAGTTAGGCAAATGATATAAAAGTTGATTTCGGATTTTTCTCCTACTTAAAAGTCTATTTGGCAAAAAAGTAAAGTAGGAAAAAACACTGAATTCATCTGCAGAAGGTCTTATTTTGTCTATTTCTCTCTCTCTTTTATTCTTTTTGGGTTGCCCTGCAGCATATGGAGTACAGGGACCAGAGATCAGATCTGGGCTGGAGATCAGTTCTGAGACACAGTTGTGACCTTTGCTACACTGTGACAGTGCTGGGTCCTTTAATCCACTGTGCCAGGCCAGGGAACGAACCTGCATCCTGGTGCTGCAGAGTCTCCACCGATCCCGTTACACCACAGCACGAATTCCACCTGGTTTTCTTTTTAATCGTGATTTTAACTTGAAAAGAAATCATTGCTTGCCCACCTCTACCAGCCCCTTTATTTACAGCTGATGGACAGTCTGGGATCCAGGGGAGTGCACCGGGAACAATATTTACACCTTATGATCTCCATTTCCACCAAGTGCAGCTCGTAGGACCAGGAAAACCCCTGACACTTATTAGAGAATGAGAATCTCTCTTGTGAGACCCAGGGGCTAGGAAGTCCTAGGTGGATCCCTAAAGATGAGGAGTCTAAGGAGAAGGCGAGTCCAAGCCCCTGTGAATGAGAGAAACTGGAAAGTGGCGGGTGGTGCTGCCTGATGGCTTTTCACTCCCCACGTGCCTGAATGTTGAGCTTTTGGCTTTATTTTCTTAAAGTTTCCCAGTGCCTTCCCAGTGGGTACTTCTCTTCCCTTAAGATTTGCAAGTGACGTTATGCTAAGACACCGACTTTTCCATTAGGAATAAAGTAAGGATATAGGAAAAGTCTCATTTTTCTAGGTTCGCATTTTCTCATATGCCAAAGAAGTCTGTTATGCGAAGAGTTAACATACATGTTCATATCTCTTCTATGAAATCTTGTCAATTCCAAGCAGATGTAATTAATCAGAATATCTTGTTTGGGAGTTCCCATTGTGGCTCAGTGGTAATGAACCCTACTAGTATCCATGAGGACACGGGTTTGATCCCTGGCCTCTCTTAGTGTGTTAAGAATCTGGCATTGCTGTGTAGGTCGCAGACACGGCTCAGATCTGGTGGTGTTGTGGCTGTGGTGTAGGCCAGCAGCTATAGCTCCGATTTGACCCCTAGCCTGGGAACCTCCATATTCCACAGATGCAGCCCTAAAAAGACCCCCCACCCCCCAAAAAAAATCTTGTTTGGAGAGTTCCCTTGTGGTGCAATGGGTTAAGGATCTAGCATTGTCACTGTAGCTGCTCAGGTTGCTGCTATGGCAAAGGGTTGATCCTTGGCCTGGGAACTTCCACACACCTTGGGCAAGGCCAAAAAAATACCTTGTTTGGTTTTTTTTTAGCAGTTTTGACTTGATTAGTGTGACAATATTATACTAGAACTAAATGAATGGATGTCTCTTAGTCTTTGTATGAAGAAAACAGCAATCCGGGGCTAAAGCTGTTATTGTTTTCTTTGTACATAATCAAGTTTTGGTTCAGGAGGACAGACTCATCCTGGCTAATTGTACCTTTTTTTTTTTTTTTTATAGAAAGATAACCATCCTCAATTTAAATGGAACTTTCGTAGTGGTTATCACCTTCAAGAAAAAAAAAATATGTCTTTTCTTACAATTATTTTCTTCCCAGTCTAGCCTTTCTTCTTTTTAGGATTTAACTTTGGCTTTTTATATTATTGTTGGGGATTAGGGCCAGGTTGTGATATGATTCTTCCTTTGACAAAAAGATGGAAATTTCAAGACTCATGACCTTTTCAAGGGTCTCTCTTACTCATTCTGTAAAATGTCTCATCCTATTGTTTTAATCTTGTTTTCTATATCTGATTTTCAACCAAGTACTTGTCACATCTTGCCTAACACATGTGGCTTTAATTTGGAAGTCTTGCTGTTTAGCCCTGTTGTTTGCATAAAAACACATTAAGCTTTTTGTTTTTCTAATGTCTTTTCATGTTTCCCTTTTCTTAATTTTTTTCTTGCATGAAAATTTATAGTTACAAGGAAACTTTATGCACATATACTCTTGCCCATTAGTGTAACAGGACACAGATTTTTTTCCTTACGAGTATTGGCTTGAAATTGGTCAGTTTGGTATTGAATATAAAGTGTTATTCTCATGACTGTTTTTGGCTTATTGTAATGTAACGAATTAATGGGTGTATGCTCAGCACAAAAACAAAAACAATTATGCCCTCACACACACGCAGAGGGACACGCACACACGTGCACACACACAATTAGAAACACTAATAAACCACTAATAAACGTAATAACAAAATTTAAGAATCCTTTAGCTTTGTTGTTTGAACAGCTTTCTCATGCTTTGCCAAATATTTCTAGTTCTGAGCTTGAACTAAGTGGAAGGGATATATGCTATTAGATCACACTGGTTCATATTTATAAATTATCACTTTAGAATATTGAACTTACTAGTGTTAGTAGAAGTTAGATTCAAGACTGAAAGAAAGCAGAGGGTAAGGAGTTTCATAGGCTATGACTCAGCTCCCTTGCCTGCGTCTGAGCAAATCAGGCTCTTAGAGCCACCTACACTCCTTGGTTGAGGACCTGGATCGGACCTGTTGATTTCCCAGGTCCAAGTGCAAAATCAGGAATGACCTCTGTTGTCATGTTGGCATCACTGCTCCTACTGGTTGGCTTTTAATGGTTAAAAATTATGTTGATTTCCAAATATTTGGAAAATATAAATGAGAACAAAGAAAAATTACTTGTAATATTCCTGTTACAGATGGAATATTATTAATTACTAAAATAGATCATTCTTTTTCATATATATCTATATGTATATGTAGATATATCTCATTTTATTTCACTTTGCTTTATTATTTATCTATTTATTTATTTTTTAACAAACTGAAGTGTTGTGGCAATCCTGTGTTGAACAAGTCTAATGCTGCCATTTTTTGTTTTTTGTTGTTGTTGTGGTTTTGTGTTTTTTGCTTTTTAGGGCTGCACCCACGGCATATGGAGGTTCCCAGGCTAGGGGTCTAATTGGAGCTACAGTTGCCGGCCTACGCCACAGCCAGAGCAATGCCAGATCCAAGCCGTGTCTGCAACCTACACCATGGCTCATGGCAATGCCGGATCAGATCCTTAACCCACTGAGTGAAGACAGGGATCAAACCCACAACCTCACGGTTCCTAGTGGAATTTGTTTCCGCTGTGACATGACGGGAACTCCATAATGCTGCCATTTTTCTAATAGCGTTATTTTTAAAATAAGGAAAGTACATTGCTTTTTAGATATAGTGCTATTACACATTTAATAGCTGCAATGTAATGTAAACATAATTTTTATATGTGCTAGGGAGCCGTATGACTTGTGTTAATATGATATTTGCTTTCTTGTTTTCTTGCAGTGGACTGGAACTGAACTTACAGTATCTGTGAGGTCTGCTTGTATGATGTATGAGGTCTGCCTGTATGACGTGTGTGTGTGTTGTGTGTATATGTGTGTATTGTGTATATACTCATGTATCTATACACATAAACTGAAGGAACGTTTGATAGCATATTATTTAAATGTCTGCACTTCACGATTGCTATACCTATCCCCACCCCTTACCCATACATGTAGGCAGTGAAATTGACTTGGAGTGAGAAGTCTTTGCTAAAGATACAAATTTCCAAGTAACAGAGTCTAAGTAGTATTTAAATTCAAAGGAATGGTTGGGCTGATAACAAAGCAGGCCAAGGATATAGCACCAAACATGGATCAGAGAGAAGAGGATTTTGAGGAGATTGAGAAATACTGACTCACGAGGTAGAAGTTTGAAAGCAAGACAATCTTGAGCACAAGACTATAAAGGAAGAAGTCTGTCAAAGAGAAAGAGGTGATTCACTCTGTGAAATGATGGGTAAAGGAAGACGAGGGTCGAGCATTGATAGAACCATCTTCCCTTTATGGCTGCTGCCTTTGGAATTTTGCTGAGAAGGACCTTCAGTACTTCAAAACGTTAGCACTTACATAAGCTGATAATCTTTGCTTTGGCTTTGCTTCTTTCAAGCAAATCTTTCACCCAACTGTATTATATTTTCATTGATGGTACATGACAAGAATCTGTGTTTTATTGAAACATGTTATCCATTCATTCCATAACCTGTTATTTCCTCATAAATACATAATATTCAGCCGTGACACATACTAGTTATATTCTTGAGTCTATCTCTAGAGTTTCTGTTCTGTGATGAATTAGCTGATATTTAATGCATTTGTAAACTGTGTTTTGCAGGAATTATTTTATTTTCTCCTTACAAAAATCCTATGAGGTAATTTTTATAATTCCAATTTTTATTATCTTTTTACGGCTGTACCTGTGGCATATGGAAGTACCCAGACTAGGGGTTGAATTGGAGCTGCAGCTGCTAGCCTACAGCACAGCCACAGCAAATCAGATACAAGCCACATCTGCAACCCACACTGCAGCTTGTATCAACGCCGCTGAATCCTGTACTCACTGAGCGGATGCGGGATCAAACCTGCATCCTCGTGGACACCAGGTCAGTTTCTTAACCCACTGAGCCACAACAGGAACTCTTGTAACTTTAATTTTTTACATGTGACAACTACAGCTTACCAACATTAGACTGGTTGCCCAAAGCCCCCTATTTGAAACATACTAGAGCAAGGATGCCAACTTAGTTTATTTTCTCTCTTCCTGTCCTTTTGGTCATTTATTTTGTGTAAGTACCATACTTTTAATGAACGTGGCTTAGATTGCAAATTTAATATGGCATGACCTTTTTATTGGTCTTTTTTTAAATCAAACTCCTAAATTATTTTTATACGTTTATTTTGTCTCCTTGAATTTTAACTAAATTTGTCCAAAACTTCATCCTCCAAATATCCACTTCATTAAATACCTACACTACTCAGAGAGGACTGATTTAAGAATATTATCTCCCCACCCAATAAATTGGCAAGCTTTCTGAAGTTCTGGGCTAGGGGTCAAATCTAAGCTACATTTGCCAGTCTACACCACAGCTCATGGCAACACCAGATCCTTAGCCCACAGAGCAGGGCCAGAGATCGAGCCCTCATCCTCATGGATACTAGTCGGGTTCTTTACCCACTGAGCCACAATGGGAACTGGCAAGATTTTCCTTTTATTCAGATTTTTGTTTGTATAAAAATGAAATTTGGTTATTTTCCTTATGGAACTCCTGTGAATTTAGGCTTCCTTCCTGGTTGAGGGTCATTGTAATATGTGCTACTGGTTTTCATCCTGATTTTGAATCGTGTCTTCCTTCTGTTCTATCGATTTCTTGTCCTCCCTTCATTCTCCCTTCTTTCAGAAATTATGTCTCACCAAGGCTCATTTCTTCATTAATCTGGACTATTTCTTCAAGTTTCTTAGAATAGTCTTATAGGTAGTCGTGTAAAAGACATTTAAATCTATCTACATTAAGTGTAAGAATACCTTGAGCAATTTCTTGGGGAAACACTTTCCTTGCAGGGTATGGAAAATATGTTTATGACATCAATTTCCTGAGGTAAAAAAGTTGGGGTTTAAGAGGATGCTTTGAGAATTAGATTCTTTTACTTTGATCTCATAATAACAACAGATCACTAAATAAAGCTCACATTTCTTAGTAAAATGTTTTCAGTTCAGTAAACATTCTTAAAGGAAACATTTGCTTCAGTAACCAAAACCCACTGTTTTCATTGAAGGTCCAAATTAAAAGAATACTGTTTCTATTCTGTAAGGAGAGAAAAATCTTATTTATTTTTCTACAGACATTTTGGAACATTTCCCCTTGAAAATACACAAGGCTTTATAGATAACAGATCTTAGAGCGCAGAGTATTAGGACCTATGTCAGCTGTAAGAAAGCCAACAGCATTATCCTTAGCAGATCTACTGAAAAGAAAATATCCGAAAGGAGGATTCTTTGTGATTGCTAAGACATAACTTCAATACAGAAGTAAAGATTCAGAAAAAAGAAGTAAAGGAAACCTTCTGAAGTGTGTCTGACTTTATAGTTACCTCATTTGCTTAAAAGTAAAGACACAGAACTCTCAAGGATTTGGAGTCCCCAATGTGTCTGAAACCATGTAAATTTAAAGGTAATTGTGATTTATAAATATTACCAGGCTTGCCAATGTGGTTATGGTGTTTGCTAATTTAAAACCATGCTATCTTACTGTAGGGTCAGGACATAAGAAACGTGTTCCTGTCTGAAATTCCAGGTGACTGAGTTCATGTGTGGTCTAGGTGGGAAGATGTAGCTAAATCATGAGAATGTGAATATAAAACCACGATTTCTTTAAGGAAATTTTATACGTCCTGTGAGCAAAAGGGGAAGAAGCCTTTGGGTGGAGGCAGAAGAGGAGCTCCCCCGCCCCAACTCCTTGGTCATTTAATTTGAAATGTACAACTGGAAAGAGAACATTAGTAAGGAACTATCTTGTGGCAAATATGTGTATTGTTTTTTCCTTCAGTCTTGATTCACCAAGTTAGATAAACAGGTAAAGAGGTATAGAGTCATTGATTGTTCACTTTCTTAAATTGTGAGGATTCACATGAAGATTCTACTTTGCTATGGATTTTAATGAAATTCTAACTTGTTTATCAAAATGAGTTCATGCTCTTGCATGACACAGATAGGCTGGAACCAAGTTACATGTAGCCCCCTGACATATGGCCAGCCTCTCCAGCTCATACCAATGCAGCTTGCTCTAATTACATCCTGTTTACATTTTGTGTCCCATTTACTTGTTTCACCTCTCAAGCATTTGAGTTTTAGAAACCTGATCTAAATTTCTGAAGGAGATAGTGGTAGTGGGGTTAGGTAATGTTAAATTGATAAACAGAATTTGGGGCTTCTTACTAATTCAGGATTCAAATAGGGACAGTGGTCTTTAGAAAGTAGAGAAATTCTGGATTACATTAGTCGGTGTTGATGGGTAAAATGAATCCTGTTGAACTCTGTTGAGTGAAAGTGAGTAAATGCAGTGGATCCATGGACGTAAGTTTGTAACTACCTTTCTGT
The DNA here is from genome assembly GCA_004024745.2 of Catagonus wagneri. NCBI lineage: Eukaryota > Metazoa > Chordata > Mammalia > Artiodactyla > Tayassuidae > Catagonus > Catagonus wagneri. The sequence goes on along the minus strand of PVHT021183524.1, from coordinate 10,709,957 downwards.
ATATCCTTTTAATGTTCAGGCTTCCACATTCTGAAGTAGTGTTTTCTTCAATTCAGAAAGAAAATCAAATGTCTACAAGTGAGTTTCTACACTGTACTGACTTGCTGGGCAAATAGAAAAATTTTTTAAAAAGAACATTGATATTGAAGATGGAAAGAAAAGACTGCATGGGGACCGCATGCAGTTATCGAAATGAAAAGGTTAGGATGAGAATGGCAGGGGACTTGTAGTTTCGTATTCCACGAAAATGGTTCAGGGAATTGATTAAGGCTGCTCAGATTTTATTAGGATTCTCTATATAAAACAAGCCACACTATGTCCTTTCAGACATATCCCAGAATATTAGAATATTAGAATATTAGAATGCAAATGTATACACACCAAAATACAAACATAATGTAAAGAAAACCGTGCCATTTCTATGTGTTTCGTATGTGTGATAAAGAATAATAGGACATGTAAAATTTTTCTTAGCAGATACTAGACTGACTGATCGTCGACCAGCAGGTAGAAAGCTCTGCTGCTGCATAGGAAGTGATCCATATGTAAAACCCAAGCCAGTGAAAATGGCTCCTACATTCATAAACTGGGCGTCTTCAGCTTTTTTTTTTTTTTTCTCTTAATGGATTTTATTTCAATTATAGGTGTACGTAAATCATCACAAGTCAATTTTACAGATTTTGTATCCCAAACCCCCAGTGCATCCCCCCATCCCCCCAGATTGTCTTATTTGAAAAACCAAGGTTT
>PVHT021183524.1:10642670-10708210 GCA_004024745.2 Catagonus wagneri | reverse complement strand
CTCACTGGTAGGTGGGGTTGATTCCTCTCCCTCTGATGGATGGGGCTTTGTCTTTGGATGAGATTAGAGGCTGGCTGTGTGCCTGAGGGGTCTTTAGGCAGCCTGTTTACTGATGGGTGGGGCTGAGATCCCACCTGAATTGTTGTTTGGCCTGGGGCTTCTCAGCGCTGATGGGAGGGACCAGATTTTTCCCAGAAATGGCCACCTCCAGAGAAATGCAGGCTGCTGAATGTCCCCGTCCCCGAGAGCTTCACCTCCAATGCCCTTCCCCCACAACAAGGCACAGTCACCCCTGTTTTCCCAGGAGATCCTCCAGGAATTGCAGTCAGGTTCCACCCAGATTCCTCTGGAGACTGCTTTGCCCTGGGACCCAGTGCGCGTGAAAGTCTGTGTGTGCCTTTCAAGAGTGGGGTCTCAGTTTCCCCCAGTCCTGTGGAGCTCCTGCACAAAAGCCCCGCTGGCCTTCAATGCCAGATGCTCCGGGGGCTCTTTCTCCCTGTGCCCGATCCCCAGGCGTGGGGTTTTGACGTGAGGCTCAGAACTCTCAGTCCTGTAGCTGAGTCTCTGTGCTGCAGTTAGTTTCCAGTCCGTGGGGCTTCCCACCCGGGAGGTATGGGGTTGCTTCTATCGCGTAATTGCCCCTCCTGCCTCTTGATGTGGTCTCCGCTGTGTCTTCTGGAGCAGAGTATCTTTTTTTGGAAGTTTACAGTCCATTTGGTTGAAGGTTGCTCGGCATTTGGTTGTATTTTTGCTCTTATTTGGGAGAGAAGTTGAGCTCCAGTCCTTCTATTCCGCCATCTTAATCCAATCTCCCCGTCTTCAGCTTTAAAATAGGAGAGTTGACTGGGTGATCTCTGAGATTCCTTGATGGAGTGTCAAAGCCACTGAGAACTATGCAGAGTTCAATTCATTGCTGGAAGATAAGGGATATATTTATATGTGTGACAGATTCACTTTGCTGTACACCTGAAACTAATACAGCATTATAAGTCAACTATACCCTAATAAAATTAAATAAAAAGTAAAAAGCAAATTGGGAAAAAAAGAAGATAAAGCAAAAAAGAGACAAAGATACATGAGAGCATTTCAAATCCACTGCACATGGCTAAGGAGAGATCAGCAAGCTTAAAGAGAGGTCAGTAGACAACTTGATTTAATGGAAATGCAAAGAGAAAAAAATAATGAAAAATCAGAACAGGCTACAAAAGAACTGTGGGACAATTTTAAAATGTATGAAAGATGTGTCATTGGAATACCAGAGGAGAAGAAAATGAAACCAGAGTAGAAGAAATACTTGAAGACATAATAGCTGAGGATGTTCTAAAGTTAACGATGGACACCACGGATCTAGGAAGCTCAGATAATACCCAGCAGAATAAATATAAAAACATCTCTACCTATGAATACAGTTTTCAAACTGCAGAAAGCTAAAGACAGAACACCTTGAAAGAAGTGAGAAGAATATAAACTTATTACATATAGCTTAAGAATTACATAGCTAACATAGCTAAGAATTACATTGGATTTCTCACTGAAAGCATGCAAACAACAGAAGGGAGTAGAATATTTAAAATGCTTAAAGAAAAGCCCACCAGCATCAAAAAAATATTTTTCAAAAATGTTAAACAAATGCTTCCTCAAACAAAAACTGAAGGCTTTTGTAATCAGATTTGCCCTACTAGAAATGTTAAAAGGCATTCATCATAGAAAAGGAAAATTATATGTCAGAAAATCAGATCTATGTAGAAAGGAAAAACATCAGAGATGTAATAAATGAAGGTAGAATAGTATCTTTTAAAAATTATTCTTAATTCATTTAGTGGAAAACATTTTGTTCAAAGTAATACAAGTTACTAAATATAGGTTAATTTCACATATGGATAAGTCAAATGAGTGATAACAGTGTTATGGGGATTGGAAGGGAGAAAGTGGGAATACACAAGAAATAGTATAATATTTTGAAGGTGAAATTAGACTAGTTAGAGAATGTGTTGGAAACTAGGAATATGGCTCAGTTTGTTTTTAGAACAAGTGTAATTGATGTGCTAATAGGAGATACAATAGAATCATAAAAAATGCTCAGTTAAAATCAGAGAATGCTGAAAAAGAGGGAGAAAAACAGAAGCAATTAATAGACTACATTTACAAACCTTTACAAAATTACATTTGCAAAAAATATTAGTCCAACTATAATCTTTAAAATGTGAATAGTATAAATATACTAACTTGAACACAGAGATTGTCAGAGTGAATAAAAAAAAAAGACCCAACTATTTGTTGTCTACAAGAAATCCTTTTTAAACAAGAAAACTCAGATGTGTTAAAAGTAAAGGGAGGAAGAAATATATACGTACTATGCCAACAGCAATCAAAGGAAAGCTGTGGTAGCAACATTCATTTCAGACGAAGCCTGCTCTCCAACTAGAAAAATTATCAGGAGTAAATAGGTCCGTTACATAATGATAAGAAGATAATTATCTAGGACAAATAACTGTGAATGTGCACGTATCTAACAACATAGCATCAAAATTCACGAGGCAGAACTGTTAGAACTATATAAGAAGTAGATAAGTTCATTATTATGATTGGAGACTTAGACATGCCTTTCCAGTAATTCACAGCTCAAGCAGGCAGAAAATCAGTAAGTATGTAGTAGTTGATCTGAGCCCTGCTATCAGTTAGCTGTTCTAATTGATATTTGTAGCATACAAGTGACTGCAGAATACATACCAATGAAAAGTATCGATTATAGGAGAAATTAGATATGGTAAATGATTGTGATTTATATGAAAACATTTTGTACTGTCTTCACATTTTTTTCAGCAAATGTAAAACCGCCCCCAGAATAAAAAGTTTATTAAAACAAGGAGATCCACCATGAGAATGAAAAGAGAAGTGACAATGTGGGGAAAGATATTGGCAGTTCATGTATCTGGCAAAGCAGTGGTGTACTGACTATATATATATATTCATTTTGGGAAGTTATGGATCTGTATACTTACGATGTGTACTTAGGTTATACTTAAAGAGTTTCCTTTAAAAAGAAAACTGAAATGAAGAAACAAGCAGAAAAACAGTCAAAGGACTTCATTGGGTATTACACATAAAAAGGAACACAAGTCTTTCTCTGTGTCTGTGAGCAACGGCGGGGAGAGGGTGGAAGTGGGATGGATGGGGAGTTTGGGGTGGGCAGGTGCAAACTCTTACATTTAGAATGGATAAGCAAATGGGTCCTACTGTACGGCACAGGGAACTGTATACAATCTTTTGGGATAGAACATGATGGAAGGTAGTATGAGAAAAAGAATGTATGTATATGGATGACTGGGTCACTATGCTGTACAGCAGAAATTGAACTAACACTGTTAATCATCTGTACTTTAATAAAAATAAAATTTTGAAGAAGGAACACAAGTGACAAAAAAGATAAAATATATTTAACCTTGTTATTAATCAGAAAAAAACGCAAATTGTAATACATGATTCCATTTTTATACTTGTATACTGGCAAAAACTTAAAAGTCAGATAGTACTGAGTGTTGGTAATGACATGGATTTATAGAAAATCTCACATACTGCTGCTGAGAATATGTGGTGATACACCACTTTTGAACAAGTGTGACTCCATAGTAATTCTGAGTATGTACGTATCCTAGGATACAGCAGTTCATTCCTCCGGATATACTTAGAAAATCCCTTGCACAGCAGTAAACTTGGCAAAAGACTTTGTAGCAAAATTCATAATAATAGAAACCAAATCAGTTCCAATTTCCATCTCAAATTAGTTGGATAAAGTGTGGCATATTCGCAGAATTAAATAGTCTATCATGAGGAATATCTAGAGATCTGTGTGATCACATAATTGATATCAAAAACCTAGTAATGCATGGAGGAAAGCAAATCATTGAAAAATATATAAAGTAATATTCCAGATACGTGAAGTTTAAAAACAGACAAAATTAACAGTGGTATTATATTGTTACACTCTAAAGAAAAGCAAAATAACAATTTGCAGAATTTTCTTTGCAGGGATGTGGGGGGGGCATGCTATCAAGGAGAGCCAACAGGGGGATCCAAAAATATTGGTGATGCTCTTTTAAAAACTGTATGCTAAGTAAATGTTTCATTTTATTTTGTTTTAAACTATCTACTTTAAATATACTTTTTCCACCAATGATAACAGAAATTAAAAGTTGAAGAAAAACATGAAATATGTCGGTATAGCCACCTTTGGATTTTTGGCCAGGGTATCCTGAACCAAAGCTATGAAGGAGAATAAAACACATAATTGTGTTAACTCCGACAGTTATTTTAGAAAGTGTTCATCTGATATCTTTCAGCCCACGGTCATTTGAGAACACAGTGGAGGGACCAATAGGGGAAGTCTCCAGGACTTATTTACACAACAACAACAAAAAATGTGGCTGGTAAAATATTCTCTACTGGTGTTTCTGAAACCAGAGACCGGAAACATACAGTGGGAATGAGACCCTTTACTTTTCTTGTGCCAACACAAACAACAATGATAGCACCATGTGAGAAAAGTTGTAAGAAATATTGCTGGGTTTCAGTGGTTCAACCAAGTCAGCAGATTTCTGTAGTTGTGGCAGATGGGACCCCAAAACTTTACAATCTTTAGCAAGGAATGGCTCTTAGATGTTAAACCAATCCCTGATAAAAACAACCCCAGGGTCATGAGAAGGCTGCTCTGCCAATTTCATTTCACTGTGGGACCCACTGACATCTGGCTCAGCTGTGGAAGCTGGAAAACTTTAAAATTCTCTTGACAGTAAAAATGGACATGTGGAAAACATTCTAATCTGTTAATCTCTGGTGCTCCTGGAAAAGGGACATTTGGCTTGATACTTCATGATGATAAATACAAAATCTCCACATCTAGTTGTAAATAACTTAATGGCATTGGAATAAAGGACAGAATATTCATTTCCCACATGAGCCAAAAGATGGATCTGCACCTGCATCAAGCTCCATAACTTAAGAAGCTCCCTGGAGTCTGTGTTTACACTGGGGCTTTGTAATTTGTACCCTTTTACATTTGCTCCATTTGGCTGGTGAAGATTAGCGAACAGTAGCAAGTCATCCTTCTTCTTGTCCTCTCCCTCCCCTCACCTCTCCTCCCCCACCCCCACTCCCTCTCCTTCCTGCCTGATCAAGCACTCCCTCTTTTCCTCCCACCCTCCCATTTCATTAAATATTTCAAATAAGCAAGGAAATAAAACAACCTAAGAACGGCTTTCATACTTATATTTGAGTGTTATCAATAAATGACTCATAGTAGTAAATTTCTGGCTTCAGGGTGTAGAAGGTGTAGGTGTAGAATTTGCCTCTGTCTTGTGTCCACAGGCACATAGAACAGCAGTGGTACAGTGTAGCCATGATTTGACATGTTATTCCTCTCTTCAGCTTCCATGATAGTTCATGATCCTCCCTCTCCCCACTTCATGTAGTGCAGTCCCTTGCTTTGTACTCTTTGAGGTTTTGTTTGTTTTTAACCATCGTTTTTCTCCCCCCCCCCCAGTTTTTTACTTTCACTGAATATCTCTTTTCAGCATTAATGTATTTTTTCCTGTGGCAAAATTTATGCTAAAAGCCCCAGACTGTAACTCATAAAATGAATTAGTGAATAAAGGAAATATGCACAACTACATATTGGTTTACATAATTTCCCGTTAAATCCATGCTCCCAGTGCCAGAACATGAAAGGGCCTCACTAGTGATGGCAAATGCAGCAGGTGATGGGAAGCCATAAAGGATGCAGGGAAGTGACCGTTATACTTTGGACTTGTATTTTGGAAAAGTCTTTCTGGAAGATCTGTAGAGAATGGATTGAAAGGACATAAGACAGAGCATATCAGATCACAGACTCTTGTGAATGAATCAAGAACTATTGAAGGCTTTGTGTGTGGAATATACATAACAGAGAGGGGAAGAGGGCTACTGGAAATTTAGGAAGTAACGCTGGTAGGACCTCAAGATTGGCTGAATATGGAAGATGAGAGAAAGGATAGATGCATGGCTGATTCCTACATTTCTAGCAAGAGTGACAAGATGGCCAGTGATCTAGCCATTGTCATATAGACTCATGTTAAACTGTAATTATGGTCCTCCAGAGCACAGAACAGCTGTGTGTGAACAATGAGAGAGGCATGAAAACAGAAGAGTTAAACAGAAGAGTCATTTCACATTGTCAGAGAAGTAGGACTAAGTCATCAGTTTCTTGGAGCACTTGATGACAAAGCTCTTGTTCTTGACTTGTTGCCCCATTCATTCTGCTCACTCGCCACTATTGTAAAGGTTTATCTTTCACAAGCTTCCTACAAAACTGAATTTCCCTCTTGCGTTGCCAGTGATGTTGCCTCTTGATTAGTTAAAATGAGCTAAGCCTATCAGACATAATCTTGCTCAGATTTCTGCCACACTCGGAATAGGAAGTTTATGGTATAGAAAGGCTTTGGACCTCAATCCTGGTACTCAGAGAAGCAAAGTCTCTGCAAAGAGACCCTGCACTCAAGGATCTTACAGTATGGCTTCCTTTTGTCCAGCTTTTATTTTCACCTTAATATATCTTAAGAAAGTCATCCACCTCCATTACTATACAGTAGAGATAAGTGCAGTGGTTTTGGAGGCTGATCAACCATAAAACATAGGTGGGCATACATGTAAATGTAAGGAAAAAACCCTCCAAAACAAACAACACGAAAGGGAAGATAGTTTTAACAACACAGATTTTAAACTGTTATAAGAGTGAATCTAGTAAGAATGAATACATGACCAAGTGTTATGGACTAAATGTCATCTCCAGCTTCATTTGTTGAAATCCTAACCCCTATGTGATGGCTCTAGGGGGTGGGGCCTTTAGGAAATAATTAGGTCATAAAGTAGCGAAAGTCAGGTCCTCACGAGTGAAAGTGGTGCTCATATAAGAATAAACACAGAGATGATTTTTCTCTTTTCCATGTAGTTACACAATGTGAAGATAGCCATCTGCAGACCAGGAAATGGCCCTCCCCAGACACTGGATGTGCCAGCATCTTCTTCTTGAACTCCTTAGTTTCCAGAATTTTGAGAAATAAATGTCTAAGTCACCCAGTCTATTATATTCTGACGTAGCATCCCAAACTGACTAGGACACCAAGTGATGCTTATACCAGGAATCAATGAAAAATTAGTTCCATATCAGGAAATTGATATAATCGCAGTATGATTAGATTAGAGGAGAAAAATGTTTCTTAAGGAAAAATTGATAAATACTTTTTCATAATAAAATATTTAAAAAAAACTAAGTTTAGATAGGAGCTTCCTGGAGGTCATGAACAGTGTCTGTCAAAAACTTGCAATAATTATGCTTAATGATGAACTCTTAGAAACAGTCTCAACTGAAAAAAAGACCCAGTTAAAAAAGGTGTCTGTTAGTGTTTCAGCATTTTATAGGAGATTTTAGCCAATGTAATAAGGAAAAGAAATGATAAAATATAATGAGAATAAAAGATTTATTTATTTATTTATTTATTTATTTATTTATGGCCATACATTTGGCACATGGAAGTTCCCAGGCTAGGGGTTGAATCAGAGCTGCAGCTGATGACCTATGCCATAGCCACAGCAATGCAGGATCTGAGCTGCATCTGTGACCTCTGCTGAAGCTCACGGCAACACCAGATCCTTAACCCGCTGAGCGAGCCAGGGATTGAACCCACATCTTCATGGATACTAGTTGGGTTCATTGTTGCTGAGCCACAACGGGAACTCCCTCTTCTGTAGCTTTAAATGATGAGTTATCTGTAATGATATACTCTTGGATTTTAATGGAAATATCACTTGCAAAAATTTTATTTTATGTGTATTTGTGTGTGTATGCATGTGTGTGTGTAAATGGAATACTCTTTAGCCATAAGAAAGAAGGAAGGCCTGCCATTTGTGACAACCTGGATGAATCTTGAGGACATCACACTGAGTGTTTTAAGTCAGAGAGAGACGAATACCCTATAACATTACTTAATTGTGGAACCTAAAAAAGACAGACTCAGAGAAACAGAGTAGAATAATGGTTACCAGGGGCAGGGGGACAGGAGAAGTCAGGAGATATTGGTCAAAGAGCACAGACTTCAGTTACAAGATTAACAAATTCAGGGAATCAATGCACAGCATGGTGATTATAGCAAATAATACTGCATTATATAATAATTGAGTAGCTCTAATTGAGTAGATATTAAATGTTCTTAACACAGTGGTAACTGTGTGCTGGGATGCAAATGTTAACCAATGCTACAGTGGTAATCATTTTGCACTACTATATAAATGTATCAACTCAACACAATGTACACCTTAAACGTACACAATGCTGCATGTCAGTTTTACCTCAAAAAAGTTGGAAAAGAAAAAAAAACCCACAAGAGTAAAAGGCAAAAAGTAAACAAGAAGTATTTTAGAACTAGATAGGGGAATCTGCCTTATCAAGTTTGTTGTTGTTGTTGTTTTGTCAAGAAAGACACTCTTTGTGATAAAGCAGCCTCCAGGACAGAATCTATCCCAAGGTTCACAAGGCCTGGGATAAGGATCAAAACTTTATTCTAAAAAGTTAGCAAGGAGGAGAGTGTAGGAGAATGCCTGAGCTCTCAGTATCAAAGCTCTTACTCTGGTAGGAGTTTGGTTTTACCTGTGGAGATCCACACAGGGAAACTTAGCTTCATGGTTAATACTGACGATTTTGTTACTATGCAGTCACATGCTCTACCGCTGAGCTGTACCCCCCGTTACTCTGAATGAATTTGCACTGCAGTACGAACTGAATGGGAGGCTTTTTTATTGCCATGTGATTTGTTTCTGTTTGGAGAACTGTGTTGTAGGTTATAATTTATTAAAAATACGCATTCTGGTGGTTATCCATGTGGCACATAGAGGCCTGACAGTAGCAGTGTTTCCTTAAAAACTCAAAAAGTGATTAAACAGTAAAAGTCATGTTAGTAAGAGTTATGACTACAGAATAGGACTTTTACTTCTTTCACTTTGTCTTTTTTTTAATGTGAATTCTCCCTGCAACTACAAGTGTAGTTTTTTCTCTAACAATATTGTGAGTTTTTTAGTAACCAGTAAATCATCTTTATGAAAATGTAATGATGTAGATTTAATTATGTTTTTAGTTGATACCACACACTAGATGTTTAAGAGAACTAATTTCCCTTGGAATTTAATGTTAATATTGTCACAGTCGTTGTTTCTAGAAATGCATATCTCGGAGTTCCCTTCGTGGTTCAGTGGTTAATGAATCCGACTAAAAACCATGAGGTTGCGGGTTCAATCCCTGGCCTTGCTCAGTGGGTTAAGGATCCGGCGTTGCCGTGAGCTGTGGTGTAGGTCGCAGACGCGGCTCGGATCCCGCGTTGCTGTGACTGTGGCGAAAGCGGGCAGCTACAGCTCCTGTTAGACCCCTAGCCTGGGAACCTCCACATGCCGCGGGTGCGGCTCTACATGAAAGGCAAAAAGACAAAAAAAAAAAAAAAAAAAGAAAAGTGTATCTTGACAAAAAGGCAAGGTGAGAGAGGGGTGTGGTTGGTTGTCGCAAACTTCCTGGGATAGGAATCCTTTGTTATTGCAGCTCTCCACGTGAGTCAGGTCACCATGTTCCTATAAACCTGTTCCAAGACTGTTATTCTCTGTTCTGCAACTTTTTATTTCTATATAAATGGATTCTTAAAGGTCAGAGCCTTGAGAATAGGCTCTCCTGTGTATTTCAGGCTCTAAGCAACATTCTTTTATGAAAGGTGCAGAGCCAGCATGACTAAGCATAGGCAATGAAGCACAAAGGTTAAAGTAAAAGGGACAGGTCAGATGTGGAGTCAGGTTTGTTCTTCCCTGTTACAGTTGTACAAAAGCCTCATTACACTGTAATATCTAAATTTTAAGCTATATAAAAAAGTGAGAAAGAAATAGGTTAAAATGAGAATAAGACATTGTGTGCATCCTGATTTCCACTTGTTTCATACTCAATTTTTTAAAATAATCCTATACATACAGAGTATCACCCTGAAGATGATACTCTCAACGTTCTAAAAAGTTTGGAAATATTTTATCCTGAGAGTGTATCTCAGTGTTCTGTTAGGAGAGTGGAGAGTAGATGGAGTAGAAAAATTGACAGCTCAAACAGAAACAGGACAAAAGGCAAAGCTCACTTTCCTTCAGTGATGATTCCATCTGGAAAAGTGCCTAGAGGTTCTCACATTTAGGGAAAGAAAGTAAATATTTTGTTTGAGATACTTGAAAGTCTGCACTTGCACAAATGGTTCAGTCCAAAATTTTGTTATGTTTATGTTTTCATGTTTTGAAATAAACTTGTATCAGAATACATCTCATTGTCTTACAAGAGCACTTTGAAAATGTGTATATTCTATATAACTTTTCTAGAATTTTCTTCTTAGAGAGTTCTGAAGCAAGGAAACTAAGGCCTGTGAGTGAATAAATTATGATGTATGAATCTTTTTTTCATTTGCTTTAAATTAGCTACACAGTTTTCCTAATGGCAAGAACCACTTTCCCTATATATCCTTTCCTTCCTGAGGCACAGATGTATAGATTCAACACTCCAAGGCTAACATAACTTGTGACTTGTGAATTTTGACGACGCATGTTTTTCCGTTTGGGAAGAGATTCCTTGTATCTTCCGTGAGCAACTTTGTTCATAACCAGTGTTTTTAATTGTAATGGAGTCCTTGTTATGTCTACACATTCTGCTGTTCAACCCTCCTGAGAAGACTTGTGGGATGGAAGCCACAGCAGCAATAGGAGATGTAGAAAACTGACACATCCTCCCTGGCCTTGATCAGTGAGTTAAGGATGCAGCATTGCTGCAAGCTGTGGTGTAAGTCACAGATGTGGCTCAGATCCAGCATTGATGTGGCTGTGGCATAGGCCTGCAGCCATAGCTCCCATTTGACCCCTGGCCCAGGAACTTCCATATGCCACAGGCGAGGCCTTAAAAAAAAGGAAAAAAGAAAACTGACACATCCAAGACTTGTCCACCACATGGAAAGTGTGTACAGTCTGCTTGATCTTAAGTGTTCTAAATAATCCTGAGACCAAAATAAACCTGAGACCGTTTTCCAGCAGCTTATCCAAGCACAGAAAAAGATGGCTGGCACTTTCATTGGTCATTTGCATGTTCTAGTTTATATCAAAGCTTTATTTGGCTGAGCCCATGGCAAACATAAATTCCTGGGCCAGGGATCAAACCACAGCAGTGACAATGCCAGATTCTTAACTGCCAGACCACTAGGGAACTCCAAATTTTGATCAACTTAAAGAATTCATAAGATTCTGTTGGCACAACATTATGGATTATATTTTGCAACTTAAATCTCTAGATGAAATTAAAATCATAATTGTTACTCCAGACGGGTTGAAGGCTAATGTGGGGGAGGGTAGGCTCTGGAGGTCATGGGGTTGGTGGGGAGAGGAAATTCTGAGTGGTATGATTGAGAAAGGGGACAGCATACAAGTTTGAGAGGGGAGCACACACGGTGAGTGAAAAAAGAGAAGACATGATGTATGTGGTCTTAACAAACAAGCGGGAGAATTTTAAGAATGGCGAGGTCCTAAGAGAGCAGATTTCAGCTTTGAGACAGGAAGCAACTCATGTTTTAGAAAAGCTTGCAAAGAAAAGAAAACAGTACCCCTTATCACACCTTTTTTTAAAATGTGTAAGGTATTTCATAGAATCTTCTTTTTGACAGTTTGTGTGGGGATACCCAAAGGGCCCGAGAATCAAATGCATATATGGCATATCTGACGGGACTGAAATATTGTCTTGATTTGCTGTGTTTTTCATTCATATGGATAACAAAGGGTCATCCAAACTTCAGCCCTGTTAGTGAACAGCCAGCCCAAACTGTGTTGTTAATTAATTTACCACTGTTTAACTTCCCCCTCTGCAGTTAGAGGTGTTATCATCAAGTTATTAATGTGCTTTTGAGCTAAGTATTTTGGAAGAGCCAGAGTGGCCAACTTTTTATTGACTACCTTGAGTTTGTCAGTTTGTTTGTTTGTTTGTTTGTTTATTTATTTATTTATTTATTTATTTATGGCTAGTAGTCTAAGCAACTGTGCCTACATTTAATGTGCCTACATTTAAAGTACCAGCTATTACTTGATAGAATACCAAAATAAGTCAGTTTTCAGTAAGTGAATTTGCTAGTCAAAGTAAGATGAAGGAAAATATTCTTGTTCTTACCGTGCTCCAAATATTCTTTCAACCCTTACTGTATGTCAAAATAAGCATGTCTTCTCATATTTGGTTTTAGCACTCCTCCAGGACTGATTAGTCAGCATCAAGATACTAGCTGAACCTTTCTGATAGCAGTACTATTTGGTAGACATGGTACTATTTATTTGGAGAATTTCAATCCAATTTGCTTTTCTTGTTTCATTTTGTTTGACACTTTCAAAATACTGTCTTTGTGTTTTTTTTTTTAATGTTTTGCTTTGCTCTGCAAAAGCTTGTCAGTTTGATTAAGTCCCACTGGTTTATTTTTGCTGTTATTTCTCTTGCCTTGGGAGACTGACCTAAGAAAACACTTGTATGGTTGATGTCAGAGAATGTTTTGCCTATATTCTCTTCTAGGAGTTTGATGGTGTCTTGTCTTACATTTAAGACTTTAAGCCATTTTGAGTTTATTTTTGTGTGTGGTGTGAGGGTGTGTTCCAGTTTTGCTGATTTACATGTGGCTGTCCAGTTTTCCCAGCACCACTTGCTGAAAAGACTGCCTTTATCCCATTTTATATTCTTGCCTCCTTTGTCGAAGATTAATTGACTCTAGGTGTCTGGGTTTATTTCTGGGTTCTCTATTCTGTTCCATTGGTCTGTATGTCTGTTTTGGTACCACTACCACACTGTCTTGATTACTGTAGCTTTCTAATATTGCCTGAAGTCTGGGAGAGTTAGGCCTCTTGCTTGGTTTTTGTTCCTCAGGATTGCTTTAGCAATTCTGGGTCTTTTTTGGCTCCATATAAATTTTGGGGTTGTTTGTTCTAGTTCTGTGAAAAATGTCATGGGTAATTTGACAGGGATCTCATTGAATCTATACATTGTTTTGGGTAGTGTGGCCATTTTTACGATATCAATACTTCCAATCCAAGAGCATGAAATATCTTTCCATTTCTTTGAATCCTCTTTAATTTCCTTGACTAATGTTTGATAGTTCTCAGCATATAGGTCTTTCACCTCCTTGGTCAGGTTTATTCCTAGGTATTTAATTTTTTGGGGTGTGATTTTAAAAGGTATTATATTTTTGTATTCCTTTTCTAATATTTTGTTGTTAGTATAGAGAAATGCAGCAGATTTCTGTATGTTAATCTTGTATCCTGCTACTTTGCTGAATTTGTTGATCAGTTCGAGTATTTTTTGAGTTGAGTCCTTAGGGTTTTCTATATACAGTATCATATCCTCTTCATACAGTGACAGTTTTACCTGTTCTCTTCCAATTTGGATACTCCAAAGACAAACTATGGAATGGGAGAAAATAGTTTCAAATGATGCAGCTGACAAGGGCTTAATCTCTAAAATATACAACAACTTATACAACTCAACAACAAAAAAACATTGACCCGATAAAAAAATTGGCAAAAGACCTAGACATTTCTCCAAAGAGGATATACAGATGGCCAACAAGCACATGAAAAAATGCTCAACATCTCTGATAATTAGAGAAATGCAACTCAAAACTACTATGAGGTACCACCTCACACCTGTCAGAATGACCATCATTAACAAGTCAACAAATAACAAATGCTGGAGAGGATGTGGAGAAAAGTGTACCTTCCTACACTCTTGGTGGGAATGTAAATTGGTACAACCACTATAGAAAACAGTATGGGGGTACCTCAAAAAACTAAATATAGAACCACCGTGTGACCTGGTAATCCCACTCTTGGGCATATATCTGGATGAAACTTTCCTTGAAAAAGATACATGCTTCTGTATGTTCATTGCAGCACTGTTTGCAATAGCCAAGACATGGAAACAACCTAATGTCCATCGACAGATAAATGGATTAAGATGTGGTACATATACCCAATTGGGTACTACTCAGCCATAAGAAAGAACAAAATAATTCCATTTGCAGCAATGTAGATGGAACTAGAGATTCTCATACCAAGTGAAGTAAGTCAGAAAGAGAAAGGCAAATACCATATGATATCACATATCTGGAATCTAATATGCAGCACAGTTGAACCTTTCCGCAGAAAAGAAACTCATGGACTTGGAGAACAGGCTTGTGGTTGCGAAGGGGGAGGGGAGGGTGTGGGATGGACTGAGAGTTGGGCTTAATAGAGGCAAACTATTGCCTTTGGAATTAATAAGCAATGAGATCCTGCTGTATAGCACTGGGAACTATATCTAGTCACTTGTGATGGGCCATGATGGAGGATAATGTGAGAAAAAGAATATACATATATATACACATATATGTGTGTGTGTGTGTGTGTGTGTGTGTGTGTCTGACTGGGTCACTTTGCCGTACAGTAGAAAATTGACAGAACACTGTAAACCAACTATAATGGAAAAAATAAAAATAATTAAAACAAAGAAAAAAATGCAAAATTCTGTGCATGTGTCACTCACAGCTGGAGATTCTGGAAAGCAGAGGGATGCATTCTACATGTTTCTTCTTTGACTCTTCAAAAAAAAAGCTTACTCTAAAAATTTTTTGACTGTCTTAAAGAATGTCTAATTGACTAAAAAAAAATAGTTGGTCATTATTCTTTAGGATGTTAACACAGCTTGCCAACAAAATACCGCAGAATCGATTCTACAAATTAGTTTGTATTTTTTAGCTTTTTATATCCAGGGCACAGAATTAAATGATTTTGGTTCCAAATCCTGTAGCAGCACCATAACTGCAAAAGTCAATAAAATACATAAAGCTGTTTCTCATGAGAAGATATTACATCTTATGTTTTACATGTCTCAAAAATTACTTGGTCAGCTAAATGTTTAAGTGTTGCTATGTTGTAACAATAGATAAAGAATGTTAGCATTAAAACTTATCTTCAGACTCAATTTCAGAAACTGCTGCATGAAAAAAGACTAACTGACACAAAAATGTTTAGATACGTGGGTTTATACAGTTTTGGAAATAACAATAGGAAGTTTTTCCTTCTGTGGATAAGAGTAGCAATGAAGTAAATTCAGTATATTTCCTTGAGAAAAATGTTCTGTCTATGAATTAGATCAATATAGACAATTTCAAGTGTGTCTTTTTTGGAATTTTTTCTAGCAAAAGAATACAGTGTTTTCTTCAGAGTCCTAGAAGAAATCATGATTTCTGAAATAAGCACAGTTCATTTTGAACTGTGCTTTAGAAGAGGTTTATATTCTGTATTGAGAAGAATGACGATGTATAGCATAATAAATATGCATTTATTTATGTTAAACATGTATTTTTAACTGTCATATATTTTATCAAGAGAATAATCTATTAGAAGCACAAAAGGCATTCATTTAATCAACAACATTTACAGACTGCCTGCCTACATGTGCAAAACTATGCTGCAAATGTGTGACATTTGGCGGGTGTAAATATTAGCACCTTGAAGGCCATCTTGTTAAATCTTTATAGGGAGCTTTAAAGCATCTCTCATTTCCTTTATAATTAGGAGAGTAACCTTGAGCTCTGTTCTAGCTCTTTTTTCTTTTTTTTTTTTGAGAATATTTTTATAGACTCTAAAAGTAAGACTTTGAAGAGAACTCCTTCAACAGCTTACCTTGCAAACATGGAAAGGGAGGCCCACAGAAAAGTGACTTTTACAAAGCAAAACCAAAGGCCATTTTCATAGGGTTCCACCAAACTTTCTCAGGTTTGAATAATGTTTATAGGGAGTTCCCGTTGAGGCTCAGGGGGTAAGGATCTGACGTTGTCTCTGTGAGGATGCGGGTTTGATCCCTGACCTCACTCTCTAGATTAAGGATCCGGCATTGCTGCAAACTGTTGGGTAGGTCGCAGATGCTGCTTGGATCTGGTGTTGCTGTGTTGTGGTGTAGGCCTCAGCTGCAGCGCTGATTCAACCGCTGGCCTGGGAACTCCCATATGCCACAGATTTGGGTGTAAAAAGAAAAATGTTTATGAATATGTGGTCGGTGAAAGGGACAAAAACTTGGGTAAAATTAGCCTTAAGGGCTTTCTATGAATTTCAGTTGTCTGGAATTTGTCTCTGGTAAAGTGAAAATGAATTATTTCTATATATAAATAATTCAGTTTAGAACTACCAACCTGAAAATAATATTTTTGGCCTATCTATCTATCTATCTATCTATCTATCTATCAGTCATCTCTCCAGCACTTTTTTGAATAGAGTTGATTATATTATGTTGTACTTTTTTTTGTGAAAAGGTTTGGATTTAGCTCATCCTTAGTGAGCTATGATGCTTGGAAGTGTTCCTGTCTGTCCGGTTTATTGTACAGCTGTATCTTAGAGAAGCATGCATGCATTTGTGAGATGGTGCACAAACTTTGATATCAGTCCCTCCTGGACATGAGAGATGAAGTGAGTAATTGATGCAAGATTAGGTGCTGGCCTGAAATACTGAGCAAGAACAGGCATACTTCTCTTAGAAATGCAGTAGTACTTACAGATGTTCTGTAGACATTAGCTGTAAGGAAAGTGAGAATTCTAACTGAAAAGTTACGTGATATAGCTGAAAGACAGACACAGATATGCGTATCTCTACATGTGTTTGTATATAGATATCTTAAACATATTCAATAATACAGTAGCAGCCTGATATTTTAAAAGAAGGCGTGGATGTATATTCTAATGTATATAAGACAAACATACATCATAATCTTATCTGAAAAATCCATTCTAACAAGCATCTAGAATTAGCTAAAATACCACCTCTTACTCTTATTTGTGTCCCCCATAATGAGTTGTTCATAGAAATCACTTAATAAATCTGTTTCAGTGAATAGCGAATGAATAACATTTGAGATAATTCTACCAGACTGGGCTAAGTAGCAGGAGAAATCCAGTGTTATGTCAGGGCTAACACTAAGTGTCAGTCAACAGGAAACTGTTCTTAACAAGTGGAGTCAATGGCGTTGTTTTTAGTTGATTTTTAAGGACTGCTCCCAGAGCCCCACACTCTGTAGAATCTTCCTACTCTTCTTCAAGGCCAAGTTCAGATGTCATTTCCTCCATGAAACCTGCTCTGACTAACCCAGCCTGAAATAACTTCCTTCCCCCTTGAACTCTTATAATTTTTTCCAAATTGACCTGATTTCGTGTTTTTCATAACCTCCCTTTTAAGTATTTACCTATACATCATGTCTTTTCTACTAGATCATAAGTTGTTTTCAGTCGAAGACAGTATCTTACGTTATTAGTATGCTGTTCCTTTTGTAAGTAATTAGTAAATATTGGCTGATGGCCTGATTTAGTCTGTGACTTACATAAAACTGAGTGTGCTGCTAAGAACTCTATCCTTCTGTAGTAATTTTGACAGAGGAGGAAGCCTCCCTGTAAAATTAGAACTTGTTCAGCTAATAGACATTTATGAAATTCACGTATGTCATATATTCAGTAAGAAACTAAAATCTCCTATAATCGATGTGGAGACTTTTGTTCAAGTAAATATATTTTACTTGGCAGGAAAGCATTAAAATGACCCAATTAATTTGTTTATTCCTTCACATGAGCTTTGACTCAATATATGTTCCCTATTCTGTTGTGGTTTATTAATTCACAATATTGTAGCCTATCAAACAGCAGAGTGTTCTGTGATATGAAAGTACAGTGCACAAAGATAGTTCCTATTTTATTCTTATCATTGAAAAAATGCTAATTGGGGCTTTCAGCTGACGTGCTGGCCCTGCCCGTGTCTGCTGTCATTTTTTCACTTGGCCTCCCTGGCTCCCTCCGTTCTAGTCACAGTGGTCCCCCCTGCCCTCTAAACACACCCAGCAACCTCCCTGTTCAGGTCGCCTATTCTGACTTGTTTATTTTGCATTAAATACTGTGATTTCAAATCCGTCCATAGTTCACTTTCTTGTTTGACGTGGGCTTCAGCTCAAATACCATTAATAGAACAGTATTCATTGAATGGACAATCTATAGAGCATCTCTGGCTTGCTTGCTGTCGTTCGTCTTGTTGGACCATCATAAGTGACCATCATTCTCCACCGCATAGCTGACCCCATGAGAGCACAGATTTTTGTATGTGTTATTTTCCACTATTGTATACTTGGTACCCAGAAAAAATGTAGGAACTCAATCAATATCTCTTCAGCGATAGAGTTAGCAGTTGTCACTCTCAAGCATTAAATTATGTTTTAAGTCTCCTAAAAACAAAGACTTAAAGAGATGCATGAGAGCTTAATACTCATTAATCTTTTTATGGCATTGACCTTCAAATAGAATATATTGAGTGGCTTTTAAAAAAGGTAGTTAGTAAATATTTATTGTTTGGTCTTTCAGAATCACATCCCCCGTCTTCTAGGAAACTATTCCCCACCTCTCTAAAGGTTCCTGAGGGCCTAGAAATCACAGCACTTCTGCCCATCCCCTCATCCCCGCCTAGGTATATTCTGGTGCACTGGCTCTAATAACTGGTCCAGGGATGAGCACTTGACTCAAGGAAGGTCAGTAAAAATTTCTCCCCCACGAGTTTTCTCGCTGGGGCTTGTGCAAAAGTGCTCACTTTGCTTATATAATAAGGCCCTGCAACTTGTGGTGTAGTAGATGTGAAAAAATAAAGCCAACATACAATAGAAAAGAAATGATGGGGGAAGGGAGAGAAGGAGGGAGGGAGGGAAAGAAGGAATGAAAGAAAGAAGAAGGCAAAGGGAAGGACAGGGAAGGGGGAGGAGAGGAAAAGAAAAAGGGAAAAAAAATAATGTTGGAATCCTTGGTCTAGTTTTTCCTAAGATCAGCTCCACCAAACTCTTTCCACAGTCCATTTAAGTGAACTCATAAATGTCCCCTCTTTTTTTCCCTTACATAATTCAGCATAATCACTCTTACTAATACAGGATACAATTTAGTAAAATTAAGGGACAATATCTTCAGCAGACATCTTTAGAATAAATGTGGGCAGAGATGTCTATTTTTTAATGTTTTGTAGTAACTGTCAATAAACGACAAGAGAATAACCTTAAAATGGGATTCAGGGAGGTATCATCTCTGCAGGAGTCTAAGTTAATGAGATCCAGGGATGAGTGTTCCTGGTGACCCTGGATATGTCTTGCCTAAATTGATACAAGGATAGAAGAATACTCAGAAGAGGATGGGCAATGTATTTCTTAAAATTTCCTCTTTTAATATTCTCTCCATCGGCCTCTGACTAGGCTAGGTAGAAGCAAGTTCACAATAAAACTCCATGAAAAGGGAGGCTAGAATTGGTCAAGATCCAGCCAGAAAGCAGGCTACGTGTAAGCAGTTGAATATAGGGGATAGGTTATATAGGAGATGAAAGAACTATAAAACTTAACATTGGGAGTTCCCATTGTGGTTACCATTAACTCCTACATTGGGTTAAGGACCTGATGTAGTCTCTCTGAGGATGTGAGTTTGATCCCTGGCCTCACTCAGTGGGTTACGGATCCAGGATTGCCGCAAGCTGTGGCATAGGTCATAGATGCGGCTCTGATCTGGTGCTGCTGTGGCTGTAGTGTGGCCTCAGCTGCAGTTCCAGTTCAACCTGTAAGCCCAGGAACTTCCATATGCTGCAAGTGCAGCTGTAAAAAGAAAAAAAAACAAGCAAATGAAAAAAACCTTGAACATCAGACAATGAAGCAGCCCAGAGATGAGCAGGGCCTGGATTCAGTCAGGGCAAGGCAGGTACTCAAGGTACAAAATTTAAGAGGTGCTCATTTTCAGATGTTGACCTTGTACTGTCCAACCCTGAGAGGCAGTGCCCCCTTCATCTTGCTCCCTGGGTGCCTCACTGTTAAGGACACACTCCTGAGATTAACATCATCAGGACCCGAACATCACGAGGCTAGAGAGACAAAGGGAGAGGACAGTGTTAAAGGAGCTCAACATCACAGTCACCAGGAGGGAATCGAAATCATTGTTGCCAAAGGCCCTTGGAGCCACGGAGGAAATACAGGCTCTGCCGGGGGTACCATGGGAAGCAAAGAGGGGGAACCATTCTGGCTCCTCCATCCATCAGAGCCTTCCATTGGCTGAACCCAGCAGAAGTCCAGCAGATATGGGAGCTGCAGGGATCAGTGCTCTATGATGAGAAGCAGAAAAGGGATGGACAAGCAAGACCTCCTGGAGCAACCAGCTTGATTATCTCAGGGCTGTATCCTTGGAGAACAGAGGTGCAGACGGTATCTTTCTAGTCTGTTGTGAAAGCTGAGAAATGTAACTTGCCCAGAGAGGCTATTTGCCCACATTGATCTGTTTTTCTTTTTTCCTGATTGATATTTAGGGTATTTTCCTGCATATCCCGTAAGTGGTTTCTTTCAACTCTGAATGTTATCTAGCTGGTAAGGGAAGCAGCTCTTGAATTGGACTCAGATCTCAGAAAAACAGATTCTATCTGCTTTTCCACTTTCATTCTTAACTAAGGGTGGCATTGCATTTTAGGTGGTTAGAAGTATTTGAGTTAAAAACAAAAATCCTAAAATATGTTACAGGTCATATGGAAGCTTTTGTAAGCCTATGGTATTTGGCAGCCTTGTCATAAATACCAAATGTGTGTGGGTTTGGCACTTTTCAGGAGAATCTTCAACAAGTGTTTTTCTTTGGAAATTGTGTTTTATATGACTTTTTCTTGGCTATTAGCACTGGGCATCACAGTTGCATGCCATCTGGAGGTTTCCTGTATGTGGCCTTCCCAAGCAGTCAGTGCCTTGCTTAGAATTTGCTTGTCATATGTTCCAGGGAATGGACCTACCGCAGTGATGTGTCATCTCAACTACAACAGCAGAAGCCCTTAATTTTAATTTTATTCAGCTGTGTTTATAACTTTATGGCAGAATTAGATGTTATGGAACAAGCTGCATTCTACACACATTTGTAGAAAGACTTAGGATTGGATAAAACCCTGGAGACCATCAAAGCCAGTAAGCTTCACTCATCATAGAAGAGATTCTTTCTACAATTTTTAGATTGTCTTTTAATACTTTCACAGGCAGGGAGATCATCATTTTGAGAGAGCAGCCCTATTTAAGTTTGGGGAGCATTACATGACTAGAGAGTTATTTCTCATAATCAACCAAAATATACCCCTGCCTATTTTTCCTCTGGAATCACACAGAATATGTGCATTTTCTTGACCACATAATGATCTTGAACTATGTAACTAAGGCCATCATCTGCCTCTGAATTTTACCCAAGATAAATACCCACAACTGCCTCAAACATTGATTCTATCATGTTTTCCAGATATGTTGGTTTGGTGCAAACTTCCTTCATCTCCTATGTATTTAAGTAATTATACCTACTTTTGTTTTCCTACCTTTTTTTTTTGAATAACTGGCTTTAAGTGAGGGAAAAGCCATTTTTGATTTCATGTGTACTGAACTTTCTCTCTTCTTGCAAGTTGTACTCACTACTTAGAAAATTTTATACCGTTATTGCTACAAATGTCTTTTAAGATATTTTGATCCTGGTGGCTGTAGCATAAACAAGGCTCTTGGTAACTCATTTAGAAATCAAGTTGAACTTGAGTCATTTAAAGTGAACAATAAAGATGTGCGTGGTCATACTCATACAGTGATACGAGTGACATAATATTATAAAATCTTGTAAACTCTGTCATTCATGTAAACATAGGACAATGTCCAGTTTAATGAATCCTTCTTTTTAAATACGTCCAAATAAATATCTCCTAATAAATGACTGAATATGTTCATCAGCTTAGTGTTAATCAACTTGGTCATTTCTCATTGGAAACATTGGAAATGTGTTCTTCCTACACGTCTTTGCCTCCTGTTCCTATGAGAAAGCTAAGTTTGAAGGGAATCGTCTTGCCATTGGTCAGGGGTCACCTGGTCTGATGACATTCTTAGTCCTCCTTTATCACCCGTGAGATGGGGGTCTCCAGCCTATTCATCCTCTGTCCTTGTGATAATACCCTAACCACGGTCTGTGGCTGTTGGCCTGTACTCTGCACCATCCTGGTCATGAGCCTAGTTCCTTTGTGACCACCAGTGCTCTTCCAGCCTTGCAGGAGTGCTGTGTGCTTTCTGTGCCCAGCCATCAGTGCCCTACTGTTCTGTTGTCTTTCAGGTTGCCTTGAGTCCCACTTGCCAGGTACCTCACTTCACCTCTGCTGCTCTGGCAGCTCTCAGCTACCTGGGAGATTGTGAGTCCTGTAATCCCCTTCCAGTCCACACCTTTGGAAGCAGAACCAGTCCCTTCTGTTCTAAGGCTCCTCTAAATCTATCAGGAACTTCTATCATGCATTATCCCTAATCACATCCCTGGTGTTCAGCAGAGAGAAGGAAACTTGGGCTCTTGTCAGGGAACACAGTCATATCTTCTAAATTTATTTTATGGCATGCCCAAAGGAGACCAATACTTTGAGTTATGAGAATATTGCATCATAAATTTGAGCCTTACTAAACCTTGAAATCATCCCCAACACAGATGAGTAGGTGGAAATGGGTATGTAATGAAAGTTTAAAAAAAGCAATTAGGGGAGTTCCCTTCATGGTTTCAGCAGTTAATGAACCCAAATAGGATCCATGAGGATGCAGGTTTGATCCCTGGCCTCGCTCACTGGGCTAAGGAACTGGCATTGCCGTGAGCTGTGGTGTTGGTCACTGATGTGGCTTGGATCCTGCATTGCTGTGGCTGTGGCATAGGTCAGTGGCTGTAACTCTGACCCCTAGCCTGGGAACTTCCAAATGCTGCAGGCACGGCCCTAAAAAGGCAAAAAAAAAAGGGGGGAGGGGGGATATTGAAGTTAGTTTTGAACAATCAAGAAGGGTTGAAGAAACATTATGTATTAGGTATGGAGTTTTCTATATCTGGAATGATTTTCAGGAAAGCAACTCTGCCTTTTCCTGGAGTTGATGCTATTCCATTCCAGTTCATGGATCATCCTCCACTTAACTGCTAAGCCAGAAACTACAGGGGTTTTGTTAATGGCACCTCTTTCTTCCATTATTCTTCATTCATTTTAGACACTAATTTCATGAATTTATCTTACATTTATTCCTTTAACAAAAATCTCGCTTCCCTTTAGCTTCATTTTAAATACTCATCACCATTGACTGGGTGCATTGCACTAATTTTCTGACTAGTAGTTCTGCTTATTTATTTCTCAGCTTTTGTCTATCTCAGTTATTGCTTCCTTGCTGACAAAATCTGAATGAAACAAAATGCTGAGGATGGCATGCTTATTCATGAACTTTAAGTCAGTCTTTATTTCCTAAAGAATAGGGTTCAACTCCTATAGAAAGGCCCCCAGGGCCTACCATGAGTAGGAGCTATACTGCATCCACACCTAACACTCCCTCCGATAAAAGTCTCATTAAACTCTCAGTATATCCTCAGCCTGTTCATCACCATGTATTTTCTCAAGCTGTTCCCTCTCTGTAGAATACCGCTCCCCTTGCCATCCCCCACTTGTCAACATCCTTCCAGGCTCAATTCAGAGCCAAACTAGTCATCAAACTTTTCACCGTACCCCACCCATCCTTGCTTCACTACCAAAGAGAGAAACTGTTTCACTGATGTCTCTAAATGGCCTCATTTATGATTCTCATAATAGCTCCCATGCTCTACTGTGTATCATAGTTCTTTGTATTTATGAATGTCTTCTCTGCCAGGTCATGAACTTAACGATGTGTTAGTTCCTACTCTTTGTTTCCAAGCAACAGTGGCCAACTCAGGCTACCTTTAGCAAAAAAGGGACTTTATTATGAGGATACAGGGGTGTGTCACGGAAACCTCCTAAAGGACATATGCAGACAGGCAAAGAGCAGAGATTTAGAAGCTTTCTACATGATCCTGAATCTCAGCTCTCACCACTTAACCAGTATGTGTCACTATGCATGATCATAGAGAACATTCTATGGCACAAGTTTCTCAGGTATAAAATGAGGCTGATAGTAATAGTATCAGTGTCCTAGGATTATGGCATGGTTTAAAGCCCTTGGCACAGCTCTCATTAAATGTTATTTTAAAAACAAAGTTGGAAGGATAGGAAGCTGGATTTCAGGAAGGACCAACAAGCCGTTGAATTCAGGTGGCACTGCTCGGATTTGATGTCTCCTTCCATCTCCTGCTATAGACTGAGTTTCTCGGCTCCTCATGGCTCATGGAAAAAACTGCTTGTCCCGAGCTCATCTGCTGTCCATCTCACCACTTAGAAAGGTCCTGTCTCTGTCTCTGCTCCAAATTTTGGAGGAAGAGCCTGTGATTGACTCAATGTAGGTCCCAACAGCTGCAGCCAAGATTAATAAAGAGTCATTGAGCAAACAAACAAGCAGATTCCATAAACCTATCTTTATGAGAAGTCATGGCCAAGAGAAGTTTAGGGAGCCAACAAGGTAGGGAGTGATCCACTGAAATGTCTCATTGATTTTGCTTCCCTCAAAATGTCATTCTGTGTCTGTAGTTTGATTGTGTCAAGTTGAATTCCTGCTTGCAGTTGGGGCTTGCTACTGCAAACTTGATTGTTTGATGGACATCATGTGTTCAATTATTCCTTCAAAAATATTTGTAAAGTAACTTGTTCTGCTCCATATATCATGCCCATCTACTGAGGATATAATGGAGTGAGAGGGTGCACTTCCTGACCTCATGATGCTAATACTTATTTCTGGCTGCTTTGACTTAAAAAAAAAAAAGGTGTAACCTTCTTTTTCTCACAAGCCCTCTCTGGTTTGTGAGTATAGATAACACTGTTAATTCTTGGCCCGCACCAGTGGGCTTTCGATTCTGTTATTTTATTAACATTCTTTTTTGTGTGTTTTTTTAAAGATTTAATTATATTTTCACAATCTAGGCAGGCTTCCCACCAACATTCATTTTGGAACTGGAAATCACTCACCTCCTCTCTGTGCAACACCAGAAGCCTACAGGCATGAGTTCTAGCCTCATATCTACCACAGAACACCTCTGTGCCTTTAGGGGGCCCCCGGAGAGCTCTCGGGCTTAGTTCCTTCCCTTTAAACCAAGTCAGTTAATAAGGGATTTTGACAAAATCATCCATCTGTAAAAATCTGTGATTATCTGGATTTTTATGAAAAAACACATGATGGCGTCCACGTTTAGAGGCACACAGTCTTTACTGTTTACTCTGTGTGAGTTATCCATCCCTTTTCTTCCTCTTCATCTTGTGACCCGTCTTCATCCATCTGTTTCTGGGCCCATGGTGAGGGCATTGTGAGGACAGAGTAAGCTGGGTCAAAGGGAAACTAGAAGGAGATGATCAGCTCCTTCCAGAACTCCCGGCAGATGAGCTCAGTTACTGTCTTTCTGCGAAGAGACTGACCACCGATTTTGCTCCGAAGCTTCATCGTTCCTCTAACAGTCCCTATAGCTCTGTCTGTCCTCTCCTTTTGCCCCACCTCACAACACCGTTCTCGCCACTAATTTCTTGGCTCAGCTCCACGTTTATGCTCTAGTCTCAAATTCATATCCACCTCCATTAGGGTTTTTTGTTGTTGATTTTCTCCTCTGGTGTGGCGTCATTCTTTACCCCCATTCAGTGAGCCCTGTCCTTCATGGCTTCCAAGTCACATATCTCTCCATTCACAACCCCCGTACTCTGAATTCTACCCAGCTCTCCTCCTCATTTATCACACATGCATCCTCTGTCTACTCTCCATCCTCATCGCATACTTGTTAAAGCCAAGATTTACTGAGTGTTATGTACCAAGCTATGGGATAAGCACTTTCCATGGAAGATCACATTGAATCCTAACAAGCCCATGAGTCAAGGCTATTGAACTTCGTTTTACAGTTGATGGAACAGAGAGGTAGAGTAACATCATCAAAACAACACAGTTAAGAAGTGGCAGAGCAGGTTCAAGCAGAAGTCTGTCTCCTGAAACCCATCTTGTAAGCATGAGACTATATGTTCTCCATTTGTTTTTAAATTTATTGCCACCTCACCCCTGTCCCATCTCTACTGAAATGACCCATTTCAAAATTTGTCAGTGGTGTAAATCCAGTACAGTGTCCCAGATCTCATTTTCCCTAACCATCTGTAGTGTTCATCTACGTGGTGTAAGTATTTAGGGAAACTTTTTCCACCTGGTCTTCTGACATTGAACTTCCCTGTGAATGAATTCCCCATGAATGAATTCCTCTACCTTCTCCTAATTCCAAAAGGTGAGCGTTCAGTCAATACCAGGATTTGAATCTCTTCTCTTCTTATTTAGATAGATTCCTTCAGAGAACTCAGAAATGGAATAAATCAAGATGAAATTATTTTTTTCTTATTTTTAATTGCTCTAAGAGATAACTGAGCGCCTAAAGCCAAACAAGTAGCAATATATTGTGAGTTTATGTAAAAATAAAAGGTAGGGAAACAGTAATGCAAAGAGTGGGTAGAAGGAATTGAGAATATACTGTTGTAAAGTCCTTCCCTACATATGGCATAGATACTTGAAGGTAGGCTGTTAAATAATATTAATTTAATTTTATTAATTTACGCTGTAAACCATAGGGTAAATACTGAACAACTTGAAGAAGAGTTAGAAATATTAAGGAAGAGATAAAATGGAATCATAAAAAATGCTCAGTTGACAAAAGAAAAGAGAAAAAAAAGAAAAGCAAAATGTAGAACAAGCAAAACAAATGAAAAATACCTAACAGAATGGCAGATTTTTATCCAACCATATTAGTTGGTATATTAGTTCCAACTGGCTATGCTGATATAGCAGTACTCTCCCATCTGCCAACATAAATAAAGGCTCAAACACAGGGATGTTTGCTCCTCACTCATTGAATAGTCCACTGCACATATTCTTGTCAGCAGGCATCTTTCTTCCAGGTGGTCACTCAGGGACCCAGGCTCCTTCTATTTTGTGGCTCACCATTCCCTCAGGCCTTATTGTCTTATGCATTTGACTATTGAAAAGGAAGAAGACACAGAGTTTCCGGCAAGACTTGTTCTGGAAATGGCCTGTGTCACTTCGTTTGCATGCCATGGCTAACACGCAGTCTCGTAGCCTCACCTGCACAGAAGGGCAGTTTGGTCACATCCCTCTAGGTGAGTCCTGGAAGAAGAGGAACCAAATTGTTGGTGAAAGGCCAGCACTGTCTGCTACAAAGGCACCGTTAAATGGAAGCATTAGAAATTTCCAAACTTCATTATCCATAAAAGTCACCTTGGAGTTTTAAACAATGCACGTACCTGGGATTTACAAGGAAAAAAAAATTCAGATTTGGGGGTAAAGCACAGAAATCTGCATCTTGACTGAAGTGATTTCTAACTCAGGTGATTCTGATGCTCCTTGTGCCTCATTCTGAGAAACGCTGCGTGAGGTGGGAGGGGTCCACTGTGGACACTGGAGCGGGAGATGCTGACCTCCGAGATGTCCTCTGGGAGAATGGTAGCCCGTTATGTTCTGGGATCAGCAGCCTCAGCATAATCTGAGAGTTGTCTGAAAGGCGGAGGCACGGGCTCCACTTTGGACCTATCAAGTGAAATCATCTGCTCAGTCGGGTTTGAGGAGAACGGGACTAATTGTTATATGCTGAGAGATTAGAGCGTGTGGAGGGTAACTGAGGGGGTACAGATGGGAGCCAGCTCTCTCCACTCAAGAACAGACAGGAAGAGATGATTCTGAGAGGAATGTCTGTAGGATTTGGATTGAATCCAAGAAATGAGAAAATATAGCCAGAGGTGGGCCGATGAATTTCTGGGGTGCTGTCCTGGCAGAAGAAGGCAATGATTGGGAAAAAAATGTGCACACTCATGAATACGGCTCATTTGTCCTAATTACCAGTGGTATAGATTTGAGATAGGTAATTTTTAACAACCTGGAAATACAAAGGAATTAAACCAAGTATAGTTACTGTCCCACTCTTTTATCTTCCATTTTTACAATCATTTTTCCATACCATTATATCTTCTTCAGAAATTTTTAATTGTCTCATTCGTCCATCTTCCATAACTTATTAACTGTTTCCCTAGTGTTGGGCATTTAGCTTGTGGACTATTTTTTCCGTTGTTACAAATAATGGTACAAAGGATAGCCATCCTTGGATGTAAATCTATATTAACATTTCTGGCTATTTTTCTTGGGCTAGCTTCCTAGAAATACCATCAATGGGTCAACAGTCATTAACTTCCCCAAGTGGCTTGAAAATGTTAAGTTGCATGGAGACATTTTCAGAAAGTTGAAGAAAGTCTGATGAGAAAATGAAGTGTTTGGATTAATCAGTGCTCTTCCTAATTCATGCCCCTCCCCCAGACTTTTTATAAAGATTAAATGAAACCAGGGTATAAAGTGTTTAGTGATGCACCTGGCATTTAAGAAGCATACAGTCAGTCCTTATTACATGTTAACTATTAATATTAAGCAGTAGCACCCAGGTGTTATACTTGTCACACGATGCCCCATATGAATGAAGCAGGGACTGTCACTTGCCTTCTCGAAGCTTCGGTTTCTTCATCAGTAAACGAGCAGGGATTACTGCCCCCTTCACCTTGATTTTGTGACGCTTTGTGTGAAGTATGTGGCACATACTATTTGTAATAAAAGAGGCATTCAATCTGTGGTCACTAAGAGTATTTATGATTTTCTCAGTCTGATGAAATTGAGAATTTCCTCGTTATCTGAATCTCCTTGTTCTCTTCTCTGTACACAACCACATTGCCATCTCAATTTGAAATATCCTCATTGATAATCTATCTCATTATGTGTGGTGAGGTAAGGAGGGGGTGAAGCGCGTAGGAAACCTTTCAAAGACAAGAGAGGGTCTATGAAAGCATTAGTGATCAATCATATTAGCTTAGTCACCCACAGCAGCAAAGTGTACACCCATGCATGTCATGATTTACACACCAGTTTTTGTGTACATTTCGGTGTAATCAAACACTGGGCTTTGTTCATGTATGCCAACAGCTCATTACCTGTGGTTTACAGACCTGGTGTGTTCCCAATACACATGAATGGCAAATAGTTGGTACCATGTTTCAATATATGGTAATTCTTTAGGTGCTATTTGAGAAGCATCTCAGGGTGATCTAGGCTTCCTGGAAAGAGGGGTGTGACCCATGAGTGACCCTGATCTGGCGGTTGGGGTAGAAGGTGCACCTCCCATAGGCATAAATAACTCCAATCCTGGATAATTACAATATTGGAGGGAATATTAGTGGTGAGGAACAAGACGAGGATAAAATATTAGGAAAATAAGTCTATTTTAAAATATTTTATCCTACATGAATATTAGCCTTTTTTGCCCATGAGGAACTTAGATCCCCAAATGAGTAATTTCACGCTTGGAGTTGATGGGTTATTTTAAATAAAATCTAACATTATTAGAGATTTTTAAAGAACAATTTGGTCTGAGAGGTTAAAAAAAAAAGTAGATATCTTTTCAACAAATAACATTACCAAAATATTCTAAGTGTTCCTTGAGAGTCTGTACCTAAAGTTTTAGATTTCATGAAATATTTGGAAATCAGACACATGTAGAAGACTATATACATTTTGGAAAATGGTTTCTTTGCTTCATCGTATTTCTCAGTTTTATTTAGGGAATACGTTCTTTACAGTACCAAGAAAAAGTCGAGATGATAACTTTCAGTTAGTTTATCAGCATGGCCTGGGCATCTGAGCCATATGCAGAGGTAACACTCCTCAGAGTCACTTGAGACTGTAGTGCAGGGATATGCTCGCGGTGTAGCTACAGCCAATTTGCCATTTTCCAGAAAAAGTGGCTCTTCATATTTTATCCATTTTCCTCAGCCTCAAGTCCAAGTTCTCATCTGGGGAGCCCACATAACTGTGCTCACCAAGTTTGTCATAACCTGGGTCACTACATTGATGGCTTTGATCGTGAGCTTGGGGGAAAGTGGGAGCCAAGGACCCCTTTGTCCTTTGAGCCCTGAGTTTGTTTCATTTTAGGAAGAATTCGTTCCCTGAGCTCTAGAAAGAATTGTTTGTCATTTAGTAATAGTGAGCTACTTCTCGGTGACAGACAAAATGTAGAATGATTTTCATTTCTAATACTGGTCTCCATAAGCTACAGGGCTTTGTATGTATTCCAAGTTCCTGGCACATAGAACATGGTTAATAAACATGTTCAAGTCAAAGGGAGGATAATAAAAAAGCATATACTGATTATAATGAACCGCAGTTTACGTGTTATACATCATTAGTAAAAGTTACCTTATTTTAAAAGTAAGAAAATATTTATTTGAATAGCATAAAGCTATTTATTTATGTTATTTGCCATTTTCTGGGCTGGAACCCAGTGGCGTTTAAATGCTTGACTCTACCTTGGTGGATTTTGGTGTTACATCGCCACCTTGTGGTTATTAGGCTGAAGATGTTTCACAACAAAACCAAAAGCTTTGTTTTTGCAATACAGGGGGCAGAAAACCATTTATTTGTATTTGTGTGTTCACGCTCACATACACAGACACACACCAGGAACCTGAGAATCTGGAAGCAATGTTTAATTGCTTGGAGACAAGGAAATATATAAGATAAAATATCTAAGAATCATCTTTTAACGTAGACTATCTCTTGTATGATAAAATAAGTTATGTGGCCCATCTACTATTATTGAATACATAGGGATATTATAGTAAATGTAAGGTATTTGCTATAATATCATGGTTTCAGTAATAAAATACAAATATGTTTCCTCTATTTACCATAAAGAACAGATGAATAGAAGAAATAATGTTTTACTTCCTGTTCTACTAAGAACTTGTTTACATCATATTATGTACCATTTCTAAGGAAACATAAAGGAAACATATGGTGAAATCAAATTTTCTTAGATGACTGAGACTAGAAATTTCCAAAGTGGCTTGTTTAGAAATAAAATCATCTATCTTAGTGTACGAGTAATGCAGTCCATTGAGATCTTTTTTTTTCTGAGGAACAGAATTGCACACTTAATAGAGGTTGGAATTTAGAGGATATTGTATAGAAAGTTTTATTTTTAAAGCCCTGATTTTCTTTTTTAAAGACAGACTTTAAAAGGAACGTGTATCTTAATATTCTCTTCCACAGGTAAGGTGTATATTCATAAACTTGCTTTAAGTATGCTTATTTAAATTTTAATTCACATATTGCTCTTAGAATTGATTTAGTTAATTTGTGACTGGAGCTGACAGAAAGACGGCCTGTTCCAGAGCTTATGTGTTGGTAGGAGAGAGGGAAGGGCCATTTTCTAGGTCATGAACCCAGATCCTTTCTGAGATTATGCCCACAGGGTAGCCTTGCAGTCTTACCCCCTAGAAAGATGTTAGTTGCAAAATAATATTGTTAATCAAGAAATATAGTCTTGGATTTATGTATTCTCATTCTCATTTTTTTAACTGTCATTTATTACAGGCTACAGTTCGCAGAAACCTTTCTTTTTCTTTTTCAAATTATATATGTTAATTCCATTTGTTGGGGGGGGCATTGGAAAACAAACAATTAAAATAAAATACATTACCTCTAATCACACCACCCAGTGATCACTGCTGTTAACGTGTTGGTATTTCATCCAAATTCCTTTTTTTTTTTTTTGAAAATGAGATTATGACTCCATATGCTGTTATATTATCCTGTAACCTGTTTCTTTCCCATCGCCATGCATTTCCATAGCATTTATCATTCCTTTTTACAGTTATACCTTGATTCATTTAAATTAGTCCCCACTGCTGACATTCGGATTGTTTCTAAATCTTTTATTCTTATAAAACATACTGGGTTGGATCTATATGTTAACGGGGATTTGTTTCATGTGGGACACACATACAGTCACTCATATATATTTATTTGTTTCTATTTCTTACCTAATTATTTCCTTAGGATTTGGGAGATATTTCTAGGAAGAACTTTTTTGATAGGAAGTCCTGGGATGATGGATATTGGCCATTAAGACTAATTACAAGCTAATTGTGCAACAGAAAGAAGAACCCTACAATTTATTTTCCTAGTGGTTTAAGTTTTCCTGTTAACCTCCAGTTCCAACACTTGCTTTTTGTCATGGGTGTTCGTCAAAGTCTGATGCACATACAGAACATAGCTCGTGGTAGCCTGAAGCCACCGCTCGTCTGTCATGCTGGCCCTGCTGACTTTCAGTACCTCAGACTCGTTTGGGTCTTCTCTCAAAAACTGGTTTCCTGGAAAAGCTGATCAGCCTCCTCACTGCCCCAGGGCACAGAGCTTCTCTCAAATTAAAGCCGACTCACATCCACAGTTGATACAGGGTGAGAAGGATGAGAACCTTGCCTTAGGGGTCCCTACACCCAATTACACAGAAAATCATGTGGGGGGCAGTGCTTTAGAGAAATACCAATGCCGGACCCCACTCCAGGACAGAGATTCT
The DNA here is from genome assembly GCA_004024745.2 of Catagonus wagneri. NCBI lineage: Eukaryota > Metazoa > Chordata > Mammalia > Artiodactyla > Tayassuidae > Catagonus > Catagonus wagneri. The sequence continues at coordinate 10,675,723 of PVHT021183524.1, read as the reverse complement.
AGAGAGAAGCAACTTGGGTGTTAGTTTTTAAAATTCCCAGGTGATTTGAATGGGTAGGGACTGAGAACCACTGAAACTTCCGTCCACTTGAGTGACAGATTCAATTCTACTGAATTAACCCCTAGGTGAGATTGCCTCTGCCTCTTTGATGTGGTGACGGACTCCCAGAGATGAGCCAGTGTCTTAACCTTTGTCTCTTCCAACTATGGAGCAGTTCTACAGATTTCATTCCTAGAGCGTTATTCCTTATACTTAACCATTTTGATGCACAACAAAAGTAGATTGTCCTAAGTGGACCAACACTTTCCCTGGCCAGTATTAACACCCAAATAGGATTGAGCTTTGAGAGAGCTTGTGGTGATGGGGGAAGAGCCATGGAGATCTCCCCATGTTGAGAAGTATAATGAGGAGAAATGGAGGTGCAGAAGCAAATAAAATAAGGTCTGTCAACTTGCTTGAGGTCACAAAGACATCCATGGCTTTTGGGCTGTGGTTCTGCCCTTGGGAGCCTTGACCAATATCCTAAAACTTGCAAGGGAAAAATCTAGAAGAGTTATTTAAAAAGTGCAGCCCCCTTGACAAGTCAAAGGACCCAGGAGCCAACTGAGAGCTCCTAATGGCCAAATCACAAACCACCGGAACGACAAGACATATAAAGGAATATTGGATTAGAACCCAAAGTACTAGGTAAATCCCCATGTGTCTGTGCTGATATAAACAAATGTTTGACTAAATAAATAAATATGGGAGAATAGACAGATGTCTCATATGGGTGATTTCTGAATAATTTAGGTGGGGATTCTCCACTCCTTAAGGGTGAGCTGCACGTACGGCTTTTTTCCAAAACGTACAATACGGGAAAGGGGGGCATGGGGACTTTCTAGTGCAGAAATCTGGCCAAGCCAGGTGGTCAAGGTTAATACCATGAATCATAAACCGTACAGTGTAGTATGCCCTTAATACGATGTGTTAAGAATGGCACTTCATCTCTGTTGCCCTCCTCACAGAACTTCAGGACTCCAGTCTAACCATGAGAAAAACACCAGGCAAACCCAAATTGAAAGACATTGTACAAAATACAGGACTGGTACTACTCAAAATTTGTCAAGGTGAACGAGGACCGAGGCAGTCTGAGAAGCTGTCACAGCCCACAGCGCCCTAAGGAGACAAGACAACTGGGCTTATGTAAGGTGGTACCTGGATGAGTTCCAAGAACAGAGAAAGACCATTATGTTCAAAACCGTGGAAATCTGAATCACGCGTGGACTTTAGTTAATAATGACATACTCATATTGGTTGGTCAGTTGTGAGAAATACACCATAATGATGTAAGACGTGACCAGCAGGGGAAACTGTGTGTCACGTATGGGAATGCTCTCCACTTTCTTCACAAACTTCCTGAAAATCTAAAAAATACTAAAATAAAATGTTTATCAAAAAAAGAAAAGGATGATTTCCCAGACCAGCAGTGAGAGCAGTGGGATCTTGTGAAAGACTTGAATTCTCAGGGCCCAGCCCAGACCTCCGGATTCAGAAGCCGATCTAGCAGACTGGCCAAGAGCTCTGCTCTCCAGTACTTCCTGTTTTAGACGGGGTCGTGTTACCTTTTCTTCAGTGTCCTGGAGTGAAGACTCTGATTAGGCATCTTGGTGGCTTCTGATTATCCAGTCATCACTTTCCACAAAGGGGTGCTAGGTTTGCCTCGCTTCTCAAGTCTTTCAAATCTGACCCCCAGGGTCCTTTTCAGACCCCTTTGTGCTCATATCTTTCACAAGCTCACACAGCCCTCCACCTCAGCTATGCCTGAACACATAACATGAACCAACGTGCTTGTTTCCAGAGTTTATAAATCACAGCAGAGTGTGAATTCTCTGGAGACAGACATAACCTTGGGCAAATGGGGCGATGCCTCTGTACTTGAGTTTCTTTGTAATTTAGGGATGATGGAAGATGGGTTTTAGGGGGATTGTGAGCCAGTATCCTAAGGTGTTAATAATAATATCCAGCCCTTAGTGGGGACCCTGTAAATGTGAACTTGGGCTGTTATTCGTGATGGATGTCCTGCCTCTTAAATGCCTCTTCGCTTCTCCCAAAGCAGCAGGGTTTTGTGTGCAAAATAATGGCTCAGTAAAGAAGAGGCGAATTGAGTGGATGAATTGAGCCCACACAACACAAGTTCAAACACAGGGACAGCCCTGCCTCCACTGCTTATCTTCTAAGGCACTTTGATTTTGAGTTGGGATGTTGGAGATATTTCATGTTGGTTATATAAGGCTTTTAGAATCAAGCTCAAAATTAGGTTGGAAAATACAACCCAGGTGTGAATTAATCTTACCTCAAGCTTCCCCCACTCCCTTTGTGCTGTTATCAAAGAAAAAAACCACTTCATTTTTGATCTAAGGTTATTCTAGTCCCCAGGGATCTTTAGCAGTTTCTGTTTAGCCTAAAAGGTGAGATTAGTCAGAAAAGAAATCAGCACCTCGGGGACTGATGTAGCCGCAGGTGGGTAAGTGCATGTTTGGATAATAGTTCAGATTTTCCTTATTTGCTTTTTGGAACTGGTTAAGTAGAAACTCAACAACTTATATGTCATAAAGAGACAAGCCTTGGGTGTTTTGGTTTGTTTTCCAGATGGGGATAAATGTGGTGGATTCTGCAGTATCTGGATTAGGGGGTTGCCCTTATGCAAAGGGTGCTTCTGGGAATGTAGCCACTGAGGATTTGATCTACATGCTTAATGGCCTGGGGCTCAACACAGTAAGTAAACTTAGCATATTTTAATATTCATACATTCCTTGTAGAATCAATTTGGAATGCAGCTCAGATCTGGGAAGCAACTTTGAGGTCAAGTTTTACTACACCGTTGCTGTTTGCTAAAATGCACAGTGGGAAAATACAATAAAAATTCTTCAGGGGGCTTTATAAGTTAACTTACTGCTGTAGATCCATCACCAATAATGCTACCATTTCACATTTTTATAGTGCTTCATGACCTCCAAAGTACTATTTTATCTATTATCTGATTTGATTTCACACACACTTGGTGAGTTAGAGCCTGCTTTTGCTTTTATAATCGTTGTTTTTGCTGTTTTGTGTTCTTGCGTGAATGTTTTCCTTGGAGGAAACGGAGATCTTGATTTTCTCACAGTGACAACGAGGCTTCTGGAAGAGAGCCCAGGGCGCTTTGAAAATGGCCAGTGGAGGAACAGAGCTTAAAAATTCTTAGCATGTGAAACACTGGACAGCAAGAATGGTCTCTTTACAAGTGGTACCTGAAAAAGCCATGGGTTCTTTAATAACACCACCAAAATTATTACCTTCTTTTACCACATGGTTGTTAAAACAACCTTCTAGTCTATAAGGCAGGTTTTTTGGGGGGAGGGGGGAGTATGAAAGGTGAGAAATGTTTACGGATGGTTTGAAGTTCAAAATGTTTTCTGAGACTTGAAAGCATCACCTGGATTACCGAATGGCACTGGCCTCGTCGTCTCTCCTCTCTCCTCTTCCCTCACTCCCCTTAGTGGTGCTCCTGCAGCAGAAAACTTGTCTGCAGCCACCATTTCTGCACCAGTTGGTGGTTTCTCAACTCCACCCTCGCTCCTGCTTACACCACCACTTGGAATGGCCTTAGTCCCCAGATTCTTTTTCACCTGGAGAGTGAAGCACCATCTTTCTCAAAAACGCATCTTCTAGCATCTTCCTGCCGATTCTCCAGGCCCACACTGTTCGGTTCCCCTCCTCCGTGTTCCCGGCTGCCCTCCTCCTAACCTACCAGGAGACTGTGTAATGACCTTCTTTCTGTCTAGTGCCCCCTGCAGCAGAGAGCTAGTATTACAGCCTATTCACACCAAGTGCCTGTTGCCTAGAGATGTTCTATAACTTTCCTTGAAAGACTGATAACACTTGGCACTAAGCACTGGAAGCTTTGACTCTCTTCTCTGGTTAGGAATAAATACTATTTCTCTTACAAAGTAGTTTGATCATTTCCGTAATTTCCATTAGAAATGAATGACTGTGACAGAATCTAAAGGGAAGTACAAGTCTTTTAAAAATTTTATTTTGTTGGAGTATAGTTGACATACTCTGTTGTGTTAATTTCTTCTGTACACGCTGTACAACAAAGTGACTCAGTTATACATATATGTTCTTTTTCGTATTATTTTCCATTATGGTTTATTACAGGATATTGAATATAGTTTCCTGTGCTATACAGTAGGATCTTGTTGTTTACCCATTCTACATATAATTGTTTGTGTCTGCTAATCCCAAACTTCCAATCTATAGACATCCTTTCTTGAAGATCGAGATGACTGGGTTGAACTCAGCTGATGCTTACTAAGTGTCAGGCCTTGGGGGTCCAAAAGCAAACAACCCATACCTCCACTCCAAAGAATTCACACTTCAAAGAGGACTGGATTGTTACATTAGCGGCTAGCAAGCCAAAGTTCTCTGCAGAACCCATGTCACTCTGGCTCCCGTGCCTAATCATTTATCAGGAGCCACTGATTTGACTTCTAACATTTTGCTTTTTTTGTCCCTTTGTCACTATCCTTGCTGTAACTATGTCAGCGCAAGTTCTTATCTCTTTCCTGGATATTCATCCTTCACACTGGTCTGCTGGGCTTCAGGCTGCCTTTAAATTCATTCTCCAGGAGTTCCCATTGTGGCTCAGCAGGTAAAGAACCCAACATAATGTCTGTGAAGATGCAGGTTCAATCCCTGGCCTTGCTCAGTGGGTTAAGGATCCAGTGTTACTGCAAGCTGCAGAGTAGGTCCCAGATGTGGCTCAGATCTGGGGTGGCTGTGGCTGTGGCATAGGCCTGCAGCTGCAGCTCTGGTTTAACCCTAGCCTGGGAACTTCCGTATGCTGCAGGTGCAGCCTTAAAAAGGGAAAAAAAAGTCCTCCTCCAGGCTGCCATAGAAGATTTCATCTAAAACACAAAGATCTGCTGATGTGTGCCTTCTGCCTGAGCACACATCAGCGGATTCCCATTTCCTGAAAAGCAAGGCAGTGTTCTGTCACCTAATGGGGCCTTTTATACCTTTCCCAGTCAACTTCTCCCATTACTTTCTGTGTATTTCATGGTAGTTTTCAGATGTCTTGTACTCCTTTCTGCTGGCAGTGCCCCATCCTTCCTCCTTCTGCTCCGGGACACCTACTCTTCATACAAACCCTACAAGCTTCAGGTCAGGGTTTACCCTTCCTGGCACCCTTTCCTACCACACTCCTCTCCATTTATGTCCACTTTCTTTTCCTTGGTGGGTTGACTGCCCTGCACCTCTGTCCTCATGAACATCCAGGGCATCGTTCTCTCAGTGACTTTAGTTACAATGCAGAGTTTTCTGTTTAGGGGTCCATATTGCCTGCATTGCATCCTGAAGATAGAAACTATGTTCTACGTGAATGTCTTGAAACCCAGAACCTGTCATAGTCTATGAGACATATATAAGCACTGATTTAAGTGCTTAATGATTTAATATTTAAATACAACGTTATTTCATAGAGATATCTGTTAATTAAATAAAATGGCAGAGAACAGCCAAAACAAAATTCTTCTTTGGTATGGTACCAGCAACTCTCACCACGTAATTGTTATAAATGGAATTACTGGAAAGGAAAGAACATTGGTGACTAAACTCTTCCTATGATCTTTTGTTAGATATAATCTGGAAAGTCCCATGTAGCTAATTATTTACAAAATTTACGTCACTGGATTAAGTATGTTAAACTAAAATATGACTGGCAGGTCCTCCACCCAAAACCATTACCATTTTGTTTCTTAGAAGTTAACTAACAGAAATCAGTGCTCTAAAAGTTTCTAGAGAGAAGTAATTCGCTATATTAAAATGATGGATCTCTTTATGATCATGGGTATGAAAAGCCCCATGAGTATTTATTCTTGTCTCTTTTAAGAAAATGGCAGACTTAACATAAATTTTAAAAACTACTTAACAGCAAGGAAGCCTGACTCTGTACAATTTTAAGTCCACGTGGTTTCTAGTCCATGTGGAAGGAGGACCTAGGAGCTTACAAAACGCTACATGGAGGCAGATCTCCGATTAATCTGCTTAATGCTCTGCCTCCCCCAGTGACAGCACAGGTGAGGTGGGAGCCCGGGATGGTGACTTTTGGCTACATCCAGGCTGAGATGAGGAGCATGCTTTGACTCTGTCCTTCGTACCCAGCTGCCTACCCGTCATGCGTGGATTTACCAAAGCCTTTGCTGATCCTGTGTACACTTTCAGAGAGTGCAACATCTCAGGCAAACATGCCCCAGATGTGTACCTAAAACGGCTTCGTTTTATTTGACTTCCTCCTTCAGTTTCATACCAGTTACAGTGTTTTGGGATATGGTTAAAAAGTATACATTCGCCTTCCCTGTCTTTCTTATAGCTTTACCTGTATTTATCAGTATATCTTCATGTAGTAAGAAATTTTCCCCTTAAGACCTTGTCTGTAAACTCCTCCAAACCATTATCACTTTAATTGCCCTTCACTGATATTTTGTAGGGTGTTTCAGGTTCCTTTATTGTCCTTCCCAGAGTTTAGTTAACAGCACAAATTACACTGGGTTATTCAAGTGTGGGGAGCCTATGCTTTTATACTAGGGTCAGATTCAAGAGATGTTTACTAAAGCAGAAAAATCTAAAATCTATGTAATTCCTGAAGACAAATGTCACCCCCACGTCAATAATGAACATTTTGTGTAGTAGTTTTAAATGGTTAAGTAACTGCTGATAAAGTTAAAAGGAATCTGTTTTGTCTTCTTTCTCCCAACCCCCCCCTTCCATCCGGTATCCCCCGCTTTGCCTCACCAGGGTGTGAATCTTTACAAAGTGATGGAAGCTGGAGACTTCATTTGCAAAGCTGTGAATAAAACTACAAACTCTAAAGTAGCACAAGCCTCCTTCAGTGCTTGACTTAAATGAATTTGTGACTTCAGGCTGAGAAGATCCATTTCAGCTACAGATATTCATCTGAAAATCATTACTGTCAACTTGTGCTGATATGTGAAGTGATAGACAAGAGTGGGGAAAAAAGGGGACACTTTAAAAAAGAGTATTAGTGGCTAGATTACGAAGTCGTGGAGAAGAAATACCAGTCATCAGGTAAATTTCAAGCTGAGGCTAAATAAAACATTGGTAGACATGCTTTGAACATGGAGAATAGTCCACTCTTTGGCTCTTACAGAAATAACTTTTTAATTTAGTAGACGTGAAAATTGACTTCAGAGTTCCCCAAGTGTCAAGTACTGTGTTAATACTTAATCAAGCTGGCTTAGCACAGCCTACGTATTGTCAGTAGTTTATGACTCCTGCATGGTGTGCAGAGTGTGTGGCCTTTGTATTACACGTTATGCCTCTGGATCTCAGATTTCCATTTGCCAAGTCAGTTAAGTTATGGACCAAGCGCCAAATCTCCATCTGACCCGCCATAATTTTTAGCAATAGAACTTTTATATTTCAAGTATGCTAACATCTGTTAACTATTTCAATGACTTTATCTTGTTCCAAGAGGCTGTGGTCAATGGCAAGGAGCCACATCCTGGGAACATATGACCCCCTAGTTGGTCACATGCATCCAGTTTACCATACTTTCCCTTTCATCAGTTGTAGTAAAAAACAGTGGGGTTTTGCTCAACAATTGAGAAATAAAAGGTACGACTTTCATCCCAATGTCTGAGTTACAGTGATGAGAATAAATTGATGCATGTACCAAAATTCCCTTTTATAATTTTCGGATCACTTCCAAATTGTCCAAGAAATATCACTGTGATCCTAAGAATATTAAGGCAGTTATTAATTCATGGGGAAAAACTGTTTTCCATTGATTTATGGTACTTTGATTAAATCACATCATTTGGGAGGTTGACTTTTTATGTTTTTTTCAATGTTAAAGTGGCTGAAATTCTATCTTTTTAAATAGTATTGCCAGAAATAGCAAAAGTTAATATATCAAAGTTGAGAGGAGCAGGAGGGCTGTGCTAAGAAAAAATGTTTCGGTAACCTATGCAAATCATATGGGATGATATTATAGGCAGGTCTGAACCATCGGTTCTGTTATTTATGTAGACTTCTCCAACAATACTGGCTGATTTTATCTTTGAATAAATTCGAATAGAACTTGAAATATCAAAGTGAGCACTGTGGACTTCCTAGTAAATATTCATCAAAACCACTGAAATAAAAAGAAATTCAAGAAAATAAGAGAAGTACTTATTGCAACTAAGTTAACTTTGAAGATGTACAATCAAAGAAAAGGATCGCAAGGGAAACATACTGGAAATTGACAAAACCAAACTGAGTTCCCATGGAAGAGTCTAACTCAGGTTGCGACGGGTGACAGAGCAGGAGTTTGTCATCAGAACTGAGTGACTCTTTGCATCTGGGTTAGTGCTGGGGGGAGGCAATGCAAAGAGCAAACAAAATTGCAGCTTTTTCTGGATCTGTTACATTGTCTCCCTTCAGGAAGGCCATGACCCTGCCCTAGTGAGCACCGAACAATACTACCATACAATACGAACCCATCCTCTGAAGAGGCTGACTTTTCTTCTCTCTTATTGTAACTGTGAAGTTCTTAGTTTTGAGATGTTTGGGAAAGCATCTGACTTTTCTTCTCTCTTATTGTAACTGTGAAGTTCTTAGTTTTGAGATGTTTGGGAAAGCAGCAACAGATTGCTTATAGAAACAGCTAAGGGCAAAACATTGCTGCTTTATAAATAAAAACCACGGACTCACCAAAAGGCAGTGCAAGTGGTCAGAAGCCCAGGTGTAGCCTTGCACATACTTAGAAGGCACACATGCATCAGTTGACTAATTCGTATCCCCAAATACCTCAACACTTCCTAGTTACACACACTACAGGGAAGTTTGTGCTTTAGATATTTGTTATCCTTCCCTGACTCAAACCATTTAAACCTCTTTCCTAACCTAAAGAGAGTTTCTTTTCTGGTGTGGTGGGAAAAATCACATAATCAAATAAAGCTGCCTGAAGTCCATGGGCAGACTCCCCCTTCAAAGCTATATTTCAACTAACCAGGAAACCTTGGGACCATTGTAAGACCTACACAAACAACCCACCCACGCGTAAACCCATACCGGGGTTAGCTCTGGGGAAAGGCTTAGGAATAGCAAAACAATTGTGACCTTTTTTGAAATACATATCCAAATCATCTTATATGACATCTGCGCTACTCTGAAGACAAGATGTTCTAAGTTCTGGATTCATGAAATAAAGTAAATCAACGGAAGCTGCCTATGACTTGCTGAGAAAATTCAGAATGCCTTTTTATGAGATTTATTCTGACCATGGTAATGTTTAATAAATACTATGTTAGCTGCACTTTTATGGCTCTTCATTTCTACATACGTGCATCCTGTATCTCCGAAATGATGAACGCCAGACATAAGAGTTACTTAGCATCGAGTAAATAAGCTACAAATGTCCCTGTCACAGCAGTAAAGAAGAGATAAAATAAGACCTAGGAACCCTCCAGAAAGCTGTATTAAATAGGCAAGTGAAGAAGTGTTGTGAATACTCATTTGCAAAATGCTTTTGTGGACTAGAAGATACAAGTTTTATGCTTGTGCGAGGCAGGCGTAAAAGTTAAAAGAATGTTTTTGGGGATAGAGCTTGGGAGGAGTGGATGGACCAGGGAGGAAGGCACAGGGGGAGGGATGGAGGGAGAGAAGACGGTGAGGAGAGGGGCTGAGAAACTGTATTTATGTCCTGCCTTTGAGCAGCTCCAGTGGAAGGCACCTTCTGCTCTGGTAGTGGGATCAGTTAGGCTGCTTTAAACCACAGGCAGTAGAAAACCTGATCTCAGTAGGCTTAAGCAACAATAACAATTTTCTCGAATATCTTAGAAGTACTGTTTTCCTACCACCCTTTAGCTCAGTGGCTCAATTATGTTATAAAAGTTTCTGCCCATTTCGCTGTTGGCACGTCCAGGCTCCTGCTCCTTGGAGTTGCGAGACAGTCATAGGACCTCTGGGCCTCATATTCCCCACAGTGCTCAGCCTCTGCTGAGGGCTTTTTCTTCTGAAATGCCTCCCCCCCCCCCATGAATGAAGAACATTTCCCCACCCCATCCCAAACTTCCTGGCTTGTTTCCCTGGGCAGAACATCATCACATACCCTTCCCTTAACCTCTTATGCGGGGAATAGACCGTCAGGATATACCAGCCAAGGACATGGGTGACCTTGAATAGATCTGTACAGTGGTGGGAGAAGAGAACCCCATGGAAGCATATTTCCTGATGAGACAAGGTGGAAGAATTGAAGGCAGGTGAGCTAACAGCTCTAAGGAAGGAGTCGCATCCAAGTTATTTGAGATAGGAGGAAAGGATAGAAAAAGTTTCAAACATGAGAGGTGTAGGTTTTAAAGGGAAAGTAGTCCACTAATTGGTCTCTGTTATTTCAGGAAGGTAGGAGGTGAGGACTGCATGCATTACACATGGGGGTGGAATGGGGACTTGAGAAGCATGGTCAAGTGTGAAACCACCAAGAGCAGTCTTAGAAGTTAACTTACTCTAAAAAATAGCACAAATGAACTTATTTACAAAACCAGCAGAACCGTAGACAGAGAAAACACACTCAGGTTACCAAGGAAAGGAAGGGGAGGGATCAGCTAGGAGGATGGGATTAACACATGACACTACCTTAAATAAAATAGATAAACAACAAGAATTGATAGTATAGCAAAGGGAACTATATTCAACATCTTATAACATAATAGAAAAGACTTAAAATATAAATATGTATATTTACGTATATATATATATATATATATATACACACACATATATATGTATGTATAATTGAATCACTTTGCTGTACACCTAAAACTTACAAAATATTGTCATCAACTGTACTTCAATTTAAAAAAAAAAAGTCAACTTACTCTTTTAAAGTCTTCCAGGGGCTTTTATGTGCTAAATCTAAGTCCACTTCTTGCTCCTTATGTTGCCTTGATAACTGTGTTCCATACACTTCCCCCGTACTTGAAGCATTTGGTTTCTTGTGTCTCTGCTCTATCCCAGGTCCTGCAATATCCTTCATCCTTTATCTTACCACCTCTTAATTGTTTGGTCTCCTCCTTCTCTGTATTGTGTTTAACTGTAGACTCACAAATACAAAATTACCTACACTCCCACTTATCCAAATGTGTTCCATGGCCAGTGGGGTTGTCATCACTTGGGAACTTCTGGGAAATAGAGAATCTTGGGCTCTGCACCAGACCAACTGCATCACAATCTGCATTTTTAACAAGATCCTTGCAGAACTCATATGCTTATTAAAATCTGAGAAGCACCTGCCAGTTTGACACCTACTTCTCTTGGGTATCTAACAGGCACCTGAGGCTTTTTGTAGTCACAGTACCTTGTACCATTGCCCCTCTTGCATTGTGTCCTAGCTGGTTGTCTTTTCCTCTGTGCCTGGAACAAGCCAGTTGGAACTCATTGCAGGTCCTTTACCCAGTCATTCTTTCTGCTTGTCATGCTCTCTTTCCCTGGTTGTGACTGGCTCCTTCTGATCATCCAGGTCCTGGCATAAATATCACCTCTGTAGTGAGTCTTCCCAGACAATTTAGTCTAAAGTATGGCCTTAGTTACTTTCACTCAAATCAACTTGTTTCATATTTGTTTTCATTTTCATTACATAATTTTTAGCTCTTTATTTGTTTATTTAGTTATTTTCTTTCTTTCCCCAAAAGAATACATGTTCCAAGAGAGCAGGTGCTTAACTGTGTTCAACACCCTTACTTCCCCAGGGCCTGGCTTAATAGCTCTCCAATACATTGCAGTTAGGAGGAAAATAAACATAGAAATGAGTTAGTTTCAAACAAATGTCATCTCCCTCACCACCTTCTTCCCCTTGACTCTGTTTCCCAGCAAAATCCAAGTGAACAGGGTCATCATCAGGATTTCTCCAGGAGACTTGGATTGGAGAATGTTTTACCAGTTTTCTATGTAGTACCCTCCAAGCTTATTGCAAATATAAAAGCAAATTAAAGTGAGCACGAGGGAGATCGATTAGGAACGATGAAAAATAATGCATTGGTTATAGGAAAGAGACACTATCACCAAAATGCTCAGCCCCAGGAGAGAGGAGGTATAATGGACTTACTGCCCATCCATCCATCCTGAGTCATTTTGGCATCATCTGATTTAGTACTCAATGGCTGTGCAAGCTTAGTCAATTTGCTAATACCTTTAAACCTCACTTCCTTCACCTGTAAAACTTGGATAATGGCCTTTATTTATACAGCTGTTGCAGGGATTTCATGAAATAATGCTTACAAGTGTTTGGCCAAGTGCCTGTGAGTGTTCAATAAATGTTAACTATCATCATTTTTATTATCCTTTTCTATGGCACTGCCCAGGAGTGGAATTCCTCCTCCATCATGAATTGTTTAACCCTCGGGGAGGCCCTCATAAAAGATCATCCTGTATTTTGTTGTGTATAAAGTGTGCATTGTCTTAAAGGGCCTGCATAATCCCCAAAGAGACCATTAAACCCCAGAACCACGTTATCATAAATTGGCACCAAAGTCCCATGCTTCACTTACTACACAGCATCCTTGGGCTGTGCCTTCTGAGCTAACTTTTCTATATGAGCTGATTTTCTTGACTGTAGTTACAGCAGGAACTTGCTATGAGACCTTTGCTGAGAAAGCTTTTCTAAAGAACACAGCAGGCTTAGTCTCCATATCCTGCACCACTTAAAGTCAGAATTTTCATGGACAGTAGGAATTTTTTTTTGACTGTGCCTGCAGCTTCTATAGATGCTCCTGGGCAAAGGATCAAACCTGAGTCAGAGCAGTGACTGAAACCACAGCAGTGACAATGGGGGATCCTTAACCACTGAGCCACCAGGAAACTCTAAACAGTAGGAGTGTATTCCTACATTTTTGGTGGTTGGGTCAGTGAGCAGGTGGTAGACTGATGTCTGTTTGCCACAATAGAGTTGTCAGCGTTTCTTGTCCATTGGTGCTGGAGGGGAAGCTCAAACCATGCCATCACCAGCAGGAAAGTTCAGACTGTGCAGGAACCTCCCCACCCGCGTGGTTCTACTCCCCAGCACAATAAAACCCAGGGTGGTTCACCTCTTTCTTCCACAAGCTATCTTCATACCTGCTTGAATATCTTCCCTGATCCTCTCAGAAACATTTACTCTGAGAAATGCATCTCTTCGTATCCTCTTGGTGTGTTTGGCATCACCAATCTCCACATCTGAACCTGTTTTGGCCCATCCCGTCTATGTGAGCAGTCACAACACCCTGTACTGCTGTCTTCCCACTTCACCACAGTGGAAGCAGACTATTTTTCATTTTTATGCTGGTTTCCTCATGGTCCCAATATAGCTTCTATACCTCCAGTCTTTATAGTCACATTCAAGGCCAGAAGGCGGGACAGTAACAGGCCTGGTACATCTGTCTCTTTTTATCAGGAAAATTGTAACTTTCCCATTGACATTGCCCAGAACTGTCTCAAACTTGTTGTGCTTGGTTGCTAAAGAGTTAGGGAATCCAAGAATTTTATTTGAGTATATTGCCATCCCAAAGAAAATCATAAATCTCTATATGGATGTGCATGAGACTGGATCACAGAAAAGCAACCATCTATATATCAGCCAGGCCAAATAGGGGCCAGGTAGTACTATGTGCCAGGATTTTATAATGAATAAAATTGCTAGCGGTCCCTTATCAAACTAATGGGGGATCAAAGAAAGTATCATCGAGTGTCAATTACACATGTAATAAGTGCCATGGAAGGGAAATGTATCTTTCTCTAACAGTGTATGGTAGAGGGTATGACTGTGCCAAGTGTTTACACCCACAAGACAAGAGATGAGCTCTGAAAGAATTCAGTTGCTAAATAGTAGAAGAGGTGGGAAAAGACCTTTTCATGAGAAGGGAGCATTATGTGTGAAGACCTTTTGAAAGGAAGGATGCATTTGGGAAACTCAAAGAAGGCTAGCGTGACTGAAGCACAGGGGAAGTGAGGGTGTATGGACTCAGTTACTAAAGAGCTTGGAAAATATAATAAGAAATTCAATTGAGCATATACTTGGGAGTTATGTTTATAGTTTCAAACTTCTTCTACACCCAGGTGCTCAGTGATAAGACATAGCAATCACTCTTTATGTCTATGTATTTGCTTGGTTAAAGAAGGCAAACATTTAGAAAAGACTAAATTACTTAATAGGAATTGATTTTGCCTTGTGATATGTCATTATTTCCAATAAATGTTTCTCAAACACCACTAGATCCCTTAGTCTAAATAAAGAAGAGAGAGATGCATCTTTCCTCTTATTGACTGTAAGGAACATTTGGATATGAGAACCATATCTTTTAATTTTTTAAAAAACTACCTTGATATTCTTGTAATGGGCATAAGGGAATGAACGGTGGCCTTCTCTCCCATTATTGCCCATCAAGTTGACTTTCTCTTGGAGGTGAGGGGCGCTAGTACCTATTGCAAGAGAGAATTACTGTCACTTTGGATCTGAACATTCAGATGTGAACTGGAGAGTGAAACTGTAAAATATGTTTCAGAAAACAAATAGGGTATCATAGCAAACTGGAGATGTACAGTGGATGCTAAATGGTGGGTAACAAACAGGACTGTTGTCCTGCTTTGCACTGGGTGATAAACTAAACATGGAGGAAATTGAAAGACTCTGCTTGGGGAACGATAAGGAAATAAAAACAATAAGTTATTCTATAATTAGATTTTACTCGACTCTGAAGAATATTTAGTAGACTTAGCATTAGGCAGGGGCCAGCCTAGGACAGTGTTTAAGAATAGATGGATCATTTGACACCAAGTGAATTTATGTCTCTGAGAAGAACTAGAAGCCCTGGTCGCCATAGCCTTAAGTTAGAGTTCTATGTCTTATTTTCTGGAAACATCATTTAGAGATAAATTATGTCTTTAAATTTCTCCAAGACCCTGAAATCATCTAAAACAGTGCCCATAAACTGCAATTATGAAGTTCTTTATTTATACGATGTTATTTTTGTCAGTACGTAGGCCTTTTTGAGGAATACCTGTATTGTTCTGGACACTAACCTGTATTAGGGGTTTTCACATCTACAGTTCTTTGTAGAATCCTGTCAAGGTGAAGCAAGAGCTAGGACTTAGGAGGGAATTAATAAGAGTTTTATTGATTCAAGGTGCTTTGCACCAGCTGTCAGACACAGACCAGAGTTCTTAGCTATTCTTCACTCTGAATTCATAAAGAATAGCATCCCCACAGGACAATTTTAATTGGAAGCATATTTCCCCCCCATAAGGCAAACTCAGGGTCACAACGAGTAACCCGAAAGATTGTTCCACCATATGTTATCCCCAGAAAATATATTCCCCAAATATCATGATACACAAGGGGCGAAGATTACATAAGTCTTAAGATAAACTTCCCATCAAGTCAGTTAACCATAAACTGAATGGTTAGGTTTCAAATGAAGGCAAGATGCAATTTAGATTCTGGTATACATTAGGAAAATGAAAATTATGTTATCCACCTGCTTGAGTACCTGTTACTTTCATGCTAATCTTTGTAATATATATTCTTCAAGATTTTCCAGGATGAACACGATATATGTTTACAGATTCTGGAAACCAGAAAATGGAAGGCTTTTTATTGTAAAAAAGTGAAATTTATAGTACTGTTTGTTTTCATAGTCTTTAAAGGAAGTCTATTTGTAACATAATTTCAGTTCTCATAAGGAGAAATGGAAGACATTCTAACAAAAGATATTTTTCAACATTAATGTTTACTTGTAAGTATAGATGAAATAATTTTTTGAGTGTTGATGTGTAACCCATTAAGTACTTTCAAATTAAATTCCTTTAAAATTCTGTGAGGAAATTAAAAAAAAAATTGAGACCTTAAAAACGGTCAGCTTCAAATATAAGTTTTCAATACTGGTAAAAATACTTCCCAGTCCCTGCTGTCCAGTTACCTGGTCATGAATAATTATCATCAAGACTACAAAGGCGAGGAGTTCCTGTTGTGGCTCAGTGCATTACAAACCTGACTAGTATCCACAAGGATGCAGGTTTGATCTCTGGCCTCACTCAGTGGGTTGGGGATCCAGCATTGCTGTGAGCTCTGGTGTGGGTCTCTGGCACGGTTTGGATCCTTCATTGCTATGGCTGTGGTGTACGCTAGCAGCTGCAGCTCTGATTCCACCCCTAGCCTGGGAATTTCCATAGGCTGCAAGTACGGGCCTAAAAAGCCAAGAAAAAAAAAAAAAAGAGGAAAAGAAAAGAAAGACTACTAATGCCTACCTTCTAGTCTGTGGTATAAATTAATCATAATATGTCTTAGTCAGTTATGTCTTAGTTGGTTTGGGTTGCTTTAACAAAGTACCATAGACTGAGTGACGTATAAACAAGAGAAATTTATTTCCCACAGTTCCGGTGGTTGGAAATGTGAGATGAGAGTGGCATGTTTGGGTTCTGGTGAGAGCCCTCTTCCAGGCTGCAAACTACTGGCATCACGCCATATCCTCCTATGGGTGAAAGAAAGCTGGACAGCTCTCTAGAGCCTCTTATCAGGGCACTAATCCCATTCACGAGGATTCCACCCTCATGACTTTAACAGCCTCCCAAAGGCATACCTCCAAATGCCATCACATTGGAGGCTGGGGTTCCAGCATGTGGATTTTGGGGGATACAGCCATTCCATTGATGTTAGGCCGTTCAGTTGATAATGAAATCGGAGTGAATAAATCCATATGTTGCTTTCCTGTCAAATTCAGAATACCAGTAAAAAAGATGTAAAGCAATGTGCTGCCAAAATATTTGAATGCTGCCATGATTGATATTCATTATTATCCACTTGACTTTCAGCCCTTGGCTGTTACATCCAGGTCCACAACGAGAACTGGTATGTAATAGGGCCTCAGTATTTGCTGAATTAATGATGTCACCTTCATACACTCTCATGATGTCGTAAGAAATCACAGTGGAGAGTAACAATGGGAAAGCAAGAACAATTTTGTATGTCAAAAGAAACGGCATTCAAGAAAATGCAATGCTGCCTATTCAGCAACACTAGGATAGTTTTAGGGGAAAAAGCCCTGTAGTCAGTGACTGATTAATTAGAAGGACTATGACTTAATCTAATTATCACAGTTCTAGGTTTCATTTGTTTTGTTTTGTTTTGTTTTGCAGCATTTGGAAGTTCCCAGGAAGGGGTTGAATTGGAGCTGCAGCTGCTAGCCTATGCCACAGTCACAGCAATGCAGGATCTGATCAGCATCTGTGACCTGCACCTCAGCTGTGGCAATGCTGGATCCTTAACCCACTGAGTGAGGCAAGGGATTGAACCCACATCCTCAGGGATACCATGTGGTTTCTTGACATGCTGAGCCATGACAGAAACTCCTGGGTTTCATTTGCATATGTGAAAAGATGACATCTTAAAAAATACAATGGCCAATAATGGTTTCACCTTGATTCTCCTTTTGGTTCTCATACATATAACTTAAGTGCATGTACATAATTGTTATATTTCAGAAATCTGGTTTGACTTTTTTCAGCTATCGCAATCAACCCCTCACGTTGTTGATTTACTGAACATCTATTAAAAAGAGCTCTCAGGATAGGTTAATTAACTATTAATGAGAAGAGACCGTTAGCTTATTTGCAGGTTCTTTGGCCCGTTGGTCATTGGTCCCTCAAATAAAGTTAGAGGAAAACTCATTACCAAGACTGGCTTTCCTCAACACTGGGGTGGTAATGTGAATTACTTAGCTCCTGATTGTCTTTTTCTCTTCACCTTCCCTCCTTATCTCAGAGAAGTTATGAAACCATATTCGGTACAATAAACAGGAGTAGAGATTGGGTTTGGAGGCAGAAAAATCCAGTTACAATACCAACTCAGTCTTTCAGCAACTGCATAACCCTGAATAAATTTCTTTTTTCTCTCCTTTTTCTTTTTTTTTCTTTGCTTTTTAGGGCCACATCTGTTGTGTATGAAAGTTTCCAGGCTAGGGGGTCAAATCAGAGCTACACCTGCCAGCCTACACTGCAGCCACAGCCACAGCAAGGCCAGATCCGAGCTGCCTCCACAACCTATACCACAGCTCTTGGCAATGCCAGTTCCTTAACCCACTGAGCAGGGCCAGGGATTGAACCCACATCCTCATGGATGCCAGTCAGGTTCATTTCTTTTGCACTACAATGGGAATTCCCTGAACAAATTTCTTAATCTCCCTAAACTCATTGTTGTTCATTTATAAGAAGAAACACTAGTACATAGCAAACAGAATTCTAATGAGTACTAAATATGTGTCTTAGAAGAATTCCAGGTTCAGAAGAATTACTTTTATAAATGCTACCTATTTATTTTTTTCTTTTTAGGGCAGGACCTGTGGCATATGGAAGGTCCCAGGCTGGGGGTCAGATCAGAGCTGTAGCTGCTGGCCTTCACTACAGTCACAGCAACACCAGATCCAGACGCCAGATCCTTAACTCACTGAGCAAGGCCTAGGATTAAACCCACATCTTCATGGATACTAGTCAGGTTCTTAACCCACTGAGCCACAACAGGAGCTCCAAATGCTACCTATTTTGATGGATAATACTGTTATCCCCAAATATTCCGTGGGCCTCTATGGAGGAAGATTATGCTTC
This sequence comes from Catagonus wagneri, assembly GCA_004024745.2. NCBI lineage: Eukaryota > Metazoa > Chordata > Mammalia > Artiodactyla > Tayassuidae > Catagonus > Catagonus wagneri. The sequence continues at coordinate 10,657,069 of PVHT021183524.1, read as the reverse complement.
CTGGCTTTACTGACCGAGGCAGCCATATGACTTGCTTTGGCCAATGAAATGTGAGCAGAATTGACACATGTTATCCTAGAAGCAAGTTTTAAGACCTGACATGTACTTTGCCCAGATCCCTCATTTACCTCTGGTAATATTCCAGAGAAAAGTTGCTTGTCAGATTGGACCTTCCCATGAAGGCAACAGAGCCCAGTCAGAGTTTTCCTGCAATGAGCTTGTAATGAAAGCAAGTTATTTGTTATTGTTATTATAATCCACTGGCATTTCACCATTGCTTGTTTTTGTCAGATAACTTAGTTTATCCTGTTTGCTACGTTTATTACTAGGAGTGTTGCTATAATTAAGGCAGATAATGAAGGAAAATTCAAATATATATTGGAAAATACAAATATCACAGAAATCTGTACAATCAGGAATACTCTCTGAAGGTTAGATGCACATGAAACTCTGACCTTTTAGCCACCGTGTCATAAAGTGAACATATTTAGGTACTAGGTTCAGTGTCCATTATATAAACATAAATCAGCTACTAAGGGGAATCAAAGTACTTCTGGTTCAGAAATCTCAACTCTGCCCCCATGAACTTTAACAAAGAGGATATCTGACCAGCAAATTAAGTCTAGTGTGGAAAATTGATTTTGCATCTTTTCTGATTGACCCATGGTGCTGATAATTCAATGATCTGCAAAACTGACAGTGAAGGAAGTTCCCATTGTGACTCAGCGGTAAGGAGCCCAGCTAGCATCCATGAGGATGCAGGTTCAATCCCTTTCCTTGCTTGGTGGGTTAAGGATCTGACATTGCTGTAAGTTGTAGTGTAGGTGGCAGACACGGCTCAGATCCCACGTGGCTGTGGCTGTGGCATAGGTTGGCAGCTGTAGCTCCAATTCAACCCCTAGCCTGGGAACTTCCATATGCTGCAGGGGTAGCCCTACACAAACAAACAAACAAACAAACTACAATGAAGCAACTTCAACCTGGAAAGGTCTAATGAATAGACCTACAAGCATTGTATCATAGGTGATTTTATATTCAGAGTTCACCCCGCTGTCATAGGCACTCTTGTGTCCTCTGCCTGCAGTAGAGGTAAGATAAAATAAAAAATGGAAAGAGAGGGAAGCAGGGCCAATTTGTCATATCCTCTGGCACCTTGTTCTCTTTTTCTCCTTTTTCTCTTCTCATTTCCTCTCATCACCTCATTTCTTTTCCTCTTGTTTCCCTCATCCCAATTTCCTCTCTAATAACTCTAGCTTTTCATTGGATCACTCTATGTCTGTACTGGGAACTTAATGGAAAATCTTAAGCCATCACATTTTTTTTTTTTCATTTTCCTTGGATCGTGATTCTCTGCAACTCCAAGACCAGTGAAGCAACAAGTATCCATTACTCCTGAAAAAGACTGGGCATGGTCTTAGAACAAAGAAGTCATTGTTCTGTTGAGCTTAAAACCTAGCCTTTTTATGCACTTAAAGAAACAATGGCATTGAAAGCCAGACTTGGTTAAGCGAGCAGTGTTTTCTAAATTCTAAAAACTTCCTTGTGCACATCAAGATCCAACTCTGGGAGACGTGATTTGTAAAGCTGCACTAAAAGTTATAGTGTAAAAATACAGAGGATATGGGGCAAGGAAAGTCCACTTTAGCGAGTAACCTTGGAGAGATGGAGGGAAGAAAAAAGCAGATGCTAGAGGTTCAGCTTTAGTATCCTATCCCTACTCCCTCCTAAATTCTAGTCCCCCCAGCCCCCGCCAGTCGCTATGCCACCCCACCCCTGGTGGATCTCACTGAGAGTTTGGGACCAGGGCAGAAATGAGGAACAATGCTTCCACCCTTATAAGTTTGGGAAACATCTCAATATAAGAGACCTTACTTCTTGCCTCTCAGCATTACCTATATTGCCCAATCAGCATGGCACTGGAACTCTAGCAGAAAGGGAGCCATGACTGAAGGAGGGATTTGAAGTTAGCTTCAACAAAATACTGTATATTGTAGCAATGTGCAGAGAAAGTAGCTGGCCGTTTTGCTCCCCGGAGGAATGTAAGGATTGTGGGAATCTCTCAAGGGAGCCAGAATAGGCCCAGCCTTAGAGGAAGAAGGTCACAAAATATGGAAGCCTCAAAACTGGAAGCCTTGATGAGGAACCGTGCTACCCAAAGTAGCAGGGTGGACCGGAGACCAGACAGGACAGTCACTTACAGCAGAAACCAGCCAAGATGCAGAAGGCAGCATGACCACCAAAGCATGTTCTCCCTTCAGAAGTATACTGTCTTGGGAAAGGAGAGGAGAAAAAGAGGCACAGTGTCCACCAACTGGGAATTCAAAATTAAAACTGCTGATGTGTTTTCCTAGAGGACTGAGTTAATATGAATAAGCATTTTGGTTACTTTTTTGGCAACTTTAAGATATATTTTTCACTATAAGGGCGGATAGAGGCTTCTGAGACCAGACCATGAATAAATTAATATAAATATTCATTACCTTTAGATACATAATATATGTGGTAAGGCAATCATATAATGTTTGGATACTTTACTCTTTTTAAAGTTGCTTTGATTACTTAGAACAGTTTCATATGTTCCTATGTAAGGCTAGTTAGCAATTAAAATACTAGAGTTGCCACTATCATAAATATAGCCTTAATAACATAAACAATATCCCCAAGTAGCAAACTCAGAGCAGCAGAGGATGAGAATCAGAAACCGCTTAAGTTTTACCGTATACAAACATCCAAAGCAAACTCTTACAAAGACATTGCATTTTTATTTAGGCATAAAAGATTTAGAAAACATTTTATCTAAATATGTCCCTATTCCCCCTGGAATGGAGGCAACACCCCGAAGGAGCCCGAAAGCCACATTGAGGGGCTCTCCATGCCTTCGCCTCATGTTTAAGGACTTAGAATCAGCCCAGATGTATGGCCCATATTTATGTTTTATGTCTCGTATTTTCTTAACCTGGACTCCCTGCTCTAGAGACCGCTGACTATTCAGAGTTATCTAAATGCTCCATGCTGATTTCTTTTCCTGCAAGGCCTCCTTCTTCTTGCTTCCTAGGAGGCAGAATTCTGTTTCTAAGGGGGGAGGACTTCTATTTCACACTCTGCTCTCCACTTCTCTGCTCAATACAAACATTTCTTTTTATTCCTTTTTTTTCTTTTTCTTTCCTTTTTTTTCTGTTTTTTAGGGACATTCCTGTGGCATATGGAAGTTCCCAGGCTAGAGGTTGAACTGGAGCTACAGCTCTCAGTCTAAACCTCAGTCACAGTAATGTGGGATCTGGGCTGCATCTGCTCCCCACACCACAGTTCAAGGCAATGACAGATCCTTAACTCACTGAGCAAGGGCAGGGATCGAACCCGCATCCTCATGGATACTAGTCTGTCTCATTACCGCTAAGCCACAAGAGAAACTTCCAATATAAACACTTCTAAAAGCAGCTTGACTTCCTCGCTCAATTTTCTAGAGAACAGTTCTTTTCCCAGGCATGAACAAGGCTGCATTAAATGGCAGTGACTTGGTGATGGAAATGCCTCCATTCTCGTCTCATAACTAAGAGAGTAACAGCCACAGAAATATGGAGAGATCCTTGAGGGAGATTTGTAACTCATCAAATTATTCTTCCCACATTTTAAAAGATGAAGGGTGGCTTTTCCATTATTCCAAATAAACGTAGTCAAATACTAATTTCAGATTTAATTTAATGTAGACAGATATAGTGAACAACAATAGATATGACAATACATTACTCATTATTAGTATGTTCCTGTTCTTGAATATTTGAGCCTCTGTGTCACTACAGATAAAACACACTCATGCTTATTCTTAGCAATGGATATTAATGTGACTGCAGACAATTGAAAAGCACATATGTATCAAAAACTTACCAAATGTCTTTCCCACAATTTTCTAATCACAATTATATTCTGTTGTCAAATTAGGGCAAAAGTAACTACCGAAATAATATAGAAAGTAACAATTATAGTGTTACTTTGTTATTGCAGAAGTTCCTAATATTTAGCATAGAAAAAGTTAAATTTACAAATGAAATATATCATTGAAATGTACATTGGTTTTTCAGCCCATGTAGTTGCTTTGCATCTTTATAGAATTAAGTAAATAATATATGGAGTTCCTGCTTTGGCGCAGTGGGTTAAGGATCTGGTGTTGCTGCAACTATGGCATAGGTTGTAGCTGTGGCTGGGGTTTATTCCCTGGCCTGGGAAACTACCATATGCTGTGGGTGTGGCCAAAAGGGGGGAGGGGAAGTAAAATTCAACAGTAGTCAAATTTAAAAAATCCAAAGATATCACTTCTGGATTTTAAGACTATTCATCTAATCAAATATATTTAGAAATTTAAAGTCAATGCTAATGATGTAGTTCATGATTTGGAAATGGATATACAGGTAACAGATATACTTGATTTTTTAATTAGCATTTTCCTGTTGGCAAGTTAATAGGAATTTATAAAACTGATCAGAAAAAAACCCTGCTAATTGTAAAATATCATACGATGATGCAACCAATTAATCTTACATGGATTCAGATTTACTGTGAAACACACCGTGCAGAGTATAACTTAGAATCATTCTTTTTGCCTTCAAGGGTAATTCTGTACTAGTATTATAAAAGACACCACTGTATATTTATATGTGAATATTTTCTTATAAAAAAATAAATCTAACATCAGACAAACTATTATACCTTGCATTGATATACTCAATGATCCAGTATCATTAGCGCCATCTTAAGCTTTTCCTTATTGACGATGAAGAGGATACTCTGTTGACAGGCTACGAAGGCTTGCTCTAAAGACAGCGGCGTTAACCATCCGTGACTTTTAATGAATCACGGGTCCCCAGGTATTTGGATTGGTGAAGCATCTCTTGTTTGACTTGATATTCTGAAGTTTCTATATAAAAGTGAAAATAGAAGTTAAAAATATGCCATTTTAAGGAGTTTACAAAGGTGTTTGTACTGTATTTTTGCTGGGATTCTGTGCCAGGATGGGAAGGTAGTTCCCAAAGCAGAATAGTCTGTGGTCTTTCTAAGTAGCAGGAGTTTAACTATGATCTCAAGGTAATTACTTTCAAAAAGAAAAAGAGGTCTCTTTTTTTCTTCTCAAATATTTAAATTTTAATTATCGGTTTCCCTGCAAATTTCTTTGAAGATTTAGGGCTGTCTTCATTTAGCATAATATGAAGCAAATGCAGAAACCCTAATCTGTACCTCAGAAAGCTGTTCACATGGATTAGACTTAACCATCAGGTGAGTAGCAAGCAGCCTTCTTTCATGAAAAGGCAATAGTGATCTCCTGATGGGAGATAACACAATTTTAGTTGTTATGATGCTTCTCTTTGTTGCTGTTGTTGTTCCTTCTTTCCATGATGACTTTTACTTTTGTTACTTATTTAATCCTGGGTCTGGAGCTTTCAGATTACATGTGAGCATCAATTTTAAATTGTATGGAAGGAGTCCCCGTCGTGGCTCAGCGGAAATGAATCTGAGAAGTATCCATGAGGACGCAGGTTCGATCCCTGGCCTTGCTCAGTGGGTTAAGGATCCGGAGTTGCCGTGAGCTGTGGTGCAGATCGCAGGGGTGCTGGGATTCGGCGTTGCTGTGGCTGTGGCGTAGGCTGGCAGCTGTAGCTCTGATTCGACCCCTAGCCTGGGAACCTCTGTATGCCTCGGGTGCAGTACAGAAAGCAAAAATAAATAAGTAAATAAATTGTATGGAAAATAAAAATTGTATGGAAAATAATTTATAACTACAGGTAATATACTTAGCAGTGTGAATGATTTGCTTTCAAATGCATATTAGAGTTAATTCAAGATTTTTGCCTGTAATGCTCTGATTGTCATCCCATAAAGGAACATGCCTTTCTTTGCTTGGCCAAGAAAGGAGGGGAAGTAACAGCTGATATATAGGGAATCTTGAACAGGCATAGGCTTTACTTACCCATGGCACAACATAATCTGATAAAAAACCATGGGCCCAAGTGGCAGATGTGACCATTGCACATTATGTGTAAGGCAAATTAGTAGGTATTGAGAACATTTAAAATAAGATTTTTGCTAAGCTAGAAAGTTTTTTTGTGCTTCTCTGCAAACAGTACCTCTGTGATGGAACATCTAGGCAGGTCTAGTAACTGAACTGGGCTCTCAACTATTTTAAACCAAATAAAGGAAAGTTTAATAAATTCCAAATGCTGTTTTTGCCCCCTTGAAACTGACTCTAATTCTGTAGCCGTGAAACTATATCTTGGAACTCAAAGACTATCTTCTCATACAAATAGAACCTTTAAGGCCTTGGAGAAAAGCAGTGTGTTTGGTACTGCTAAGTGTCAAATTCAATGGTTAGTGGAGCTGGAGCCCACAAGGGAGTGTATTTAGCTGGGACTATATTTAAAAATAAGGAAGGTTGAATGCCCTCAGGTCTAATCATACTGATAAATATATTTTATGTGTGTATACTGTATTTAATATATGTGTATATTCACACACTCAAGATATCTATGTCATCATTAACATTTATGATTATCAAGTTATACAGCAATGTATACATTTGTATCATGAATAAGCAAAAGAACATCATTGATATTTAAATATGAAGTTATTTTTTTTAATGAAAAGTAAGAAACTGCACACACTTTATATCTATTTGTAAATGTTAAGTAAATGGAAGTTTTGAAAACCCCTTGGTGTTCCTGTTGTGGTTCACTGGGTTAAGGACCTGACATTGTCTCTGAGGATACGGGTTCAAGCCCTGGTCTCATTCAGTGGGTTAAGGATGCATCGTTGCTGTAAGCTGCAGCATAGGTCCAGATACATCTTGTACCTGGTTTGCAGTGGCTGTCGCCTAGGCCACAGCTGCAGCTCTGATTCAGCCCTTATCCTGGGAACTTCCAAATGCTGCAGGCGAGGCCGTTAAGAAAAACAAAACAAAACAAAACAAAACACTAGATTTATAAATCTGGAGGTTGATGTATCTCTAATCTGAGATCTGGCTTGCCTGCCGGAGCATTCACAGTGAAGCAGCCAGCCAAGGGAAAAGAAGATTTGGAAAGAGTGAATGAAGTCAGATAATAGGAATAAGTCTTTCCAAGGGTACCCAGGGAGGCCTCTTTACATGTCTCATTTAATAACCATCTATTAAATTATGAATAAAACTCATTAGCATATAAGAAGTTACAGTGAAGAGTAAATCTTCAGGTACATGGAAGCTGTATGAAGTACACAGCAGGTCCATTATGTGAGTAGATTAATCCCGCAAGTGATTTGACTAAGGTATGCAGCAAAGTTCAGTCTGGATGTTGTAGGAGAACCAGGAGAAGGATTGGTAGCTGTTTTATTGGAAGAACAAGGCATATGTACTTATAAGATGCAACATAAAACTATGCCCTGTGATCATATTTCCCTTCCATATGAAAGCAGAGTAAAGTTTTCATGGACGTTGACCCATCCCACGTTAAAAGGGGCTTCCTGTCTTAACGGAGAAGCTTTCCCCCTCAGCCCTGAGTAAGCACTGCCTGTGGGAAATGTGCTTTCTTTCACAGGACCAGTCCCTTCTGAGTTGCATCCCGTTACCTCAGCTTGAACATGACCAAGAGAAGGATTCCGCAGGTGACTGTCATGCACATGACAGCATAGATTACTTCTCCTGGAAGCAAAAGATTTTGAAAAATTACTGGATTTTCAGAGAGAACAAATACTGAAACTGTTTTAGAGGATTGATTTTTAACTGACCGTTGAAGGGGGAATGAAATCCACTGAGAGTTATTTCCTTTGCATGTTTTCTTTTATGCATTGCAATGCCTTTGACATTAGACAGGGTTGGATAATCTGAAAGAAAATCACGAAAATGAGATTAAAGTCTTTCAAAGTCATTCATTGTTTTTACCCCATGGGTGGTAGTTTGCTTTATGTTATAAGACAGAAATTTATTTCCATGGTATTATTTTAATAAGATATGATAGATTAGGGTGAAATTGGGAGTACTTAAATTTTTACAGCTTTTTTTTTTCAACTCCTTAATCAGATAATTTCCTAATAGAAGTTTTTTTTTTTAAACTAGGACTAGAAAAAATATTACATTTTACAAGCTAGTTCATGGTACCTTATATATAGACTAAGAAAAAAACAACAGAGTAATTTAAGGCTACCCATTGGGATACTGAAAAAGATTCCTTCTTTACAAGAGTGATTATTTTAATGTGCTTTTAAATATATATCATTTCCATAAGACCCAATGTATTTATGAATTCTTAAAGTATGCAAAGGAGAGTCTCTAAAGGAATTCCTCTGTTCACCTCTCTACCCAGACACTTCAGTGTCTGGTTTTGCCTCTTTCCTCTATCCTGTTTCTCTTTTTTAACCCCTTCGCTTGGCCATATTTTTCAAAACACATATATACCCTCGTTTCAAAACTCATAAGACGAGAAGATGCAATCCTTAGACTTCACAGCTAGATCTGTTTTAGGTGACTTTTATTGATAACTTTGAAATGAAATCACTCCTAGCTTTGACTCAGTTCTACACATTATGAGTGTCAAACATACCAATAACCCAAAGACCAATGTCTTTGGTGATAATGATTCAGGTGGGCTTTGAGGCTTAAAAAAAAGATAAGAAAAGGAAAATGAGATAACACCTCTACTTGAGAGAGACTTTGCTGTCCTCTGTTATAGATGTTTCATGCATTTCAAGACCTGAAAAACTAAGTCTGAGTAGAAAGTCTTTTGCGGGAATGAGTTTATCAAATGGTAGGCGAGTACATCCAATAGCAACTAGTGACAACAGGCTCTGAGCAGGAAGGGAGGTGAGAAGTCATGTTTCTGACAGTTCCTTTCAGTCCTCTCTCCACCCAGGGCTGATGCTGTCAGAAGCCAGATCCTTAGAAGCCAAGATTTGAGGTCTATCTTGAGCACAATCGGAAGAAACACAGGAGCCAGACTGTTTCAGGTCGGTATTAAACTCTCAGGTGAGTCCAGAAGAAGGAGCCCAACACAAGAGCTTGAATAGTAACTGAGTTGCAGAACAGATAATGACTCCAGACTTTGGAAAACCTATGGTTTCCAGTTGAGACAATCTGGGGGGTGGGGGGATGCATTGAGGGTTTGGGATGAAAATGCTATCAAATTGAGTTGTGATGATTTTTGTACCTACAATTGTAATAAAATTCATTAAGTAATGGAAAAAAAAAGTAACAGGATTTTGTCATTGAAAACTTATTCCTGGAGTTCCCTTCGTGGCTCAGTGGTTAACGAATCCGACTAAGAACCATGAGGTTGCGGGTTCGATCCCTGGCCTTGCTCAGTGGCTTAAGGATCCGGCATTGCCGTGAGCTGTGGTGAAGGTTGCAGACGCGGCTCGGATCCCGCGTTGCTGTGGCTGTGGCGAAGGTCGGCAGCTATAGCTCCTGTTAGACCCCTAGCCTGGGAACCTCCATATGCCAAGGGTGTGGCTCTACATAAAGGCAAAAAGACAAAAAAAAAAAAGGAAAACTCATTCCTAAAGGACCTGACCTCTCACACAGTTAAGACCTTTTTAGTGCAAGATTGTTTTAATCCCCAACTAAATCACATGTTGGATTAGCATGTATTTGTAAAAGTTTGACCTTTCTAGCCACTGAAAAATCAACTGCTTCTGAATATAAAAGCAATAGAGGTAGAGGTTGTGATTTTTTTTTAACTGTTGTGGTTATAAAATAATTTGATTATTCACTAGAAAATCAGGATGGAAAAATTGAGCTACTTCAAATAAAACCATTTTTTTTTTTGTAACAGTGGTCCGTCTTTTCGGAAGAATTAATGTCAATCAAATAAAGAGTATGGATTTTAACTGAGGGGTCATAATAAAATTTTATATTTAAATAAAGCCTGTCTATTAAGGATCAATTATTTTGCTTCTTTTAAATTCTATGGCATTTTGTGACCTTTTAGGCAGATTCACGACCTGAATGTACATGTATATAATGGACATTGGCTGATTATCCAAATGATGCTATAGTTTTCCTTTATGAAATTCTATCGCTAAGTACATTTAGCCTAGTTAGGCATCACGATTCATCTCTGTGTAAGGAAAAGGGTATAATTTTGATAGATGAGGCTATCTTTTAGATATATAACTGCCGAAAGTAATTGTTGAACATTCACCTAGCAAAGCTTAGAAAGAATTGTCTCATTCACTGAGTATCACTCACATGGAACTCATTAACGGAGTTATAATAGATCAATGACAGAAATGCTAGCTAAAGATCCCAGTGAAAATTTTAATGTGACTAGCAATCACTCCACAATCTTAAATATTGCACCCTAGGAGGATACCAAATATCAGTTAGAGAGATTAATGTTGCAGAGGGTTTCTCGGCTACTGAAGCCCACTGGAGATTCTCCCCCACCTTTTATAAACAGTGAGGTTTACTGTGTTTTATAACCATGAAATTAAAGTCGGCAGAGTTAATAACCAACCTCAGTCCCACACCATCTGCTATATTTATAGATAAACACTGTCAGTGACTTGTTTGTCTTAACCCCTACCCTAGAGGAATTAAACACTATTATGAACTGTATTGTAAAATCCCTGTACATTTGACAGGAAATCAAGATTAATTTCAGCCTTACAGTAAGAACACATTTAAAGAGGGTTCTCCCCAAATGAGCTACAGAGATGTGATCATTTCTCCTTTTTTCTTCCAAAAGCCGTGTGCAGCAGCAGCTGAGAGCTGATGCAAACCAAAACTCTACTTTGTGTAATTTCTATGAAGTGGTAAACGCACTGGGAAAAAAGGTGGTAGATCAGCTACAAAGTAACAATTTAAAAGTACATGACAGAATTCTTGAAATAGAAATTAAATGTATTACAAACTACAAATCTGTAAACCTTCCATTAAAATTTTAATTAAAATACAACCTAAAAGAGTCTTATTGGCATAAAAATTTGATGAAAAGAACATTTTCAAAGAATAACTTTAAAATGTGTTTTTGTAATGTCTTTTTAATTGTTAATGCATCACATGGCATAGTTAAAATTCTATTCTTCTTTTCAAGTTTAATTTTTAATTTTTTGTCTCTTTTTTCTTTCTTATTTTTTTTAGAGCTGCACCTGTGGCATATGGATGTTCTCAGGCTAGGGGCTGAATCAGAGCTATAGCTGCTGGCCTACACCACAGCTACAGCAACAGATCCGCTGGCCTACACCACAGCTACAGCTACAGATCTGTGCCGTGTCTGCGACCTACCCCATAGCTCACAGCAATGCCAGATACTTAACCCATTGAACAGGCCAGGGATCAAACCTGCGTCCTCATGGATACTAGTCAGATTCATTTCCACTGAGTCATGACGGGAACTCCTCCAAGCTTAAATAAAAGAGCACCATGGTAGCATCTTGGTGAGAATAAAAATTCAAGGATGATCTTCTTTCGTATCCCAGGGTTGGTGTAATTTCTAATTTGGTCAACATTTTCTCATTTGAAGATATGTAAATTCCCAAGTTAGAAGTGAGTTTTAAATCTTTTCACCTACTGATCAGGATTAAGATTCCATATATCATAGACCCTTTTGATCACAGGATGTGCAAACCTCCTTCTAAAGTGGATCTTAGGAGTAAGGTTGATGGGAAGAAAGCAAACTATATCAACATCTACAAGTTTGAAAAACCAATACATGAGTAATATGACAAACCAAGGTATAAACACCTAACGTGGATATGACACCACTGCTTCTAAAATGTATGTTGTAAAAACTAAACAAACGAAATAATATGCTTTCCCTAAACAGTCATAACCTGCATCAGTGAGGCATATTCTTTTATTTAGCTCACAAGCTTGAAAGAAGATTAAACCGTGTCTTCGGTTTATCTTCCAGCACTGTGGCAAAACATATGCTGGTTGCCAGGGGCTGGGGGGAAGGGGAAACTAAGGTAAACAATACTGAACTATACGTTTACAGTTTTTCTGAGAGGGTAGATTTTAGCTTATGTGTTCAAATTATTGCTGAACACACGTTTATGCGCCTGACACACAGTGAGGCCAAACAAATGGAAATAGCAGAGTTTGAAGCAGAGAAAGGTTTACTGCAGTGCCCAGCAGGGAGAATAGGTGGCTCATGTTCAAAATATCCCAAACTCCCAACGGGTTTTAGCAAAGCGTTTTTAAGGGCCAGGTAAGTGAGAGACATTGCAGGGTGTGTGATCAGCCTACGCACAGTTCTCTGCGTGGTCAGTGTTCAGGTAACAGGGGGTTAACATCATCAATGCTAAGGGAACAGGAGATTCATCAGGAGCTCCATGCTCACAATCATCAAGGAGTTAAGTTCTTCCAGTTGAAGGTGGTTTCTCGCATCTGAAAAACTAAGGAAATGTGCATCAGACACTTGGAAGCTAAACTAGAGCAGATAGGAAGGCCGAAAAGGGTCCTGCTTGGTTACATTATCACACAAAATAATAACAGAGGATGGCAGGGAATTTGGAGGTGATGGATATGCTTATGGTATAGATTGTGGTGATGGTTTCATGGTCTTTACTTATCTTCAAACTCATCAAGCTGTATGTATGAAGTGTGCACAGCTTTCTGCATATCAAAAACAAAAGCAAAACAAAAACCCCAAAGCATGTAAATGACGAAGCGTGCCTTCAAGAACTTTTGCCTAGATCATTGGGCATGAGCCAAAAGCTCTGTGTTAGTAAGTGACTGTATTGATAAGCCTGGAGACTGTTCTTTGACCCTTGGCTGAATGACATCAGTGTTCACACATCTAGTGGATTTGCTTTGTGATTATTGTGAGTTTTAACTGCACTACTAAAATATTTCAAATATTCCACATTGTTTTAATATTTTCTGAAAATAATGAAATAGTCACTGATGTAGCAATTGGGATGCAAATTATGCTATTTCTGATAACTAACACTAGATTTGATCAGCATAGTATTGTTTTAGAAGGCCATGATTTTAAAGCTTGAAGCTTTTTAAAAGAAAGTCTCTCACCTATAGCTTTGGGAATTATACAAAGTAGATCTAAAAATGCAGATTAAAAACAGGAATATAGGAGTTCCTGTCATGGCTCAGTGGTTAACGAATCCGACTAGGAACCATGAGGTTGCGGGTTTGATCCCTGGCCTTTCTTAGTGGGTTAAGGATCCGGTGTTGCCGTGAGCTGTGGTGTAGGTCGCAGATGTGGCTCAGATCCTGCGTTGCTGTGGCTGTGGTGTAGGCCAGCGGCTACAGCTCTGATTAGACCTCTAGCCTGGGAACTTTCATATACCGTGAGTGCGGTCCTAGAAAAGGCAAAAAGACAAAAAAAAAAAAGGAATATAATATTCATGGATAGAGTATATATATGTAAATACATAGGTGTGTGTGTTGGGTAGAATTGCAAAATTAGTTAGGATTTAGATTATCTAATGCACACTTATAATGCTGTGATGCATCTTGCCTCATCTTTGACAGTCACTCCAGGAATGGGCTGTTTGATACTTTTGACTCATCTGGTAATACTGATGGCCAATTCTAATTAAAGTAGAAAGTATTTTTCTAGACCACTTCTTTGTTAACGCAAGATGATAAATACACTTTCCTTTATTGGTGTCACTGCCTAGCTGTCTGGCTGCCACCTGTGTATGTGTGTTTATGGGGAGAGAGAGAGAATCACACTGTCAGTAGACCACATAGAGCAATGCTTTTCGTTAACACAAATCTTCTGTTTATCTTGAAATGCCAATTTTGGTAAAGCAGGGATTCTGAATCTCTTAAAGCTTCCTAGGTAGTGCTGATGCTGCCAGCAGATATCTATATCTATATCTATATCTATATCTATATCTATATCTATAATCTGTCTATATCATCTTATATATCTGTATAGAGAATGCAAGAGAGATGCATGTACATACTCATAAAACATACAAAATGCTCTACTTCCATATATAAGTGTTTTTTTTCATATTAACAATGAATTTTATTTCAGTTATAACTTTGTACATAAGTTTGACTTATGTACAAAGATCATAAGTCAATACGATAGATTTTGTGTCCCAGACCCACAGTGCATCCCCCCACCCCCCAGATTGTCTTATTTGAAAAACCAAGGTTTTCCAAAATCTGTGAGTCATTGTCTATTCTTCAAAGAAGTTCATTGTGTCTCTTTAGTTTCCACATGTAAGTGGTAGCATTGGGTGTTGCTGTCTAATTGACTGGTTCCACTTTGTATGATAATTTCTAGGTTCATCCATGTTGCTATAAATGTTATTCCGTTCCTTTTAATGGCTGAGTAATATTCCATTATGTGTATGTACCATATCTTCCCTATCCACTCCTCTGTCCATGGGCATTTAGGTTGTTTCCATGACCTGGCTTCTTCCCTCTCTAGCTGCTTTAGATGTAAAGTTAGGTTGTTTATTTGAGC
>PVHT021183524.1:10623413-10639651 GCA_004024745.2 Catagonus wagneri | reverse complement strand
TTTCCACTAATCTGTCCTCCACCTCGCTGATTCGTTCTTCTGCCTCCTGTATTCTATTGTTGGCTGCTTCTAATGAATTTTTTATTTCAGTGATTGTATTTTGCATCTCTTCTTGTTTAATTTTTACAGCTTGTATTTCTCTGCTCAGTGTTTCCTGTAAATGATCAATCTTTGCCTCCAGTCTATTTCCAATGCCTTGTATCATCTTCAGCATCAACAGTCTAAGGTCTCTTTCTGAGAGGCTGGTAATCTCCTCATCACTGAGCTGTTTTTCTGGGCTTTTCTCTTTCTCCCTTATCTGAGTTAGAGTTTTCTGTCTTTTCATTTTTATAGGTTTTTGGTGTGGTGACCTTTTTGCCAACAATAGAGTGGTAGCCTCTCTTAGTTCTGGCCTTTGCCTCCCCTGTGACTAAAGCTGGTATGGGCGGGGCTTGCTGTAGGCTTCCTGATGGGAGGGAGTGACACCTGCCCACTGGTAGGTGGGGTTGATTCCTAGCCCGCTGATGGGTGGGGTTTTGTCTCTGGATGAGATTAGAGGCTGGCTGTGTGCCTGAGGGTTCTTTAGGCAGCCTGTTTACTGATGGGTGGGGCTGAGATCCCACCTGTATTATTGTTTGGCCGGGGCTGAGATCCCACCTGTATTATTGTTTGGCCTGGGGCTTCTCAGTGCTGATGGGAGGGACCAGATTTTCCCAGAAATGGCCACCTCCAGAGAAATGCAGGCTGCTGAATGTCCCCGAGAGCTTCACCTCCAATGTCCTTCCCCCACAACAAGGCACAGTCACCCCTGTTTTCCCGGGAGATCCTCCAAGAATTGCAGTCAGGTTCCACCCGGATTCCTATGGAGACTGCTTTGCCCTGGGACCCGGTGCACGTGAAATTCTGTGTGTGCCTTTCAAGGATGGGGTCTCTGTTTCCCCCAGTCCTGTGGAGCTCCTGCACACAAGCCCCGCTGGCCTTCAATGCCAGATGCTCCCGGGGCTCTTTCTCCCTGTGCCCGATCCCCAGGCGTGGGGTTTTGACGTGGGGCTCAGAACTCTCAGTCCTGTAGCTAAGTCTCTGTGCTGCAGTTAGTTTCCAGTCTGTGGGGCTTCCCACCCAGGAGGTATGGGGCTGCTTCTATCGCGTAATTGCCCCTCCTACCTCCTGATGTGGTCTCCTCTTTGTCTTCTGGAGTAGAATATCTTTTTTGGAAGTTTACAGTCCAGTTGGTTGAAGGCTGCTTGGCATTTGGTTGTAGTTTTGCTGTTTTTCGGGAGAGAAGTTGAGCTCCTGTCCTTCTATTCCGCCATCTTAATCCAATCTCCCCATATATAAGTGCTTAATACTTTACAAGCCACCTTGACACGCACAGTTTAATTTTATAACTAGTCATATAGGAATTATTAGCTCAACTTAAAGAAACTCAGACTCAGGTTAGTTGTTTTGTCCAAGATCACAGAGTTGGTAAATAGTGAAGATGTGATTTATAGCAAACATTTCTACTAATTATATATAAAAATAACCTCAAGGAGAACATGAAAACATGTAGAACATTGTCAGCTTTTTCCAGTGTGGCAGCCGATTGGATTAGGAATTTGATTTGAAAAATAATAGGGAACGGTTGAATTTAATAGTGTTGTGCAATAAGAACCATTTAACAGTACTATCTGATTACAAATGCCCATGATTATATATATGTTTCTGCTGTCAAAACTCACATGGAAGACATAAACTCTAATAACTAAAACAACTGAAATGCCTCACATATATCCATAGGATTTTTCAACTTGTACACACTGCTGAAATATGTTCATCATTTTCACTGTAGTCATATAAATCAACCACTTTAACTTCGACATTTACAGAAATATTTTAAAAAATGCTTCAATTTTCAAGCTGGTTATCTTAGACTATGTGATCAGTATGAGTATTCTCTGTTTTTTACAGATGTACAGTTAATGCCATACATAAAGCTTTCCACAGTGTTCACCAGACAAGGGGCTTAAAAAGAATGATACACAAAATATCAGTGTAACTATTTAAAATCAGTCTGGGCTATTATTTTGGTTGCTATAATCTATGTCTACATTAATACAACCGGAGTTTCAGATAAAAAAAATAAAATGACCTCATTGTTTCAATCTGCCCATATCTGGAGTGAGTTTAATAGCAAAAAAATATTCCCAAAATTGAACGGCAGTTTTTACTTTGAATATTATATAAGTACTAGGAAATCCTGTAATAAGACAAATGTAAAATAAGAATGGGAATAATTTACACCATATTTTATCAATTTTATAAGTTTATATTTTCATGTATGGAGGTTTCCTACATATTTTTTTTTCTTTTTTTCTTTTTATGGCCACACCTGTGGCATATGGAATTTCCCAGGGTGGGGGCTGAATTGGAGCTGCAGCAGCAGGCTGATGCCACAGCCACAGCAATGCTGGATCCGAGCCATAACTTCAACCTACATCACGGCTTGCAACAACACCAGATTCTTAATTCACTGAGCGAGGTCAGGGATCGAATCCATATCCTCATGGATACTATGTTGGTTTCTTAACCTGCTGAACCACAATAAGAACACTTACAGAATTTTTTAAATGAAAGAGTATATGTGACAATCCCATTAATTGTCCAGGTGGCTTTCTGATGTCTTCACTTGGAATTGAATGGCTTGCTAATGTCTATCCTTTTGGAAATGTCTAAGACTCTATGTGGCTGGAGTACACCATTTTTTCATAGGCTGATGGAAAACACCGAGGAAAAGAGAGGGGAAAAAACAAAGGATGTGGATACACTGTGGAGAGTCTTCATAATCACTTGAATTGATGAGAAGATTCAGAATTTTGTAAGTTACTGAGCTTTAAAATATAAAAAAAGGGTATCTAATTGTAGTATTTCTTCACTGCATATGCATTGGGAAATCTTCAGGGGAAAGTCGACTCTTAAAGTATGATAAATGCTATTAATTCTCCTTAGACGGCAATCTCCTTAAGAGTAGACACCATCTCCCTGTAATTTACAGTATAGCAAGGCTGTTCCAATGCCATTCCCATGCAATTCTCTAATGGCCAAAAAGTGTATATTAACATCTTTCACATTTGAAACAGCACATTTGTCCCTGTGAGATGACATACATTTTGATATGTAATTATGTAATAATGAGTTATTTCTCATCCTTAGCTGACATTAACCAAGGCTCTTCATATTAATCCGATATTTTTCATACATGATTACCTCTTCTTAAAATGTAAGTTCAGTGTCCCAACTGCAATGCATACGGTTACTCAATCAACAAAAATCTGCTAAGAAACTGTTTTACCTGGCTATGAATTCTAGCCGTCAGGTTTGTTCACTGATGGACCAAGAGGAAACATCTTGGTCACTGGACTAGGAGACATCTAAGAGCAAAGAATTTTGAGAATTTCTCTGAGCTTCAGTTTTCTCATTTGTAAATGACACTGGTGATACCCATGTTTGCAGGATTTCTGAGGGTAAAAATGATATTATAATTAATATTAAAACAACAGAGCTCTTGGGGACTTCCATGAGAAAAAATGTGCATTCATGGAGAGGAGGAAAGGGGAGAATGGGTTAAGAGAAGGGATTCCTTGTATGGTTCTTTTTCTCCTTCCCTTTTCCTTCCCTTCCCTTTCTCCTCTGCCTCCTTTCCTTGGAAAGTTCTCCCTAGGCTAATTTCCTGAACTAGAACCTTCTGCTGTTTTCTGTTTCAGAAAATTGATTCCGGGTAGACACGGAAAATTCAAAGCTGGTGAGATGAGGCAGAGTTTTCTAAGCTGTCCCATGAAACACTAGCTCTGTGGAATACTTTCATGTGCTAGACAAATCAAGGAGCTCATAAGTTAATGACTTTGGAAAATTCGAATTAGACAAAATAACTTACACGCTTTATTTGCAGCAAGAATTTTCAAGCTTTTTACTACACTAGTGGGGTACACTTCACCTAAATTTATTTTCTCTGCGAGTTATATCTGGGAATCCAAAAAAAAAAAATCTTGCAAAACGACCATCTGCGATTTATAGACAAATATTTATGTATTTTGGCTGGGCATAAGATGTTTATTAAGGATTCTTACTTGTACTCCATCAACAGAAATTCAGGAAGCACCACACTAACAGTGTTTGGTGTCCATAAATGTAGGCACTAGTTTATAATCTTTTCCGCTACTCAACACACGTATTCACAGGCACCTGACACCACAGTTTCTCTTGTTCTCTACTCCTGGGAGTCAAGCAAATTTTTCACCCTGTGGTTTGGGAGATGCCTGACCTCCCAAATGCTACTTCTATTGTCCCCTGGAGTGGTTGGTGTGATGCTACATTAATTCCAGCTTCCCTGCCGGTTAATCTGCTATTCTTCGATTTCTCAACTTGTCCTCACGGGATACAGAGAATTTAGAATCTGCCCTCTGCTTAAGGGAGCCATTCCAACAGAGCTGGGAGCTCGTGGATCATTTATATCTAGTAACCTATAAATATGCACAGGGCCATGGGATAGAAACCACCGAAGTAAAGATTTTCCAGTGAAGGAATTACTTCTTACTTCAAAGCTAGCACCATGACAATCAACATGGGATACATTCGTAGGATGAGACTTGACCTTGTCCTCATGAAGTTCTCAGTCTAATTCTGGGTAAGGTGAATAATGTGACTCAGGTGTGGTGGGAATTGACAAAGGACAACTAGGGAAAAGGTACAGATTGAGGAATGGTGGGAAATAGGCTGAATTACATTCTGGGTGTCCTTGAAAATCAGATGAAGGCATTTAGATGGAGGAAGGATGAAAGCAAGGGCAGTGGAGAGTGATAGCTGTCTTTTGAACACAGAAATCACATGCTCAAGCCAGAGTTTGAGAATTCGTTTATTCCTGACGGGAAGAGCTAATGAAGCTACAGCAGCTGTTTAGGCACGAGAAGATGAAAACTGAACATAGGTAGTAGAAGCTGGAGTAGAGAAGACAGGAAGTCTAAGGGTATATTTAAAACAAAGAGGCCCCTTGGAAAGCAGAATGGTGCAGAGCAGCCTAGTAGAAACATCACAATCGTATCTGGGTTCTGCCTCCCCCCAGCTCTGTCATTTAAGGCAACGTACTGGGCTTCTGCTTCCTCAGCTTTAAAATGGGATAAGTCCAACCACAACGTTTAATTAGAAATTCAGTGTGACAATATATAAAGAGAGTTTGGCACATGATAAGTGCTCAATAAATTACATCACTTAAAATGTTATATAATTTAAAGTTTTATTTGCTGTTAAAAATGCAGAGTTAAATCAAAGATAACACTCTGGTTCTTGATATGACATGACGTATTGGAATAGATTTGGCGTGAGAGGTGAATGAGTAATAGAGGGGAGAACTACAGTGTTTACCTTCCTGCGTCTCAACCTGACTGCTCAGAGCAAAGAAGCCTGGCTTTGGAACCAGAACTCCATTGCCATCTTAGAAGAGTCATTGACTAGCTGCAGTAGCCTTGGACAAGTTAATTTAACCTGAGCCTCAGGCTTATATGCAGAAGGTAGTTGACATGGATTGTCTCATTTAATTAATTAATTTTTTAAATTGAAGCATAGTTGGTTTATTAGTTTTGAGTGTACAGCAAAGGGATATATGTATTCTTTTTCAGATTATTTTTCATCATAGGTTATTACAAGATATTGAATATAGCTCCCTGTGCTATATAGTAGGTCCTTGTTTATCCATTTTATATATAGTTATGGTGTTCTGTTAATCCCAAACTTCTAATTTATCCCTCCCCCAGATGGCATTATTTTGCAGAAGGATTCACTCCTCTTTCACTGTAATCAGTTATACACCTACCACTCAATCACGTGATGCCATGTGACACAGAACACCACTGTCTGTGGGAAGAGTCTCTCACTGCCCCACTTCCACTGGGCTTGATCTTGACAGAGTTAGTCAAAGGTATGAGCAGCAATGATGTATGTTATTTTGAAGCCAAAGCTTAAGAGAGGTTCCCTTGCTTGGTTTTAGCCTCTGCCTTGTGTTCCAAACAGTGGCCATGCCTTTAGCCCAACTCTAGAAATGGGGAGCAGAGCCTCAGCTGTCAACCCAGAGCTGCTTACATGTGTCAAATCCTAGAAATCAGTATTCGTGTTTGTAAGTCACTGCGATTGATAATGTTGGTAACTGCCTAACCCTGCAAAAGCTGACTAATGCAGGGGTAATAATATAACACAAATGAAAGTTGTCGACAGATGGTAGCTTCTTAATTAATACCTCTTTGTCTTCTCTCCTTTCTTATATCTGTCAACTGGATGGTAGGTAGAATTGGATGGTAGGTGGATGCAGAAGAAAAAAGTGGAAAAAGTTTAGAGAAAGGTAAGAAGGGAGGTGAGACTTGAAGGAAGGTGGGGAGAGCACTGAAGTGTGGTATTTATCTTGAGGATGCAGTGCTCTCTTCTCTTGTGGTGGGAACGTGGGGCTGTGGGGTCTGCAGTCACTGCAGTCTTTCCTTATCTGTTGTGCTCCAACGCTAATGTCAAGTTCACTGTATTCTTAAAAATAAGTACGAGATGGAACGTCATTATCTCTGTTGGAATTAAATTATATCTCCACTGAACACAGCCACATTACTTTTATTCATAAACATCTTCAAAGTGCATTACGATACGAGATAGTAGGCCCTTGTAAATACAGATTCTCCCAGCTGTTTCATCACATTAAATAAACCCACAAAGATGTAATGAGAATTGGAAATAAAAAGTCACTGTAAGTAAATACAGACAGTAGAGTCCTGTGAGGAGCAGGATGGCATAGTGGAAAGAGGTCAGCCTTTGGCTTCAAGCCACAATGTAAGTCCTTGTTCTAAAATTTGCTAAATGTGTGACTGGGTGTACTTAAACAAGAACCTCTTTTGTTCCTAGTTTCCTATTCTATTAGATGAGGATAATAATGTTTATTGACTTACTGTGAGGATGAAATGAGACAATATAGATAAAGTGTATTGCAGATGATCCACATAGAAGCTATAATTTTTTTTTTAAATTAGAAAAGTGTGGTTGTGGTTGCATCTCAGTATTAACTTGGAGCACTTAAAATTCAAGATCCCTTGGCCTTATCCCTATAGGTTGTTTTAGTAGGTCAAGAGAGAAGGGGAGATAAAGTTCTAGACATTCTTACTTTCAAAAGCTCTCTGGCTACTCTGAATGCACATTCAGGGTGGAGAACCATTGGTAGAGAGTAGAAAACACCTGGTTTTGGAGGTGAAAGACATGGATCAGATTGTAAATCACACTATTGGGAGCTAGTGGAACAGAAGTTCTTAGTGAGGAAGAGGTTGGGGAGTTATGGCTACTAGATAAAGGTTTTGAGAAAAATCAGCAACTGGTGTAGCATAACCAGATATAGGGGAGAGGAACTGCCAAGCCTGTGCTACCAGTTGAAGAAAACTTTCTTTGGATTAGTGAAAGATCTTACCACCTCCCAAGTTCCCTTTCAGCTCCTTGGCAGTTTTAAAAGAACAAAAACAATTAAAGGCAACAATATTTCCGTTGTAAAGGAGGGGTGCTGGAATGGGAGTTTGGGCCAAGGACCGGTGAGAAAAATTAACTGGGTGGAAGCAGCCGTGTAGAAGTGTTGGAAGGAGCTATTAGGGTTGTAGACATATGCTTAGTGTACATTCTCAATGTAATAACTACCATATGGACTTTAAACAAAATACCATTGTATGTTTCGGGCTGTCTGCTATACTAGGAAGACTGAGAGAAGAGAGATGCAGGTACTGAACACGGCCGGTTTGGAAACTTAAAACATCACCCACGGCATCTTCCTTCACAGACCCCAGGGACACACAGAAGGGTTTCATCAAAAGATGGCACCCTTTGAAGGAAGCTCTGCAATCTGATTTATATGATTTCCCTCCTTTCAGATCGCGGTGACTCTCAACTAAAGTAGATGTACGATCGGGGACTAGCGGGCTCTGGCCTCTTTCTGCCGTTGAGTTGCTTTGAAAATCCCTATCACATGCCTACAGTGTCTAGGCAATAGTAAAACATCGGTCCCAGAGTTCTGGCAAACGCCAAGCAAATTGCAAATCAGAAAAGCTCAGTGTTCGGCTTCAGTGGAGACCAAAGGAAGTTGTTCCACCCCAAGCCGGAAGCCGGCAGAAAGTCTGAGACAGTGGAAAGAGTCTCTGTCACAGACACATTTTAAAAACCTCACCAAACACTCACGCCGCCCAACAAAGCAGCTTTCATCCATTCCACATTCTTTTATCCAGTTTGAAAACCAATTTGTGTACCATGACTTGTACTGCAAGCCCCAAATAAATGCTTTCCAAAGAGTAATGGTGAGAAGAATCAAAATTATGTGGTGCCCACCCTAAGAGTTTACTAGATACTGATGTGATGTTAGAACATTCTTGCCACTTGGAGCTTGAAAGAACACACTTCCTGATGTTTGCAAGGCTGTAAAGAGTTTATCATGAGCCCACGGAAAGAACTCTAGAAGGTGGTTTGAGACAATCTGATGCTAATAGAGGATGAATGATTGTCATTATCAATGGATTCTGGACACATCTCTACACCTTGGTCACCTCTTCCACTTAAGGGGTTGTATTTGTGTAAGTACCAAGCATTTGTTTTTTCAAAGGATTCCTCCTTTAAGATGATATCCCAGCGTGTAGGTGCCAGGGCAATAACTATTAAGTGCCCACATATGGTGTTTTATGGGAATACATCTGATGCTATTGTATGGTTGTCACAAGAATACTTGGCTCTTTAAGCCAGAAATACAGATGCTCATAATAAATGATTTTTATGACCTCACATACACAATCATGATGCACAGAAAGTAGAAAGGAAAGACTGCTTGTTTTATGCAGCTTTGGCACTAACCCCATCCCCAATTATGGGCAACAAGGGGATTGTATGAAGCCAATGAAAGCACAAGGGTGGGAAATGGAAAAGATAACACTGTGCTTTCACATGCTGGAGCCTGTTACTGTTCAAATTGTAACAGTATTGTTTGATTGTTTCATTTCCCTCTATGATCTTAAATGTTCCTTCCTTCTCTAGTGATGCCAAAATGTGAGTCGTCTCACTCATCAATGGCAACTCTTTAATCTTTCCTTCTTGGCTCAGCACAAACAGCAAAGGTGGTCACAGATGATGCACAGGATGATGTGTAGGATCTTTCATGCTCAGTGGCAGACTTTCCCCCTCTCCCTTAATAATACCCAAGCCTTTCAGGGTAGAGTTGGGAGAAAATGATCTGTTGTTTCTGTTGAGGGTTTGTACACTTCAGTATTTCCAGATTATAGCTGCGTGAAGCATTTTCTGCAAAATAGGAAGCCAAGCCAAATTTTCTGGGTTTCAGGTCTGCAGACAAAATTTAAACCAGCTGGATTTTATTGGGAACTTTCGCATGCAAGTAAACCTAGTGGTGAAACTCAAGCCCAGTGGTTGTCTCCTCTGGAAGGGGCTACATCTTGAGGGACCATAACGCTCCCCCCCCCACCTCTTCCCTTAAGGGCATTTTGAATTTTGAAAGTTCCTAAGAGAAATCCACCAGATTAGTCTTTAGAGCGTCTGACTGAAATCTTAGCCACTGAAGATGGAAGGTACAACTTGGTCTGATGTCTCTTAGTCAAATCTTCAGAGAGATAGGAGTTACGTCTTTCTCTGTTAACTGATTTTAAATCACCCTCAATGAAACCAGCTAATGATTTCCACCACATATGCACTTACAAACACAAAAGCCAACACGCACACACACATTTGCTTAGACTCTTTCTTGCACACATGCGTGCACGCACACACACGTGGAGAATGGCAAATAATGACTACCTTACTGGTTTTATTATCTAGTGAAAGTTTCACATCCTATTTTGACTATTGACTCTAACTTAAGTGAAAGTTACCACTTTCATTGCTAAAAATATGCAATTTTATAGATTTAAACATAAGTAGTAGAAACAAAGGAATACGTCGTAAACTTTTATTTAGTAAGTCTGGGCTACGTGATTCATAAAGCTATTTAGAATTTGGAAAACAAAGCACTAAAAGGTACTTCAATGCTTGAGAAAATCCTTTTGCTCCAAATCTCAATATAGATCTCTGAAAGAATAAGAACTTTTCCAAGGGCAAAGAAGGAAATGATACAGGCTTTCATAAGATTTTAGTATAATCGTAGGAAGGAAAAGTTCTTGGCAGACTGCTGGTTTTTTGGGCACTGAAAAAAAAAAATGTTCACTCCAGAGCTGGTCCTATACAAAGACAGCATGGAGATTTGCTGAAAATGTACTCTCTTCAAGTATATTTTCCATCACCTCATCTAAGGATATCAGGGCACATCTAATATCAGAGATCATCTACTTCTGTTAAACCATTACCAAAAGTTAAATTGTGAGAAACCTGAGGTCTAGGGTGAGTGTAACTGTTTTCCTCCATACCACCCGGGGCAGTGAGGGCTTGAATTTGCTTCCTTTGCTCTCGTTTTTATATTACAGCATACTGCCTCCCAACAAACGCACTTTCAAGACCTTTTGCTCCCTTGGAAATGTAACATTTCTAATCAATTGACAATTACAAATTTCACTTCATTAGATGAGAGACGTATTATAGTTGCTTAAAATTCAGTTTTTGGTACTCCGAACTGCCTTGTTTAAATTCCGCCCCCATTGTCTTCTGTGGGAAAGAAGACAAGTTTCTAACTTCCAGGTGCCCCCATTTTTTCTTGGGTAAGAGATAGAGCATCTACTTCATCTACAGCTTGTAAAAATGAATTAAACATACATGCAAGGAATAGACTCATGTCGAACACATAGTAAGCTCTCAGGTCACAGATCCTGGAGTAAACACAAGACAAGTAAGCTAGTGTCCATAGCCAGGGGACAGCTTTAAACTGGCAAGCAGTATATTTAGATGTCTATTAAATCTTCATCTTAAGTAATTTATCTTAGGGAGCTTCGGTTTTCTCCATGTTACTATTTCATGTTGTTGAGGAAAATTTGCCAACATGTGCATTAAAATGTTCCATGCAGTTTGTCAAATGGTAGAATTCTTTTCTTTCCTTTTTTTTTTCTTCTTTTTCTGCCACATCAGCATACGGAAGTTCCTGGGCCAGGGACTGAATCTGAGCCAGAGCTGTGACCTACACCACAGCAGCAGCAACACCAGATCTTTAACACCCTACACTGGCTGGGGATTGAACCTGTGCCAGAGCAGAGACAAGCTGGATCATTAACCCACTGTGCCTCAGTGGGAACTCCGGGAGGATTATTTTCAAGCATTTGTCCAGATCCTGACACTATGAATATTAACGCCGTGTTTTAGGGATTGACTTCTGGCCGCTAGTCATTCTTTCTGCAGTGTCTTTGAGGCAGGTGATAATGTGCTGGGAGAGTACCAACACATGATAGCCATTGTTTTCCATAACAAGTGATACCAAATATGAGCAAAATGCACTGGAAACCTTCTCTATGAGCTGTACGTCCCTATTCTAAATATGGCACATTCCAGGGCAACCCCAGGTACACCAACAGAGAGGTTCAAGCATTCCACCTAGTCTAACCTGCACATGGAGTCTTAACTTACTTACTGCTATGCTTGGCAGAGTGGGCAAATCTAGGGTGAACTTATTTTCTGTGTAGGGTTCTGATGCAGATTTCTGCTGCGTGGGAAACCTGACATCTGAATCCATTCGGTTGCATATGAGAGGTTCCAACAGGTGAGCTTATCTAGCTGATTCCTCCCTTCCCTTTGGTTGCTCTTCACCTCCAAGCATAATTTCACTCAGTTCTGTACTATTTTGTGAATATCAGGCATCGGCTGCTGAGACCCAAGTGATGACACTCAGTGTTCTGAGGTTTTCTCACTTGTGACTTTTATCCATCGCATCAGTGCTTATCAAGGTGGACAGCGAAATCACAGGGCCAATGAGAGTTCTCCCAGGGATTGTGTTTACAATTTCATGTTCATAATATGACAGTCTCAGTCCTAATACGTCTGGGATATATTAATAATTTATTTATACTTAATAAGAAACAGGCATCACCTCACCATTCTTTAATCAAAACCAGTGCCTCTCTTACTCTGGGGATATCTTATTGAGTGGGGATAGATGGAGATGATGAGGTCTGTTGCTCCACTGGCTTGGTGAACAAATTGAAGCACATTTCAGAATCATGATTTTAGGGATGCTTTTTGTTGTTGTTGTTGTTCTGAGACCAATTTCAATGTGCTGGTGATCTGCACACCTACAGGCCATTCTCTGGACACCAGCTGGGTGTCTTAAAATTTAACTCATTTCTGACACCATCTACCCAGAGAGGGCGTCAGATTCCAAAAGTCCTACGAGACTCTCTCCCACACTCTTCAGATGCTAGTCACAACTCCATGCTGTTACCTGTACTTCTCTCCTGCCATCCACAAATTAGACATTTCCGGGACCTCCTCCTTAGCTTCAATTAATTTGCTGAGAGTGCCTCATAGAACTCAGACACATGTTTTAGTTACTAGATTGCCAGATTATTATGCAAAGGTATGATTCAGGAAGAGCCAGATGGAAGAGATGAAAAGGCAAGGTGTGGGAAAAGGGTTCAGAGCTTCCATGCCCTCTCCAGGGACCACTCTCCATCACCTCCGTGTGCTCCCCAACTTGGAGGCTCTAGGAGCTCTGTTCCTTTGAGATTTTAATGGAGGCTTCATTACACAGGCATGACTGGTTAAATCATTGATCATTGCTTGATTTCAACCTCTAACCCCTCTCCCCTCCCTGGAGGTTGTAAGGGCAGTGGTCCTGGAAGTTCCAGTTCTCTAAGCACTCAGTTGTTCCTCTGACAAGTAACCTCCTTATTTAGGTTACTAAGGGCTTTTCCAAAAGTCGCCTCATTAATGTAACAAAAGACGTTATCACAGGGTTTAAGGAGCTCTGTGCCAGGAACAGGGTCTAGGTTGAAGACTAAATACAGTAGACCCTTGTCTCACGGGGTCCACATCCAAGATTCAACAACAGATGGTGGATCAAAAATATTTGGGAACAAAAATTCTAGAGAGTTCCAAAAAACGAAACTTGAATTTGCTGCACACTGGCAACTACTTATTTACATAGTGTTTACACTGTATTTACAACTACTTACAAAGCATTTACATTGTATTAGGTATTATAAGTGATTGTAAAAAATATTAATAAACAGAAATTTCAATTAAATAGGAGAGCAGGATGGGGCGCTCTTACACCCCATGACAATAGCAGAGTCCCACAACAAGAAGAAAGACTCCTCTTATTTCCTGGCAAGGACTCAAAGAAAAGTCATGGACTCGTTATTCTCTGCAGTCCTCCTGACTTCCTTTCCCCTCTATAAAACCATCTTCTTCCCTTGCCATTCGAGAACTTACATGTGGCTTGCCTCGGTTGTAGACCCTGAATTTCAATATTCTGCTGATCCTAACTAAACCTATCTTTGTGGAAGAAATATTTGAGTCCATTTGTTTCAGGCCTTCACCCAGAACTACTAAATCAGAATCTGCATTTTAACTAGAAACTATGTGATTCTTATACACATCAAAGTTTGAGACCAAATGTCCAAATTTATCAGCTGTCCCAAAGTCATTCAGAGATATATTTAAAGAGTCACTTATCCTGAGAAAATATGTCACCTTAGAGCTTCCAGAAATTCACCTGTTTGCCACACTATCTGTGAGCCTTTCTAATGATTATGCAAAATTTACTGATTTGTATGATTTTCCAAATCCCTAAAACACTATAGTAAGAGTTAATATTTACTGAATTCTACTAAGTTATGGATATTTTTTTCCATGAATTAATGTTATAATCTTGGCACCAACATTCTTGGTAAAGGTTGGTTTTCCATTTCATGGATAAGAAATTGAGGCAAAAAGAGAGTAATTGGTCACAGCTACTTATCCTGTAAATGATGGAGAAATTATTCACTTATCTCTAAGGCTAGGTTCTCTAAACAAACATGGCATTTGATTATTAGAGGCATTGTTACTGATCATGGCCTTTAGCCAAAATTCAAGATTGGGGCTGGGGAATGAGGGAGGTGAAAGAGGCCTTCTTTATATTTTAGGTTTGAAAACTAATAAAGGTTTAATACCTTGACATCCCTGGGGCCCAAACTCAAAGAAATATGAATTATAAGTAGCATAAGAGTCTAAAGTTACAGAGTTTATTTACCATGGCTCTGAATTTTTACATTGAGTGGTAACTAAAGTTATTCCAAAGAAATGGTTTATTTGTTTTTATTATTCTTTGTATTGATAACTTATAACACACACGGCTGTTTTCTAAATAATTCTAAAGAGTCTGCAAATAATGAAAAACAAGATCCTAAAGGAATAATTTTTAAGAGGAAGATCATACATTTATAAATGAGCATCTATGAATATGATGGACTACAAATTCACCATGGAGCTACTCTAATCCAGAAAATACAAAATACTAGGCTATTTACAGGCTGTGTTATAAATATGAATGTAGGGTAGAGAAATTATGTTGAATGTTCCTTGGAAAACCAAGAGACATTTTTAGCACCTGGACTGAATTTGAAGGAAACTGGACTTGAATTAGAGTTTTGTGTAGGAACCAAGAAGAAGTCAGTGGTTTTGGCTAGATGAAGTGTTTTATTTAAAGCCAAAACTGAACATAAAGCTCCTGGAATACTAAACTATATAAACTGGCTATAAGAGAAAGTGGTATATATGTGCGTATGCATGTGCACACATGTATGTGTGTTTGTATGTTTGTGTAAGCGCATGAGAGGGATGAGGGAGGGGGAGGGGGAGAGAGACGGAGGGAGGGAAGGAGATTTTTGTAGTGGAAATGTCTTTCATAATTCATTTAGCGGTTTTATTTGTAGCCTATAATCTTCCTTTTTCAGACAGCCAACGACTGAATGACAATAAAAATTAAAATAAGAATATACAAAAGTGAGTTTGAGCCTCTATTAATCCATTTTGTACAATCTTTAAATTATTTTCCTGAAAATAAGTGTAAAATTTTATGCCGTTTAAAAATTATATAAAACTATGTATTAGGTACCTCTGTACTTACATGGGTGTGTTTAAAGGGCTTTCTATAAAAATACTTACTAATGGTATGCTAGTTTTAGACTGAGAACTTCACTGAGAATATATAGACAAAATGTTGTAAGACAACACATCCAAACAATAATCTATCCATCGAAGGGAGACAAATAGGATGAATAAAACAGTCATTAATAATGTTGATATATAAGATGAGGCATCAATAGACATACAGGTGAGAAGTAGGGCTACAAAAAAAGAAGTTAGGTTGTGGAAATATCTCCTAATCAGAAGGACTCTTTAAAAGTCTCCCAACAGACTATATACATGTTTAGGAGTTTTTATATTACTATTTCACAAAAGCCAGGTAGTTCTGCAAATCTATTGAGGACTATCTTCTTTCATCCTTGCTACCAAGAGACAGGGCTACCTGAATCCTACAGCTTGTTAAGGGGATAACACAGACTTATGAGCAAAAAACGTGTTAGAGCCAGTTACCTGTTTCAATGTTGACATTGCCCAAAGATCAACTGTAAAATAGTTTCTGAATATCCAGATTTTTGAAAGCAGATTTGTAAAGAGGAAAAATGTTGGAAAATATAAGGAGCGTAGAAATGTTTTTATGAAAGTGGGCAGTGGTGGTAGCAGCCTGGTCTTGTTAATTTCTGGTTCTTTTGCTCAAATATTTGAACTGAAAATTCCAGCTTAAATGGAAACGCAAATGAGTAAGTCTCTTAATAGGGAAGCTATATTATTAAGAGAGTTTTAAGAGAAAAACAAAACAAAACAGTGGTATTAAGAAGACGGTGCTGCCAGAGTTATAGTAGGTAGACATTGGTTCATTCATCCATCCATCCATCCATCCACCCATTCACCCACCCATTCAGCTATCCATTCATTCATCCATCCATCAATTCACTCACTCTTTACTGAATAGCTAATGTGTACCAACTGTGTTTTAGGCACTAGGGTGAAGCAGGTCACCTTAAGAGCTGCATGGTATTAGCTTTGCCTTTCTGAGCACAGACATTTCTCAGTCCCTTAGAGGTGTGAGCTAAAAGAGGCTCTGGGACCTATAGCCAGTGACACAAGTTTTTCCCACCTGTGAATTAAAGCAGTGGTACCAAACTTGGTTGGAAATAAAACCATCAGGTGATACAAATATGAGCTCAGGTAGACACTGGCTGGTTTTCAAGCAGAGATCGAGAGATTTTTTTTTTTTT
>PVHT021183524.1:10575445-10622413 GCA_004024745.2 Catagonus wagneri | reverse complement strand
GCGGCATATGGAGGTTCCCAGGCTAGGGGTCTAACAGGAGCTGCAGCTGCCGGCCTTCGCCACAGCCACAGCAACGCAGGATCCGAGCCGCGTCTGCAACCTTCACCACAGCTCACAGCAACGCCGGATCCTTAACCCACTGAGCAAGGCCAGGGATCGAACCCGCAACCTCATGGTTCCTAGTCGGATTCGTTAACCACTGAGCCACGACGGGAACTCCAGATCGAGAGATTAAACTGAGGACCCTAAGATGTGAAAGTCAGATGTCTTAGATCTAAATTGTAAGATATACGACTGGAAAGATCTCCAACCCAGTATTTCTGAGTTAAGCAAATTGACTCAACCATGCAGCAAAAATCAGATTAAGGGGATTACATTTTTTCATTTAAGTTCATTGTTTAGATTAGCTTGAATCACTGCATAAGTGAGAGGGGCACGAGGGTGAGGAAACAAGGAAATAAGGCAGACTTGGGAGCTAAGTCAAGAAAACACTTTTTATTATGGATCCTGGCACATGGAACTAACAAGAAAAGCAAATAGATTAGAAACCTGATGCATTTTTAAGAGACTCTTGCCAAGGAAGCCACCCATCTGTATGCAAAGAGTCTGTGACCACTGACCATTAAAACAGCTCTCAATTCCTCAAGAAATCTGAGCAGGCTATGGTCTAGGAGAGTTCCTGTTCCCCAGAGAGGGCATCCTCCCTCCTATCTACTTCAGATACTGCTGTGGAGCATGGAGGACAAGGAAGAATCTTCCAGAAGGCAAGATGGGAACCACCCAGGTGGTGCTTTCCAGGTCTGTCAAAAAGGCTTCAAATGCCTACCACACAGGATCTCATTACTGGGTGCAGTAACTCTCTCATTTTTCCTTATTTGGAATGAGAGTGTTAACTGAGGTTATGCTGTCCCTGTCCCCGTTAATATATACATACGCATACATACGGCATGTGTGTCTGCATGCGCGTGTGGATGCATGTGCTTATTATTTGTGTGGGGGGAATGGCAGGGAATAAGTAATCTTTCTAGTTCATGGGCTGCTTGTCCACCACATGGGGCTGCAACATCTGGGTTGCACACCATCCAAGATCCTGGTCTTTGAGCTGGATGAACATTTGGGAAACTTTGGGTTGTCTCCCTTGGGGAAAAGGTCAGTATGTTCTCTGTGTGGGCATAGTAGACATTGGTTCATTCACCCATCCATCCATCTATCCATCCATCCATCCACCCATTCACCCATCCATTCAGCTATCCATTCATTCACCCATCCATCAGTTCACTCACTCTTTACTGAATAGCTAATGTGTACCAACTGTGTTTGGTTGGGCAAAAGGAAGGGTGAAATGTGGCAGAGTCTCACTTGTTGATTAATAGCCATAGTTGCCTTCTCTTCTGTCTCTTGTAGACAGCGTGGCCATGCGACTTGAGTCACGGTCAATGGGATGCGGGATGTTGACGATGTGCATGGCCACCACCTCCAAACCAGGGAACACCCCTCTCTGACTACAAGACCCTCTGTGTTCTGTCTGGTCCTGCCCTCCAGATGAAAGGAGAGGGCTCTGAAGTGTATCCCGAGGCAGAGACACGTGAGGAAGGGATCGCCCTCTGAATGAGCATCCCTAATGCTGATTAGAATTTTGGTTATCAGAGAATAAACTCCCACTGCGTGAAGCCACTGCGATCTGGAGCTTGTTTGTTAACTCAGCTGGCACCAACTTAAAATCCGGAAGAAAATATCGAGGAGGTGGGCAAATAATTGGGTCTGAAGCTTAGTAAAGAGGTCTGCCCTAAAAATTGTAAATCAACGGAAGGGATGACGATGTTGCAGCCATGGATGGATCTAGGGGGAAATTACAGAGTTACTCCAGGAGAAAGCCTCCCGCTCAACCTTGCGCAACACAAATATTAATTGGCCCGTTGGATAAGCCTGCAAGTAGACATAGAAGAAGCAGCAAAGGAATAAAAGCCAAGAGATTTTTTTTTAGAAAAATATTTCAAGAAAGAAAGAAAGAGTATTAAATTATTCTTGAAGGCAGCTTAAAATTCTAGTAAGGAGTTCCTGTCATGGCTCCGTCGGGTTAATGAACCCGACTAGCTTCCATGAGGACTCAGGTTCGATCCCTGGCTTTGCACAGTGGGTTAAGGATCAGGTGTTGCTGTGAGTGAGCTGTGGTGTAGATTGCAGACACGGCTAGGATCTCTCATTGCTGTGGCTGTGGTGTAGGCCAGCAGCTGTAGCTCTGATTTGACCCCTAGCCTGGGAACCTCCATATGCCGCTGGTGCTGCCCTAAAAAGACAAAAAATAAAAAAAATAAAAATAAAATAAAATTCTAGTAAGATAAGAACATCCAGCAGCCCTGACATCAATGAGGTTGGAAAATAGCTGCTCTAGTGAGGGCCAGACTGGACCTCACAGCAACCCTTTTGAGAAAGTTGGCTGTGAAGAGGAGGAGCTATGACAGTTAATTAACAAGATTTTTTTTTTCCTGTTCATCCAAATGGGGATCCTCGAGAATATTTAGAAATGAGTAGAGAACCTCTCTTTCTGGTGAGATGACACAATCGGCACTCTGACTAATCACTCTACCACAAGAAAGTGACTAAGAAGTACTGACCGACTTCAATGACATTTTCCATTTACTAAAATTCAAACTTATTTTTAAAAGGTACTTGCAGTCCAGGAATAGAAATTCTTTTTCTTTCTTTTTTGTCTTTTTAGGCCCACACCCAAGGTATATGGACGTTCCCAGGCTAGGGGTCAAATCAGAGCTCTAGCTGCTGGCCTACACCACAGCCACAGCAATGAGGGATCCGAGGCAAGTCTGTGACCTACACCACAGCTCATGGCAATGCTGGTTCCTTAACCCACTGAGCGAGGCCAGGGATCAAACCTGTGTCTTCATGGATGCTAGTCAGATTCGTTTCCACTGACCCACGACTGGAAACAGGTAATCTCTTTTTATTTATTTATTTTTTAAAAATAATTCTTCTGAAAGAAGCTGTGACTTCAGGGGCAGAATGGGTATATTTCCAAATTTCTTTTAGATGACTACAGTTGGCATAAAAAGACAACTTTGCACCAAGAGAAAAGGAACATTCCTGTCGGCGTGCCCTGCACACACACCCGGAACCGAATCTTTCCGTGTAATAGCAAAGGCAATCATGATCCTCTAATTCTTTCCATTTCTGTGATCCTCCCTGTCTTAACCAATTTCTCTCTCTTCGCTTTCTCTCATCTCTCTCTCTCGGCTCTAACTGCCACCAACTTGCTCTGCGTTGCAAGATCCCGGAGAGAAGTGAGTCTGTGGAGATGCAGAGGTTTGCAGGTAAGTGCGAGTTGGTGGCCGAGTTACCAGTGTGTTCAGGGTGCTGGCTGCCCAGGTGCAGTTGGCAGGCAGGAATCAAGGCTCAGATCCGAGATCAGCATGAAGAGCTTCTGCCTGAGAGGGCTGTGGAGCCTCCCGGACGGACATAAGCCCCTCGTCCTCACAGTTTCACAGGCAGGAGAACCCAGAGGGCTGCAGTCAACCAGCCAGACCTGGGGTCCCGCGTGCGCCGCAGCCTGGGCGTGAAAGCTGAGCAAACCGTTGCACCTCTCACCTCCCTTGATCTCCCATGTGAAACTGCAGGAATAATAGTTTCCAGGTCATGGAATGAATGATTAAGGTTAGATGAGCTACGTGACCAAAAATTATCACTCAGTAAATTCTAGTGACTCTGTAATTATTTATAATTATTTTAAGACTCTGACTTGGCTACATCAATGTAGGTTTCTTTCAGATGAATTTATGTTTCAGGCATGTGTTTTTCAAACTTCCCAAGGCAACACAGGAGTCATGAAGTCAATTTACTAGGTAGTTGTCAGCCTTGAAAAAAAATAATGGAATAGAATAATAATGATTTTTAAAAAGCAAAAGAGGATTTCCTGTTGTGGCTCAGCTGGTTAAGAACTCAGCTAGTATCCATGAAGATTCTGATTTGATGCCTGGCCTCCCTCAGTGGGTTAAGGATCTGTGATTGCCACAAGGTGTGGTATAGGTCACAGATTTGGTTTGGATCCTGCATTGCTGTGGCTGTGGTATAGGCTGGCAGCCGTGGCTCTGATTCCACCCCTAGCCTGGGAACTTCCATTTGCTGTGGGTGTGGCCTAAAAAAAAAAAAGATGGAATACACTGCATGTAAAAATCAAATGTGAAATGCATTGCTGACTGTGGCCTGAGGTCAAGTGCGTTTGAACAATGCTTCAAAGCCAAACAAATGTGACAAGTGAAAAACTTCCCCGCACTGTCCCCTCTGTTCTCCATTCTGCCTCTTTCAGGTAAAGTGAGCAGAAGCTGAAGGGCTTGGAAACCAGCTGTAATGAGGGCTGTTTTTGATAATGCGTGAGCGTGCTGGGCTGATGTGAAAAGCCAGAGGCAGTGGTTAGAGAGATTCAAAAATCTCTGTGTGCTACCACTCCCCGAGAAAACGGGGCAGAGGATAGAGGTTTGTTAGAACTAGCCAGGCTAAGGATTTAATTTGTGTTTTTGTCTGAAACGTTTCCTGTTAATTCAAGTACCCAGAATTCTTACGGAAGGCCTTTAAGGTTCTTTTAATTCTATAAACCTGTCACTTAAAATTCCTACTTTTAGTAGGTAATGCTTGAGGAGAAAAACCTCATAATGTTTAGTCTTCCTAAGTGAGTGAAGAAAAGTGAAATCATTTTGAATTTTCTTTTTTCTAAAACATTATATACTATGTCAATTTTTATGTTTTTGTGTGTGTGTGTGTGTGTGTGTGTGTGTGTCCATTTCTACTGTCTCTTCTTGAACTTTTTTTTTCCCAACTCTATACAGGTTATATTAGCCAAATACAATGAAAGCAAAACATAACAGTAATTAAAAACACATGGGAGAATACCAGGCTTGGAAGTAGAATTAGGTTGCTTGGACTGGCATTCTTAGGGGATTTATGCCCAAGGAACTGAGTTATCATTAACTTGTAGGAATTACATTTTTTTTTCCTGGATACCATTTAATATGGAGAAACCACTTATAAATAAGCATGATAATGTAATTGCATACATTGCTGTTGGTTTAAGTTATCTTATTTGGTATTTCCTTCTGTAACATTATGAGCCATTCATTATAATTACCTTTAGTTCCAACAGAATTAGCCACCCAATATTAATCAGAGAGGAAGATTATTTAGACATTATGACTCAACATATATAATGCAACAATTTTCCTCTCTGCATGATGATTTCAATAGAAATATGTCTGGAGTGCTAATTATAAAAATTGTAGAAATTCCACAGAGAGCCCTATTGGAATCAAAGCCATATACTCTCAGTTGCATGCCTATTACTTAATGAATAACAAATCACAATTTTGATTATTTGGATAATGTGTATCTCTTTACTATCTTTAAATAAAAATAGAAAAAAAATTAAAATGTGTATATCTGTTTGTAGTTAGATATAGGTATGTATAAAGATATCTATATCTGTCGAAATTTACATACTTTTTTTTAACAATAAAATGGTAAATTTCTATTATTTCCTTCTGGAAATGGTACCTGTGGGTTTGGTGGTTACAACCAGGGGCCCTGGGCGCTGGAGATGTTTGGGGGGTTGAATGGTTGCATGGACTAACCCTGAAGGTGGATTAGGTTCTTGCTGTAAGACTCATAGCCAAATGCCTCTCAACCACTTGTTCAATATTCTGGACAAAGTATCTAAATTCCTAAATCTCAGTTTTCTTATCCCCAAAAAAGTTAAGAATAACTTTAGAAAATGCATTTTCGGTCCTCTCATTAGAGGGAGATCAGCAGACATATGAAAGACCGAGGCGATATGACTAAATCCAAGGGCAAATACGTTTTACTTAGGTTGGAACGACCATCAAGCAGTTTGTTAACTTCACCACCCCCTGATGAATCCAGCTTTGAATACACCTTCTGGTATAGTCCCTTCTCACAGAGACTCTGAACTTGGCCACGTGTCTTGCTTTGGCCAATGAGGCATTAGCAAATATAGCAGAAGCAGATGCTTCATTAGTACTTTGCCACTGGGGATTAGATGCTAGGGGTGCTGCTATCACCGTGAAAGAGCACCGGGTTCTACCACTGAAGAGAAGAATCACAGCATCCCAGCCAATGGCGCTCGCTAAATACCATCGTGGACAGTTCAGCCTCAGTCTTGCCACCAATCCGCTACAAAAGTGGCCCCAAACAAGACCATCTGAAGGACCCACTTAACTGAGCCAAGCCCAAGGAGCAGAACTGTGGGCAAATAAACAATCATTTCAAGCCACTACATTTGGAGTTGGTTTGTTACTTGTGATAGATATCTGATACATTCAGTTATCTGGTAGAATTAACCTTTTAAGCTGTTGACATTGAAATCAATAAATGATAACTAGGAGTGACCAATCATGTAAATTAAAAGCACTTACCACTTTCAGATGAATGAATAAAATAGCAAATGCACGAAATATGATTTAGAAATGGAATAGCAAATGTAAAGAAGTATTTGTGAAAATTTTTTCTGTGCTAGATTACTGCTTTGTGCTATCCAGACAAAAACAAGAAATATATATAATATATACATATCTAAAATGTTATTTGGGTAACTTACTGAGACATGATTTTCTGTGAAGCATATGCTGGAAAATCTTGCACAAAGATTCTTCACTTTGGGTAGTGGTCTTACAGGTACACGGCACTTGAAGGGCAGTCCCAAGGGTACCCATGTAAGCCGCTTTGCAGTCATCACTTCTGGAGCAAGTGAAGTCCTGCTTATTTAAGGTACTGATGCAGGTCTCATCCTCATGGCACTTTGCCGTCACATGCTGCCAGCACTTTGCCTGGAATATTCTATAGCGCCTCCTAGAGTTGGGAGAAGGAATTAGTCTCTGAATAGTATTATTTCACAATTACAAGAGTGCTGCCTCACCTAATGAAAGACGGACATAAAACAAAATGCTTTCTAGATGATTCTAAGCGTAGCTGAAGACTCAGTTTGTACATTCAAACATTCCAATATGGAAGAAAACGTAGAGAAACCTTGTGAATTATTTTCCTTTTGTGATGAAAGACAGAGGCTGAGTTTAGGATTCCCTGGATGAATCTTCCTTCATTACTAATTTTATTTCAGTGGGTGATGATTTGCAGTACGCGATACTTGGGAGATTTATTAGCCATATTTTTTGAAGTAGAATGTGGTTCTGATACTAGCATTTGGCCATCATCTCATACCAAGTGATTTCAGAAAAGGCTCTTGACCTTTCAAGGCAGTTTTCACACAGGATGGGAGGTACTGTACTCTTCTCAATGTTTCTAAGCAGACAATTAGAATTAACAAAATGCTCTGAGGTTTTCTGGCAACATGAGCTAATTTAAAGCAAAATATGAGTTTATTTGATGGTTGAGATAATCCGTTAGAACCACATCTATTCATGTTTTCCATGTATTTCATTCTTGCTATACTAGCTTTGAGTAGAAGTCTGGATAGTGTATAATCATTTCCTACATAAAACTTCACAGTAAGAGGATATCTACTCAGTGGAACCAAGGATGTTAATCTTCCTCGTTAATATCTATAACCTATAATTACTTTTTGCCCTTTCTTGAATAGGTCACCATCAAACATGCAGGAAAACCCTCTGAGTACACATCACCTGAAGCCTCGAGTCTATTTGCTGTCATAATGCTATTCTGCTTAAATCCATAAATCACATTATTTTCAATAATCTCATATTTTAAGTCATTTTAAAGTAATTAGCTTTTAAATACAGTGGTAAGAATTAGTATATATTAAAATTTATATTCAATAAAATGCTATAAATTTTCTGATTATGTAATTCTGAATCCAGAAGAACAAATGTGTTCCTTTGATGCAGGTAAGGATTGTATATAAGATGTCACCTAAATGTCCGCATTGATGGTATTGTCACTTATGAGGTTGATGGGTGCCAATTATTCTTTTTTAATATGTTTTTACAAAGTTTAAGTTTTTAATATGTGTTTAAGTTTTTGATGTGTTTTAATGTGTTTTTACAAAGTTCAAGTTTTACAAAGTTTAAGTTTACAAAGTTTAAGTTGCATGATTTACCTACTCATAAAAGTTATTCCATTCAAAAAATTAGCTTAGAAAATTTGCAAAAATAATGAGTCGAAGAATATTTAATTAAAAATAAAGAATTATGAAAATACTTTGGCATACTAATTCATTTGAAAAAATTAAAATGGCAAAAAATTATGTTATAGAAATTGCGCTTTATGTTTGAAATATTTTGACATGTAGCTGTTTCGCTATAGTTATTTTCTTGATTTCTGAAATTCTTATTCTGGTTTATTATTTGAACAATTAATTATTTAAATGAGTAATTTTTAATCTGAGTTGGTTATTTTGTTTTTAGTTTTGCTCTAAATTTCTGGTTCTGGTTGCATTGTAAAATGATTGGGGTCTGTGAAATTTCTGAACATAGAATATATTACATTTATCTTTGTGACCTAATATACAGTCAAACTTTGTGAATATTCCATGGTGCTTAACTATGTATATTGTGAAGTTTTGCTTTTCAAAAGTAGATAAAATAGGAGCTTCCATCTTGGCTCCGCAGTAACGAGCCTGACCCGAGCCTGAGGACGCAGGTTTGATCCCTGGCCTCGCTAGTGTGTGAAGAATCTGGCATTGCCATGAGCTGTGGTGTAGGTTGCAGACATGGCTCGGATCCTGCGTTGCGGTGGCTGTGGTGTAGGCTAGCGGCTACAGCTCCTAGCCTGGAAACTTCCATCTGCCATAGGTTCGGCCCTATAATGACAAAAACTTAAAAAGTAGATAAAATTTCTTCTAGGCAAATACCTTTTTCTCCACTACTTTCTTGAGTTCATACACATGAAAATATAATGTATTATAATTTCCTATCAACTCCTAAGCAGTTATAACTTGCAGAACATAATATCACCTCCCAGTATATGTCTGTATTAGACAAAATCATTTGAAAAACAGCCTTGAATCATCTTTTTTTTTGCCCTTTTAAAATAAACAAGGAGTTTCAAAACCTAGCTTGAACTGAGGAATCTGTGACAGGGAGTGAAACTGTATTTTAATATCTAACTGCTCTGCTCTGCCCCATGCAAAAGTGCTTATGCAGCAAAGATAAGTGATGAGGCCTTAACATTCTCATTGAAGAAATGCTTTTTCATTTGGAGATTTTTTTCCACCTAAGTTACATTAACAATAATTTAATATAAATACTGGAAATCTCCTTAAGGCAAAATTTGCTGGAGAAAATGACAGAATCTTTCTTTTCATCTTGACAACTAATATCGTATGATATTTCCATCACCTCTGTAAAATGTGCGATAAGAGACTCTTTGCACATGGTGAAAAGAAGTCAAAGACACACAGTCCTTACTCCCTGAACTAATATATGTAAGGGAGAAAGTACGTAAGAAGAGACGTGTATCTGTAGATTAACACATTATCAAAATTAAGCACAAGATATTCAAAAGTGGAGGGAAATGAGATGACATCTTTTGAGTGCATCTTATATTCCTGACCCTGCACCAAGCCTTTGGCGAGGCAGTGAAACCCAGGAACCCTTGCTGAGGAAAATCACCGACTCTGTATCAGTGCATCTGAGATGATGTTGATGCCAAGGTGAGGTTCATGCATGTGTGTGTGCTTCAGAATCCATTACAGCCTTCTCAAGGACTATAGCAGCAGATCCCATCCCTTGCCATTGAAGTATTTTATTTGATAGGGAAGCTCAGCTATCTCATTCTGTGAACACTGAGCACAAACATCTTCAAGACAATGAGGTAGGCTATATGGGGCCGTGGCACTGACATCAGGTAAAGTTAGGTAACCATTTATGGAGACATCTGACATTCTTATAGGGATTACTTAAGAAAAAAAAAAAGTGTCTCCTGACTGGTTAGAATATTATTTGGCTTCCCTGTTAGTGTAGGCAGCTGATTGACAGATATGATAAATCTTCGATATGAAAAAATAGTGTAATCAAATGTTTTTACCACATTTCATGGCTCCTAGGAGATACCATTACTTTATTACAACTAAAATTGCTTGTTGACATTTAAGTTGTTTTAATTTAATGCTTTTTTTTGGCCTTTGAGCATTGAGCTTAAGATTCATTCCAAATATATTAACGATACTAAATGTGCAAAAGATTTGCATCTTTGATTCAATGAAATACAGTATTGCACTGAGTAAGGATATTTTGAGTTGTAAAAAGTTTGAAAATTTAAAATTGCATTGTCAAAATATTTTATCATAATTTTATTATTCATTCAAGAGAAACAATTAGTAAAACTAAATAACTGATACATACTTGCATGAAAAGACCCTCAAAACTTTCTTAGGGACGTTGGCATTCTCTGCGATAAGTGGGGGCAAAAAAAAAAAGAGCGTCAGTGCTCTCGGACTCTGCTGAGATATTTTCCCTTTGAAAGAATATTTATTACAACGGACTGGGTCTTTTTCCCTTTAAAAGAATATTTATTATAACGGACTGGGTCTTTTTCCCTTTAAAAGAATATTTATTATAACGGACTGGGTCTTTTTCTTAACAAATGTTTACAAGATCTGGAGCAACTCTGCAAATTAGGATGACTGACAGTAAAGGAGAGAGGAGAGTTAAAAGGCTGAAGGAAAACTGTTTACCGAGAACCATCCCTTCGGGAGGCTGATGTCATTGAATCTCATTTTCCAGTGGTTGAAGCAAGGGGACAAAAATAATGTCTTGTCTTGAGCTATCACACTGAGCCCCTCCTCCACACTAAGCATTTACCTTGCTCTTTTAATGAATTTGCTATATATGGAATTTGTTTCTCTAAATGCAGTTAAATGATACAGTCTCTGATGGAAGGTACTGGGGGGAAAAAAAACAGTATGAATTATCTTGAGTCAATTACTCCATGAAGAAGCAGAAGTTTAATCCAAAAATTATACAGTTCCATACTGGTTGTTCAATAAAGCTCCTTTAACATGGTAACATCACTGTTTCAGATAGTTTTGATTCATCAGGTTTATTCAGTGTTCTCATTCTTTCCTCCATCTTCTTACTTGTGTCCAAAGAGCTCACTTAGCTGTGGCTTTCTTAGCACTCAAAAGATAAATTCACCTTGACTGTATAAGGAAACGTGTTAACCAAGACCATTGTGGGGACAGGGGAAAAGCCAGAGTGTTGGATTCAATTTATGGTTCCCAAGGGGAGTTACCTGCAAAGGGAAAGTCCAGCCTCAACTAGCAGCCAGAGTGGAAGTTTTAATAAGTGAGCAGATCATTCACACCTCTGCTCAAAATCCCCCAATACCTCTCCGTTTTCTCGAAGTAAATCCTGTCTGCTGTTCCCCTCCCCGTTACTGCCTGAGAACGTGCCACACACATTTCTTCTTCAGTTCTGGCTTATCCGTTTATATGGTATCTTTTTCCCCCCCAATATTTACTCAAAAAATTTAATTCCTCACTTCTTCAACTCCGCCAAAGTGCTCCCTACCAGGATCACATTGCAATTCTTTCTGCCCATTCATATTTCCCGTGTGTGCGTGTGTGTGTGTGTGTGTGTGTGTGTGTGTGTGTGTGTGTGTATCTCCAGAGCACTCATTACCTTACAATATTATATAAAATTTATGTATTATCTAGCTATGCCTACTAGAATATAAGCTCCACAGAGAAGGTGTTTTTGTTTCTTGCAGGTTGATGCCTAAAATAGTAGTAGGTGCCTGGCAATTATTTTTTGAATAAACAAATAAATGACTAACATCACTGCTCTAAGGATCAAGGGTGAGAGGTTGGGAAGAGGAAAAAGGGAGCATTCCCGACACCTTGGCACATGCGTGCTGGGGAAGCCCAAACTCTACTCAAGCTACCTGCTCCTTGCATACTTCCAGCCTGAGACACAAAAGATTTATTTTGAAGTTTGTAGAGTCAACTTGTCAAAATTCTGTGACGTTCAACAGCCTTGATAATCATCGCAAAATAGGCAAATAATAAAACTGACATTTAAGTCAGGTCTATTAAAGCAATTCATTAGTCTCACTTGAATATGTAATTTCAATCATGCTATTTCATGACAGCCAAATCCTGACATGCTGAATTTTTTTATCCCAGTAACATGTTCTGCATTTGAATTTCGAAAAGGACACATGTACCAGGGAGTCAAAGCGATGAATTGTCTGGCTCTGTTTACATCATGTTGGATGATGGTGGGAACTAATGTAATGAGATCAAGTGTTGGGACTGGACTGTAACAAATAAGGTGCCAAAAATCAGAAAGTCAGGTATGCGTGCTTTTACTCACCTGCATAATTCATCATTTTGGCAGCTGCGAATTACATCGAGGCAGGTCGGGGCTGGAACTCTGTTCAGTGCACACGGCTTGCTGTGAAGAGCTTCTTTGGACTGCTGACAAGGTATATCAGATGGAGCACAGTCACAAAAAGCCAACATCTGGGCAACGTTAAAAGGCATATTTTGATAGAAGAACCGTATGGCTGCTTGGCAGTGTTTCACATCACACAGATTCCCATTTGCTGAGCAAGCTTTCAGGTAAAGGGCCAACTGTGCATTGCAGACCGTGTCCCCTACACACGCCTCTGCCACTTCCAGACAGGACCGGATCCCTCTGATTCCTAAAAGCAACGATATACCCAGGTCATGGAAAAGTCAACAAAAAGCTGTACATACAGAATCTCTGAAACACCCTCAGAAGTCCATGAGCAAACTACAAAGATGTACCCATGTGCTATTTTTGGCAAATACTGCCTTTTCATCTTTTTCTTTTTTTTTCCCCAGCATTAATATGAACTTACAGGGACCAGAATAGTGGGCTATTTGAACCACCTTTCATCTACACT
This sequence comes from Catagonus wagneri, assembly GCA_004024745.2. NCBI lineage: Eukaryota > Metazoa > Chordata > Mammalia > Artiodactyla > Tayassuidae > Catagonus > Catagonus wagneri. The sequence goes on along the minus strand of PVHT021183524.1, from coordinate 10,609,549 downwards.
GGATATGGATCACGATCCAGAAGTGATGGGAAGTGTGTAGGGCCAAAACTGAGCTGAAGAAAAAAAAAATCCTCATGTTCAAGTTTCCCAAATGTAAACAATAAATCTTCAAGAATGGTATTTGAGCTGTCTTGCTGATGGTGAGTTCAGTGGCTCAAAACAAATGATGTCTTATTCTGTTGCACTTTTTATTTGGGGAGGGGAATCTTGACTAAAGGCTCCATATAGTGATTCTAACATACAAAAATGTGCATATACTGGAAACACAGGTATGTGCGAAGGCCCCTCTCCCCACAACATGCACATAGACACAGAAAGAGTTGAGCTCAAACAATATAATTTATGATCAAAATATCATGAAATGTAAAGCTCTAGCCTTTTATTTTAAGCGTATTCCTCAGCATAATTGTAAATAAACAATGGACAGGTAAAACAGTTGCTTGGAAACTTTAGTGGAAGAAATGCAATTATTTTGCTGCAATTTTTTCATTTCAGAAAATGTGCAGAATTCATTTTGTAATGGCATTCCTTTAAAAAGCCTAGTAACTACATTTTGGAAGTTCCCGATGTGGCTCAGCAATAATGAGCCCGACAAGTATGCATGAGGATGAGGGTTCGATCCCTGGCCTTGCTCAGTGGATTAAGGTTCCAGTGTTGTCATGAGCTGTGGTGTAGGTCGCAGATGCGGCACAGCGCTGCCATTGCTGTGGCTATGGCTAGGCTGGCGGCTACAGTTCCCATTCGACCCCTAGCCTGGGAACTTCCATAAGCCCCAAATGCGGCCCTAAAAACAAACAAACAAGCCTAGTAACTACATTTTAAATTACATTGTTCAGAATTTACAATGCATAACAAAATTACAATTTCTAAACATTACCATGATAGGAAAGAGCTGTCATATTCCATCTGAATTTACTATCCTCCTTTGCATTATCTAGAAGGAAAACAAAGAGATGACTTTATTAATGAACAGCTTTCTAAATTTAGCAAGAGAATGTGGACTACACTTACGAATGAGTAACCAAGCAAAAATACATATAAGCTCAGGTAACACTTCTTTAACCCTTATACTCAAGATTAGTGAGGTACAGATGAAGAAAAGCAAACCTCTGAAATATCATTCAAATCAATTTAAATAGCCCTGCTCTGAGTATTCAGTTACATGAAGATTTAAACAAATGCTAACGACTAGGCCATGTGCTTAGAAGTAAATAAAGGGTCTGTCTGGGGAGAAAGAACAGAAGGAATATTGTTTGATCCAAAAAAATCTTCCCAGTAAAGTCTTAATTAGATTGAAAAGCAATTTAAAGACGATTTCTACCTCTGATTATCCTAGCCTCCCAGAGTTTTAGGAATTATAATTACAGAATTGAAGACTCCTGTAATAGAAGTCAACTTGGTGACCGTCTAATTCTAAAACTTTTTATTTAAGAAACACTGATTGAAGGCAAACTATTGTATAAAAGATGGATAAACAACAAGCACAGGGAACTATATTCAACATTTGTTTGTTTGTTTTTTAAATCCTGATGCTCAGTACTTAGGACTTAGCACACGGCGAATATCTCATAAGTATTTGTTCAAGGAATGAATGAATAAAATTCACATTGTTCTAAAACCTTTTAGCATTTACCTTCTTTCTTCATAATCCCTTTTAGACATAATCATAGTATTAAGTTTTTTAATTTTAATATTCTAGGAGAAACGCAGGCAGAAATGACAGATCTAGAATCATAAATAAAATGTTCCTTTTTTTTTTTTTTTAGGTCTACATCTGGGGCATATGGAGATTCCGTGGCTGGGGTCAGATGGGAGCTGCAGCTGCTGGCCTACACCACAGCCACAGCAACTTGGGATCTGAGCCTCCTCTGCGACCTACACCACAGCTCATGGCAACACTGGATCCACTGAGCAAGGCCAGGGATCAAACCACATCCTCATGGATACTAGTTGGTTCACAACCTGCTGAGCCACAATGGGAACTCCCAGAAATAAAATATTCTTTAATCAACTCATATTTATGATTATGCTTAATGTTCCCAGATTCTTCCTTTGAATACCAACCGGAAACAATGTCCAGGTTGAATTCATCTTCACCCTCTTCAGTGAAGGCTGGAACTTGATTCATCTGAGCATCCTGGATGCAAGTGTCTTCAAACAAGCTTTTCCAAATTTCAGTGCATTCCGTTTTGGAAGGGTTATGGCACTGACAATTCCATAGGATTGTTTCTCTCAGACTTTCTCTTAATGCTGCACACAAGTAGCTTCCATCAAGGGTCTTGCATTGTTCTGATTCCCTCCCACAGGTTTTCTTAAAATTCTCATACAAAAGCGCACAGTGTTCAGACTCCTGGCAGAAATGTGCCGCCATGATGCAATCACTCTTTTTTTCAGTCATTAATGATGTATCTTTCTGATGGAGCCACTGTGTGGTATTTGATTGTGAAGTCAAATTTGAGAACAGTGACGATTCTCCTATAAATAAAGTTTAAAAAATGACTTAAAATTAAATAAGCTCATTTACTTAAAACTTTTTAATGTTTTCTCAAGACTGTATCTTTCATAAATATTCCAAAACCTATTTTCTTTTTTTTAAAAAAAACCATTGAACAATTATTTCTAGAGAGCTATTACAAATGATATTGATTTTTTAAAAATGAAATAAAATATCAATTATTTACAGAAATATGTTATGCACTTAGTGAGATCCATGACTCACAGAACCTTAAATTACAGGAAGAATCAATCAAATCACCAGAAAAAAAAGAGTTCATCAGATTACATAGATGTAAATTTTGACATTGTTCTTTTCATTTTCATGACTGTAAATATTTCAGATAGCAAGGTATTACCTGATTTGTTGATGCATTTTTTTCCAAGCAATTTGTTAACAGTGCAGTAGAGGTCATCAAAGCAGAGACAATCTTTAAATCGGAAATTGCTTTCTGCTAAGGACTGGATGCTCTGGTTACAGCTGGATGAATCCTTCATCTGACAAGTGTTGCCTGGATTTCACAGTCAAACATATAACATTCTAGATATTAATCTGAATATAATTTTGAAGTCCCTCTAAGTAGCCAAGGTACGTTAAAGCTTTGGGTAGCACCCTCCTACTTAAAGCTTTTAACATATTAATTTTAGTAATTAATTATTACAGTGAAGTTATCCGGGGCTGCCACAGCATGTCCATATAACTGACTTTTCAAACAAAAAAAAAACTATTTCTACTGTCTTCCCCCAATATTTACTTTCTAAAATAGATTAAAACTCCCTGTATTTTAAAGAGCTTTTCCCCACTTAGAATGTCAATTTTTGCTCTTTAATCATAATTAAGCCTGCACTTATACGAGACAACCAGAATGCTCGGTAATCTTAGATATTTTCTCAGTTTATCTATTTTATTAACTATTTGGTCTTAATCTGTTATTTTATTTTACATATTATTCCAAGATTATAAAAAGAGACATGCAGATGGCTCTAAATTTTTCATGGAAAATAAGGTGGTCCTGACACTTAGAAAGCACCGAATACCGAGTCTTTCCAAAGTTACCAATATCTCATTTTCTGCTTTAACTTAAAAAGCCATATTCATCTACCCAACAATTTTCTTTTATTCATTTTTCTGAATCAAACCACTTGAGTCAATTTCATTTGTGTCTTTGAGAATATTTCTATTTCAGCTTCATGCATGGGATAATTATGCAAATATTACCATTCATTGCCAAGGACTTGCTATTTGTATACTGAAATCAATAAATACATTGTAATTCATGACACACTGAATGGGATATTTTAAATTGCCTTACACAATGTAACAAGGAGCTTCATTATCAAAACAAATACCAGATTTGTTTTGGTCATTGTCCTTTATTCTCCTCTTAAAATCATTGTGTTATTGGGAAGAAATTTGCCTTTGAAATTCTTTTCCAGAACTGTAATGAGAATGTTGTACAAGAGACCTATAACTTTCTGTGGTGCATGAATATTCATGTACTCCCTTCAGGGGCAGGGAAGAGAAGGAAATCTCACTGCTTCCTGTACATTCTGTGTAATTCCTTGAGATCTCGTGGCTGGGCAGGAGCTCTAATGGTGGCGATTATGAATGCTGGTGTTGTCAGACTCTGGGTTGTTGCCTCTTAACCTGACACTCTCCACCTTACATCTTCGGGAGGTGGGTGGAATCACAGGCGATACAGAACTTATTCTTCATGAAATGGTTGGGAGAAGCAAAGTGAGTCATGGAAGAATATTATTTTTCACTTTGGATTACTCTTACTGGATACGCCATAAAGTTTGCTGGGTTTTTATGGTATTATAATATTCATTATACAAGTTGATATAACTTACTGTGTTGGAATAAGACTTTTTGAAAAGTTTTGTAATACAATTAATGCAATGTCCTACTGCATAATCAGTTTAGCTACTTTTATACTATATATGTAGTATAAGTTGTATACTTATATACTACTTTTATACTATAATGCTCTTATTCGATATATATTCAGAATTTTTTTTTCTCTTACAAAATTTTTTTTTCTCTTACAAAAATGACAGTGATTTTCTAATCTCTGTCCCGTGCGCCTTCCTTCAAATGTCTGGAATGTAGGACTAGCTAAAAATAAAAATATATTTTTACTTGTTCTGGACATAGTTGGAATGGAAAGCAGTGTATATGTTGCAAGGATATAAAATTCAAACTATGTACATGCAAATAAATAATGTGTTTGATCATCACAGATGTTACCTTCCGTATCACTGACATATTAACATATCAGCAAAAGAACAGTTTATGTGAAAAATTGTTTCCATGCTTCTGAAAGGCATGCATACAGTTTTAACATTATATGTGATAAGTCAAAGAATAATCTGAAATCTTGCATAAAGCTGGCTGCAGTGTCAATGCATCAGGGCCCTTCACTAATTTAAGAACACTCTTTTGTAACTAAATTCACTAATAAGTAATTGAAGGTGAATCACTTGAATATCAAGTTTAAGGAAGGTATTTAGAGACAAACTTATTTTCTAAGACGGTGAAAGAAAATACGAAATCCTGTTTTTATCTCAGTGAAAAGAAATTATTTGAGTGCATTTTAATGAATTTGTTTTACCTGAAACATTGCAGGCATCTTCCATTATTCTCCAGGCCTGTTTACATGCCTCTGTATCGTTTAGGCAGAGCTCTCTTAAGTACGTGCAATCAGTGGTTTGGGAAGTGGATTCATTTTCCAAGTATAGTCCCACAGCTTGAATAACAGTAAAAACAGAACAATGAAAACCACAGCAGTATTACAACATGGCCGTTGTTTACCTCAAACCTTAATTATTAATGATAATGACAAGAATTATGAAAAATAAAATGTGATAAAATCATTACAAGAATGGAATGGATCCTAACTTCCCCTCTAGCTATAGATCTGTTTCTCTTATACAAGATTCTTAAGTAAAAAGTCTGTATTTGCCCTCTTTCTTTCTTACTACCTATTTATTTCTGAAATCATAATTTATTGTTATGACTATTGCTCCATTGAAACTACTCTTAAGCATGCTCCCCTGCAATCATCTCCATAACATCAAATTTAATAGTTTTAAGACTTCATCCTGTTTTAAAATAAGTTCAGATTTTAAAAGCAATCTTACGGTTACCATAGATGACACCGCTGGGGGGAGAGAAAAATTGAGAGGGTGGGAATAACATATAAACATTATTGTATAAAATAGATGATTAATAAGAACCTACTGTATAGCACAGGAAAACCTACTCAATAGTTTGTAATAACCTATATGGGAAAAAATAATGGATATATGTTTGTGTAAACCTGATTCACTTTGCTGTGCACCTGAACATTGTTTAAGTCAATTAGACTCTAGTAAAATTAAATTAAAACAAAAAAGACTTTGTCTTGCCTTCTTTTATTATTGGGAATTTTGTTGTTATTTTCTTCTTGAAAGTCTTTTCCTTTGACAACCCTCTCTTCTAATTCTCTTGATACTTTTCCATTTTTTCTGACCATAGTTATAATTCTTCCCTGGATCCTCTTACTCTTCTGTTAAAGTACATTTGTGGCTTAGGTTCTGTCCTCAGACTTTTCCCATTCTCATTTTACACACTCTCTGTGGACGATTCCATGTACTTATGTTTTTCATTAAAATCTCTAGACTGATGATTCTCAAATGTCTAATTCAATTCCATTATTTTCCAGCATTCCAGTCACAGATGCTGGTATCTCCACCCAAATGTTCCAGAACACTTCCAGATAACAGTGTCATTAATATTGTCCTCGTTGTCACTACTCCCTGCTGGACCACCTTACCTCATCAGCAATTCCACCATTCACAATAGTACCCACTCTCGGAAACTTGGGTTCATGAATGGCTTCTTTTCTATCCTCAACTTCACTCTCCCATTGTGCTCTTGCATAGTCCAGTTCTCATTTTGAATATCTGACCAACTCATCAGTTAGTCTGCATGCTGGTCCATCTTATTCAGAGGTTCTTTACATCCCCTAATCTGCCTAATGCACCAAGCTAGTCCTGCCATTTCTCTGCTTTATCCGTTGGATGGTTCTTCACAGCATGACTCTCATATTCTTCACCATGTGCAATCTGGTGGTCTTTGAGCATTGATAGTTTCTCAACTGCTCTGTACTGGGTTGTACCTCTGAGCCTTTACTGCATGGTCACTAACAGGCACTCCTTTTCTTTTTCTCTGGAATAACCCTTTTCTTGTCCTTTAAGACGCAATGCAATAACTACCTATTTTATGGAAACGTTCTCTGAATTCAATGCAATTTTTCCTACATCCACATTGAATTTAACACTCCTCACCTGATTCGCTACAGTCTTGAGAATGCACCATCTAATAGCACTTACTACTCTGTAATAAAAGTATGTATTTATGTATTTGTCTTTACCACTAGATTCTAGGATTTTACTCGCAGGCATTAGGGGTAATTCATAATTGTATCCTCACAAGCAGCACAATAATGCATTATAGATATCCAATTAATGCATGTTGACTTACACCAACTTGAATAGTAGTATATTGATGAGTTAATACAAATAATAATGTAATTGAATATATATGATAATATTCAATAAAAATAACACCTTCCAGATATTTACAAGTTATTTTGGGTAGAAGAGAAAAGGTTCCAGCAAGTTTTTTAAAATATCAAGAAAGAAGTAAGGTTAATTTAATATATGTACCAATTACTCAAACTGATTCTGCAAGCATACAAACTGACACTAGCTTAATCCATAGGAAAATATGGAAACTATAATTGAGTTATAGAGATAGTATATTAACTATATAATCAAAAGACCTCAAGCTGTGTCTTAATCAGAGTCAAATAATTTGAATTTTTAAAAAGATGATGTTAATTGTGAACCACCTGTCACAACTTAGAGTTATAGGCTTCAAGTAAAGCCATAACACTTTCTTTTTTTAAAAAAAATCTTACCTCTTTCCAAACATCTTCTCCTAAGGATAATCCATGACAACTGATTGGACCATCTATACTACTGGTTGGGTCACTGCATTTGGAGATTAGGCCCATGGATGTGGCTTGGTCACATTTTTCTGGTTGAGGGCTGGAGTGGAAATTGACATATCAGCTTTCTGCTTTTTTCATGTATTCACAGATAACCTCATCTAGCCAAGCTCCTCTTCTAGGTTACCAAGCTTGGAAAAAGAGAAATAGAGCCACTTCTATTCTGGCCCAAGGTTACTCATTTTAATCCAGCTTGCTAAAGATCCTGAAGTAGGGATTTAATGTCAGAAACTCAGTTTATAAGAAATTAAAATTTTATTTGTCCTTGATCATTATATCTACTGAATACCTCTCCCAAGAAAGTTATAGGTGATATAACTCCTGGATATATCATCAGAACTTCACTGGTATCATGGTACTATGATCCTGAATGAATACTACATGTGGGAAATTCTACATACTTCCCAAATGTGTTTTACTTTCTTTCATATTCAGAATTTGGGGTGAAATAATAAACTCGATTATTGATTTTATGTGATTTTCTACCCACTACCCCCATGAAATACAGAATCAATTAGGAAAACCACCTCAACGATTTGGCCCAGAAGAATCAAAATAACTTTAGCTTTCCAAAATCTTGTCCATTTCTGACTATGATTTGTGGCCTTGTATTTAAGCCAGAAGTTTTCGAGTATCCTCTTGAAATGCTAAGTAAGAAACAGGTTCTATTTAAAATAAATAAGATGGAGAATGTTGCACATTGTTTACCTCTAAAGAGATATAAAGCTTATTAGGATGTTAAATACTCTGCTTTAAAAAAATCACCATGTCTCAGATTTATTTGGCTACAGAACTTTCTCACGTCACAAGACCTATTTAAATGATGTTGAACAAAAATTCTGAACCATGTACTATGGGAAATTGCAATTAAACCTATGAAATAGCACAATTTGGACCCTAACAGTGTTAGGTCTGATTTCCCTCCTTCATGCAACCTAGTGTCAAGGTTAATTTAGAAGTTAAAGTTGAAAACAAGAGTCCATTATTATCTTTTTAACAGGGGCTGTAATAAGGTTGTAATATATTTTGTGTGGTTCATTCTATTGCTGCCTGATCTATAAAAATTAAAACCTCTTATATTTCTCCTTATTATAAATAATAGAAATAAGGAAATATTATTAGAAATAAATACAAAGAGTGCAATTTTGAATAACTTTTTTTTAATCCCCCAAACCTGGAAATATATAAAATATTCCTTTCCTTCTTGCCTTAATTTTCTTTGACTTGATTTATTTTGACTCATTTTTATGTTCACCATAATTTGAAATAACCTTCTTTGTTTTCTTGCCACAAGTATGCCTTTATTCATCAATACCTATTAGCAGAGAGTAAGCAGAAAATACACTGTCTTTGTTTTAATGAGTGAATTGTTAATATTCAGCTACAATCACAGCTATTCTTTTTTTCTGAACTCAAGGTGTATATTCTACTAAATGCTGATAAAATATAATAGTTTCTTCGATAACGCATATAGCAAATAGATCTTCATAGATTCTACTTTAAGTATAAATAACTTCTTTTTTTTTTTTTACCATCATCTAACAATACATTCACACTACTCAATACAAGAGAGATAAGTTTACACTTCAGGTTACAAAAATTGACTAAAATGTGAAGTATTTGACATAGTGTTGTGTTCCTCCACTAACTGACTCTACTTAGAAAATATTAACACCTAAAATCAGTAAAACAATGGCTTAAATTAATCTCACTGTAATTTCAAACAAAAATAGATAATAATTCAAAATTTGTCATATTATAACTTGTAAATAGGTACTGGAAGGCTTCATTTCTAAAAAAGCTATAGTATATCCATAAATTCTATAAATCCTAATCGATTACTCAGAGTAGTTGGATTACACTCTACAAAAAAAAAAGCAACCTGAGTGCTTAATGCAGTTCTCACATTATGCATTTTCAATACTTATAAGTGAGTAAAAGTAGGTATATATTTTTGCAAAAGCAATAAGCTATGTTAAAGTACACATTTGTAATTAATACTTTGTATTACAAGCCTTTGTTAGCTTAACTGACAATTGAGTTACATGGGACAGCATCCAGTTCATGAAGAATTGGTGTTATGAATTCAGATAAACCAGGAGCATAAATCACTTACCAAGGAAAATGAAGACTATCATGGTGGACAGCTTGGGGCTGTTCAGCTGGAAGGAAAGCAGATGTGTTTATTCTAACCACCTTCTTAACAGCAACTGTACAGAATAAGGCTTCAGCCTGTGTTCCTGCTTCCTAAAAGCATCCGTGATTGAAGTCAGCTTCCTATGTCACCACTTCCTTACCAATCTTTCCTGAGCTGTGAACTTTCCTAATTATGTCCAAATTCAATTATTTTCTTCTGAGTGTACTGATCTCAGATATTATGTTTCCAAGAAATCCCAGAAGCCAGATACTAGGAAATGATACATACTCTGCACATTCAGAAAAAAAAGGTATTTTTTCCCCTCAACTAGAATACCACACTGTGTACCAGCCTCCCAACTATAACTCAAAAGTTTCCTAGATGCTTGAGCATGCTCAATTTCTACTTAATTAATCAGCCATCATTTAGGCGATTTTATGACTTTGAGAGTAGGGAAAAGGAGAAAAGGGATAAGCAGCCTGGGAAAATATATTTGGATTTCAAGTTCCCCTAGGACCAAACTAGTGTACCTCATCTTCCCAAACAAGAAGTGTTCTTTATAGGGGCTCCAAACCCCAGTGTATTTAAAAGCTGTGCTTCTTTAACTGTAGTTCCTCTAACTCTCCAAACAGGGCAGTGTGTATGAAATGACTCTTCATGGAGATATAAAAATTTCCTGTTCCCCTGGAAAGGTAATCATCCACTTGTGTTTGTCACTTGACGCAATCTTTCTCTGGGAGTCAATGAGAGGCATTGCTATGGTCTGAATATTTGTGTCCCCCGCCCTGCTCCAAATTCAAATGCTGGAATCCTAAACCCCATAGGAGATGGTATTAATAGGTTAGGCATTTGGGAATTAAAGTCGTGAGGTGCAACCCTCATGAATGGGATCAGTGTCTTAAAGAAGAAACTCCAAAGTGTCCTTTGCTCCTTCCACCATGTGGAAACGCGATGAGAAGGTGCCAGCTATAAAGTAGGAAGAGAGTCTTCATGAGAACATGACTGTGCAGGCAACTTGCTATTGGACTTCCAGTCCCGGGAATTATGAGAAAAACATTTCTGTTGTTTATGAGCTACCCCATATGCAGTGTTTTGAATGGACTAGACAGGCATTATTTATCTCGTCTTTCTTGGATTTCGTACTCACAAGAACTTAGAACACATCATCTACCTGGGGACAGCAGGACACTGCCACTTGGAAAATGGTTTGAGATCGTTTTGTAATGGATGCTTACGAAATAAAAGAAATGCTTTATCAGGAAATTGGGAAAAGATAGGAATGGATAACCGATTCTTGAGGCGGGAGAGGAGCATTGGTATGTACGCAGCTACCCAATGGAAGAGTTGTTGGTTGCCATGGTCCCTCTTTACTTTACACCAGAAAATAAGTTACAGTGTATTTTGTTTTCAGAATGTATGATGGGAAAATACAGCCTCTAAAGTCCAACAAACTGAAATTGTAACACCATTCTTCTCTGGAGGAGTAAGTAAATGACTTTATGTCAGAAATTATTTGTATTTACTCCTCTGTAAAATGAACCGAGTGCACCCAAGGTTGCTATAAATACCATGTTTGTATATAGGATTTATATTACAAGACATCAACAAATAGCCAGCTAGATTGCACCCACTGACTTCATTTTTATTTAACAAATAATTATGTTATAAAATTAATCAATTATCGCCTTTTGCAAGGCAATGAGTCACTAAGCTTGTAGAATAAATTTTACCAAGCTAATTATTCTTTTTGCTATAAGCCAAACTAAAAACTGCTCAAGCTAGAGAGGGATTCAGTGCCTCTGGTGGTTTGCAGGGTGAGGGCAAGAGGAGACTGAAGAAAAGGGCAGATGACTCCAGTTGGCAGGTATCAGAGTTAATAAGAGAAAGAATTTACATGCGAAGGCTTGCCTTGGGAGAATAAAAGACAGGTAGGTTGCCACACTTTCCCACTGGCACCTTAAGAGCTTATAAAGAGGCTTTAACTGGGTTCAGTCATTTACACAGTTCAGATGGTCTCAGTAACACAGAGCTCGCTCAAGCCTGCATCCCTGAAATGGCTAACGCTGTGGGAACAGTGGGCAGAAATACACTCTAAGGACAGGGGACGGGGAGGATCTATCTTCCAGTTGCCTGGGTCCAGGTTTCAGGACAAACTGCTGCAGTCGTGTCCTCCGGATGACCGCCTCCGGCAGCATCCCACAGTAGAAGAGTCTGGGGTAGATCTGATTTCCTGCATATTTAAAATCTTTGAAATCTGAAGGGCTTCCCCTCCCTGTCCCTGAGCTGCTTTCTTCTGCCAGCTCCATTCCCAGGCAGCTTCTTTCCTCTTGGTGGAAGATGTCGTCAAGCCCTCAGGGTGCGTCTTTCTCTCTTAGAAGTGAGACTTTTAAGTGCAAGTGTGACTCTTCTTGTTAGAATTCCAGAATTGAGTCACATCAGTTCTAGCTGGGAACCATGGCCACACTGGGTATTGCTTGGTGCCCAGCATCATAGATGCAGGTGGAACTGGCCCTACTCAAACCACAGGAACTGATGGTGGGAATGTGATGCGTCACCAAGGAAAGCCATGGTGTTAGAAGTGGCACGTGAAGGGATCCTGGTAGGAAAAAAGGCAAAAAACAAAAAACAAAAACCCTACTCGGTAAAGCATATAAGTGTTGAATTTATGTGGGGCTACCACAAGAAACAGAAACTGATGAAACAAAGGAAACGAATACCAACACTACTTCCTATTCAAGGAAGGTTAGGTGTGACCTTCTGGAGTGTTGTAGTACACAGAATTGAATGCAGGGCATAGACTGAATGGGGCTAATCTTTTCCAAACAGGTACAGCTACTCAGAGCTATTGCTTACGGGTACAGAAAGCTCCTGTGGTCACACGTCTGTTCATTTCATAATAATAATTGTCATCTGAGTTACCATCTAAAGCAGGGGACTTTGACTGTGCCATCGGTGCCCTAGACCCCTTGCTTAGAATTTTTTTTTTTCTTTTTAAGGCTGCACCTGTGGCATATGGAAGTTCCCAGGCTAGGGGTTTAATTGGATCTGCAGCTGCTGGCCTACACCACAGCCATGGCAACACTGGATCCGAGCTGCAGCTGTGACTTATACTGCAGCTTGCGGCAGTGCCAAGTCCTTAACCCCATGAGCAAGGCCAGGGATTGAACCTATATCCTTAAATACACACTGTCAGGTTCTTAGCCCACTGAGTCACAATGGGAGCTCCTTCCTTAGAATATTTTTTAAGGCACAATTTTTTTAAAGGTATTATTATAGGTATCATATTACAAAGGATATAGAAATATATTTATCAAAATATTTTTAAAACACATTAGTGACAAAGTAATATTTATGCTTTTTTATTAAGAGAACAAAAATCAAGATCCAGGCAGGTCTAATAGGACTCTAATTTCAGTGTACTGATGACCATAGACGCTAATTTGAGATATTTTCCATAAGTGCAGTATTACGTAAAAATGTCTGTAATTTTTCTTTGTGACAATACAGTGCAAGAAGCACTGCATTTTAAATTCGAGTTTAGTAAAAATAGAACACAATTTTGCCCCAAGCTAATGTACAGACACCTCAGATTAATAAACAGTACCTTCAACTCAATTATTTGCTGAAGTGGAAAGTGATAACTGAATCAGAACATTTTAGAAGTAAGAGAAAACGATTTTAAAAAAAGAGCGGTTTCACTAGTTACCAGTGATGATGAGTGTGTGTTGAATAAAATGTTATCAATAAATAAGTGAATCAGAAGAAAGTCGTGTTGGTTTGGTTGACGTTTGAGTGGCCTTGATCATGGGGCTTTGCATCATTATCCACAGCTGCCGCCAAGGCATCCAAAGGCTCCAGAATTCCTATTCAAAAGTCACTGACCTCATTTAATTGTTTTCAGATATTTTTTGTCACATAAAGAATCCATTTCCATAACAATGAAATGAACCCATTAGAATTTGAAGCTCATCACTGGGCAAAAAACACTATAATTTCTATCCAACGAACACCTACTATGTAGAGCTCTACATAACACTACATAGAGCTCTACGAAAAGCTAGAACTGAGGCACAGTTCCCAGTTTTCCTGGATCAAATAAACCAGGTGCAGAAAAAAAACACATATAGAGAAAAAGAGGAGTTCCTGTTATGGCTCAGAGGAAATGAATCTGACTGTTATCCATGAGGGCACAGGTTCCATCCCTAGCCTCTCTCAGTGGGTTAAAGATCCGGCATTGCTATGAGCTGTGGTGCAGGTCACAGACTGTGACTTATACTGTGGCTCAGATCTGGCATTGCTGTGACTGTGGTGTAGGCCAGCAGCCACAGCTCGGATTAACCCCTAGGCTGGGAACCTCCATATGCAGCGGGTGCAGGTCTAAAAAAAAAAAAAAAAAAAAAGTGGAAGGAAGGAAGAAAGGAAGAAAGAAAAAGAAAGATAGATTTGTTAAAAAATAAAAACATAATCAATGAGTTAGTGTCTTAAAACAATGATAATTATTTATTGTCTCTTACAGTTTCTGTAGACCTGGCATTGGGGATGGCTTGGCTGGGTGGTTCTCACTCAGGTTGCAGTTAGACAGTTATTTGAGAGTTGTGGTCTCAAAGGCCTCTTTGTCTCTTATCTGAAGCCTTGAAGAGCTGGGATTTCTTGAACATGGTCTCTGTCTCCAGGTAGTTCCTCTACGTGGTCTCAGCAGCACAGTAACTTCAGAATAGTCAGGCTTCTTCTGTGTCATTTCAGGGCTCACACCGCACGTGTCCTGAAAAAGTCAAATGGAAGGCAGGAAGGTCTTTCATGACTCGGCCTTGGAAATCAGGCAGCATCACTTTACTGCATCCTGCTGGTCCAGGCAGTTACAAAGTTCTTCTTAGTTTCAACATAGACCCCCCCCACTTCCTGATGGAGGAACGGCAAGGTAGCATTGTGAAAACGGCATGTGGGATTGGAAATACATTGAGGCAATCTTTGAAAGATTCCAATCTGCCGCACGTTGCAAGCACACTGATCTTCTTTCTTTTCAAATCTTGTTCCACTTTGCAATTATCTTCTTATGCTTCAGCATAATTCTCCAGTCCTGCATGATTTTCTTATTCTCATTATTCTCCTGGATTCGCTTCCTTACCTCCCATCCCAAAGGTGATGGTAAGAATTTTTTTTTTCACACTTTTCAGTACCCTCAGATGCCTTTTACTTGTGATCCTAAAATACATTAAATATATCAATCCCCGAATCAAATGATCTCTGCTTCCGCACCTCTTAATCTTACTGGAGAAAACTACATGAATCTGTTTTCTGGCATTCTCCTTGTTCTTCCTCCTCCTCCACTTCCTGCTCCTCTTGTTCTTCTTATTAATTTCTACTCTCAACCAAAATTTTGGATACTGCCGAGCAGTACTTTCTGTCAACTAGTTGAAAACATTTCCCATTCATTCTGAATTAATACGATAAGCCCAGAGTAGAAATGGCTTTTGTTTCATCTAGCACATCATCCATATAGATTTCATTAAGAAGTTTACCTGGAAGAAATAAGCCAGAGGATGCCACTTGCAGGCACTAGTCACTAGAAATGTTTATTTCATAGGGAAGAATGTTGTGTTCAGATCCATGAAACAAAATGAAATGAACTTCAGCCAGGGAAGAGCATCAACACCAACATGATAGATTTGGTACCAGAGGTGGAGCCCCAGTCATTGGGGGTGCCTGTCCAACCTCTAGCATGCAGGAAGTGAGTTTCAGGAACAGAAAAAGAACGTGAGTGTAGATAGGACCAACCAAAGGGTCACTGGAGTCAACAGCCAGAGCAGGGAGCATGTAAAGACTCATAGCTTCCTAAACAATGGGTGAAGGCCTGCTTCCAGAGGCAAAACAGAAGGCTCGGAGTAGAGAGTAGACAGGACAGGGTGAGCCCGTGGACAGAGGAGGTGGATGAGGCCCTGCCTGGGGGAAGGGGGTCTGTGAAAGATGCTACCTTGTTCAGATGCATCCAAATGTGATTCCAAAGCAGCTCCCTGGCACTCCCAGCAGGCACGGGCACCTCCAAACATAGGATGATGATCCCTTGTACTCTGTTCCTGGGGACTCCACAACAAAGTACCACAAACTGGGAGCTTAGAACAACAGAAATGTGTTATCTCACAATTCTGGAGGCCAGAAGTCCAAGATGAAGTAGCAGCAATTTCTGCTAAGGGAGTAAGGACATGATTTTTGTCTTTCTCAATCTTCTGAACTCCAAGGTCCATGTGGATTCGGTTCCTTTTGAGGGCTGTGAGAGAGAATCTGTTCCATGCCTCTCTTCCAGCTTCTGGAGGCTTGTCTGCTACTCCTTGGCATTCTTTGACTTGTAGAAACATCACTTCAATTTCTACTTTTATTTATGCATTGTCCCTGTGGGTCCTGTCCCTATGTCCCTTTCTCTTTCTTTTTTTTGGCTGTGCCCACAGCATGCAGAAATTCCCAGGCTAAGGATTGAACTAGCACCACAGTAGTGACAACACCACATCCCTTAACCACCAGGGCACCAGGGAACTCCCCTAAAACCCTTTCTTATAAGGGCACCGCTCGTATTGATTTAGGACCCACCCTAATGATGTCATCTTTACTTGATTACCTCTACAAAGACCCTGTCTCCAAATAAGGTCATGTTCTGAGCTGCTGGGGGTTAGGACTTCAACATGAATTTTTTGGGGGAGAGGGCACAAAATTCAGCCCATAACTTCCCAACACTGAAATGAGATATTGAATTTCAATTGACAGCAGGGTGGCCTCTTTAGTAATAGCAGCTCAGGTGTAAACCACGCTATAGAAAGTCTCTAAGACTTGGGTCTGGGACAGGTATTGAAATGAAATACCTTGGGATCTTCTCATCACAAGAAGAGAAAATATGGCCTGTTCTCTTTTATTTAGAGTAGACCCACCCACACTCATAGCCACATCTGTACAGACACACACTGGAAAAGTGATGAGGAGAGAAGAGGTCCTTGGTGTTCACTCTTGTAGAGCGAGGCCACAACAAACAGGGGAGCTGATAGCAGGGCAGATGGTAGTCCAGGTGGGCAGAGTTGTGGCTGCAAGGCCGGCCAATTGGCAGTAGTGTTTGGGTATATATGCTAGAAGGAGGGGGCGGTGTCATTTATCAGGGTTAAAAGAGTAAGAGGACAGCTCACGGAGTGAACGTCCACTTGACTCTGCCTCCCCGTAAACACAGTCAGGAGAAGCTTGGTAAGGCGGGGAGGCAGGCTCACAAATGCTCTCAAAGCACCACAGCTCCTGGAACAGCACTACCTCTGTGCAAATGGGTGGTGGCGTGGATCCATTGTAAACAGAATTAAGTGTTAATGTGATCTGCTCCCCTCCCAATCTTTATCTAGATTTTAAATCTCATGTTTATTTTCCAGCCCTTTTGCCACTGCCTTGGTTGAGATCCAATTATTATTCTTCAGGACGAATAGTTCTGTAAAAACTTATCTGAGAATTAATATCTGAGAATTAAATAGACAATGTCCAGCTCTCAAATTCTCCAAATCCAGGGCTATTAATATACCCTCTAGAACCTAAACCTAATCATATTACTTCTCTGGATAGAATTCCCAAATTATCCTCCATTACATAACACAAGTTTTAAATTTCCTTGAATATTATAAAAAGCTTTTCTTATGAACCCTTTCCCACCCATTTAACACTATTTCATGCCATGGGCCCCTATAAGCCTTCAGATTAGGTGCAGTTCCCTGAAGGGTCCATGCTGTTCCATGCATCTATTCCACCATGGATCTGTCCCTTCTGCCCCGAATGCCTTCCTCAGCTCTGCCTTCAAACTCCAGCAAAGTATTTTCCTTCCAAAGCCACCTTTCTCTAGGGAGAACCAATATTTCATCTGGCACCTAAAGAGCGACTTTTTTTTTTTTTTTTGCTACACCCACGGCATATGAAGTTCCTGGGCCAGGGATCAAATCCAAGCAACGGGTGCTACCTACACCACAGCTGACCTTAAACCGCTGCGCCAGGCCGAGAATCAAACCCGTGCCTCAGCACTGACCTGAACTGCTGCAGAGACAGTTCTAAATCCTTAACCCACTGTACCACATCAGGAACTCCAAAAGAGTGGTTTTTAAACTTTGTTTACATTCTTCCTCACAGAAGAGCCATTTTCATGTGGGCAGGGCTTTCCATTTTCATGTGGGCAGGGCTTTAATCCATTTCATCTGTACATCCCTTCTTAGAACAGTAAATAGTAAACGCAATATTTTTTCCTTTGTGAACAATGTCTCATATTGCTCCTAGCATTTTTTCAGAATTGAGTGAAATAAAGTACAACATTGGATAAGGGTTCTTCATCTACTGATTTAGTCAATGAAGATTTATTGACTGCTTATATCTTATGAGGCACTGTGCTGGCTCTGGGCCTGGCACACAAATCTTAGAACATAGGCCGGTTTCTGCCTCTAGGTAGCCCAGTTCCTGCTAATAGGGAAGACAATGCTTAAATCAAAAGACCCAAATCTACAATTTATAATATATCTATATTATAATAATATATAATTATATATAATGTAACATTTACTATATATATGTGTATATATAAATACATATATACACACAATGGATAACACAACACAGCTCCATCTGGGAACAATATAAAGGTGGAGTTTAACTGGAGGAAAAAAGACTGAATATCCTACAGAAAATTCCCTTAAAATATTGTTTCTTGTCATAGAATTGATATGCAAAGGACAATAGTGAGTTCTATAAGTTCTAATTATATTCTAATTATCTCCAGTGCATTTCTGAAAGACCATTTGGAAGTATATTTATACTAAAGTCCAAATTGACACCATCTGGTGGTGGCAAAATGAATTTTGCTTTGGCTTGTAACTCTTTTGTTGTCAAATATTGATAGTGGCAAATTCATAGCTGGGAAAATACCCATACATCCTGATAAGAGCCAGGAATGCAGCCGTGTTACATGGAAAAGAGCAGAACCCTATACTTGAGCTCTCATGAAATTGGGATTACAGTGACACTTCTGCAAGTAAGAAGCCAAAAAGGACAACGTCTTGAATGAAATGCTGCCTATTTCAGGCAGAGAGGCCCACAGATAACTAACAATCTCAAGACATCATGGAGTTGGTGCTGAAACTGGGAAGTGAACAGTTGATCTCCTAGGGCCCCCTGGCAATATTTCAGGGATCAAAAACCAGTCCAGAGCTGCTGAATCAGAATAACTAAGTCTCACCCAAATGAAACGTGTATCAGGGTGTGCCAGGGAGCTGCATCTTTAACAAGAACCTCAGGGGATTCTGAAGCAAAGATGGGTTGGTAGCCCCTGACATGACAGCCTGGCCACAATAATTTTTAGCTCAGGAAAAAAAAAAAAAACATGTAATCAAATACTGCAGCTATTTAAAACTACCCCAGTAAATTGCTCACAGAATGCCCAGTTTTAAGCATCACTACCTTGACAGACGCTCCAAGACCATCTGGCTGAAAAATAAACATCAACTTGATTAGATGAGGTATCTTGTTGAACGGATGAGCGGTCTGTACACCAGCTAAAATCCTAGAGTAGGAGCACCAAATGGTACAACTAGTGGCTGGTGGCCTTGCTTGGGCGTAGCTATACCAAATAAAGCTATGAATGAAGCTTACCTAAACACACTGTATTTAAAGCCTCTTTAGATGGTAGCAGTAGGAAAGTTCTTTTAGTGGTCTATTCTGAATATCCCTAGTGAATATATTGACTTTTTTTTTTTTTTTTTGGAACAGCCGTATCTGTGGCATATAGAAATTCCCAGGCTAGAGGTTGAATCAGAGCTGCAGCTGCCAGCCTACATCACAGCCACAGCAATGTTGGATCTGAGCTGCATCTGCGAATTACACCTCACCTCATGCCAACGCTGAATGCTTAACCCACTGAGTAAGACCAGGGATTGAACCCGGATCTTCACGGATACTAGTTGGGTTCATTACCACTGAGCTACAATTGTAACTCTGTAAAATATTGACTTTTATTCTGTGCTCTGTAATGGGGAAAAGGATCCTAAATTCTATTACATTTAACTGTTGGTTTAAACTAAATTTTTCAGATTTTAAAAAAGGGGGTGGAACTCACTAAAGTGCCATTCCATTGGAAATTCTTGTGAGGGGATCATCCAGCAGATCCAGACTCGTGAGAAAATATTCATCTTCAGAGCCAGTATAAGAATCAGTAGCAGGCTTACCTGCAGTCTTTGATAGGGATAGGAAGATGGTTTTTGTTTCCCGAAGAAGTTGTGTACAGGGCTGCTTTTAACCTGCGTGTAAGCTGTTGATGAGTGATAAGCATGAAAAATATCTCCCATGAGAATATTAGAATGCTGTTGACTTTTGAACCACGGATATCTGCTAAGGGAATGAGGAGACGGTTTTTGTCTTTCTCAGTCTTCTGAACTCCATGACCTCACTCCACTCCAGTTACTTGCAAGATAAGTCATTATAAGATCACCATTTAGCACCAAGAAGGCAAGGAGGAGATGGCCTTTCAAAAACAATAGTATAACAACCAGGGAGTAGTAGTTGAAGCCAAACATTCAGATTCTCTGGGTAAACCAAAATGAACAACATATGGGTGCAAGTGCATGTGTCTTTTTCAAGGAAAGTTTTGTCCAGATATATGCACAAGAGTGGGATTTCTGGGTCATGTGGTAGTTCTGTATTTAGTTGCAGCACTAGTCACAATAGCCAAGACATGGAAACAACTTAAATGTCCTTTGAGAGATGCAGGGATTAAGAAGACGTGATATATATTCCAAGTGGAATACTACTCAGCCATAAAAAGAACAAAATAATGCCATTTGCAGCAACGAGGATGAAACTAGAGACTCTCATACTAAGTAAGTCAAAGAGAAAGACAAATACCATATGATATTACTTATATCTGGGATATAACATATGGGACAAATGAATCTTTCCACAGAAAAGAAATTCTTGGACTTGGAGAAAAGACTTGTGGTTGCTAAGGGGAGGGGGGTGGGATCGACTGAGAATCTGGGGTTAACAGATACAAACTATTGCATTTGGAGTGGGTAAGCAATGAGATCCTGCTGTATAGCACTAGTCACTTGTGATAGAGCATGATGGATGAAAATATGAGAAAAAGAATGTATATATGTGTGTGTGTGTGTGTGTGTGTGTTTGTGTGTGACTGGGTCACTTTGCTGTACAGTAGAAAACTGACAACACTGTAAACCAACTATAATGGAAAAAATAAAAATCATTAAAAAAAATGAACAGAAAACAGGGTCTGTAGATTCCTCCTTATAAAATACAATACATCCTAAAGACTTAGACTATATTGTCACATGAGGAAAGTGGGATTTGAGAATCGGTAAAATGTAGCAGCAAGGGAGGTTACATACCCTGTAAAGAGAAAGGTATGTTTTCCTAACAAAAGCATTTTAATTAATTAAGTCGATTTTTAAAAGCTAAAACATTTGACAGAGCGCATGAAGTACACTCCTCTTAGGGTAGGAAAAAAATGCGATATGATTAGCTTCATAATCAGATGAAGGGAGCACTGCTGCCTTGTCATGACGCAGAGGATGCTGCGGTAAGTGCCACTACCGCAACAGCTCAGGGAGGGAACAGAGCACAGGGTTTAAAGTGTCCCAGCTGCAGGTATATTTTAAATGGACAATCTACTAGTTTTAAAAGATGAATAAATAAGTAAATGACGAACAGCTGGCCCAGAAGAAAATGAGATGCCCCACCCCTCCTCCCAAACACACAGCGTTAAAAGCGAAGACTGAACAAGGCGAAGTAAGAATTGGAGAGGATTTACAAGATCAAATTAAGCACATTTAGATGATCTTAATAAGAATGTCTCAATAATGAAATTATTGTCAGAACTGCTTCTGACGCAGGAGAAAAAACAATAAGGGCCCAAGAGAGCAGAAACTGGGTGAAGAACATGCTGTAATGAACATCGTGGCTGACTTTCCACCTGAAGAGCAAGCCCGGGTGAGAAAGGAGTTCGGGCTCCTCTTGCCTAGCAACCTAACTCAATAAGACTTCTAGGGCTTGCTCCACCCATTTATTCTCCAAGCTCTGGGACTGTGGTCTCTCTTATGAAAACTGTCATGTCTTCATTAAGGAAAACGAGTGAGACCTATTATGGAAGTCAGTAGTGTCTCTTGGAGCTCCCATTGTGGCTCAGTGTGTTAAGAACCCAACTAGTACCCACGAGGATGTGGGTTTGATCACTGGCCTTGATCTGGCATTTGTCGCAAGCTGCAGTGTAGGTCACAGATGCAGCTCAGATCTGGCATTGCTGTGGCTGTGTCGTAGGCCGGCAGCTGCAGCTCCAACTTGACCTGGGACCTTCCATATGCCACAGGTGCAACCCTAAAAAGAAAATAATAATAATAATAATAATAATAATAATAATAATAATAATAATGATGTTTCCTAAAACATTATTACCAGTCCTGTTTTTCTCTGGATGGGGAAGAAGGTAAGTCCAGGACAGGTCAATAAAAGAGTAAAGATTCTCGTAGTCCTTTAGGGGTTGAGGAGGGAAGTTGTCATGGGGACATAAGTGTGACATGGAAGGATGGCTAAGCAGTTATTGGCCCAGAATAAGATTAGAGTTTGCATTTCAGGGAAGGATCCATTGTCATCGGAGACAGTAAACTACAGGGTGGAGCCTGTTACCTGCGCTATGCAGAACCGCGAGGGGGATTTGAGGAAGAACTCAAATTGGCCCCCATGCAAGTGAAGCTGGGTGACTTCTCTCCGGGGATGAATCCAGGAGGAGATTTGGCCAAGTACCTAGCCTGTGAAAATGGACCACTCAAAGCAACAATCTTCAATACTAGAATAGCTGGTCTTTCCTGAGATTTCACCCTGAGAGTTTTGCTTGTGTTTAGAAACCACCCCATGTTCAAATCTCATTTTGCTGGAAGGAGCCAAGTATCGATCTTCCCCAGTTACTTTGGCTCCGTTTTGATAAAAGATAGAATAAACAGTACTGAATCAAAAAGGATTTTTAAATTAAAGTCCTTGGTACTTGATTCTGTAATTTGTCAGAATCATTTAGGTGAATGGAAAGCAGAAAATATGCATTTTAAAGTGTATTAATGAACTTAAAACAGTCCTAAAAGTTTTAGATATAATGCAAGAAGAAAATTGCCTATTTATGTAAATGCCATCCTTAATAGTCTAATAACAAACTGAAAATCACAAGGTCATCATTTCCTCTAAGTCAAAGCAAGAGTGAAGCTCTTAACTCAGATTAAAAACTCCAAAATTTAATGCTGTAAGTATGCAGTTTTACATAATTTTTATGAAATATTTCTACATTAATTCTAACCCTCTTTATTATGGTACCCACTCTTAAAAACAACATTAAAAACCTTTTATATCATGATTATCCCTGGTTATATAAACTTATCGGGAAAAATATATTGGTCATTAGGTTCTGCACCAGAGGGCTTAATTCAATCCTTAACTGCAAAGTTGTGACGCTAGTTATGAGTGAATATCCAGCTTATCTAATGAACAACAACAAGATTTTTCATACAAGAAAGAGGGCAGTGTGAATGTGATTAGAGAATTCTCAATATGGTTTTTACTTAAAAACTACATAGCCAGCATCCTTCGTGGTAGTCAGTATGCAATCACATCAGATTGGCTAAGAAATTTTTTCACGGAGACACAGTAAATCAGGCCTAGAGAACTTTAAATGTATAAAATAACTGTTAAACAAGTAGCACGAGTTTACATATGTGGGGTAAACAGTTACAGAAATACATTTCATGAGAAACTTAGAAGTCATCCCAACTCCAAAGCTTAACAAGAAAGTGGGAGCGCATAGAAATAAGTGACAAGTGGATGGGAGCATTCTGCTCCCTCTTTAACTGCGGTGGTTCTCTAGGAAACAATCCCCTTTGAACTGGGGGAGACAGCAGTGTCTTTCATGCCTTTGCACTTCATTTTCTGTGTACAATAAGGTAACGGAATAGACTTAACAATATTGTCTCTGTTTACATATATTGTCTCTAAAAAGAGCTATGACTTTGCTTCATGACGTTTGAAAACTAATTTCACATCACCTAAGAGAATTTACTCTTTTTTGACTTACAGCTTGTCGGAAGTAGAAAAGTCTTCTGTTGCAAAATTGTAACGACTGCCCAGATTTTTGGAAATGCAGTTGATTAGTATTATGATTTATATCAAGAGCAAAATACCTACTATTACACTAGTGTTAAAATAGTAATAGCCCTCCTCACATTTTGTGCCCAAAGTGTCTCCGAGGTTTGTCATTCTGATATTGTCATTCAGATTTATGTATATTCAGATCATATTTGAGAAGCATATTTTCCTTTATCTTCATTAACACAATGTACACCGGGATCGAAATTCGGTATTATTGTACCTAACATTTTTTCAATTAACTTATCAATGATTTACAACAATTACTTATTATCCAAGAAAGGTTCCAATCCTTGGAGAATTGAGAAGTCATTTTCCTCTGAAGCTAGGAGTCATCTTTTTGCGAAGAATGAATGAATTCAAATATCGATGTTGTCATAGGTTTGTAGAAATTCAGAAATAATAGGGTTCAAATGGATTCTAGAGTAGATAAAATTATTACCACATTCTTACTGATAACAAAATTTCAGTAACATTAGTTACATTTTACATTCAACCTTTGAAATCTAGCAACACTAGAGAGATACATATTCTATGTGTAGCATAAAACAGTCACAACACACTCTTTCTAGAAGAGGTCTTCTCATTTGTGTTATTAGCACATAATGAGGTAAGTAGTTGACCCTTTGTTCCATAAGACTGGCAGGGTTTGGGAATACCTGTTTATTTCCCATTTTTCCTATTAATGTAAATACTAAATCCAGACCTCTTAGGAGGATTTCTGTATCGATGAGTCTATGTACACAGGCTGCTATTCCATTCCCAGCTCCTTGTAAGTACCGGTGCGTGTTTGTTTTTTCCTTCCATTGCAATGCTCATTCTTAGAAACTGCCTGCTTCTACAAAAATTAGACTTTCATAAGCATTACTACAACTAGAGATTTGAAAGTTTTAGCTAGAAACTCAAGTCATCCAGGTAGTCATAAAGCAAGCCAGCGCCTTAAAATCAGTCTTCTTCCACCCTGCCCTGGTAACACAGGGACCACTGCTTCATAAACCATTCTCTCTTTGGGTAAAATAATGCTGAGTGACTTTCAGCACTGGTACTCAGACTCTTTCAGACCTCCAATCAGGTTGACGGTAGGGATAACAGTGGTCCCTGTTGTTGACACCTGGGCAGTAAAATACTTTATTTCACGTGAATTAATGTGCAGGGCCCAGGTGGTAGTATCTGGAGCAATTGTTCCCAAATTGTAAGGCCCTTGAGAATCTGCCTGTGGGACTTGTTAACACACAGATTCCTGGGCACCATCTCCAAAGTTTCTGATCCAGCAGATCTGGGATAGGATGAAAATTTGTCTGAACAATGAGTTCTTGGGTGATGCTGATGCTGAGTGTTCAGGAATCACACTTTGAGAATCGCTGATTCAGAGCAATGAGAGTCTGACTTCTGAGTCTGTTAACACCATCGCACAACTATCGCCTCTCTGGGCCTCTCTCTCTCTTTCTCTCCACCTCTGGTTCTCATGTTCCTGCTCTTTCGCTCTTTCTCTCTCAGTCTCTCTTCTTAAATGACAATAACTGGATACATTAGGATCTGAAAGTTGGAGCTCTTACTCTGAGATATTACTTAGCTATTAAGGCATATGATCAATATTATTTGAAGTTATCCTCAAACTGAAGTGCTAGCTTCCATCGCAATCTGAAAATTATAACTCTCCTGTCATGCAGCATAAATAAGAAAAAAAAAAAAGCTCTCAAATGTACGAATGGGAGAAAGGAGAGAGTTACAATACTTTGCTTTCATTGATATCATTCTGATACTAGCAACATAATTTCAGTAAACCTCGTATTTGAGGGTAGGTTTTGCTCTTAGTAGGAAAAAGCACAAGGTAATCTCAAATTTTAAGACATGAAAACCAGTTGTGGATAATTTTGGTTATACTGTTTCTGAAAGTGATGAGAAAAAGTTAGAACAGAACAAGACCATTTTTACGTTCTTTGAAAATCTTTCTTAAATATGATCCATATCTTGTTTTTAGTAAAATAAGAATGCCTGCTACTATAAAAACGAAGAGTAGCTTTCTATAAAAATCTGTTTTAATTTTAATTTAATTTTCTTTTTTAAGTCTGCACCTGTGGCATATGGAAGTTCCCAGGCAAGGGGTGGAATGGAAGCTGCAGCTGCCCGCCTATGCCACAGCCACAGCAATGCCAGATCTGAGCTGCATCTGTGACCTACACTGCAGCTTGTGGCAAAGTCAGATCCTTAACCCACTGAGCGAGGCCAGGGATCGAATCTGCATCCTCATGGATACTAATCAGGTTCTTAACCCACCAAGCCATAACGGGAATGCCTTAATTTTAATTTTAAAGTGAATATTTGAATCAAAATAATTTTGCAGAGAAAATATTCAGTGCTTTGAACCTCATATCTTACGTTTGTTCAAAATATACTACATTCCTCTTCATCTGGGTGTGCGTTAAAAGCAAGCTCCTCCTTGGAGTTCCCGCGTGGCACGGCAGAAAGGAATCCAACTAGGAACCATGAAGTGGCTGGTTCGATCCCTGGCCTCGCTCAGTGGTTCAGGATCTGGCACTGCTGTGAGCTGTGGTGTAGGTCACAGACGCGCCTCCGATCCGACATTGCTGTGGCTGTGACTGTGGCTGGCAGCTGAAGCTCTGATTAGACCCCTCGCTGGGAACCTCCACATGCCGCGGGTGCGGCCCTAAAAAGCAAAATAAAAAGCAAACTCCTCCATTCTCTTAATTACCGGGCTCTCAGCCACAGTCCCAGGGAGAATTCACTGAGATCAACAGAGTCACTGCAACTAAGTAGAAACAAAAGAGGGCGACATTCCTGCCTGTCAGGGTGAGTACTGCAGTCATTGGGTGCTTTCTGCTCTGCCTGGGTCTGAATCATTCCCCAGAATGCCTTGCTGCCCTGCAGCCCCTGCCAACATGGCCCCCTCAGTGGGGTGGAGTTGTCTTGAAGGGGACTGCTCTTATCAACCCTACCTCACGCCCTAGCACCTAGCACTGTGGGTGCTTTCTGGGAGGTGTTTGATAAGTGTTTATGAAGTGTAAACAAATGCAAATATTTGCCATCAAACTTCCATGGCCTTAACCTGTTCAATATGGGACCCAGACGTGATTTGGGAGTCCACTCCTTTTCTTTGTAAATTACATTCTTCATTAAATCTAGCAAGGCCTACTGCATCATTTTTATTGGTTAGATGAACACAATAGTGTGATTTTATCTTATTATTAAATGTTGAAATCTCTCCTTAGAGTTGGAGATTGTGTATTTGTAGTCACTACAAAATTTTTATATTAACAGAGTCTTACCGGCCATATGTTGAAATGAGAAATATTGGCAATGGTAGGGTTATAAACCCAAGAAAATTGTGTAAATGAATTATAAAATTAATAGAAAATTAGGTTTAATAGTATATATGCTTACATAGTTTTGAAAGATAGCTTTTGGGTTATCTAATATAATATGCTATTTTGTATATAAATATACTCTCGGATGTCACACCCTAAAAACCCTTTTCAGTGATTTTTTTTTTTAAGCGTAGAAGTCCAGGAACATGTCTCTTGTTCATTCAGATTTAGTAATTGCTACTTCTTTTAGTAGCCCAGAGAAAACCAATGGATACCTTCTGGCAACTTTTAGCCACCAATTTGAAGGTGAGATTAAAATAATTCGATTTGGCAATGTTCACACGTTTAATTTCCACAAATCATAATACACGAACTCAAAAGGGAAACGGCGTGAAAATAAATTCAGTGAAAGATTCAGCTTCTCACATATTTAAATCAAAACTTGAGAAAGGATTTTAAGCTGACTTGATTTTCAAAGAGCAATCAATCATTTTCTTTTTAAAAAAAAATGGGTCCACAAAGTAATTTTTGATCATTAGGATAATAAAATTTCCTGTGTACAGAGATTTTAAAAAAAGAACAGTTGGTATTCAGGCCCCTCTTCCCCGGCGTCCACCTGCTACCAGCTTGGGGGCTGGCCCGCACCGTTGGCTGCTGGGAGCGCGCTCATGCTGGTGAGCAGGACCTGCTCCGACAGTTTGGATATGTTATCAAAGTTGCTGATCTGGGTGGTCAGAGACTTTCGGCTTTCGGTGCTCGTCCGTCCCCGGGCCAGCCGATCCTCCTGGCGGTGGTGAACTCCAAGGCAACAGCAAGAAAAGGCGGCTTTAAATTCCTCTCGAAATTTTCCTGGCAGACCAAGGAGAATGAAAGGGAGAAGAATTCTGCGTCAATAGGTTTTAACCAATTATGACTTGGGTACGGCCGAGCGGCTCCTTGGAGCCGGACTTACAATGAGGTGGGACATTTTTGCAATGATGGGGAAAACAGGAAAAGGAGATTGCTTTTTTCGAAGCTTGGTACACGCTTGAAACAATGAGGCGTTGCTATCAAACAGTGAGACTGCTTTTCACGACCCATGACCGTCGTTTTATTTCTTTAGAGGCAAACCTCCTATATTTGTGAAGGTGGGTTATTTTGAGCTAGGTAAGTATAATAAATGTAAGCAGCAGCAGAAGATATCGGGTAATTCCAAAAATGATGAAACCTAGTTGTGCATGGCCAAAACTAGACAGAAATTACCCCTGCCATTCTCTGAAGAAACAGTTCTATTGATATAGTCAGTTCAACAAAAATATCTAGAAAAACACCGTAAAAATCTAGAAAATTTCTAACATTTTGTAATCTGCATAAGGCAGGCCAAAAAACCTGAAAGAACGATAAATAAGTTTAGAAGTTTTTCCTTTAAATTATTGATGTGATATTGGGGAAGTATAACAATGAAACAATGACCTTTTAAAGCCATAAGGGTAAATGACAGTATTGGAAGTCACCATTTCTTTTCTCTGAGCTTTGATTACCAAACCCAGTTAATGAGTGATTTAAGACTGTGCCCAGGACTTCCTGTTGGAAGGAAGTCAGGAAATGAACCTGACTAGTAACCATGAAGATGTGAGTTCGATCCCTGGCCTCCAAAGTGAGTTGAGGATCCAGCATTGCCGTGAGCTGTGGTGTAGGTCACAGATGCGGCTCATGTCTTGCGTTGTTGTGGCTGTGGCACAGGCCAGCAGCTGTAGCTAAGATTCAACCCCTAGCCCCGGAACTTGCGAATGTTTCGAGCATGGCCCTTAAAAAAAAAAAAAAGGCCACAATTACCAGCTGCCTTCTTGCTTCACTCCATTCGCATCACAGCACTTTTACTTAGTTTGGTGGCTTTGCATCAGATATTTCTCCCTAGGAGCCTTTAATAGGTTTCCCTGCAGGGCTTTAGTCATCCCTAAGCCCAGGGCAAGTGCGTCCACACTGTTTTCCAAGCCATAGCTCCACATACCCCTTCTACCTTCAAATAGGAAGTGAGTCCTAGTCTGGTTATCCCAGGCTTTTTTTAAGAGATAGATTGTAATTTTGTTTTTTGTTTGTTTTTGCCCATGGTGGCACACAGTAGCTTGATGTGGGATCTCAGTTCCCAGACCAGGGATCAAACACCACAGCAGTGAAGGCACCAAGTCCTAACCACTAGACCACTAGGGAACTCCTTGGTTATCTCAGTTTTAATGTAGTCTTTATTTTGGAGCGTGGGATGGATGAGGCAGAGGAAAGCATGAAAATGGGCAACTAAATACAGAGTACATCTCACATATACGCCACCTGATTTACCAAAAGGTGAAATAAAGCAGATCTCTATAGGGTATGTGATATGACTGAAAAAAAGTCATTTAAAAAAGAAACCTTAATTAACTAGTTTTTTACCTTTTTTGAAATAACCTATATAACCCAGAAGGCCAAAGATGATGTTGGAAGATGCACATGCTTTTTAAAGCATGCAATAAAATAAATCGCTAATTCTTTCATAAAAAATGATTGTATATTTTGAGACAGACATGAGAAAGAATTAGCCAACCCGTTGGAGAAGACAATGTAAAGGTATAGTTAATTAAAACATAATTCTAAAAGTTAATCAGGCAAAATATTTGTAAAGAAAACAATAATTAGTTAAATTATTTTTATAATTACATTGATTCCATAAATAGAGATGGGTTAAATCAGTTGCAAATGTGTGTATGTATGTGTCATTTAGCCTATGGGTTATTTAGGAGGAATTTCTTTTTTTGTGGTCAGTGAGAAATCTTGAGATAAACCCAACATGTTACCCACAAGAGAAATGTAAATACAGAGAAATAACTAAAAGTGGAAAAGTTACAATTCCATCTCAATTAGGCTACAAGTGCTTGCAAAGGAAATGGTATAAGCCAGGCTGTTTTATTTTCAAATAAAACTATTTTACATTTTTGTAAATCTTAAGATAAATGTATGACAAATAAGATTCTGCGTTACTCAGTTGTTAAAATTTTCACTTGCCTCCTATTTTAATTTTTCTTCTAAATTTTATGGAAAAAATTACTTAGACAATTTTCTCAGATGAATTAGGTAACATGTGTTCCCCCTTATAAAGGAAAAAACTCAAGACCAGTCTGAGTAGGGGAAAAAATTCTCATTGTATAGCAACAAAGCTCTTGTTTCAGTTTAAGAGTGTTCGAATCTTCTGGTCATCAATCCTTCACCCTGGGTTAGAAATGTATTTGTACGGAAGAAACAGTTGAAAACTCACCACTGAGAAAATTATAAATGATTGGGTTCGCCGCACTGTTGGCGTAAACAAGCCAGTGTGAAAATGTAAACCAGGCATATACAGTCTCTCTGTCTTCGGTGTGGGTAAACATCCCAAATACTCTGTAGGAAAAGAAACAGTGATGGGAAATCCAGTGTGATCTGGAATGTACATTTTAAATAGTTCAATTCAAGAATGCACAAAGCCCTTGATGGCAGCTGCCTGATCCTAGGGCCTCACGGCCGAACTGACCACTGATAGATTTAGAGCATCATAGCGGAGCTAGAACAACCTTCGGCACCCGAGTGGAACCTCCAAGGCACAGTCAGTAAATCAACCAGCAAATCAGGCCAGAGAAGACGCTTTCTCTTTTGTGAACAACAAACGCAATGAAAATACAGAAGGTGAATATGTATATCTATCTCCTTCTTTCATTTTGTTGCGAAACACAATTGAGCAATGCTTGTTAATATTCCGTTTTGTGTGCATTTTAAAACACTGAAATTGAATTCTGTAAGTACTTCTTCCTACTTTCATTTTGCAATGATCAGAAGAATTACATTTCTCCAGCTCCAGTCATTCAGCTTTGTTGAAATTTGGTTTCTAGGGCTTCTTTCTACCCAGAGAAGAACTAGTTTTCGGCACACAAAACTCTGGTGATTTCTTAAAATTCCTGAGCTTTAATATTTTTATGCATTATTGTAAACTCTGACAAATATTTTATTAGTATATCCTTAAAGATCATTTTAAAGATCGGTTCCATGCTTAGATAAGTCTCATCTATCAAATTCTATTCACTAAACAACAGCAGGTCACTTGTAACTATTTGATCACTTTATAGACTAAAGATTATAATGCATTTCCTGCTAGAGGCTCCATTATTGATTGTGGAATTTGTGCCCATGATAGAAATATGTTTCCAGAATAAAGTGGTGTTTCTGTGGAGTTTTACAAAAATATAATATGTAGTGAAATAGTATGGACAAATGGAATCAATATGGTATGAGCCTCTATCAAAATATATTTTTGAAATCACAGACAAACCAGACCTGTTTTAAAGAAGCTGGTTTTGACTAGTCAGACAAAACATTAAGTTTCAGGGAAAAGAACTTAGGAATTAATTTGTAAGAGAAAGAAAACACAAGTATAACATACAAGGGTAACCAGAGATAAGCACTTGAAGAAGTGTGTGTGGTAAAGAGAAAAACAATTTTCAAGACTATTTTAAAATTTGTATTTTGTAATGAAGAACAGAAGCCTCAAAAAATCGAAACTACTTTTAAATTTAATAGGGGCTTTCTTCTTAGAAAGCCATTTATTTTCCTTGGAAAGGAAGGTCTGTAAGTCAGAAGAATAGAGAAATATTGTGGACAAGTCGATATTTGGAACTAGCTGAAAGGAAGGTACAAGTGCTGAGATGCAGGAAATCCAAATGAGTCATCCAGAAAGCAGTAAATCCAATTTTCATTGAGTTTAGACTGACTAAAATAAAAGTGCAAGAAAAAGGAAGGCAGGGGGACCTATCGGGGGTCCTGGCATGCTTATAACATTCTTAAGAGCAGAAAACATCATCCAGTAACAGACGAGAATACATTGGTATGGGATTTCTCGGGCAAGAAAAATAAGAAGGGAGTTATGAAAAAATATAGAGGGCAAAGTCGTTTTCGTTTTCTTGTGAGCCTTCCTGTGTCTCAAGGACCCAAGCTGCCACAAATCTTAGACCTTTAAGGCAGTGTCTGTACTGCACAATACTGCTGAACAGAAGTTCATTTTCTATTTCCTTGCCATTGAAAAAGTCATTAAGCAATCAAAAACAAGGGCCAAAGAGAACAGGGAAATCTTTGCAGCTGCTTATTCCACCTTTGGTCTGTGTGATTCTGGCCAAAGCTGCCTCTCTCCAGAGTCCCCAGCTGTGAGGAATATGATATTGACTCTGGATCAGCGGAAAATGAGAGAGGCCATCCCCGTTTCAGTTTGAAGCCTCTGATAAACAGGATTAATAAGACTTTGGGGCCAGTCTTTGTGCAGTTATTACGATCATTCCCAATAAAGATGGTTGGCCGAAAGTTCATGGGTACCACTACCTCTACACTGGCTATTTGTATTGGTCAGTTGTTTTAATAATGCGTCTGCAGCATTCCTAATAATACTCTTTCTCTCACTGAAAGATTGTGTGCTGATTTTTTATTAATATTCACCCTTAAGTTGATTCAGTGACTTCAGGAAATGGATTTTCTTTCTTTCTGTTTAAACATTCGAAACACAGTACGTGCTGTGATTCCATTCTTTTTTGGTGCATGTGCTCACAGAGGCGCTTTTAAGTATAATTAGAATGCTAACAAAATTCTTATCTCTCTTTATCCTTTAGATAAAACTCTGTCACCATTCCCTAGGTCTTTGAGAACAAAGTTTAGAAAACCCATTTGTTCTGATCAAAAAAGAATTCCAAGCTGTAAATGAGTTTTTTGCTTTCGAACTTTTTCCTCATCTAAGGCTTAGCAATTAGCCTGAAGAGGTCAGAGGAACATCTGTTTTATGTCTGCCATTCAACAGAGAATTCACATGGACAAGAGAATTTAGAATCTGAATGCTCCAAAAGGCTGTGCTCCCTACCTGCTGGTAACAACAACACACTGAGTTATCAGTCCTGACAAGCTATCTAGGCAGCCGGTTTAGATTTGTCTCTGGCAAAAACAAAACAAAACAAAACAAAACACTCTTAACTAAAGACCAAGAAATGGCAGGTCTCTTCATGGTCAAAATAGTAAGTGAACGTTACCTCTTCAGTACATTGAGGATGCTAATTGGTAGATAGCAAATTGCAAACACCAAAAGCACAACCATCAGCATCCGGGCTGTTTTCCGTCTGGCTCGGATCTGCTTTATTTCAGCGGCCACAGCGCTAATCCTGGACTTGGTCTGCTGTCCTGGCCCCCGAGGCTGGGAAACAGGCTGCAGGGGCTTCCATTTTCTCTGAACTACAGATGATGTTCCAGGAATCTGAAAGGAGCGGAGACCCTT
The DNA here is from genome assembly GCA_004024745.2 of Catagonus wagneri. Classification (NCBI taxonomy): domain Eukaryota; kingdom Metazoa; phylum Chordata; class Mammalia; order Artiodactyla; family Tayassuidae; genus Catagonus; species Catagonus wagneri. The sequence goes on along the minus strand of PVHT021183524.1, from coordinate 10,576,057 downwards.
TATTGCTATCTGATTTAGGAAAGTTCCACTTTGCAGGAATAATTGGAAGACACAGTAAGGAGAGTGTCCCAGACACCTGTGGTCCAGGAGGTTTGTGAGCCTGCTTTTGGAGAACGTTCGCTGAGTGGAGTATATTCTCGGGTGACACAGTCGAGTGCTAAATAGGAGTCTGGGTGGAAAAAAAAAAAAAGGTCGCAGCGTCACAGGGTCTAAAGGGAGCTGCAGATAGAAAAGGTATCTCTTTATAAAAAAGAAGTTGTCCACATAATGGAAGAGTATTCAACCCTAAAAAGAAATGAGCAATCAAGCCATGAAAAAATATAGAAGAAACAAATGCATACTACTAACCGAAAGAGGCTGATCTGCAAAGGCTATCATTCCAACTACATGATATCCTGGAAAAGGTAAAACTATGGAGACAGTAAAATGATCAGTGGTTGCCAGTGGTAGTGGGGAAAGGATAAATAGGCAGATCACAGAGAATTTTTAGGTCAGGGACAATATTCTGCGTGACGCCACAATGATGGATCCATGTCATTATATACGTAAATGTATAATGTGTATCCAGGATTTGGCTACACTGTCCAAACCCATGGAAGGCTCAACATCAGG